>OY294058.1:16591824-17791824 GCA_958510865.1 Myrrha octodecimguttata | reverse complement strand
TTTTCCCTATCACTGAAATCAAACAATTGAATTCCCCCACCTAGATGACAAAGGAAAGCATTTTTCTTGAGTTGAGTAGAAAATAAATACCTACTAACACCATTATTAAAGGTGCCGCGCAGCTGCAGATACGACGGCTTATGTAGTTGGATTTCGTAAAGCGGTTTCTTTCATATTTCATCGGTCAGAAGCTCAAATCTGTTGCTATGTTTACTTATTCTCAAAGAATCTACTCATATCCACCGTTTGAGAGAAAAGGTGAAAGTCTTTCCTGGGATTATGACCTGTTCAAGTAAGCTTTTGGAATATAAAAAGAATTTCTGTGAAATTTCAACGGAGAAAATAAGATCAAGTAGGAAACATTTTGCTTGACATAATTTAATTTCGAAAGGATGAAAATGAAAAACTGATTTTCTTCGTAATGTTCTATTTTCTGGAAATTCGAGGGACTCTCGAGAAAATTCGAACAGTTCAACTGGGAATATGTAAAGCACAATCTATTCCAATCGTTCGAACTTCTCCTTTTGAAAAATTCTGCATTAAACCTTTTTATACATTTCGTGGAATATCCCCGAAATGAGAGAAAATTTCAACGGCACAAAGCAGAATTAACATAGCAAAAGTCAAGAGAACTTTTTTCTCCAAAATCGAGAAGTGCTGGACCAACTTTACAGTTATCTGGGTGGTCCATTTTGTACATTTTGTGGAATATCATGGGAACCGTCTGAAATGAAAAAATAAACCAACGGCATTAAGCTATGCAAACCAAGCACAATTCAGTAGAAAAATCGAAATCGAAAAATATTGAAGGCACAAAGTAGCACAAATTTCGCATATTCTCTTTCACTCATTTTGAAGTGAAACAACAAAAGTGCTAGGCTTACTTTTTTCATAGTTGATTATTCGAAAAATGACAGGGACTTCGAACAGCACAACTTAGTATATGTGTGGCACAATCTATTACAGCCATTAAAATCCACTGTATCGAAATGGCCTATTTCATACATGCAATATGCAGAACCGAATAGAATAAAAAATTCAACGGCACGAAGTATACAAACCCAGGCACAATTGAGGAGCACATCAATCATAGCCGTGACTCTTGACTTGTTTTTTCTGAATCCCTGTTTCCTGTGGTGATTCGTGCAGTACATGGATCCCTTCTGTCCATTAAAATGACGAGACGCTCTTTCAAGATCATGGTCTTGAATACTAGGGCGTTCAAGGAATAGCTCATGATGTGCTCAAATCGTACCTTGAAAATATAGGACTATATAGAAAAATACAAATATATTGAAAGTCCAACTCGCAAATATGATGTGTTTGGTAGAAAACCAATATATCGGAACGAAAAAAATATATCGACACAAAAATAGACCAGTACTATAATCAAACCAAGTATCGTTCCAGATGATCTATATGAAATCAAATTTCGGTCAAGGAACAATTTTAGAAAGGAAACTATTCTTTCAGCAACGTTTCGGCCCTTTATTGGGCCTTCTTCAGGCTAAAATGATACAAAAATAAAAGTTAACAATAAAATGAATATAAAACTACAATTTGAGCCATACAGACAACATACAGGTCAGCAAGAACAAAATATCAAGAAAGAATCGTCAATACAACACATAAATTCAAAAGCTCAGTAAAACAGATCTCAAATAAAAACAATTAAATAGGTACTTATTTCGAAATCCCAGAAAGATACACTACACTTATCTGATAGACTCACCGTCAGAATAATAAAACCTTAAATGAACTTTCACATGGAGAAAGTCCGTGTTGGAAAATAAAAAATGTTTTTCAAACAGGGTAGTCCATACATCGATGTATTGTATTGAATGGTATAAACAGTTCTCCCCCAACAAGAAATCCCGAATAACCGATGTCAACAACTGAGGTCAAGCAAAAACATATATAATCACACATACTATTCTCGTGTTCATTGGCGTAACTTATAACACTGCAACTCATTATCTTCAACACTCGCTTATTAAATTCGAATATGCAACATTCAAGGAACCAATATCAGAACGGAAATTGACCGAGTTAGAATTTTTCTTTATATGTATCATCTCTTTGAAATTCCGTCTGAACCAATTCGTCTCTCGGTCTAATAAATTTAGTCGAGAGTTAGTTAAAGATGGAATTCATAAAATCGTACATGTCCAAATTGAAAGCATTACGATGAAATTAATTATATTCGGATATAATTGAGACCTTTGGTATTATTGGGAATACTACATTTATTCTCAGAAATTATAGTACATTAACAGGACGATCATGGTGTCGGGTCTGTATCACTGTACCTCGAGCTGTACCTTAATAAATTCGGAAGCTGCACTGTATTCATTGAATATTTGATATCAGAAATGAGCTATTACATGATGTTTTGGGCGGTACGAGAGTGTTTCTTAGTTTTGAACCATAATTTATTTGTATCCCCAATAGAATTAATTAAATTTCAGAGTATTCTGAAGAAATTTCGTTGAATTTGTCTCATTTTCACTTTCTGTCGATAAGATCGACTGAAATGAGAAATTGTTTGAATGAACCGGGTGATTCCAAATTAAACGTCAGCCTCGGAGGAGGTATTCGTATGAGGCATTTACTGTCGTTCGAGCCATATTTATTGGTTACCGAAAATCAACAGTTTCCAAGATATTCGAGTTCTTTTTGGGCGCATGTTCTAGGGAAACAGCGAGTCATCGTTTTGTCCAAAGATCTGTTATTCTCTAATTTTGAGCCGAAACTGGTCTCAAACGAATACGTTGGACTGATGACGAATCCAGTGCGAAAAACTATCGAAAGGAGTGAGCTAGCGACTTGAAACTTTCAGGGCACATCATCGTGAATTAGAATGCCGCAGTTAAGTTCGTTAATATATGCCACATCGGCCTAACAGTTTCGGAGGTAGAGCCATTTCAAATTTCGAAGATATTTTCCTTATCTTTCAGAAACTACCAGACCGATTTGATTGAAACTTAACAGAAAGTTGGATATATCTATAGGGATATATCTAGGGATATATCAAATATTCATATATTTTTTATAGTTATCCAGAACCCTCAGATTGATATGATATGGAGCATATTTTATATTATCGTCGATGCATGCTGCATCCAGCCCAAGGTATCCGAATTTCTGACGATACTGTGCGACGATGAACGCTTGAAAATAACCATAGCCGTTACCGCCCCTTGAGAGCTCATCTTTTGTGACAAGATTATCGAGCATCAAGTTTATTGAGGGCACGAGAAAACTCCATTTGGCTGAGCGTACAGTGTTCAACATTTCTATTCAAGGATGAGTCTAAGTTCAGGAAGTTCAACCTTACCAAGTAGGAACAATTATGTTGTGGGTAGGAATCAGTATGGGTGGAAGAACCTTCTGTTGGAGAAATTTCTGAATGGAAGGATTCATGTTGAGTTACTGGAACCAGTTGCCATTCAAAATGCTGCAGTTTTAGGGCCAAATTTTCTGCACATACGTTACAATGCTACACCACGTACATCAGGTATTTCGGTTAACTTTTTGGAGCACATTAATAGCGATGACTTGACGAGGCCAACTTAGTCGTCCGACCTAAATTCTATAGAACCTGTGTGGAATAGGGTAGAGCAAAGAGCTCTTCGTATGGAATTGTTAAGAGATAACAGAAAAAAAATTGTTATCTCTGCAAGAGTCTAGGAATGAAATACCTTAACATGATATTGACAATTTACTTTTGTACATACCCACATAATATTGAGAGGTTGTGAATACTCGTGGGGGT
The DNA here is from genome assembly GCA_958510865.1 of Myrrha octodecimguttata. Lineage (NCBI taxonomy): Eukaryota > Metazoa > Arthropoda > Insecta > Coleoptera > Coccinellidae > Myrrha > Myrrha octodecimguttata. The sequence continues at coordinate 17,788,049 of OY294058.1, read as the reverse complement.
CATATACGTTATTGAGTAAAAATTTTGGTTACCTTGGGGGGTCGTAAAGTGCTTAATCAATGATTGTCAGAGTGAGTACGAGCTAGAAGATCCGGTTTGGTGTGCGTAGGCTTTCTTACTTGTAAGTTCGGGAACTTTGGTATTAATTGTTTGCTAAGAACGAATGTTCAGATGATCAACTGTTACAAAAATGTTGCGATCCGGGAACCAGAGTATCCACCCATACGGTCATGCAGCAGGAGCCTGAACCAACCATTGACGTTTCGATTTCGAATATTTTCCTGACATAATCTAGAGGGAGTCTAATAAAGAACGTTCTTACATTTGCCGATTAAAGGATATTTTGGGATGATTTTGTATTATTTGTCAGGTTTCAGGTGTTCACTCCCATTATCTGAAAAGAACTATATAAAACTAAATAAAAAATATTATTTATAGAGGAACCTTCTGCGGATTGCTTGATTCAAATTATTTGTCAAAGACACTTTCTAGAAAATATGTAACCTAATGATCAATAACGGAACGATGTGAACGATCAACGTGTAACTGTCTTTGGCAAGAGTCCTGAATTACGAAAGTGTTAAACGAATTCTTGCAAATTTTCCCTTGATTGTCTGATAAAGAAGTCAGATATGAACCCCGAAAACGTTACAGTTCATTGCGTTGATCGTTCGCTTTATTTCTTCATTGTTAATATGTCAACATTCTTCAGAGATACTGCCCTTAATATTAATTTACGTAATTCTGTATAGTTCCTCTTCGAATATTTGAAGTGAAAACCCAGAAAAAACCTGAAAAATTTCCGATATTTAATTTCTGAAATAATCCAATATCTTTGGAGCTAGGTCTTCAAAGATTAAACTCGCTATTGCACTTAGTCGTGTTATTAATACGATAATACGTGTGACTAATCATGTAAAACATGAGTTGCACCAGCAAACATCATATTGAACTCAGTTTGTTATTATTATAGGAAAAAGAATGATGTTCTTTCTCCAAGGTCTAATAAATCACTGGAATGAAAACAAAATAATCATCGATTAACGAGTTGTTCAACAGCGCGCAAATATCTGTTATTTTAGAATTCTAAGCCGATAACGTCTTAAATTATTTGGTTGAACACCCTGAAGAAGAATCCGTGGTCGAATTCAACTCTGTCTGTCCGTCCGCCGAAGGAAATGACCTAGCGATTTGAAATTGACAGATTAGGCTTGGAGTCCAAACATCTCGTTCAAGTAAGTTAATAGGTAAAATCGGTCGAATAGTTTCGGAAGTAGGTCCATTTTGAATTTTGCGATTAGTACTGATTCGATCAGATCAAAACTTCGTAGATAGTTTGAGAATACCAATGCGCAACTCATTGCAGAATTCTGTGCGGATTCAGAAGTTGGAAACTTAAAAGAATCTTTATTCGAATATTTTTTTCTCCTGAATTATCGATAAGATTTCAACGTAATTCAGCCCAGATCTTTGAGTCAGTATTTTACAACAACAACCAAATTTCAATTCGGTCCGATATTCACCTTCGGAAATATAAGGAACAAAATATACCAAATTTCGTTGCCATTTGGAATTGTAACGTTATTTTCGCAATATCTCAAGATCAGATGCAATCAGATTGGAACTTTGTAGCCAGTTAAAGAATAATTACGCGTAACTAGGTGCAAAATTTCGTGTCAATCTAGTAGTTGAAAAATAAAAAAAATATTCGAAGTTTTTGTTGGAAATTTTTTTTTTTCGGATAGTGTTGATCCGATTCCAGCGAATCCCAATATCTCCGGAGATAAACATCAGATCAAACTAAACTTTGAAACACTTGTAAAATACTGACTTAAGGTTATTTTTACCAATTTCATTGAAATCTCATGATTAGTTTCCGGTAAAAAAATGTTTTCAACAAAAATTTCCAAAATTTTCGAATACTTTTTCAGTTTCCTACACCTATAATGCTCACGAATTATGCCTTGGTATTTTCCAACTTACCACATAGTTTGAATCTGATAGCTTCAGTTCTTTTTGAGATAGTGATGAAATAACCTCAATCTTTCAATATCTCCAAAAATGAATTCGGATCAATCTGAAATTCTAAACACTGTTTTGAAATATTGACTTCAAGGTATTCAAGCTGATCGTATTAACAGTTACTGAGATATTGAGGAAATATTCTGAACATTTCGAATAAAAACGGAATTTCCAACAAAGATTTCAAAAATTTCCAAATAAGCATTTCTTCAAAATTCTGTAACAACTGAATCCATATGAAATTTTTCACTGAGTTGCGTGTTTTCAAGAACCAACTGCAAAGTTCTGCGTCAGTACATCATGAGATATGGAGGAATTAACCACAAAACTTCATATAGGTTACCCCGAATCTGTTTGGCCGATTTAACCCACTCACAAAATTAACCGAAATATTCAGGATCTCAACCCTACTTGAGAATTTCAAAGACGAATGGACAGAATCCAATTTGACCACGTTTTAATCATCTAACCTAGTCGTTTGGGACCAGTTTCAGCTCAAATTCTAAAAATACAGACATTGTGACGAAACAATAACGTGCTGTTCCTCAGAAAAAACGCGTCAGAATTGAAGTCCCTGTTGAATGAGTATGTTTTGCGATATGCGGTAGTAGAAAATTATATTTCATGTTCTCTGTTAACTGGACTTCATGCCAAAAATAAACTTTTTCCTAATCTCATCAGGAAAATATTTATCGTAGTCTCCCCTCGTAAACTTTCGGAAAAGTTTTTTGAGTAGAAGTATTCATATTCTAAAATGATTCACAAGAACTAGCGTCAAGAATTAATGAGCAAAGCGCAGTGCTGAAAAAATGAAGGGAGGGAAAAACATTTTCTTGAATTAAGGTTTTGACAACGTTTCTATACGGCCAACAGATATGTTTATGAAAAGTAAAGTACCCTGTAAGTATGTGTATTTTTTCTGATATTTCTCATGTAGTCTTGTTCATTTGAAGAACCCCACATTCGTTTCCGCAATACACCGTAAAATTCAAAACCGATGTTTGCACCTCGATTATGTTGATGTTCCTGTGTTTCCACCGACGTGATGTCTGCCGTCAAATGGCGTTCAACGTCAAATATCAGGTCAAATATCCCAGTTAATTCGACAATTTTTTTTTCCTTCCTGAAACAGAAAACTAGATTATGTCCGTGAGTCAGTGATGATAAGACATGAAATTAATCAGAAGTAATAAAAACTCTGCACAATGAATAGTTGATTGTGGAACTTGGGTTTTTAAGCATCAAATTTTATCAATTTCGAAGGAAATTTGATATGGTAATGACGCAGGCTCATTTTTGTGGTATTATCATCATCATTGCACCTAATGGGACAAACATTCGAGATTATTGTTTCTGTGTTACGAGTCGCTTCTGTAATGAACAACGCCATCAATTCATTCATTATTCTGTTGATCAGGGACATGAAGGCTTCCTTCATTTTCAAGGTTATCTCTTTCAGGAAATGGAGTTCTAGATATTAAATTGAAACAATACATGTTGAGTGTACAGGAACTGGGTCATGTCATGGATGAATTGATGCTTATGAATATTTGACAATCAATAATTTCAATAATATCTGTTAATATCATCGAGTAACAAATGGTATTTTCATGTTGTAGGAAGTGAATATCCGTTATTTTTTATTTCCCGTGAACACATGCTGTCTCTGGTGAAAATTGTTTTTTTGCGGTATGGTTTTTTGAACATTTCCTTTCATTGCTGTTCCAGACCGGTGTGATTTCATCAAAATTTCCGTATTCCTTGAGATTTTTGGAAACGTTCACATTTGTTCGATAAAGAATCTGTGGTTAAAATTCGAAATTCTGAATCAACATTCAAGCCGTCAATTCACCACTTGAGAATCAGAAATTTTCTGAAAAATTGAAGTTGAAGTTTTCAGCAATTAGTTATGAATTCTAAATTCTTCAATGGATGTAATCCGCTCAATAGTTTCCGTAGATGAATTCATTCAACACCCCTTCGATAAGTTTGGCTGTAGTCATAATTAAATGATTCTGGTGAATTTAAAATGGAGAACGCCAGATATTCATTTCCATTTTCAATTCTCACTTACCGAGTCCTACTCCAGCTTTATAAGCGTATCAACAGTTACTTCCGGAATATCCTGTATTTCAGCATGACGTATCATCTAAGGGACACCAGGATGGTGTGTTTAAAATCCTAAATTGAGAAGGCATCAAATATTGAATTGTTAATTCATATAATTAATTAATGAGTATCTCAACTAATAATCAAAATGAATCAACCGAATTATAAAATAATTATTATTAATTACTCAGCTTTAATTTATTTTAAAAAATAAGCCCAATATTGGGTCCACACGCTGAAAATTTCAGATTGAGACTAGTTAGAAGGCCTATTACACTACCCAATATCTAGGGTTCGACAGTTAGGTATTACATAGATAGCGTAACGATCCTAGATCCTGATCTGGGCTGATCGAGTGGACCCAATCTGCCTAGCTCCATACCACCTAGCAAATAGGGCAGTACCATAGCAATGGCGACAGCTCACATTGAGAAAGAGGCCGCTACCTAGGGTAGTGTAATACGCAAAACCCTACCCAGTGAATCGGTCACCTGATATGCCGAGCCCTCGAGGTTGTATAGTGTAAAGGCCTTTCAGACCTTTAAATGAACACATATGGTATATTTTGCTCCCAAAATGGCGAATGCGCCGGATTCGGTTTCATACTTAATAAAAAATAATATTTTATAATGATAATTACTATTAATAAATATAATTGATTAATAATAAATATGATTGATTACTCTCATCCTCTCCTACTTAATTTGAAATCATAGGCCCACTATAACGGTTACCCGGGCTGCTAAGGAATGTTAAATTGAGACTATAGGCATTTTAATTTACACATATGGCATATTTTTGTTGCGTTCCAAAATGGCGAAGGGGTGGGTTGGATTTCATAATGGGGTCTCTTTTGAGAATTCCTCAAAAATACTCGGAAACTTCAGAAATTGGCATTTATAGCCTATCAGTTACTTGAATTTCTAAATTTTATCATTGACGAATCAAAATTCCTGGTCCCCCAGACTTCGGCTTCTCATTCAATTAGTAAGGTATAGAATGAATACTCAAGTTGATACCCGAAATACCCGAAATATTTGAGAACAGTTGTGCAATTAGTTATGAAGAAGTAAACGGAAGCATTCTAAGTTATTGGGCCACTGAATATCCGAGAAATTGAATACCTAGGCCGGCATCTATGACGATAATGTTATTAGAATAATCATTTTCTTGGACTTCCGACTCGCGACATTTCCGTCCCGTTGAAGATATTCGATGATCGTTTCAGTCCGTGTATGGGAGTCAGCGTCGTCTTCTCGCCAATGAAATGTCATACATTCAAATAGGTCTAGTTAAAATTTCATTGATATCTAATTGAAAGTCTACGAAACAATCCGGACAAATTTCGGAAAAAATTTTTTCTGATACCTCATAAAAACTAGATCGACACCAAACTGAGTCGCGCGTTAGTATTTTTCAACTGTATACGAAATTTCAATCTGATGGCATCTGCACCTCTCAAGATATTTAGGAAATAACGTCAAAATTTCAAGTAATAATGAAATTTCACATATTTATTTCCCAATATCTCCGAAAATAAACATCGGAACAAATTAAAATTCGAAAGGTTGTTGTGAAATATTCACTCTGAGATCTGTGCTAAATTTCATAGAAATCTGGTGAACAATATCCGAGAAAAAAAAATGTGTAACAAAAATCTGAAAAATGTTGGAATAAATATTTTTCAAGAATATCCTAACCTTTGGATCCACACAGAACTTTGTATTAAGTTGCGCGTATCCAATTAACTACACGGCCGAACAGATGGACAGAACTGAATCTGACCACAGTTTCTTCATCATTGAGCTCAACCTAATCGGGTCAAAATTACAACAACAAACAATTACAAACTTTAAGGCAAACGATAACGCGTTGTTCATTAGAACAAGCGTGTAAAAAAACATTTCAAAGAAACTAATCAGAAATTTGATGGCTAACACAGTGTAGATCATGAAAGTTGATCAAAATGTGCAGGTGCAAATATCATCCTGATATTCACAATATGTACTGTCCTGTTAGACGGAATGGACACATCTTCCTTCATGAACACGTTGTTGCTCTAACCAAAAAGGAATTAAAAATTGAATCAGGCGTTCTGCAGAGCGAGGAAAAAATATTTTTTAACGTCTCATAATGAATATTAAACAGTTTCACTCAAAAATCCAGATATGTTTTCTAATTTCTGGCATTACTCGGTCGAAATGACCATGAAAATGAAGTTCTACGAATACTGTGAATATATCAATGCTTTTACACGTACTCTCATTACAACCTAGAACTTATTCGGAATGACCGTTCGTCAGGTTGACCTTAAAAACAATAACTTATGAAAGAATCTACTGAGAGACTCAATATTTGAAGAGTAAGTTTGAAGCTTATTAACTGTAATATGAGTATTTATTATTAATAATAAACTATCTTTATTTATCTTAAATTTCTGTAAGTTCCAAGTAACAATGAAAAAAAAATTCTTCTATTTTATAGGGTTCTAGTTGAATCAAATGTTTATGAATTAGCTCTTCATATCTTCTCGAATTTTCTTCCATCTGGATTCTTGCTGGTAACTCATTGAAGAATGTTATGCATCTTCTCTGGAAATCACAGGCGAATCTCTGCGATACTCTGCAGAAGTTACTGCAGAAGTTACTTCAATAAGAAAATCCAATTTTCATCTGAACAACTACCAAACAGGGCGGGTCCGTCATCAGTGAGTCTAACCTAGTTCTTGGAGACCAGTCTCGGGAAAAAAATTTTAAAATAATGGATTTTGGGACAACGATACCCAAGTAACACAAACTTCCCGGCGAGATATGTAAGAGGTCCTAACCAGGCTTTCATGCGAACTTCTATTGTGATTTCCCTAAGTGGTCGCAAACACAACATAATTTGGGAATTCGCAAGGCTAGCTCCTTAAGTTATCGCAGCAGAAGAATTAGTTTTTCACATTGCGAGTTCCTAAAGTCATCCTAAATGTAATCATAATGGGGAGTACACAATGTGAGTTCCTCAAGTCATCGCATATAACAATAATAGTAAATTTGCAATGGGAGATCCCAGAGTCCCCCCAGTTGTAAACAGAATAGGAAATTCACAATGAGACTACCGCATGTAACAACAACTGAAAATTGATCAGGAGGAAGAATTTTTTACGATATCCCTGGTGAGAAGTTTGAACAGAGAGATATAACAGATGATTTCGTTTGGTTATCCACTATTTATAGTAAGGTAAAATATGTGTTTGATTCATAAGAACCGAATGAATAACTTCTGAGAGGTTTCCTAGAAAACTTATAGGATAATCAGCAAAAATACAAAATACAAATCAGTTGAAACATAATTCACATTGACTCTATCATATTTCGTTACTGGATTTTATGATACATTATTTTCCGGATGGTCATGAAGAAAAATGTTGTGGTACAAAATCACGGCGTTCTTATATATTAGGTGGAGAGGAAAAGTCAGGATGAAACCTGTGATAACAAGCAAAAAGTGTCTAACGTGGCGCAAGGAATTAGAAACAAAGCCTACACAGAACACACCTGGTCTCGTAACTTGCACAAGCATTAGCTTCGGAGGGGTTCCACAGCGGAACCTAGGAGAATCAGCAACAATACAATACAATACAAAAACAATGGTTCTATACTAAAAACTAGTTATCAACTAGAAAATAGTAATACCAACCTAATTAAGTAGCATATGCAGTTATTACAGCCTTCATTCACCGTGAAGAAATCTCCCTTTTTCACGTTGTTATATTTCTGGACCAAAATTTTCTACCAGTATCGGTTAGACTACGGCAAACTTGTACACTTTAATGCTAGAAGAAATTACGTTCTTAAGTTTGTGAAATTTCCAGAATTTTTAGGAGAGAACAAAAAATCCAAAATTCAAACGAAACTGCTTCATGTGAAAAATATGAGATCCCAAGTTTTTCATCGAGAAATCATCAATATATTTCTCATTAAAATCTATCCTATCGCTCTTATCATTTCTGTCCTACTCAAATGTTGTCGCTGCATGGTTACGAACAAACATTACAATGAAAACTGAAACGAATTACAATTAAATAAAATGTGTTCGAAAAGGCGTGTTAGCTTTCATGAAAAAATATCAGCAACAAAGTGATAGAAACATGTTTTGCATAGTTTTGATGTGTGAAACTGTTGAATTTGATCTTCCTCTTATTCAAATTAATCAAGAGATTCAATTCGAAGCGTTGTCTCTTATCCACGTATATGTAGTTATTAAGGGTACGTGCACAGTGGAGCGGAGAGCAAAGTTGAGATGGAAGCGGAGATATTCCGCCGATGAAAGAGCAGAGCGTGCTAGCAGAAAGCAAAGCGTAGTCATAACAGAGTTAGGAGCAAATACACGAATGGGTGAAATGGACCCCCGACTACATTCCTTCTAAAAGAAAACTCTTCATTCAGAAAGTTGTATTTGACCCGCAGAAATCGTGATGGAATACATTAAATTAATCGATCGCGTGGTAATCACTCGGAATTTATTCAATGAACTACGAGAGTATCCTGTTACGTTCAAACAATATTTCGGAAAAAAAATGGACACATTGTATTATTTGCTCGAGAAAATTCAATGCAAGTTGAACAAGAGAGTACAAATTTCATCTTAAACCTAATCGTTACAGGTAACTTCTCGCAGTATCATCAAGGTTATTTTTATGATGAATGATCAATATTTAGCTGTTCTCGCGAGTTTGCGCTATTTGAAGGACGGCGCGCTTTTGAGGAAGTTGTTTCGTCTCGGTCCCAGAGGTGGACTCATCAGAAAGGCTGAATCCTCTGGCACCTGCCTATGACAACCGCAAGAGCGAAGTAGTGAAAGCGATAGTATTTGATGCGCTTATGCTATGTTGGAATCAAGTAGCTAGCGTGTGTCGGCCAGTGGCGTCATCGTCTGGCTACTCAGTTAACCTACGCTGCCTGCAACTATGAAGTTCCTTATTACAAAAAAAATAAAATGGACCGTTCGAATCATAACAAAATGAAATATTTTCTCCTTTCTTCTCGGAAATGTTGTCCCACATTTTATCCGAAATGAACTGAATATATATTTTATTTGTATAAATGGTGAAATAAGCCTTTATAAAAAATATCAGTAAATTTTAACACTGTATGATAAATTGGAAATAATCCTCCTTCTTAACTCAAATAATTGAATATTTTTATGAATGTATATTTCTGTTCGGAGACTGCTATGTCTTCAAAGCATTGCCATAAGGAATCTGATTCGGTTCGGTTAAAACAAGCGAATCAAAAATTTCGGCAAAATGAAAAAGCATTATTCGTTGTACTCCTACTCCACTCGATCCCACATCGTCTGTTTCTTCAATACTCCACTTATGAGTATATTCACATTCATTTCTTCGGAGGAAAAATGAAAAAAATATTATGACGAATACAAAATATTCAACCGTATTGAGGGAGACACGGATGAATTCATGGGAGAGTGCAAGCGTAGAAAACAAATATGTTTGATTTCGCCACTTTGTGTGCCTTTAAAGAACAGTGTTTGATGTCGGCTGAGTGAAGTTAGCGAAAAGTTGTCAGAACCAATTCCGAAACTATGTTAAATATTCAGTAATCTATTTGTTCCAATTTGTTCCATATAGGTATAACTTTTCATGCACCACCATGAGTAATCCGCAATTCTATGATTTAATGTTGACTTCATACTCCGCACCAACAATTTCAGGTTGCGGATAAATTTTGAGGCCAATAATAAGTACCTAATTTGATTCAATTTGTCTTTTCGAAAAACTCTCGATATCTTTAGGAAATATTTCCTCATTCGCATTCATAACATTTAGTGTAAACTCCACACTAACAGCAAAACTTCCTGGTTTCTTGAAATTTCTATTCCAATATTCGGTAACCAATTTGTTCGAATTTGAATTGTTCAATATAGTTTTCGAGTTTTTCACATTTGTTTTTGGTGGAAGCAGAAGTCAGCGAAAAGTGTTTACCGCTTTTAATTTCTTACTTTTTTCCTTCAATAATTTGAACTCGATTCATTTCAATCAGTATTTTTTAGATTTATTAATAATTTTGTGTTTTACACACAACGCCATCTATGAAAACCAATTAGTAATTGAGGTTCCACCTTCACATTAACAGTGTTCAGAGAGGCTGCTTCAAAAGAAAGGTAACTATGTCGTAGACATATTTTTGGGATAATAGTAATATGACCGTAAAACAGATGTGATACCGAAACTGAAAAAAAATTTAAATTGTGGTTCATTGTGACTTATTGCGAATTCAATAGGAAGTTATCAAACCGATAAATAAATATTGCGATTCGAAAAATGCGAATAAATGAGATTTTCACTCGGAAAATTCATTGAAGTGGAAAAAAGTCAAACAGTGTAAATTCAAAAAATATTTATTCTCGAAAATATGTTTCATATTTATAATTATGTAATAATGTAATATGTATTTTATTCGATTATCTGACGTTTTTTCATGAACTGTATTAAATGCACCTTCTTAAAATCAAAAGCGCTAATGATTCAAAAAGAAATCCTCCTCGGAACTTACAACGTCACCAGAAATTCAGTACGAACCTTGTGGATAACAATATTTCACACCATTTTATTGAATCAGCCTGTAAGTTATCCGAAAATGAAGCAATATTGACGTTGTAAATCCTAAGAATATCCGAATTTCGTTCTGACTCTGTAACTTTATGAAATAATACTAATAGGTATTATGTTCTTATCAATTTTTTTCGAATGAATTTCGAAGAAATTCTAGAGTTGCTATTAACTTCACAGTGAAATATTGGAGGAAATATGATCGCTGGTTAAAAAATCGGGAATTTTCGCACGTACCTGGAATTATTCTTGTAGGCTTCCCACGGGATAATGATACTCCGTTCCTGAGAGTCGGGTAGTATTCCTGTAGTTAGGGGTGGCACAGCAGAATTGAATTTTTGGGTATATTCACCAGAATTGCGTATTCTGTTTTATGTATAGAGAGAGCGGAGCGTAGACACATTCGTTTTCGTGACTTCGAAACGAACCCATTGATTCCCCCATGTGTGCAGATCTTCACAGTAGGCGCGGTATATTGTCTCCTCGACCGAGCGGACAAAAAAAAATGAAAGAAAACAAAACGACAGAGATGGTAGAACTATTTCATGATTATTCCCACTGAAATAGGTATTCAAAACGTATTCCAGCAAAGGAAACACTCGAAAATTACTCAATTGAAAATAAAATGACTAATTCTACTGAAATGGATAGAAAGTCAATAAAGTCAATCAAGAAGAAAACTATAAGTAATTTATAACAATAGAGTTAACGCGGGCGTTAACAGTTGCGTTTGATGAATCATTATCTTATAATTCCAGTGAAATGTGTTTTGATATTGTTTCCAAGACGACTGCGAAACAGAATTTGAATCTGCTAATTATTATTCAAGAAAAAACATGTGTCTGCTTGCTCCCTATCGAATAAAAGCAACGGCACTCTCGAAGCTATGTGAACCTGGCAATTGACCTTGAAATTTTCTCGTGAAAATTTTGTGATCGATTGTACCCGGTAGGTACCCGATTGTACCACAAAAATTTTCGTTTGTACCCCTAACGTTTTCTCTACACAGCCATTATAACTTTTGCACCCAACGGCACCCAAAAAAAAAAATTCGAAATTTCCTCATGAAAACTTGGTGAAGGATTGTACCAGGTAGGTACCCGATTGTACCACTTTTATTTTTGCTGAAATCCCCATGGTTTTTTTTATACATCAATTCGAATTTTTTTTTTCTCTTCAACTCGTGATTGGCCGATAATTGATGGAATTTTTGTATGAAAATTCTGTGGTCGATTGTACCCGGTAGGTAGTCGATTGTACCACAAAAATTTTCGTTTGTACCCCTAGCGTTTTTTTTATACAGCCATTATAACTTTTGAACCCACCGGCACCCCAAAAAAAAAAATCGAAATTTCTTCATGAAATCTTGGTGAGGGATTGTACCAGGTAGGTACCCGATTGTACCACATTTATTTTTGCTGAAATCCCCATGGTTTTTTCTACACATCAATTCGAAATTTTTTTTTCTCTTCAACTCGTGATTGGCCGATAATTGATGGAATTTTTGTATGAAAATTCTGTGGTCGATTGTACCCGGTAGGTACCCGATTGTACCACAAAAATTTTCGTTTGTACCCCTAACGTTTTCTCTACACAGCCATTATAACATTTGCACCCAACGGCACCCAAAAAAAAAATTCGAAATTTCCTCATGAAAATTTGGTGAAGGATTGTACCAGGTAGGTACCCGATTGTACTACATTTATTTTTGCTGAAATCCCCATGGTTTTTTCTACACATCAATTCGAAATTTTCTTTTCTCTTCAACTCGTGATTGGCCGATAATTGATGGAATTTTTGTATGAAAATTCTGTGGTCGTTAGTATCCGGTAGGTAGTCGATTGTACCACAAAAATTTTCGTTTGTACCCCTAGCGTTTTTTTCATACAGCCATTATAACTTTTGAACCCACCGGCACCCCAAAAAAAAAAATCGAAATTTCTTTATGAAAACTTGGTGAAGGATTGTACCAGGTAGGTACCCGATTGTACCACTTTTATTTTTGCTGAAATCCCCATGGTTTTTTTACACATCAATTCGAAATTTTTTTTTCTCTTCAACTCGTGATTGGCCGATAATTGATGGAATTTTTGTATGAAAATTCTGTGGTCGATAGTATCCGGTAGGTACTCGATTGTACCACAAAAATTTTCGTTTGTACCCCTAACGTTTTCTCTATACAACCATTATAACTTTTTAACCCACCGGCACCCAAAAAAAAAATTCGAAATTTCCGCATGAAAACTTGGTGAAGGATTGTACCAGGTAGGTACCTGGTTGTACCACATTTATTTTTGCTGAAATCCCCATGGTTTTTTTTGTACATCAATTCGAATTTTTTTTTTCTTCAACTCGTGATTGGCCGATAATCGATGGAATTTTTGTGTGAATATTCTGTGGTAGATTGTACCCGGTAGGTACCCGATTGTACCTCAAAAATATTTTGTTTGTACCCCTAACGTTTTTTTTATACTGCCATTATAACGTTTGAACCTATCGATACCCAAAAAAATTTTTTTTGATTATTTCATGAAAACTTGGTGAAGTATTGAGCCATGTAGGTACCCGAGTGTATCATCTCCATTTTTGCTGAAATCCTCATGGTTTTTCGTACACATCAATTCGAAAATTGTTTTCTCTTCAACCCGTGATTGGCAGATAATCGATGGAATTTAGGGGTGAACATTCTGTGGTCGATTTCACCTGGTAGGTACCCGATTATACCACAACAATTTTCGTTCGTACCCCGTACGTTTTCTTTATACAGCCATTATAACTTTTGAACCCACCGACACTCAAAAATAAATTGCAATTTAAATGAAAATGTTTGCTTCCAAATTTTGTGATCGGACATAAATTTAAATTTTTCATATTGTTTGTTCTATACAGTAATTATGAATTCTGTACTTGTCGGCAGCTGAAAAAAATCGGAATTTCTCCGTCAAAATTTGGTTTAGATTTGTACAGAGTAGGTACCTATGTAGGCGAATATCCACCTCATTTCAGTTCAAACTTCCATATTTGTGCCACACAGTGATTTGATTTTTTTGTTCCATTCTCATAGGAGCTTGCAAAAATGGAAAGAGTATTCCATATCTTATAAAAAAAAAACATCATTCAATGGATGATATCAAGATTACATCCAGCCCAATGGGAAATTTATCTGTCGCTCATAGGAATCATAAGTTCGTGTTCTTCCTCGAGAATCGTATGATGGATTATAATTACTGTATTGATGCTTGATTGTAGTATTTCCTTTTATACTTTCAAGGCCTTTCAAACCTCCATTGAAATTTCTTGGATGAGTCTCATTGATGGAGGACTAGAAATCTCATACGAACTTAACGATGTCTCTCGGAAAAGGAATTTGTTTCCGAAATGTGCTTTAGGCATTATTGTACTAGATATTATATTAAAGAGTAAGGATTGAAATTTTTTTGGGTGAAGTTGGGTGCAACAGTTATAATGGCTGTGTAGAGAAAACGTTAGGGGTACAAACGAAAATTTTTGTGGTACAATCGAGTACCTGCCGGGTACAATCGACCACAGAATTTTCATACAAAAATTCCATCAATTATCGGCCAATCACGAGTTGAAGAGAAAAAAAAATTCGAATTGATGTGTAAAAAAAATCATGGGGATTTCAGCAAAAATAAAAGTGGTGCAATCGGGTACCTACCTGGTACAATCCTTCACCAAGTTTTTCTGAAGAAATTTCGATTTTTTTTTTTTGGGGTGCCGGTGGGTTCAAAAGTTATAATGGCTGTATAAAAAAAACGCTAGGGGTACAAACGAAAATTTTTGTGGTACAATCGAGTACCTACCGGGTACAATCGACCACAGAATTTTCATACAAAAATTCCATCAATTATCGGCCAATCACGAGTTGAAGAGAAAAAAAAATTTCGAATTGATGTGTAGAAAAAACCATGGGGATTTCAGCAAAAATAAATGTGGTACAATCGGGTACCTACCTGGTACAATCCTTCACCAAGTTTTCATGAGGAAATTTCTAATTTTTTTTTTTGGGTGCCGTTGGGTGCAAAAGTTATAATTGCTGTGTAGAGAAAACGTTAGGGGTACAAACGAAAATTTTTGTGGTACAACCGGGTACCTACCGGGTACAATCGACCACAGAATTTTCATACAAAAATTCCATCAATTATCGGCCAATCACGAGTTGAGGAGAAAAAAAAATTTCGAATTGATGTGTAGAAAAAACCATGGGGATTTGAGCAAAAATAAATGTGGTACAATCGGGTACCTACCTGGTACAATCCTTCACCAAGTTTTCATGAAGAAATTTCGATTTTTTTTTGGGGGGTGCCGGTGGGTTCAAAAGTTATAATGGCTGTATAAAAAAAATGCTAGGGGTAAAAACGGAAATTTTTGTGGTACAATCGAGTACCTACCAGGTACAATCGACCACAGAATTTTCATACAAAAATTCCATCAATTATCGGCCAATCACGAGTTGAAGAGAAAAAAAAATTTCGAATTGATGTATAAAAAAAACCATGGGGATTTCAGCAAAAATAAAAGTGGTACAATCGGGTACCTACCTGGTACAATCCTTCACCAAGTTTTCATGAGGAAATTTCGAATTTTTTTTTTTGGGTGCCGTTGGGTGCAAAAGTTATAATGGCTGTGTAGAGAAAACGTTAGGGGTACAAACGAAAATTTTTGTGGTACAATCGGGTACCTACCGGGTACAATCGATCACAAAATTTTCACGAGAAAATTTCAAGGTCAATTGCCAGGTTCACATAGCTCACTCTCGACATATCTGATTTACGACTATATTCCCATTATCCCAAAATTATGTTTACGCATGATTGTCCTTCTTTTGAAGGAGCCACTCTGAACAACGTCAACGGGAAGGTGGAACCTCAATTACGAATTGGTTTTTATAGATACCATTGTGGGTAAAACACAAAATTGTAAATTACTCAAAAATACTGAATATGTGGAACTCATTCAGACGTAAGAAATTTGAACAAATTGAGTTCACAATATATCGAACTAATTTCATCAGAACAAATTGAAACGAATTGGTTACCGAATATTGGTATTGAAATTTTTTCGAAACCAGAAAGTTTTGCTGTTGAGTGTAAAGTTGCCACTAAATGTTATGAATGCGAATAAGAAACATCCACTGAGGATATCGAGAGTTTTTAAGAAAATCAAATGAAAACAAATAAGGTACTTATTATCGGCATTAAAACTTATTCACAACTTGAAATTGTTGATGTGAAGTGTGAGCACCAAATCATAGAATTGCGGATTACTCAAAAACAATGATAATGCATGAGAAGTTATATTAGGAATAAGTTGGAACAAATAGGTTCCAAAATATTTAACATAGTTTCAGAATTTGTTTTAACAATTTTTCGCTAATTTCACGTGGCCTTTTGTTTCGCCACTTCGCTCTTTACTGGATGCTCCTTGCTGTATCATCTTTGCTTTCCGCTCCACTTTGTTCGCTGTACGTACCCTTAGAGGGAAGTCTGACGTACCAACTTCTGTGGTGTTCAAGCTTCGAAGGCAATCGTTAGTGACTCCTCCGCAACCACGGGTTCTTAATGATACTGTGACTCAACCAATTCGTAATGAAGAAGTTTCAGATGTTTTTGCTCGAAAAATTCCCTCTAACATCTGACTCTTTGAACTAATTTCGTCTCTTACGATATTGCTAGCTTGTTCAACAATATCTTTGGTTTTTACGTATAATTCTTCCGATAATACAAAAGGTGGATTGTTACCAATGATAAATTCGACCATTTTATTGCTCACAAAACAATTTCAGATGAGGATAGTGCACAAGAGTGAGCTTCCAAGAAAATTCATGGAAAGACGAAATTTGTCTAGCACACAAAATCTAATACTACTTTTAGCAACTTGACACCTCATTCATTAGAGATTTCCTTTTTTGCGGAGCTTAATTCATACCTACAATTAGCGAACATAATTAAATCTATTTAATTGCTTTGTAGGTTCTGCTGGGTTTCAACTTCCAATATCTGAAACAGAACCATCAAAGATTAAATTAAAAATGTATTGTATGGAAAAACGCCCTTGCGGATTGCAGGATTCGAATATTTAACAAGGGCAGTTTCTATAGGGAAATGGTTGCCTGATGAAAAATACCGGAACAATGCAAACGATCAACAAAGCGAACTGTAACCTTTCAAATAACGAATAATACTCCTTCATCAGACAAACGAGAGAATTTGCAGAATTATTTTCCCGTTTATGTAATGGAGTCTGATTTGTACTCTGAAAGGTTACAGTTCACTTTGTTCATCGCTTGCATTGTTCCGCAATTGTTCGTTAAATAACCATTTTTCCTAGAAACTGCCCTTGACAACTAGCCTTATTCTGCAATCAGTAGGGCTGTTTCTTTCATGAAAAAACATTTTATTTGATTTTAATTAGTTCTGTTTCAGATATTGGGGATGAAATCCCAGATAAAAAGTTATAATTTGAAATAAAAAAAAAGGTTTAATGTCTAAACAGGAGAATCTCAATTACAAGACACCATTTCATATTGTACAAAGTTGATGAATATAACTAAACTTAACGCCCAATTATAATATATAATTCTCAAAGAAAATGAAAAAAAAGAAAATCAACAGGCTAATAATCAATCTGCCTAAGTCGTAGTAACTCTCTCAGTTTAAGCTTGAACGTTCGAAAAATATCGTTGAAGACATCAACATCAGCACATATCCCATTGAATTGTTGGCACATTACATACATTGGTGATCTAATCTAAATGTTAGTCCTGGGTTTAGGGAGGCACCTGTCTAAGTCGACTACCAATGTGCGGAATACGAGAATTAAGCTTGGCCAGCAAATCAGGACAATCCATACAGAAATTGAGCAGCTTAAAGAAGACAAGACATAAAAAGTAGACTCTCCTGCTCCCCAATGACAAGTACGAGAACCTATTCAGAAGCGTGTGATGGTCAAAACCCCGGGCTGGGTAGACACTATCCAATTTGAATGCTAAGAATTTCAAAAACTGCCTCTGAACAGACTATAGTTGGTTGATGTGAACGTTGTATAATGGACCCCAGACAGGACTGCCGTACTCGAGTCTGGAACGAACAAAGGAATTAAAGAGAGCAGTAAAACAGTGAGGATCCTCGAAGTCTCGACATACCCTGAAAATAAGGCCAAACATTCGCTTAACAGCAGTTGTGATATTGTTATAATGTGGGACAAATGAACAATGATCTATGATTGAAATCAATTGCCAAATCTTCAACTTGTTGCACTCCAACGCTGCATGGCTTAGAGTGTAGTTGTACACAATGGATGTGTTCCTCAGGGTGTAGGTTATGGTTTTACATTTATTAATGTTTATTGGCAGTTTATTCACATTACACCATTCGCTCAGCCTATCCAGATCATGTTGTAGCAGCCAACAGTCATGAAAAGTAGATATGGTCTTGAACAGCTTGAAGTCGTCAGCGAACAACTAGAACTGGCAGAGCAGATTGTCGCCAATATCGTTTATAAAAATTAGAAATAGCAGTGGTGCCAAATTATTGCCCTGAAGGACACCGCTGAGTGCTGTAAAGGAACATGATCTGTGACCTCTAAATTCCCCATATAAAATACGATCAGTGAGGTAAGAGAGAAATAGCAGGAGCAGCCGACGATCGAAGCCAAGGTTCTCCAGCTTTTGCAATAGAATTGCGTGATCCATCCTGTCAAATGCCTTTGAAAAGTCAGTGTATACAGCATATATCTGAAACTGATTGTCCACAGCCTCACGAATAAATTGTGTGAATATTGTTAGATTAGTAATCGTAGATCTTTTGAATAAAACCATGTTGTCTATCTGATATGAGGTTCCTGACAGGGATAAAGATTCTATTATATATAGGCATCTCAAATATCTTGTTGGATAAAATAGTAATGGGCCTATAATTTGAAATGTCATTCATTTTTCCGGATTTAAAAACTGGACATATTATGGATGTTTTCCATAAATCTGGAAAGCAGCTACTCTTTGAGGCTAAGTTATAGATTGTCTGCAGTGGTCTGAACAAGACATAAGCGCAGTCCTTCAGAAGAAATGCCGGAATACCATCGAAGCCACCGGTAATATTAGGCTTTAGTGCTCTCAGGCAGTACAGGACCTCACATTCATCAAAGGACCGCAGTGAAATAATTGTATTGTTGTCTGAGATTGGGTTCAAATCCAGAGGAGAAATATCAGCTGAGCGTACATTATAAGCACTTCGTAAAAAATCAGCGAAAGCATTGACAGTCGCAGGAGGATCGCTACCCTCAACCTCGTTCCAACGCAAAATACTTGGAATTCTTGAAGTTCTCTTTGTTGTGTTCCGTATCCTAAACCCAGCATTTTATGATATATTGTCTTTTCTTGATTTTCCAACGTCGAAGTCTGAATTCTTTGGTTCCTAGCAATATGCCCGAAATTCAATATCTTTTGGTTTAAATCAATTGACGCCGGCTTTAAGAGCATTTTATCTCAAGCCAACAATAAAGTATAGTTTTGCATGACAGAAAACACGCAGATGAAATTCAAGCTCTTAGCATTCCAGGAATCGGAGCTTTGTGGGTGGTATATTTCGGTACTCAAAGAATCCAGACATCACATGTGACAGTTTATAGAATTTATCTTATTAGACTATTTAGGGAAGTTACCTTCACACATTTGTGCTCTCTCTTTCGCCCCAGCCAATCCGAGGTGTTTTTTCGGATCTTAAAAGGGCGTCGCTTAATTCAAAAAACCAATCAAAATTTATATTCTCCCACTAAAATGTGAAGAAGGGAATTTTCCTTATTTGGGTTCAGTTAGTTTTTAGACACTCTTCATTTGACCGTTGTATAGTAAACAACAATTCGCTTTCGAATTTACAAACAAGACTTATACGTTAATTTTTGTATTGTGAAAATCGTAACTTCTCATTTGAAAGTCCCTTCGACCTTGCTATCGAATAAGATATAGAAGGAAGATTCTATTGTGCAAATCAATTGTAAACCACTTCGGTCTTGTTATCTAATACAGATACAAGAAAATACATTTTTTGTTTCGTGTTAAAAGTGCGTTTTTAATACACCTCAACACCATTTTCGTGTCATAAGTGCAACGATATTGATCAACTGGTCAATAAGTTCTTCAATTATCTGCATATTTTAGAAGCATCAACATTTCTGATAAAGATCAGAAAATATTCGTCGGTCGTGTCTTCATTTTGATAACGACAGAATTAATCAAGTGCGATTAATTCAACCAAACGGGGTCTCTACTATTGAAACCCCCCAAACACCTGAATAAACCAATTCAGGTCAAAACACTCTTTTTATTGTGGAAATAACTTCAGAAGGCAGATGGATCACTTTTCATAGAACTTTCTGATCTGTGTTTATAATCCTTATAGGCAGCCGCAACCTTGGTCTTAATCAAACTTCTGAGTGATCTGAACTGAGCTTTCAAGCATTCATTGTTGTAGTTTTTCAATTTTTTGAATACTTTACTTTTATCCTTAATAAGGTTAATTATTTCCCTAGTGTACCATGCAGGATATTTGCTGTTGAAATTTTGTTTAAGAAGAACACATTCTGAAAGATATTTAAAAGGATATTATAGAATGATTCTACTGCTAAACTTTGGTTGGTCTCAGCTAGTATTTCCATAATTGTTCCATGTTGTTCAAATGTATAAATTGAATTTTCATATGAGCACTCACAACGTAATTTTTCCACAAAATACTGAATTTCGATTTGAACCGATCTGTTTTTCTGGAAATATTGGGAAATTAAAATTTTGAATGAGTATATCTGCGGAATCATTAGATGGATTTTACCGAGTAGCGAATTCGTACTCAAAGGCTAAGCCTGCTCTTCAATCATCAAGTCTCTATAGATTTTTTCGGAAGTAATTGTGATTATTATCGTCCTATCGGGAAGTAAGGCAGTGATCGGAGGGGTCAATACGCGAATAGGGGATCGCGCTGGCAACAAATTTAAAAAAGGTCCTGAAACCTCTAGACTTCCCGTCAGTGTTTTTCTAGAATTTTTTTTGAATACAGTTGAAATGGAATTTCGAATGAATAACCTTGCGGAATCATTGGGAGGATTTTGCCCATTCTCGAATAATATCCTTGTAATCGAACCGGCTGTATAAATATCGAGTCTATAAATGGATGCTCATTGTGTTCACAATAGACCTTTAGGCCGACCTCAAACTCAAAATCTTCCGAACAAATTAAAAACTCGATATTTTGTGGGAAGGTTTGGACTTAAAGGACGTAGGTCCAATCCGTGAAAGGGTAATATCCGCCCAATACTTTTGTACATTTATCCATTCGAAATTTTATGTTTCCATTATTCCCAAAGAGAACGTGATTATGTTGAAATTTAGTATTTGATTGAAAAATGGTAGCGTGAAGGTTCATGCAAAATTTTGTGAAGAAATGTATTTGAATTTGCCCAAGCGCGTAAGAGCCCACTTGATGAAGGTTCTTGATACAATTAATCAAAAAAAATATCCAGATTTTTCTCTAACACCTTGTAGCATTCAATAATAACAGATCTAAAGTTGAAGTTATGTTATTTATTATTATAGTATTTTTAAAATATTAAAAAATTGTCATTAACCCCACCAAGTTTGAGTTTTCCTCAAAATTAATTTATGACAAACGGCCAAGATGACATTCGAAACCGAGTTCTTAGAACTTCTTGTCTCAGGATTTTTTTCATTACCTTACAATCATAACTATTAATCACCTTATCTGGACGAAGCAGTGAATGATATCGTTGAGTGCTATAACGAAGGAAATTTAATTTTGAAAAAACAGTCAATATCTTTTCGAACTCCCTCACAGAAAACAGTATCTGGCAGCCTATCCCCCAAGAAGAATTTTATATACCTATGTGCAAGTGAACAACCCTCAAGAATAAACTGTTTGTATAGTCTTCTTTTTCATATTGATTTTCATTGAACAACTTATTTCATTGTAAGTTATTGGTTACTAGCAATTGACAAAACAAGTTCAGAAATAATAACCAGTTGGCGCCCACACATCGGAATACAGGACTCAATTTCTTTTAGAATCCACCCATATTTGCTCACCGGTTTAAAGCTGCCGTTTGCAGTGTGGTTCAAATATTTTTCAACACCTTTAATTCCAAAATATATATACCGATTTCTCCAAGGCGTTTGACAGGCTGGACCATGGAGTCATTCTGAAAAAGTTGTCTTCGTTTGGCTTGACAATGGATTTCATCCGTTTTCTGGAAACATATCTTGCAGATAGAAAACTATTCGTTCAGTGTTTTGAAGTCAAGTCATTTAACTTCTCCGCGTCGTCTGGTGCTCCGCAGGGTTCCATTTTGGGTCCTCTTCTATTTATGTTATTCATGAATGATTTGAATTTATTTCTGCTCTGCCTGTTTCTTTTATATGTTGATGATTGTAAGTTGTTTCGCCGTATTGGTTCCATCCAGGATTGCTGGGATCTTTAGGGTGACGTGGATGCACTGGTTGATTGGTGTAAAAGACTTTCATTGAATATTGATAAGTGCAGCGTGGTGTCCTTCGGCCGCGGATAATCCAAGGTTCAGTTTATGTATAACGTTGAAGGTAGTGTCTCGAACAGGGTGACTGAGTGTAGAGATCTGGGAGTCTTATTCGATCAGGGGTAAACGTTTGTGCCCCATGTAAGTGCAACTGTTTCGGAGGGACTCAAGGCTCTCGGTTTCATACTTAGGAAATCCAGGTACCTAGTTGAGACTCGATCTCTGCTTCTTCTTTTTGCGGCTCTTGTGAGGTCAAAGCTAGAATATGGATGTATTGTATGGAATCCAGGTTATCGGGTTCACGTTTATAGTTTGGAGAAAATATAGAGGCGATTTCTTAAGTACGTGAGTTTTAAAATTGATGGCATCTATCTGTTTCGTGGTTTACCAAATGAGTATTTGTTGAATATATTCCATGTAAACTCCCTAGAGAGACATCGGGTTTATTAAGGAATTCTTTTCCAATATAATATTATTTGATCCAAAATTGATTGCTCTTATTTGCTAGCCTCAGTCGATTTGCACGTCCCGAGGCTATCTGTTCGAAATATATCCACGTTTTATCTTCCGTTTCCGCGAACTAACGTGCTTCGGTTTTCGCCAATGTATAGAATGTGTCAGGATTTTTGCAATTTCCAACATCTTTCAGATATTTTTGACAGTTTCCAGGTAAATATTAGAAGAGCTGTCTTGGGGTCTCAGTTGTTGTGAGAAACTGTCCTTACTTTACCTATATGTATATTTTCTTCTCGATTTGTCATGGAATATTTGTGTTATTTGTAATTTCTGTTTTTTTCCAATCCAATTGGCTTAGGCTGTAGATTGGTGTAGTAATTAAATAGATAAATAGATAAATGAAAAATACGTTACAACCTTCGCATGGTTTCTTTCGATATTGATATCTTACGATATCATGAAGTGACATTTCTATAATTATTATATCAATTGGCATACAATGATTGAAGTCAAAAACTTGAGGAAACGGTAACACAATAAAATACAGTAGAGAATATTATTAGACACAGTGTTTCACCTTCTGTCTTTGGATTTAGAAACACTTGATCACACGAAATAAACTGATATGGTACTAGCGACAAGGTCATCAAAAGCTTGTGCATAGAACCAATTTCATACATTCTTCATCTTTTATTTTATGTGAAGGTATTACAAAAAACTCTGTATTTTTAATGGTTGCAGTGAGCGAATAGTCTGATTTGACGTCAGTGCTCTTCTAAAATATTTTCCTGCTTTCTATCTCCGTGTCTTGTATTATCTTTTACTCATGGTCTGGTACCTGATTGGCGTTGCGTTTCAGGACAGCCTGTATAGTGTATATGACAATATCCGTTTATAGATTATAGCATAGAAAATGTAATCCATTAGCTTCTCAACAAATTACTGAAATTTCCAAGAAGAGTGCTTCCTAAGACATTCACTTTCCCCTCATAATTTTATTGTTCATTGTCCTCAATTATCACAGGAAGTGGGAGATTGCTCCAGACTTCGAATAAATCAGATTCATGCCAGGCACCAGTTCAAAGTTGAAAAAAAACAATGTATTATTTCGAGTTCATTGCATAATTCCATACAAGAATGCATGGAATACCACTATGATAATGAGATGAACTCAGGTTTTGATTTCACTTTCATCTGCTTATACTGCATAAAATATAATTGCTAATTTATTTGAACGAATTCAAGGTCATCCTAATTATTTCATCGAATGATGATGAACAAAATATACGGAAAAATTAACAAATAATAGATTTGAGAACATATAAATCGAAAATGAAAAAATTACGAATTCAACTGAAAGTTTGAATCAGGGAAAGGAGTCTTTTGAAATTTGGATTATTTTCTTGCTTGTTCAACTCTCTATTGAATCATTCGATTCACCCAAATCATTTGAATGCGTTATTCTATTTCCTGTTAGTATCGGAGTGGTCTCCCATTCAGGTATACTGACTGCACCCGAATCTTCAGTTGAATTAGATTATTACCTTCTTTTGTAGTAATTAATGTTCTGAAGGTCAAGAAATCAAGAAGGAATGTCATTAATTTAAATAGTATTATACAATATATTTGAAGTTGGAGAAAAACTAACATAATTCGAGCTATTCATAAATCAAAATCAATAATATGAAGTACAGGAATTGGTTTCTCGGAGAAGAACAGAGCTCCAGCAATAATATGTAACATAATCACAAGGACGAATATCCGTCGATAAATCAACAAATATTCCCCCTTGATCCTAGCTAATCATCCAATCAACCAAAACATCTACACCGAAGAAGCGGATCCAAGTAGAATGACTACAGCTGTTTCACAATTGTTATTGATCGTCAGGTCAACTTAACTTGGATAAACCGCAGAGAGTTCTCTCGATACTTGTTACCTTTCAGAAGGACCGCTGCAGTAAAACAACCTACAGCGCGCCATCTGCCAGGAGTATCTTGCGAGTCTCACCTTCGAGTGCAGAATACTTTGATCGATGTGTATGACGTTCATCCTTCTGTCGCATCAAGTCGCTGTAACTGCGATATTGCAGCTTTACAAAAAACCGACACGACATTGGAAACACTCGGTTCATGTGGATTCCCACCACAAGACGAAAACGTCCAACATCTAACAAAGATAGGAATTGGTTTCTCGGAGAAGAACAGAGCTCCAGCAATAATATGAAACATAATCACAAGGACGAATATCCGTCGATAAATCAACAAATATTCCCCCTTGATCAGAGCTAATCATCCAATCAACCAAAACATCTACACCGAAGAAGCGGATCCAAGTAGAATGACTACAGCTGTTTCACAATTGTTATTGATCGTCAGGTCAACTTAACTTGGATAAACCGCAGAGAGTTCTCTCGATACTTGTTACCTTTCAGAAGGACCGCTGCAGTATAACAACCTACAGCGCGCCATCTGCCAGGAGCATCTTGCGAGTCTCACCTTCGAGTGCAGAATACTTTGATCGATGTGTATGACGTTCATCCTTTTGTCGCATCAGGTCGCTGTAACTGCGATATTGCAGCTTTACAAAAAACCGACACGACATTGGAAACACTCGGTTCATGTGGATTCCCACCACAAGACGAAAACGTCCAACATCTAACAAAGATAGGAATTGGTTTCTCGGAGAAGAAGGTAACAAGTATCGAGAGAACTCTCTGCGGTTTATCCAAGTTAAGTTGACCTGACGATCAATAGCAATTGTGAAACAGCTGTAGTCATTCTACTTGGATCCGCTTCTTCGGTGTAGATGTTTTGGTTGATTGGATGATTAGCTCTGATCAAGGGGGAATATTTGTGTATTTATCGACGGATATTCGTCCTTGTGATTATGTTACATAATATGAAGTACATTTATGGGAATCATAAGAGCCTCCGCAAAGCGATGTGGACGATGCGATTTGCTCGAATCGAACAATGCGACGTCGGTAAGTTCATGGGTCATATGATCAGAGTTTATACAGGGTGATTCATTAAGGGTGGCCACCGGCCATATCTCGGAAACCGTTTATCCCATAACTTCCGGAAAAAAAATCTAATGACAAAATCGGCCCCTAGAAAATGATTGAAAATATTTTCGAGTTCGTATTTCTCCACTAGAGGGCGCAGTCTATCACTTGTGAAATATAATCTCATTTTTAACGAAATATTCTCCAGCTAACAGTGGTGAAGAATAATAAAATAAGGAAATACTTTTTCTATTCAACAACTTGTGTTTCAGTAATTTTTCTATATTTCCTATTTTTCAGTAATTGGATGGATAAACTTTTCTTCATAAAAAACACTCTTAGTTCTGTATGCGTGAACCAATTTTCACGTAATGTGAATTCAATCGAAGGCCATTAAAAGCATATCAAAGGAAAATATGACAACAACATACCGGGAGAGCCAATTAAAAACTACGGGCTGTTTTATGTCACTTCACCCTATTTTTGCGTTTTACTGGAGAATTTCAAATGCAATGCTAGAAAATGTGAGTGGATTAGAGAGTAGTTACTCACTGTTTTGTTATCAGTATTCTATCACAGTGAACTCAAATAGTCATTTCTGCCTTTCTAATTGTTCTCCAAACCAGCTCTGCAATTATCAAGTCTCTGAGTAGTTTATTACGGTTGTTATTGTGTGTTATGATCCGTGGTAAGACCAGCCGTGATCACAACAATTTCCGAGAGAAACGACTTTGAGACCCAATAGTAGAGTAGATTTGGTGTTCGTTAATTACGAAGGCCGAATTCGCCATTTAACCCCTTATTTTCCCAATATTTCCAAAAATACAGATCGGATCGAACTAAAATATAGGATTTCATTGAAAATGATAGAGACAACCAATTTGAACAAGTGGGTTCCTGACCTCACGTCAGGTAGATTTTATTTTGAACAACTCGTATATTTTATTCTGAAATCAAATCACTGTATGACTGTATGACCTATTTATTCAAGGGAAATTTAGTGCATGCCAATGAATGAAGCAACTATGCTTCAATATCTCTCTCAATACCCTGGTTATCTTATTCTCGAATGGAAAAAGGAATCATCGAAATCAGTCCCCGAGCAAAATAATTATTTAACTAAAAAAATGATTTTCTATGAATTGAGAATCTACTTTATACGCGCTTATTTTGGTATAGGAAATATCTATGGTGAATCATGTTTTTTCATTGTACAGGATGATTCATAAAGGGTGACCACCGGCCGTATCTCGGAAACCGTTTATCCTATAACTTGTAATGACAAAATCGGCCCCTAGAAAATGATTAAAATATTTTCAAGTTCGTAGTTCACCACTAGAGGGAGCAATCTTTCACTTGTAAAATATATTCTCATTTTTTACGAAATATTCTCCAGCTAACAGTGGTAAAGAATTATAAAATCCGAAAAAACTCTTTCTATTCAACAACTTTTGTTTCAATAATTTTTTCATATTTCCTATTTTTTAGTGATGAGACGGATTAACTTTTCTTCACAAAAAAAAAAAACTTTTATATCTGTATGCGTGAACCAATTTTCATGTAATTTGAATTCGTTAGAGAGCCATCAAAAGCTGTTCGCAGAAAAATATGACAACAACATACCGGGTGATCCAATTAAAAACTGCAGGCTGTTCTATGTCACTTCACCCTATTTTTGCGTTTTACTGGAGAATTTCAAATGCAATGCTATGATTCTAATCGACTGAGAATAAGCCAAGCATTATCACATATTGACTTGTTAAAACCGCAGACAGATATTAAAGTTTTTGTAAATTTTGATAAGTGTTGACCAACCCTGTGAAATTCAGGAGGAATTGAGTTGTTTCATCATCTTAACAATTAGATGAAAGGAAAAAAACTCATCAAAAATGTATGTCAGTCACGAAACAAGCTGATGTGGATCCAAGCTTTGGTGTTACTGTTTATTTTCGGTTTCTATAACTCTAAAATTCATTAAGGTTGATTGCAAACTACTAGTTTATGATGCCTTATTATTCAAACGAAGAAGCATATGATTTGCTTAATGTTTATTTTGAATGTTTAGAAAATGCAGTAGCTGAAAGGGAATACCTGATACGATATCCTGAAAGACGTCGTATTTCCAGAAAAGTATTCAAAAGATTGACACGAAGAGTGCGAGAAACTGGTAAGGTTCAATATGTTGGAAGAACAAATAGAAAACGTAGAAGCCATAATGAGAATAATATCATAAAAGTTTCGGCATACGTTTATGCAAAACCACATTTAAGCATTCGAAATATTGCAAGTGATTTGGGATTGAATTATTGGCTAGTTCAAAGGATACTAAAGGACCATAAGCTGCATCCACATCATGTTGTCTTGCACCAAGAATTGAAAGAGAGAGATTTTGGTCAACGACTGGAGTAGATAATTATGGACTGACGAGGCTACTTTTTCTAGCAATGGTAAAGTAAATTTACTCAATAGCCATTACTGATCATATCCCAACCCATATTGGCAAGGCGAGGTCAAAAATCAGAACCGCTGGAGTGTTTACGTGTGGTGCGGAATTTTGATGGAACAGTTGTCCGACTATTTTTCTTCGATAGTATCTTAACGGGACCAAGGTGCTTGAAATTTTAACGGAAGAAGAGGATATTGCTTGTCAAAGCAGGTTAGATATGTGGTATCAACAAGATGGTTGCCCGGCGCATTATGCTGCTAATGTTAGGGAATACTTAGATACCGTCTTCTCAAAGAGGTGGAGTGGACGTGGGAGTATTTTTCCATGGCCAGCAAGATCACCCGACCTCAGAGTATTAGATTTTTATTTTTGGAGGAGAATAAAGACTTAGTTTTCCGAACACTTCCAACTACATGTGAGACTATGAAGAATAGAGATGTGGCCACTGTCAACTCGACGAAAGAAAGACTAAATTTATGTATAGAAAATAATGGTAGACATTTTGAATATTTGAAATGATTAGGTGTAAGGGTTGTTTTTCTCTTCAAATATCTTCGTTGTTGCTAATTTTTGTTTCATTTTATCGTATTATTGTTGTTTCATGTGAGTTGAGTAATTCGCTGTGTTGACATTTCCTTGTTTTTTTTCAAGGTTACAGAGATGATCAACATTGATCAAAATTTACAAAAATGTTAATATCTTCGAAATGACCGAAGATATCTATCTGCCGTTTTAACAAGTCGATAGGTGATAATGCTACGCTTATACTCAGTTAGGTAGAATCATAGCATTGCATTTGAAATTCTCCAGTAAAACGCACAAATAGGGTGAAGTGACATAGAACTGCCTGCAATTTTTAATTGGATCACCCAGTATGTTGTTGTCATATTTTTCTGCGAACAGCTTTTGATGGCTCTCGAACGAATTCAAATTACATGAAAATTGGTTCACGCATACAGACGTAAAAGTGTTTTTTTTTGTGAAGAAAAGTTTATCCGTCTCATCACTAAAAAATAGGAAATATGGAAAAATTATTGAAACAAAAGTTGTTGAATAGAAAGAGTTTTTTCGGATTTTATAATTCTTCACCACTGTTAGCTGGAAAATATTTCGTAAAGAATGAGAATATATTTTACAAGTGAAAGATTGCGCTCTCTAGTGGGAAACTACGAACTTGAAAATATTTTAATCATTTTCTAGGGGCCGATTTTGTCATTACAAGTTATAGGATAAACGGTTTCCGAGATACGGCCGGTGGTCACCCTTTATGAATCATCCTGTACAATGAAAAAACATGATTCACCATAGATATTTCCTATACCAAAATGAGCGCGTATAAAGTAGATTCTCAATTCATAGAAAATCATTTTTTTAGTAATCATTTTTTTAGTTAAATAATTATTTTGCTCGGGGACTGATTTCGATGATTTATTTTTCCATTCGAGAATAAGATAACCAGGGTATTGAGGAGAGATATTGAAGCATAGTTGCTTCATTCATTGGCATGCACTAAATTTCCCTTGAATAAATAGGTCATACAGTCATACAGTGATTTGATTTCAGAATGAGATATACGAGTTGTTCAAAATAAAATCTACCTGACGTGAGGTCAGGAACTTTCACCCATACTTGTTCAAATTGGTTGTCTCTATCATTTTCAATGAAATCCTATATTTTAGTTCGATCCGATCTGTATTTTTGGAAATATTGGGAAAATAAGGGGTTAAATGGCGAATTCGGCCTTCGTAATTAACGAACATCAAATCTACTCTACTATTGCGTCTCAAAGTCGTTTCTCTCGAAAATTGTTGTGATCACGGCTGGTCTTACCACGGATCATAACACACAATAACAACCGTAATAAACTACTCAGAGACTTGATAATTGCAGAGCTGGTTTGGAGATCAATTAGAAAGGCAGAAATGACTATTTGAGTTCACTGTGATAGAATACTGATAACAAAACAGTGAGTAACTACTCTCTAATCCACTCACATTTTCTGCGTACGGCGCACGTTTCGAAAACCACGTTTCCTTCGTCCTGGACGAATTGGAATTTGAAACTCTGTTGGTAAATATTAGTTCCAAGTTTTGTGCCAAACTTTATAGTACTCTTATCAATAGTCTCTGAAAATGACGAAATTTTCGAAATTGTTTTTCATTTCCCAACAATCAAATGCTCATTAACCAAGTTACAACTATCAGGGGTATAAATAAGTCTACCCAGAAGAAATTAGATTCTTGTGTTAGCGGATCCTAACCTGAACACCATGTCGGTTCGTCCATATAAAAACTTTAATTCTGCAGATGAAATGTCAGTACTTTTATGACCTCATATGGAATATCAACTAGACTGATAAATTAGAAGCAATAACAACGTAATTTTTGAGTAAGCGGACTCTCTTTGCGAAAACCTTCGATTCATCCATACAAAATATTTCATTATCCTGCAGATGCCATGTCAATGTTTCAATGATATTCGATTAAATATTAACTACACTAAAAATATATAACAAAATAATGCAGAACAAATTCCATTCCTTTATCCTCAACTGTATGGACCTCTGTTTCATCTTCATGAAATACCTATAATATTTTTTAAACATATTATATCTATAATTTATTTTATTATTATTATTTCCTTAACCATATTTACAGGGAGGTGATTCCCAATCAGTATGTGTTTCATACGTCAGGTCAAAGCTGGCTATCCTATAAAATTGGGTCGTTTTGAATGAAAAGTGTATAATATATACAAACTATTTTTATTATGGTGATCTCGTCATGATTGAGTGAAATATATAGACCGAAATAAGAAGATAGTTCACTTCCATTTATAGTACAACTCCAGGCAGTCTGCATTCTCTAGGAGATTCCACATATTTGTCTTTTTCTTATAATGACAGAAAAAGTGATGCGACCATCGCATTATGAAAGAAATAATATCACATTCAACAAGATCCTTTTAACTAACAGTCCAAATACACATTCGTTTCAGAGACAACTGATGTCTATTTATATTCAATTTGTCGCAAACGTCATTATAAGTTAATTATGATAGTATTGATATTGATACTCATTCCGATATTCTCCTTCAATAGTAGTAGATGAATTCAGTTCCGTTGCTGCAATTGAAAGGTGAAAACTTTTGTAATTGGGAACTCAGGGTTGGATTTGTATGACTAGAGTGGACATTTCAAAAAAATAACTTTATAAGAATATTGTTCGTGTAATAATTCTCATTGATGTGATATTCTGTCCCCTATACTGAAAAATAATTTTCCCACTACGAGTATACATCCTTCATCATTTATATATTTTAAAAGTTTGACCATTTGGACAGGTAAGTACGTATATCTCAATTTCTTGAGATTACGCATATGGTGCATTGTTGGAAAAAATCTTCGAAGAGTGGATACCTTTGAGTCTTTGGGGACATAACTGTGATTTCTTCTTCTACTCGGTTATTAATTTATCATGGAATAATAAGACCACAAATTGTTGAACTACGAATTTCTTAGGAGTCGATCAAATCTTATTTTGGGAGAATTTTGCATTATTTTGTACTTGTTCCTGGGTTTTCACACCCAATATCTGAAAAATTACTATTCAAAATCGAATGAGAATTATTTTATTTCATTATTTATTACTAGCTGGACATACTCCATGCATCTTTATCGAACCTTCAAGTTTTTCCATTCAATGAGATTTTTTGCTCCTAAAACCTCGAAATAAGAGTCATCAGTTGATGCATCGCAGATTTATAAAGGGCCAATTTCATACTTGAAAAAATATGAAATAAAAAAATTAATAGACTTCATATTTACCTCTGCAATTACTTCGGTTACAATTATGGGATTTTTTCACACAATTTTTGCATTTTCTAATCCTACTAACAGCATATATGATTTCTAATTTCTCTGTTTGAAGCCATTGTTCGTAACTTCCACGGTTAGCAAAAAATTTTGTTTGAATTTTCAATTTCATTTCATGTCCGCTTCCAAATGATTTCCCAATTCATTATACATAGCACACTTGAACTCTCATCATATCAGTACAAAGTGGACAAATAATTCTAGAATTTATCGATGTCGAAGTAGCATTCAACTCTTCATGGATGCTTATAAATGCTTATTTTCCACTGGAATAGTCGGAAACTCTATGCCATAAAGTGCACATACATTTTTCTGGCTCTGCAAACCTACCATACTGCACAATTAAACGCAAATAAAAATCTGTAATTTTGTTCTCTGAAGATTAACCACAGCGATGGAAGAGAAGCAATTAGAAGATACATTCGAGAACACAATATTAGATTTTGCAGATGACAAACGCAAAAAGGGTTTTCGTTCACGGGATTCCAAGGCCAAATAAATTCTGATACAATGCGTAAGTAACAAACATCCCTATATTATTAAAGATGGCACATCAGCTGAAGAAATGGTGGAATGCTTGGAGGATGTTTTCCAGAGAAACAGCAAATATTCACTAAATTAACCTGAAGAAGATATTACTCACTATGAAGCATAAGGAAAGTGGTCCAAAGTTGAAGAAGAGGACAAAGAATGTCACCTTCTATTCACACTAAACGAAGAATATGGGGCAGTAATCAAAACTATTGAAACGATGAATCAAACTGTCACCATGGACTTCGTAGAATCAAAATTATTGGACGAAGACCTGACGATCAAAATGAAGCAAGGTTCTGCAAAGAAAAAATCAGATGAAATGTCCTTCAAAGCAAACCAATTCGTCTGCTATGAATGTGGAAATTCAGCCCATAAAATGGTAGAGTGTCGTTAACAAACTTCGCAATGAGGTACATCGGGAGGTAAAAGACTAAGGAGAGGCTATGGACAATAGAATTATAGAGATTTGAGTCAAAATATAACTGGGGAGAGGTCGAAGTTTGTCCTAATACGTTTAGAATGGATTCAGGATGTACTCAGCATATGGTTATGTCAGCACTAGAAAGGTATATATCCAATATTCAAGAATTGGAAACAAAAATCAAAATAGGAACATCTAAAGACAAGGAAGTATCAAAGGCCAAGAAGAAGGGTAGATTACAAGGAATATTTCAAGGTTAAGCCATAAAAATAGAAGCTTTACTAGTCACATAAGTTATTATCTGTGTCAAATTTGATAAGTAAGAATTTTAAACTATTTTTTGAGTGTGATGAATTTGGAGGGAGATGTGCAATAGGTACCCATTGAAATTTACTCAACCTTTTATTGTAAAACATTTAATGGATTATTTTATTGGATAAAGCCATAAATTCAAACATTTGTAACATAGCAAACTCTGTAAATATGCCTTATAAGAATGATAAAATCTTTAGGTTAGAAGATTGGGGCATATCAACAGGTTCAGGTTGAAACAATTAAATAATTAAGTCTACCATATAGTGAGGAAATCTAGGAGCACTATGAGGAAGGAGAAAGTAAAGAAAACCTTTTTGTAAAAATTTTTAACCTACAGTCAATATTGGTGAGTTGATATATACTGATATATCTGGTCCAATTCCTACACCAACTTGAGAAGGCCATAAATATTTTCAAGTATGAATAAATGATTTCCCTCATGTCTCAGTTGTCAATTCATTAAAGGCCGAAACGCCATTGATTTTATTAAGTTGATTGATCTCAACATGGGGTAAAAACGAAAAGAATCAGATTAGATAACGGTGGTGAATTCAGTTCCAATTATTTCAAAAATTTCTGTAGATCTGAAGTCATTGAACTTGAGTATATAACACTATATAGTCCTCAGCAGAAAGGTACAGCTGAATGATTGAATCGCATACTTCTAGATAGAACAAGAGCAAAATTTGCAGACACAAATGTACCAAGGAAGCTTTGAGGAGAAACTGTTCAATGTTCAGCATATGAAATCAGTTGATCACCAACAGGTGCTAACGGAGGGAAAACATCAGCTATACGATGTAACAAAGATAATGTTTTATCCAAACTGAATATTTTTGGAAGTAGAGCTTGGGCAGTAATTTTGCCAGCAGGTATCGAATACTTTTCATCTATAGCACAAGATATGTTCATACAGAGCGGACAGACAGGGTGAGACTGTAATTAAGAAATAAATTACAATATTGACAAATTGTGTACACTATCCTGACATATCAATAAAAAAAGAATTTCGTGGTGTTTGTGGTTGACAATTGTATTTATGACATGACGTTTTTCGTGGGGTTAGGATTTTCTGTGTTCGACCATTTTATGGTTAGGTTTTTTCGTGTAGCTTGATGTACCTTTCTGAATATTTGAAAAATTGCTTGTTAATTGACTTTGTACCTCGGAGTTCGATGTTAGACTTGTTCTTTAGTTTTAGAACTTCTAATTTTTATAGAGGTAATTTGCTGTTTTGTTTGTACTATTGTATAAGTGATATCATTTTGATGTTTTTAGGCCTAAGGAAGCGGATGTAGATCTGCGAAACGTAGCTGAATATATGATTTAGAAGTCATTTGTATGTTTATTCCTGTCCTATTCCCTCAATCTCTGAATTATATTACTTGATTATTATTATTATTTCTCATTTTTTTCTCGATATTAAGGTTATATTCAAGCATGATCCAAGGAACCTAAGTTCAGGATGGAATCATACTAGGTGTTACGTATTAGTTATTATATTATAGAGTAAAACAGGCTTCAGCTTATGCGATCATGAAACTGAAAAGATATATAAAGTAAGTAAGCCGCTGACTAGACTTAAAACGCGTAAAGAAAATATAACCGAAAACTGAAAATAATGATAGTTTGGATACATATATTTCATGACGGATAAAACTGGTTACTCTACTTCATGGTATTAAGCGAAATTAACGATTGAACGGGAGGATTGTCGGGTTTGTTGATACAGAAAAACTCATTGTTTACGATCGAACTCCTTAGCTGTGTAGATAACTCTTTGTTGATTCTTGGATGTCACATCTAAAGGGTTCCAGAGACTGTACGATTTATAAATAATGACAAATACAAATGTCAATTTGTCAAAGTCAAAGTGTTGAAACAGGAAATTACCACACAAACCTCTATTCTAAAAAAGGAGTTGGATGTAATAAGAGAAAATATACGAGATGAGAGTGTGAGTTGGACATTGTATCCTCAAAGTGAAATTTTATTAGGAATAATATAATAGTTACTGGTCTACCTGTGGAAGATGGAGATCTACTGGAGGCCACGATCTCACAGTTGAACACTTTGCTAAACATCGCATTGTCTCGTTTTTAGAAAAGCACAAAACTTTAAGTGATTGTCAGCATGGATTCAGGCGTGGACAGTCAACTGTAACAGCAATGATTGATGTCCTGAACTGTATCTAAGATTCATATAATAGTGGCGGGGAACTTGAGCTGACGTGTCTGGACATAAGTAAGGCGTTTGTTAGTGTATGCCACGATATACTCCTGGAAAAGTTAAGACATTATGGAATTAGAGAAAGAACACAAAACATTTTTTAGTCTTATCTGAAATGAAGAATTCAGAGAGTAAAATGGCATAAAACAATATCACCTCCAAAAGATTTGAGGCTAGGAGTCCCTCAGGGCTCTATACTGGGTTCTATAATGTTCATTTTGTACGTGAATGATATGTTTAGTAACCCCACATCTGACGCTGTGTGTGGCTTTGCAGATGACACAGGAGTGATGAATAGATCCCAAAACAGAGACGAACTAAGCTTAAAATCAAAAGGGGCCTTACAAGATGCAGCAAGGTGGTGTTCTTCGAATGGGTTGATATTCAATGTTGTGAAGATCCAAAAAATTATATTGTCGAACAAAGATGGAAATCATACCTCACTTAAATATCTGGGAGTGGAGTGCCAAACTTGTCTGAGTTGGAAAGTTCACATAGATGGCCTATGCAAGAAACTATCAACACATCTATTCATGATTAGGAGGATGAAACAACTAGCTGATGCAGAAACAGTCAAACTCACGTACTATTCTGGTTTTCATAATACAGCAATATACGGTATAATCCTGTGGGACCAGAGTAGTGATGCAAAAAGAGTCCTTCTCCTACAAAAGAGGGCTATAGGAGCTATGTTCGGCATGAAACCAACTGAAACCTGCAAGGAGATATTCAAGAGAGAAAGAATTCTCACCACATCATCTGTGTTTATACTCACCTGTTCGAAATATGCCCACAATAATAAGAAAAAATTCAGAGTCGGTGGAGATCTTCACGGCTACAGTACACGACGTAAAAATGATTACATCCTGCCCCATGCACGGATAACTAAGGGACAGCAAGGACCCAATTGTACATACTTGAAGCTTTATAATAAGCTTTCCGAGGAGATGAGAAGTCTGGATGCATTCAAATTCGAAAGGAAAATGAAAAGAATTCTACTTGGGAAGACGGTTTATTGCATAGAGGATTTTCATTCAATGAATTTTTAACATCGTTTGTCTCTTTCTATAGTGATTTGTCATTCACAGTTGAATGTTTGTTTCATTGTTTTATTGTAATGAAATTTTGCATCTATGTCGAGATTGATATATATTATTTTTTTTTTGAATATTTGTACATTTTGATTTATAGTCAGATAAGTGACGTGTCATGTATATTTTTTGATGACGAAACTTTATACCCTACATTTAAGTAGGTGTATGAATTAAATAAATAAATAAATAACAGTAAACAACATCAATGATATATACAAACTTGGCAAGAAATCAAATTCACCAATAAAAATTGAGTTCGTATCATATCTCATCAAAGAAAAGGTCATCGGGAACAGGAGTAAGTCGAAGGGAAAGGAAAATAGATAATCTTTGTCCTGGGGACAGGGCTAAACAGAAGTTATTGAGAGAGCATTTGCGAGAAGCCAAAAGGAAGATTTTCAATGCTTACATAAAGATCTAGAATAGCACTGACGTGAAGTCAGCAGCTTTTACGCGCTTGTTCACATTGCGAAATGGTGAAATTTTAAAGAAAAATAAAAACTTTCGAAAAAAAAATTTTTTTCGAATTAACCCATGGATAATTCTTCTAATTGACACTGTTCATCCTCCAACCGAGTTTCATTTCGATCAGATAGATATTTTTCGAGTTATTGAAAAATCAAAAAAAAATCAGATTTGACCCATTAACGAACTCAACCGAGATATTCGGGATCTTAACCTGACCTGAAAATTTCAAGACTCTAGGTCTTTTCTTTCGAGAATTATAGCGCACACGGCCGGCCGGCCGGTCGGACAGAATCAATTTTGACCACGGATTCTTCATCAGTGAGTCCAATCTAGTGGTTTGAGACCAATTTCGGCTCAAAATTCGAAAATTACAGACAACGTGACGAAATAATAACAGGCTGTTCCCCAGAACAAGCGTGTAATAAGAATATCATGAGTAACTTCGGATATCGATCTTTCATAAACAGGTGTAGACGACCTGAAAGCAATTCATGTTTGGATCATTATTTGGTGGTCCAAAGAAACGGCTCATATGCTGGGAACATTCATGGATACATTACTACGCTTCAATATTACGGATTACTACCCCGTTTTTCTTACGGTAGAGTTCGAGCAAACAATCCATCTTAAGCGGAAAAAATATAGCAGGAAATACACTAATTACAGCGAACCGAGTATGGATTTAAAACAAGAGGAATGGAAAGAGGTATATGAAGAAAAAGATGTAAATTAGAAAATGGAGAACTTCTTAAAAATTTTACAGAAACATATAAACCACAACACTAGGGTTATTGTGAGTAGTCGAAAAAGTATGTCAAAAAATCTTTGGATTACAAAGGCTTTGCTCAAATCGATAAATGAGAAGAATAAACTATACGCATCACCCCGAAAGAACCCACTTGACGGCAACTTGAAAAATAAATATACTCAATATAAAAACAAACTGATTAAACTTATAAATATATCAAAAAACCAATATTTGAATGAATATATCAATCGTAGTGAAGGAAAAACGAAAGTTTTATGGAAAGAAATTTAAAAAAATCTACAATCATAATACAGTAAAAAAGGATTGAAAAGATCAAAGATGAAAAAGATAGTATTATAAAGGAAAGATCAAAAGTTGCTAGCGAATTCAATCGATTTTTCAGTAATCTGGGAATGAGATACTCTGACGGAATTATAGAACCTGAGAGACCACTATGTGAGAGTGATTCACCTGTAAGAGACAATTTCTTCTTGGTTCCAACTGATGAAAAAGAGGTCGAAAATATAATAGAAGACTTAAAGGTGAGGAAGGAGCCAGGTATTGATGGGCTGCAATCGAGACTATTGAAAGAAATTAAAACTAACATCTCGCCCCCTCTAGCCCACATCTTTAATGAATGTTTCATCAAAGGAACATTTCCGAATTGTCTGAAAAAAGGCATTATTAGACCAGTTCATAAGGGAGGAAACAGACTAGAAATGTCCAATTATAGGCCCATATCCGTTATTTCTAACGTGGCAAAAATTCTTGAGGAACTCATTAAGAAAAGAATAATGGGGTTCCTAAAGAAGAACAATATAATTTCAGACTGCCAGTATGGATTTAGAAAGGGAATGTCGACAGAGGATGCAATCGAGGAATAGCCCTCGACTTGTTCAGAAGCTACCTGAATGGAAGAACGCAAATAGTTCAAATAGATAATGAAAGTAGCCACGAGAGGTGATTACGTGTGGGGTCCCCCAAGGCACAGTATTAGGACCGATACTTTTTCTTATCTACGTTAATTCTTTATTGATTATGAAAATCTCTGGGAGAATCATAGCCTCTGCTGACGATATGCTTTTAATGAGTAGAGAGGGAACATGGGAGACACTCAAGGAAAATATAGAATTTGATCTTCGTATTGTTTCAAGATGGTTCAGACAAAACGGATTGATGCTAAACGCAAAGAAAACTTCCTACCCACCTTTTACATCTTATGAATCCAGCCAACCTGACTTGGGACCTTTGAAGATCAATGACCAGGAATATGTCTATGAAAGTAGAGAAGGCCATATTAAGTACCTTGGTATATATATTGATAGACATATGAGGACTACCCCTGGAATACTTGGCAAAGAAACTTCGTGACTGATTCACACATTTGGACACCTGAGAAAGCAGATGAATAGTGAAAAACTTCAAACTATTTGTTACGGTTTGGTTCAGTCAAATTTGGCATATGGGAATGTTGGCTGGGGAGCTGCACACGCTGTACATTTGGAGAGACTACACGTCATTCATAGGATGATTCTTAGAATAATCTTTGGAGAACCATATTTGTTCTGTTCCGAGGAAATATACAAGATATCAAAAGTTCTGAATATACAACAAATTTACTTTTTAAAATTAACTGGTCTTGTCCAGAAGAGAAAGATAAGACTACAATCGATAGATCACGAATACCCTACTGGACACAAACTCACCAATTTCAAGACGATACGTACCCAAAAGACGGTTGGTCAAAGATGTTGGACGTATTTGGTACCGAAGATGTTCGCTCTTCTCCCCATGGAATATAGAACTTTGAAAAATAGCAGAACCTTCAATAAAAGGGTACAATTGTGGCTACTGGATGTAAATGCGAAGATATTCAATGATTTAGGAATTTACTGAGTGTCGATGTGGACCTACTTACCTTATAATTTAGGCTTATGAAGTCTGAATAGAGAATTATTAAGTGCTCTCAAGAATAGTGACGAAACTGTTTTTCTCTCATGATAAAGACATTTCTATACCCGGATTAGACAGAAATTGTGAACCAGATTTTGACATTTTACCCGATAATGGACATTTAAGGCTGCATTAATTCGAGCCATTGTTTATACCGAACGAATATTTTGTATTATACTGCTGTCGCGACGTTTAAGGAAAGGAATTTTTGTTATTTTCAAGAACTAACAGGTGAACCTTTAGTAAACCTCTGTTCATAATGTTTATTTGCAGTATTCAGGAAATATTATATTAGGATGTGTTGAAAGCAGAAAAACTTTATTATTATTAACTATTGAGTTAAAAGGTATTTTATTATAGAACGCCACATTCTACAGGCACAAATAATGAGAATATCACTCGGGTATCCTGATTTTATAATACAAAGTGTGAAATAATGTTGACCCCGAGCGAACCATGAGAATATACGAATAACGATTTATATTATGAACTATTATTTTTTTGAAGAGGAACTCCCGGATTGATTAAAAGAACCATGAATGCTGTCTGAAAATATTTCCATACCGCCAAAATCCTTGTGGATTGAATTGTTTCTGTTTTTATTATTTCGTTAACAAGCATCATTCTTAAAAAGCATCAGATACGAAATGTCAATATAATGATACTAACATCCAAAACAACCGAAATTCACAATGATTAGTAGAAATAACTAACTAGTAGACCTTCCACTGGGACCGATTTGATGTGCGCAGTATTATTTTTGCTTCAAAGAAGTACCTGATAAAAACTGCATGTAGAAAATATCAACACATCGAACCAACGAGATGCTTCCACCACCCGTAGGTATAATAATTGAAAATTCTCACGATCACGAAATCTCGCATCAAGTTTTCATGGAATTCTACAAAAAATCGGATGTACATGTGGACATAGAAACTCAGTCGAATATATTTCAAATCAATTTCAATATGAACTTGAATATATAAATATTTTATTAGTTTCTCGAATTTCTCACGTATCTCGAGGAAAAATTCATTTTGTCCACTGGGAATTCATTAGTAATTCCGATTTCGAACTTTAAAAATACACACATCCCGAGTAACCATTTCCATCTCATTATGGGTGATGAGGGGTCGACACATTCAACTGGACGCGATACTTATTTGAGTTGAGGCACATTGTCGACTTTTCAACCATAGTGCGCGAAAAATGTGATTGAACTGTGTTCTATAAATGGTCTAGACTCTGTGCAATTCTGCGTCCATATACCTTGAATGTTTCGAATATATATCCCGTTTGTGTTTTCCGTTTCCAATATGTGTCCAACATCGAACTTTGATATGTCCACAATGTTTCCTTTTTTCTCATAACAGGAGCCTCAAAACTGATACATAGTGTTATGAATTGGTCCTGAAAATTTCATCGTCTACTAGAATGACTACAAATAGACACAAATCATGGTATTTCTTGACAAATCCTGGATAATAATGAAATCACAATTGGATTTCAAATTTAAATATTCTTTATTGATATCACAAAAACATAACAGCATATTATTCTAGGTCTGTTCGGTAAGCTTGCGAACCGAAGTTTACTGATGTTAATATGGTAAATCGAACGCTCCGTAGAAACACCGCTCAATATATCAGCCGATCTATTTTTCTTTTCATTTTTTTTATTTCACATTTAACATTTTATATTTAAAGGCAACATTTTCAGTACGAATGGGGCTTAAAAGGCAACTGCACCCTTAGAAAAATCGACAGAAGTTTGTGGCGGAAAAACTTTCAAAACAACCCATTATTCCGTGAATTCCGAAATTATCACCTGTTATGGCCAAAACTTGGAAATTTACTTTTTTTTGCATTCGAAACATTTATGGTGACTCCATCACTTTCCAATTCCTTTATCCTGGAAACTAAAGGTTCGAATAAAGAATTATTGACAAAATTGATTCTGTCCTCACTATAGAAAATGTATGCT
Organism: Myrrha octodecimguttata; assembly: GCA_958510865.1. Taxonomy (NCBI): domain Eukaryota; kingdom Metazoa; phylum Arthropoda; class Insecta; order Coleoptera; family Coccinellidae; genus Myrrha; species Myrrha octodecimguttata. Next base: position 17,746,215 of record OY294058.1, on the reverse strand, counting down.
AGAAATATTCTCTAATCTTGAAGCATATTGGGGAGGCGTTGTTGCAATTGTAAAATGAATGCTACCCATTTTGTAATGATTGTATTGACTACCTTATAGATTTCCGGGCTGAAAATCGTCGAAGTGAAAAATTAATTTCAAAAAAATTGTATCGTCTGATGAACTGTCCGTAGTCAATATTTCAATAGGGAGAATTTAATTGAAACTCCTTGCCAAGGTTTCGAATATTCATTCGATTCTTCTTCATGACTTCTAGAAATATAAACATGGATTTAATTTAATATTTTATTTTGATTTTCTTACCCATTGAATTGGAGGTTATTTGATGTGATGAAATTTGCGAAGCTACAAACACTTTTCGTTTCTGAATTCAAAATGTATCTTTTCGGTCATCATTCAGTTATAAGAAGTTTTTACAAATTCAAATTTTGTTGATTTCAAAATGAATTATTTACAAAACATACATCTATTGAATCTTTTTCACGTGCAGTTTTAATTTTCATTTGTTTCTTTTCTTGACATTTCGCTATCTTGCGCTATCTACTCATCGCTTGGACCATCGTGCGGAGAAAAAATTCCTGTAAAAACTTGTTATACCTGTGTGATGTCCAAAAAGATTTATTTAAATTTCGAAACGAAGAATGTTTGCAGCTTCTCGAATTTCCATTACATAACCTCAAAATCAGTAAGTAGGAAAATCAAAACAAAATATGAAATGAAATCCATGTTTGTATTTCCAGAACCCATGAAGAAGAATTGAATGAACATTCGAAATCTTAGTAAAGGGTGAAGAGTTTCAATTGAATTCCCCCTATTGATGTAGTCATTGTACCCTTATCTTTAAAGTGGATTCAAATACCAAGGACACTTAGTTTCCCAAATTCATTTCTGAGTCAGAATTATGTATCAAATTCTAAATGACAAATCTCGACGGGAGGTCATGTCACATGAAATCTAGGAATTTACGACTTTTCATCAACATTTTGGAGGAACCAGAAGTAATCAGGAATTAGTGAATGCATCAATAAAGAAATCTACTGTTTGCTTCTGGAATATTCCCATATATTGAAAGCGAATAGTGGTGAATGAGAATTAAGAAGTATATTTCCACATTTTTCGCTGACGCCCATACTTTAAGTGAATGCACAAATTTTTTGAAGATAGACTTCGCTGTTTTTCGCGAAAATCAAAATTTCCGTCATTCTCCTAACCATTTACATCTTCGCGATTTTCCGATTCTGCCCAAAATACCTGAAATTGAACCCTTCAACAGAAGACCGCCGCCAATTTTTTTTGAGGTCTTTTTGTGGTTTGGAGACTTATCCAATCAGAAAAACTCAAATATTTTTTCACACAAAATATCTGTATGAGTTTTCATATAACTCATTTCATATATGCCCGTTATGAGAAACTCTGAGTCGTTCCGTTTGTAAATATTTGTGTAAACAGTCCACCCCACCGCCTATGGGAAAAACAGTAACACCGGAATAATCTTCTTGAAGATCCAAGCATAATTTCATCAGGAAAATATTATTAGACGATCGCAATTGATCAGTCAAATATTTGAAAACAGAATTTTAAATTTTTTTCTTTTAATTGTTCAAATGGAACGATCATCAGGAATTTTCGCAGACTTTTGGGCACCAACATTTACCAATTAGTTATTGAGTACATATAATAATGATTTTTTAGTGGAAACATTCACTACTTCCCGGATGCAAAGTCCATCTTATGCTAATTATTTATTCTATTGCATAGTTCAACCGCTGATATGAAATCGTTTAATTGTTATGCAGATTTTTTCAGAAATGATCATAAAAATAGGTGCTCATACATAATGACAAAACCATTGTAGAATAAATCGTAGATCTCTCTTTGCAGAAGTATTGACGGACATTTGAAAGGCTTCACATCACTCTTATAGAAAATTTTAGACGAGAGCTGACGTGAGGTCAGGAGCTATTACGCGCTTGTTCAAATTCGTTGCCATAGATTGCACCTATTCCCTTGTATATGTACTGACGTCATTAAACCTTACTGATTGAAAGATATGTGCCTAATTTGTTCGAAATCTGACGAACCATTTACGAAATCACTAATTTGGAAAATTTTTTAACACTTTCTTGTGAATTTTTCAACAATTTCTTTCTGATTTTTTATCCTTATAATCCTGCAAAATTTCACAGGAAGATGCAAGCTGGTATTCCACTTCTACCTTCGCAGCTTAAATCTGATATCTGATCACGCTAATTAATCGGGAGATATTGAGGAAATAAATAGAAAATTTGAAATATCTTCGAAATTTGATAATTTCGTTTCCGGTATCTCCTTAAATGAATAACGGATCAACTTGAAATTTGAAGCCATATGATGCCATATTGTTGAATAGGTATCAGTTTCAAACCCCGGTAATGTTCACGGGGACTTTTTATACCACCACGGTCGAACACACTACCGTTATATTTATTATTTCTGGACAGGCGAACGAAATGAAATTAGGTTCATCCCATAAAAGAATGAAAAACAAGGAATAAACAATTTTTCGTTACCGCATCTTAATCCATAGACAAAATTCCAAATTAGAATTTCAAGACTTCATGCCGACCAAAGGGATTTCTGTAATTTTATATTGTCATAACGACCGGCCAAGAGTAAAGCCTAGTTCATCTTATAGCGGAATGAAAATTCTATATATGAACGATTTATCATTCAGATTGGTTACCTCTAAAATTCCAGCTTCAAGAGCCGAATCATATTCATGATTTCAGATCAGAAGTCCAAGGAAACAAACTTAGTTGAAATAATGCAGGAATGAATGAATTAGAATACACATACAATGTGGCTCGTGGAGCTGGACCCTCGGAGTTAACCAAAGTATAAGAAAAATTTATTGTTCAAAGCTTTTCCATTCCTCTTTATAATATGCACTCAATTTGATCCATGGTCGCCGATTCAGAAAATCACGAAAATTAATTCGGTCGGCATAAAATCATCATCATCATTAGAACGAAAAATTAACTATTTATAGTTTTTACATTCTTGCATTATTTCAACTCCGTTTTTTCTCAGCCACCTATTCTGAAAACATGAAAAATCACGAGTATCTGTTCTGTCTCGAGAGAATCCACAATCGACCCTTGGAGCTGAATCCTGAAAGGTAACAAATCTGAAAGAAAAACTGTTCATGAATAGAATTTTCATTTCCCTATATAATGAACTAGGCTTTATTCTTGGAAATCAAAAAATTACGATAGTGTGTTCGACCGTGGTGGAATGAAAAGTCCCCGTGGAGCTGACCGGGTAAGAGCTATCATGACAGGGGATTGTTAGAATGTGCCAAAATTATTTCAAACCTAACAAATTTTTTCTGAAAAAACAAGCGTTTTCGAGAAAAGTTTGAAAAATTTTGGAAAGAATATTTTCACATTTTTTTACAGGTACAATCCCCACAATATTTCGCGTCAAGTTGCGTGTCGGTACGAAATCTGTCATATTGTTTTTTAATTTCTTCGAAGATACACATATTGGATCAAATTGAAATTCGGGCTGCGGGTCATAATTTTTCCGCTGACCTTTAAGATGACCATGTTTCTCCTTTTGATGTTTCCATTCGGATTTTTACCAATATAGTGAGGTTAGGATGCACTTATAATTCAGAGTTTAGTTTTTTCATTGATAACTTACACGTGGCTTGGTGAGATTCTTTTAAATTAACCCAAATTCACAGTATATTTCACCCCTATGAAACCTCTTAAACGTGAATTGGCCGAACGGCGGACGTCAAGTTTATAAATGGGATATAGTTCGTTCCTGAACTGCGAGCGGCCATCGGGAACTTCAACTGCGTGCAAACGCGGTAACGTTCAGTTTATAAATCCACCATACCTCCGAAACCGTTTGATCAATTTTCCTCATCAACTAATGCAACCCAGATATACAGTTTCAAACGTAATCAGAACTGTTCCTAGCCCGCGCCAACTTCTTCGCTGTGTAGGCAAACATTGGAATCTGTGATAGTCATGAGTTCCATCACAGCCTCCTTATAAGTGCTTGCATCAGGCAAACCAATCCGTGGTCAAATAGAAGGAGAATCATAAGTAGAAAATGAGACCATAAGTGAATTCATTTCAATGTCACAGTCAGTGATATTCGGCGTGATTTTTTCTTAGGGGCCACTAACAAGGCTTCTTTTTTGGAATGTCTGGAAGCGGACTCCGCAGCCCGGAGGCGCCGCGGCGCCTCGCATTCAGACTTCGGCCGTTCGAAAGATTCACCAATACAAGGCAATCTTCTCAGGCATCGTATCTGGCTTCCAGTCAAGCATTCGGATTCAGCCGTCGCGAGAAGTAGGATTGTGAAATGGATAGGAGAGGAAATAGTTATCTACTGTTTTGTAGAAAATCAGCAATTGTCCCTCGTGATTCGCGTCAGCTGAACTGTTGTAGACTCGAGCAAGTCTCCGCCATCATGGTTCTCGCTCTATTTTACCGCGGCGGCGGAGCTCATTCCACTGTTGACCTCCTGATCTTTCGTTTTCGGTGTGCCAGAGTATCACGCTCTTCCCTACAGAAGAATACCATCCAGGGATGTATGACGCTTTTGAGCGAATGGGCCGCTTAGCCGGGGGCTAGCAGCTCAGAGCAGAATACCGTTTGCATGATGCTGAAAGGGAGGTTGGACTCCAATAGGCCACCTAATGTAAAATTGAATGGGAACGGCACGAAGTATGAAAGTAGTGTGAAATACTCGGGTGTAAGGGTAGAGGAGGGTCCCAGATTCCATGAGCACTTCTCAGATGTAAGGGCGAAGCTAGTTAGACTAGCGGGCTGCACGGGGAGTGTCTTGAGGAAAGACTGGGAACTCAACAGGAAAGTGTTGAAAGTGGTATATGACGGCATGTTTAGAGCATGCGCCAGGTACGGGGCAGAAGTTTGGTACAAGAAGATGGTGAATGAGTATGCAAGGAATAGCATAAACAGATGCCAGCGGGTGGTAATGTCAGGATGTTTGAGGGTATGTCGCACGGTAGCCACTGAAGCGATGAATGTATTGATGGGTGTAATGCCATAGAACTTATTGGCTGTTGGAATGGGAGTGAGCTACAAGCTCAAGAAAGGGATAGCGCTGAATGGGTTCCACAGAAAATTTGTTGGTGAAATGGTTTCTAGTCCCATGGAAGGTGCAGCTGAGTTGAAGATGGCGTTGAGGCAGGCGTTGCAGGCAAGGTGGTGCGAAAGTAGTAAGGGTTGGGTCACATTTCGGTCTATCCCCAGTGTTGACTTTGTCGAGGAAATCGAATGGTTTTTCCAAGGGCTGTGTTTGGGTTATATCATCACTGGTCACGGGAGTATGAATGGGTTCCTGTATAAAAGAGGCCTCGGCGAAAGCGTCAGATGTGTTTGTGGTGCGACCGAATCTTGGGAACACATATTGACTGTGGTAATTATGATCATGAACGGGAGGTATATTTGGGGAGTATGCTGTCAAGAGCTGTCATACGGGAAAATGTTTGTTGCCTAATTGGATCGTACGGGTGGTATGAGCAGTTGGGTTGCTTCTCTCGGGAGGTCTTCAGGAAAAAGACCTCAACTATAGACTCGTTGAGGGATTTGTCCCTTAGGAATTGACGGTAATTGGGCGGAACACTCAGTAATATTGGCCCATTTGGGTGTCCGTCCCGGCTCGGAGATCTGAAGTTAGAAGGCGGTGGTTGAAAGCCCGTAAGCTGGGCTAGAAGAGGGCATTAACCCTTCGGCGTGTGAGTTGCGTCTTCAACTCGGATACTAACCTGCAAAGCTAGTAGAGACTTGGATAGGGTCGCCTCCCGCCAGTGAAGGTGTAGGACTTGAGATCTGAAACCATAATGATAGCAGAGCACTTCATGTGTTCTGTGCGTTGATTGGGGGCATTTCCCAATCCCTCGGCCATGAGGGCCGTTTCCGAAAGCCCTCGGGTAGGTAGGCTATGTAAAACGAATCCTCCCTTGTTGTTGTGCGGAGGGAGATTCATGTTTCTTAAATTTTCTATTTTTCTTTAAATTTTTCGTTGATCGTCGAATTTTTATTCTCTTTTCTCGTGATCCATTTTTCTATGCAAACTTATGAACATGCATAGAGGCCGAGTTTTACTATAACTTCGTGAGGATCATTCTCTCATCCACAAGTGCTAGCTTTGAATTATTTGTTTCGCCGTGCATCTAGGATCAAATGATTCGAAAGTCATTCGTTTTCGTTTCCCAAGAAAAAGTCAATTTAAAAATTCTCTTATAACCACAAAAATATCTCTTCTTTACAATTTCAACTGAAACATTTTTTTCATACAGAGACCCCTTTATTAATATAGAATTGGTGTTGTTTCGTTTAGATATTTTGTTAATTAATAACGGTTGAAACTTTCGTTGTTGAAATTCAACATCGTATATTTATTTGGTTGTAATTGACGAATCACTTTTGCAAATGATAAATGGCTCTTGTTTGGATTTTGAGTAGCCAGTTGAGAAACTTGTATTTAATTCAAACTATCTGCAACAAACGTATCATTATTTATCAATATTTTTATGTTCTATAGAAGGGCATTCGTACTGACTTATCGTGAACTAAAATACAGTTAAGGGGAGAAAAACTTTGGTAAGAGCATTTTCGAGATAGCTGAGTTCAATTATCGTTTCTGGGGACTCTGTGTGAAATTTTTGGAATATTGGCGAAAATATTTCACGAATTCCACGATTTTTTGCTCTGAAATTTATAAAGTTTGGTATCGCATGAGTCAAAAAAGCACTGCAAAAATGAAGATATAAAGTATAAGTTGAGTTCCGATATTCCTGGCTAGTACTTGTGAGTAAATTTTGACAGTCGATTTTACTGGCACTGCTCTGGTAATTCTTCGTATCAGTACGAAGCGTTTCGAAAATACTGATACTGGCCAGTACTGATTACGAATATCGAGACACAACAATAGGAATTATAGGGAACAGAAAATATTGTGATATATACAGAACTCAGACGAGTATATCAAGAAACCCCTGTATAAAATTTTCAGATAACTATTCCTAGTAGTTTTCATAAACATATCGACATAAATCGTCGTGAAGCACCCTGTATGTGTGCTACCGGAAAAGGAGTTATTTACACATGTCACATAATGAACTGATAGGGCAGCAAACAAAATATCAACCAAGGACAACGAGCATCTTTCAGTCTCAAGGCCAAGAGGTTCTCGACCCAATTCTATTCATGAACAACGAGTATAAATATCTCGTTGCAATAAGTTTAAATGGAGAAGTTCGATAAAGCTGGTAATCTGAAAGCATTTTAGGATGAAAAACTTGTTACAAATTATAATCTCCACATTGTTACAATTTCATCTCGTTGACCTTTATCCGCGACAATTGGCAACATATATTTATTCCATTACTATCAAAAGTGTCCACTGGATCTGGATACAGACGTAAGCTCGGAGACATTCTGGGAGAGACATCAGACAGAAGGGAACTCTCGTCGATAGCAAAAAGTGGGGAATTGTAGTGCTTTGTCTATTTATAAGATTATATTAACGATAATTTGGTTGCAGACGAAAATTCAAAAATGATTTTGTGAGTGTAATTCAGTTTTATTTCCGCATTGATAGGTATGAAATAATATTTAATATTTTATTTTATCAATGAACTAGAATTATTGAGTTCTGAAATATTTTCTTCTATGGGTGCAATTAACTGACATAGCTTGGATGAGATCTTCGATTATGGATTTTTCGAATTGAAATAAACAATAACCATAAAGGTATTTCGCAATTGTAGAATCCAAGAATTTGAAAAATATCATTCCATTCAACTGCGATTTATGAGCTGAAATATGTCTGAAACATACCTCAACGAGACAAATTTAAAAACAATGTTAGAGACATGTCAATTTTATTCGTATAAGGACTATTATACAAAATCAATAGAAGATCGAGCTTTTTACATTTATTCATATTTTTACTTGAACTTGACTTTCCTGTTTATCAACATATATCTTGGTTCGATTTGGGATCAATTTCAATAGGTTAAATCTGAATATAAGTCCTCCGAAATTTGAAATTTTTGTTTCCTTTTCTTCAAACTAGATTTCTTATATTTGAAATATTATCTAAGCTCACAAGTCACAATTTTTTTCAGTGTTCCTGGATATGATATGTACCCAAAATTTCGAAATGATACATCCTACATATTATTATATATTTTAAATCTTCCTTACCATCTGAATCCAATCAGACCTTTCGGTGTAATTCATTGGTCAGAACACCCATTATATCAACTCGTTTAATGTATTGCACTTAGTTAAATCCATGTTATATTATCGCATTTTCGGTTAAATAAGTATTGTGATTCGGAATCAGGGTAAACTCGCAAATTTTTCTGTCGCGTAGATTTTGATAAGATATTATTTGCATGAATTCTCCTGAACGAAAAATCTGTAGTAGGAACTGGGCCGTCTATCATAGTTCAGAAGATATGTGCCCCAATAATTCTAGATTTATGGATTTTGAGGTCACATTTTCTATCCACAAATCATTTTCGAATAGCTTATATTTGATGAAGAATAATTGCAAATATCAGATAACCACCAAACTTTTATTTCTTTGTTTCGCTATTGGCGGGATTAAAAGGGTCGGAATTCTGTGTATTCATTTATTTATCAACCCCATTCAAATGTTTTATACAATTCAAGTATCTTTTCGGTTTACTTACTATAATTTATAGAGGTGGCATTGGAATACCAAGGAGATATCAACTGTATTTCAGGTCAACTCATTCCACCGAAATCTTTCAGAATTGATACTTCCAAGTTTTTGAAACTTCCACAATATTGCCTTTTGAGAGAATGGATTTCTAGTCGATAAGTATTTTTCGGAATATTGAAGAATAAGTTTCCAAATTGCGTAACTGCGGAACCGTTGGCTTGATCCATGATTTGTTTTTTCTGTGTCATATTGCAAGAAAAATCCTCCAACTTACCACGAGGTTTAAATCTGATGGCAATTGTATTTCTTGAGTTATTGGGTATATAACCACGATATCTCAAATAACACCGAAATTCGGCATATTTTTTTTCTGTATCACCGAGATATATTGGTTCAAATATTGTTCAATATCGACTTCAAGATAGGTATACACCAAATTTCATAGAAATCTGTTCGATAATTTTAAAAAAGTGAGAATAATTTCTTGTTTTTTTCTAACTATTTTATGAACAGGACACTTTGCACCCAGTTGCGCGTTGGTACTCTGATTTCCTTCGTACTTCTAGAGATATTGCGGAAATATTGTTACGATTCCATATGACAAGGAAATTTTGCATATTTTTTTACTCGTAATACTGAATTTCGTTGAGATCGAATGACTTTTTTTCCGACAACAAGAGTTCTTCAACAAAAATTTGAAAAATTCAGGAAAAAAATTTTTTTTCAATTCTTTGTTGAATGAATCCACACGAAATTTTGCATTGAGTTGAGCTTGTGTATGCCAAATCTATCCACTGAATTTGAAATTGATCGAATCAGTACTTCATGACATATCCAGTACTTAAAATTAAAATTTCACTTGGCCTAACTCCGAAACTATTCGACTGATTTCACCTACTAACGAAGTTAACCGAGATATTCAGACTCGGAACTCAATCTGAGAATTTCAAGTCGCTAGTTTTTTCTTCGAAAGTTAGAGCACATACCGAAAGAATTTAATTCCTCAATTAACTCATCCTTTTTCAGGGTGTTCAAGCCAATCGTTTAAGACCATTTTCGGCTCAAATCTCTTGAATCACAGACCTTGAACGCGTAAAAAATGAGTGAGGTGTTCACTAAAAGGTCAATCATAGTAATAAAGGGAATACAAGAAACTTACATACCGTAACAGATTATAAATCAGACAAGTACGGAACGTAAAATCGCCTTGTTTGTCAAAGTCCAAATGATTGACCTTCTAGGATGTCTTCAAAGCATTCATTATAAAAAGTATGTTTCCTGAAGTTTATCAGAACACGTCATAATTGTCATCATCATCATTATCATTATGTTCATCTTTGTCATTATCAATTTCCACTTGTTTTGGGGTCTACTCTAACAATGTGCTGAACTGAAACGAGGCTGACTCGTAACCAAAGTGGGACATTTTTATCGTCAACCACTTATCCGTCCGCATTGTTGTAATGAATTGGTGCATTCTACTTCTAAGTTCAAGACGGTCAAGAATATACAAGGTGTCTTGAAATTGATATTCAACAGATTAACTGCGGGGCTTCATATACGTAAATGATCAAAAAATCGGAATTTGTGTTGAGTAAACGTGTTATGATTTTTCAGTTTTTTATTCTTCTCGAAATTTCCTCATTCATTGCTTATACGGCATTATGACAATTGAAGATATTTTCACAATCTGTTTGTTATACTCACTTCTAGATTGAAGCGTTATTAAATCAATATGATTTCTCAATTTTGCATCTATAAATCTGTTTTTATATTCCCATTACAAATTTACTCAGACGAAAAAAAAAATCACAAAAATTGGATGAAAATAAGCGAGACGAAGTGTCACGGATTTTGTGTCTCTGGCTGGTTTTTAGTATTCAAAATTCACATTACAAATTTGCGTCTCAAGAATGTTGTTTTTCAATTTCGTATCTATGACTCTGTTTTTGTAATTCTCATTACAAATATTTGAGTACTTGTGATGTAAAAAAAGAGCCAGACCAAATCTCACTGATTTTGTATCTATGACTCTTTTTGGGCGCATGCCTGTAATTTCGGACATTTGAGCCGAAAATGGTCTCGAACGACAAGGTTCAACTGACCGATGACAAATCCATTGTCGAAATCGATTATGTACGGCAGTCAGGCTGGCCGGTCGACGACACGATAACTGTCGAACGGAGCAAACAAGCAACTTAAACCTTTCAGGGTAGGTCGCTCATAAGAGTGCGACGGTTGAGTTTGTTATGCGCGGAATCGGCTGAATGGTTTTGGAGTTTTGGTAATTTGAATTTTGAGATAATTTTCTTGATATTTGAGTAACGACAACAGCGACTGAATAAAAATTTGGCAACTTCCAACAAAAATTTTTTGAGATCTCACTGTTGGTAAACATTGAAAAAAATATTTGCCGAATTTTTTTTTCGGAAACAATTTATCATATTTGATCTCTAGATTCCACTGCATCTCAACAAATTTCAGTTTTTCACGATAAAAATTTTCGCACCGATATTCGGGAAAAATATGTAAAATTTCGTTTTTTCTTCTCGATATCATTGTTCTTTCTGGAATAACTCGGAAAATACTAATTTCATTGAAATGAAACCTAACAGCTTGTTTGAAAATACTGATATTCAACTTTGCCAAATTTCGTTTCGTGATGATCTGATCATTAGAATATTTGAAAAAAATTTCATTTCTTTCCCAGATATTCAATATTCTCTGATCATCCTCATGATATTCAATATGAACCTTAAAGCTGTCGTTTTTCGATGAAGTACTGGATTTCTATTCCAATCTATATTTTTGGAAATATTGGGAAATAAAATTTTGAATTGGTATATCTGCGGAATGGGTGGATTTCACCCATTCAAGAATTCGGCTCTAAACACAATAATTTCTGGAAGAAACGACTTATGAACTCCATATTCGTAGAGTAAGTTTGAGACTTAATTACGAAGGTCGAGTTAGTGAATGGGAAAAATCCGCTTAATAATTCCCTAGATATACCCATTCGGAATTTCATTTCTCTAATATTGTCGAAAACACATATTATAGTGAATTGGAATCCAGTACTCTATCGAAAAATGACAGGTTACTACAGAATTTCATGAGGATAACATGATCAGGAGATCAGCGAAAGTGTGTCTGGTGGGGTCAATCAATTTTTTTATAATGCAAAATTCTCATTACAAATTTTCTTGGACGAAAAGAGAAATTATAGGTTTGAGTGCCTGTATTGTGAAAAAACATTCGAAAATTTGCGTCTCAGGAATTTGGTTTCCAGATTTTGTATCTATGACTCTGTTTTTATAATCCAACAGTCTCATTACAAATTTGCTCGGGCGAAAAGATAAATTACAAGTTTTAGTGTCTGTGGTGTAAAAAAGCGTATGCAAAACCAGGTCTCAAGGATTCTTCTTACTTGATTCTCATTTTGAAATTGCACAATATAAGGAAGGCATTTTCAGCTTTCACTTAACGCCTATTCAGGGACTCAAGAAATTATCCTGGATATTTCTGACCGTCTTCATCTCGCTTGCAACAGATGAATTCGAGAGTCCATATGTGTATTCAGTTGCGCGTCGTTATGCCCCAACTAAATGCCAAGTTTCAATCCAATCACTCGGGTATTTTCTGTAAAATCAGGGAAATAACCTTAAAATTTCAAACCGTTTGACCGATTTTTCCTACTCACGAACTTCATTATTATTATTATTATTATTATATAACTCTTTATTGCTTCTTATGTTCTTTACAGTGGTGTATACATACAATGTGCAATGGGTGGGCATATTGCCGAGCAATGCCTTCCTGCCAACCCTTATTAGTCAGTCATAAACTGAAACTCCTGAACTAAACGAAACAAAAACATGTTCATATATTAGAAGTGTCTCCTGCCTAGGGTTATGGGAAAATGAAGTAGGAAAGGAAAAGGAAAAAGATGTCTACGAGATAAAAAAAAAGACAATTGAAATAAACTGAGACTGAGAGAACGTTTTCAGTTGATGATGGGGCACGTTTGTTTTAAATACTTTTTGAGGTTCATTTTAAATGATATGAAAGTTTGTCTTCGAGATACCTCCACGGGGATGCGATTCTAGAGTTGTGGAAATCGCACCGAAAAATCTTTACAGTCGCATTTTGAAATGCAACCTACCCTGAAAGTTTCAAGTCGATAGAATTCTCTGCCTGCGGTTAACCTGATTGCCTTCGACTGACAAAATGATAGCACGCCGGTCCCCAGAACATGCTCACAAAAAAGGTGACTTCCGATGTTGGAAACCCAATTTACGGTGTATACATCCGGTTTTTCCAGCTCCGGCGCCGTTGCGGTGCCGTACTCACGATCTGAAGCACACTGAATCGGTGGTAGAATGCACATATAAATACGGCAGCGCAACGACGTCGGAGCTTGAAAAGCCGGTTGTGTACACCGGGGCTAACCCATACGCTAAAACGCCTTCAAATCGATAAATTTACAGGATACAGAAGTCGATTCACACCAAGATGGTAGCATGCACCAACAGTGTCATTCAGGGAAAATCATTGCCAGATTGAGCGTTAACCTTGTACCAGAAGAATGTCATTTAAGTGAAGTAAATACTATGACAATCCTGCACCATATCTTCAACAAGCGCTTTCTTGTTTTGGCTAGTTAATAAAGGCTTGATGAAAATATCAAAAACCAATAGCGGGTTTACATTCTCTCGTAACATTTTCATCCTGACTTCGATTGTTAAGACATAGGTGCTAGTTCAGTTGATAATAACGAATCAAATCGGTTCTGAAGACGCTTATATGGTCGTTACTGTGTCAATTTTTTTCAAGCTTAGTTAACTCAAAACAAATCAGGTGAACTTGAAATAAACATTCTGTTCGCATCAGTCAACCCTTTCTTTATATCTTAGGCTTCATCCAATTTCTTGACGAATAGATAGCCATAGATAGGTTCATAGAGGTAATATGGCTCGTGTTGAAAATAATTAACCAGTTCAACGCGCGAACCACACATCAAATTTCGCGTGATGCAAGTCATTAAATCATTAACCTTTACAGATGATCAAACCGAGCAATCGTTAAGGTAAATTTCAATCAATTACTAGCTCGAGCTGACTGCTGCATTTCTAATTGAGGAGTAGGTATTGCAGTTGACCTATTTCAAATCGAGTCGCACATACGTCTGAAGATTTGGAGTTTGATCAAGTACCTGCACAATCATACTCCGAAATATAAATTTTTTGGCGGATTTCAGAACGAAAAGTTTCAATCAAGTTTCAATCGAGATACCAATGCCATAGAAACTAGTCAATCAGATCTACTCAGCAAAAGGTTCACTTCTTTCGATAGATCAGTTGAACCATTGAGTTTTCAATGATTGAATTATTTGAGAACTCAATGGTTGAACCGATAATGTAAAAGATCCACTTTCGACTTTTTGATGTTGGAAATGGTACAGGAGTTCCATCCCCCAAGTCGGGTCCAGATGAGTGTATTCCGAACAGCGAATAAGATAAAATTTGATAAACGATTCGGCGAATAGTGTGGACGGCACTCGAGCCTAGCCTCGAATGAGTTGAAAACCTAGTCCTGACGGAGTGGAAAGAGCGCTGTCTCGAAACATAAAACTCCCTGTGATTTATTGCATTCGCTGTTCGCAATACACTCATCTGGACCCGGCTTTAAATACACCTTCAGCAATACTCAGCGAAGATATTACCGCACTGAAAACTTGCCAGTATCTGTAGAAGGTGTCAAAGAAGCCGCCCCATGAAATGAACCCAAATTCCATAATAGAAAATGCCGACAGGTGGATGATTTATGACATCTGTTTCACTTCCGAAAAAGGGAAGTACCTACTAGAATGCCAGTCATTAAGTACAGGAATACTATGTATTAGGTTCTGCAATTACTATAATGAATTCGTAGGAATTCATTCCCTGGGAGCAATCTATTTATCGAAAATCATTTGAACAGTCTCATTAAAACTTTTAGTACCTTCGGACAATTCCAGCTGAATTGAGTTTTCAAATAGTAGGTTCTCAAAAAACCCTATTATCGTAGATGCAGTATCGTACATAGTACAGAGCACCAGAATTATAGTACAAATAGCAACGCTGGGAGATATATAAAATCACAGAAAATTGATAATCGCTTTTCACCGATTATATCATGCTTGAGCACGCCTCAAGGTAGGTGGTTCGTAGACTTGATCGAGCATGTCACCAAGCACTGGCTGTCAAGTATCTTATGTGGAATGGACGCATCGACTTAAGACGTTCTCAAGTTCGGAGTATCGACTATGAGTTCGGGCACTAGTCCTCTGACGTCGCCTGACAGTACAAGAATTGACTTGAAGTAGACAAATCACTTCTGAAAATTTCTTGCGAACTACAGGTCGGAGTCAGGCACAATGGAGTTATGACATTTTGACCTAGATAATCTGATATGGAGGGTGTCCATTTAAGACTATTATTTATTTATTTAACATAACAATACAAAAAAAATAACGAAAGTGCCTTATTTCTTCGATACTTAATGATAAGTGAACAAGAGAAGAAAGAAAAACAAATTCAGATTAAGAGCTAGAAGGTAAGGCCATTCAATAGAGAGATAGGAGAAACTACATCCTTCAGATTATTTCAGTGATATAGCATCTAGGAAATAGGGGAACTCCTTGCGTTGTTAGTAGGAGTAAATTGAAGGTTTCCGGCCTACTAGATTTCCGAATTGGCGCGTGCAAATTGAATTGATCAACATAGAGAGAGTCCACACGATTATTTAACAATTTACAGACAAAAACAACATCGCTTACAACTCTGCGATCACCGATACTTATCATATTGCAGTATTTCAATCTAGTGGAGTAGTTATTGGGATCTCCTCGAGTAAGACTCAAGTTGAATATGTCCCTCAAAGTGCGTAGGAATCTTCGTTGAATTTTTTCGAGACGGTCTATGTGTTAGACAACAGATATATGTTTTAGTTCTTCGTGGTGTCCCTGGTGACTCCCGAGTTATTTCCTATGCTAAATTGGAAAGATCTTTAAGTAACAGTTGTGTCAGGCAGACTGAATGTGTCTCCTCTATATTTCTTTAATTCACATTTTACTGCTTAATGGCTCAATAAAGTCATTACTTTCACTGAAAGTGATGCAACTCCAATAGCTGCAGTGTGATTCCGTAGATTGCGCTAATGGTTTATTCCGGGAACTATTACTGCTAAATGAAATTCACTAGGAGCATACAGTACTTCGAATATAAAGTTGTGACTTGTGGAGACCAGAGTTCGTTGTTCCTTATGGAAATGGTTGAAAAAAATAGTGAGGATGCGCAATATTACCACTTTTTTATATTCAAGAATTTTCGGGAAAATAAAACTGAGATGGAGAGGAACATGAAAAAATGAATGAAGATAGGTATTGGTTCGTGGTGAAAAAGGAGCTCCAGTAGTAATGAACTAACATAATCACAGGGAAGAATATTTGTCGATTAATCGACAAACATTTCACCTTGATCAGAGCTAATCATCCAACTAACCATCACATCTACACCGAAGAAGCGGCGTCCAAGGACAATGGTTACAGCTGTTTCATAGTTTTTTACTGATCATCAGACCATCTTACCTTGAATAAATCGCAGAATAGGAATATTGATACTTATCACCTGTCAGATGGAATACTGCAGTTTAACAACTTACAGGGCGCTATCTCCGTTGAGCATCTTGCGAATCCTACCTTCGAGTGCAGAATACCTTGATGGATGAGCATGACGTTCATCCTTTTGTCGTATCAGGTCACTGCATCTGCGATTTTGTAGTCTACAACGTCCGTCACGACTTTGGATGATTAGCTCTGATCAAAATGGAATATTTGTCGATTAATCGAAAGATATTCGTCCTTGTTAAAAAACCGAAATTGTGTTTTTCACGAAAGAATTAGGCAGGTATATCCTGAAAAAAATTCGAAAAATAATTACTGTAGCCTGCAGAACGACGCCCTTTTTTCTACTATTAACGTCGAAATTTCACGCATGAATAATATTACTCGCGGCTATTGGCAACGCATGCAGATCGTGGGCAGGTGCCTGACCTTGAGATATTAACGACGATTTTTGAAACTCGAATGCGACTGTGTTGCTGAAATCCACGAAGCCGTAATTCAAAGTCGACGGTACTTTGTGCACTTAAGGAAACGAAGAAAGTTCAAATTTTATAAATATGGAGATACACCACTTTTCCAATGAGCGAGTCAAATCATGATTTATATCTTGAAACATATTGTTTTTGTTAGAATTAATGTTTCTCGCGTATGTTCTGGGTAACAACTTGTTATCGCTTCGTCCAAATGTCTGTAATTTTTTAATTTTCTCCTGAAAATAGTCTCAAACGTCTAGTTTTGACTCGATTGGCACGATTAAGGAGAAGGGAAGAACCTCTTCGACTTCAAACATCCATATTGGGTTGCATTTCAAAATGCTGCTGTTAAGTTCGATAATAGGCAGAATTGTCCAAATGGACTCGGAGTTAAGGCCGATTCATATTATCTGACCAGCACAGCTCAGTTCTGTTAGCGCCAAAGAATCTTTTTTTTTTGGGTTTTATATGGACTAATTCATATTATCGGTGTAAGAACTTTAGGTACGAATCAACGACAATCCACTGGAACGGCGAGACTGAGCTTGGCGATCGGATAACATGAATCGGTCTACTTGAACGATTGGATTGAAACTTGGTAGTTAGTAAGAGCATATAACGAGACGTTACTTTTAGAAGCATTTTGTTGATATCGTACCTACTACAGGTAGTAAATACTGAAAGAAATGTTTCAAAATGTTTTTGCGTAAACAATTTTTCAGGTTAGCTTAGACCGTGAAGCCTTTACAGTAGTATACCAAATTTCAGTTAAATACGATTGTAATCCTGCGAAATAATGGAAAAAAATATGTAAACTTTTCGGAATATCTAAAAAATACTGATTCGATCATGATAAATAAACCTGGTTTCTAGTTCGAGAATGCAGATTCCTTGCAAAATTTCGTGATGATCGTCTCAGGAGAACAATTTGAAAAAAAACGAATATTCTTTATGAGATCATCAGATCATATAATCTACACGAAATCCTGTATGAACCTTCAAGCTGTCATTTTACAATCAAGTGCTGAATTCAAATCAATATATCTTTATTTTCGAAAATATTGTTCGAAATCTCATCTACTAATATCGGGTTTCTAAGCTGTTTCTTTGGAAGTTATTGTATTCACTATTGTCTGTGAGGATCAGAATATCTGTATGATCTTATTCTATTGGAATTGCACCAGATCCAAAAAAAATTAAACAAGTTTTTTTTTCATAGCAAATGTGGAATTCTAAATTTTCCGAACATATTCATAACTCGAAATTTTTCAAAACCTTCTGAAAATTTTTGGTACCACCCCTTATATCAGCAATGAGTGTGTTTGTAATCTTCCCTAATGTCCCGACCCGAAAGTGGGATAGCGCATTCTATCTATCGCCAGTGCCAATTTAGTATGAGGTTTACCTGACTTTTCTTATTTACTGTGATGAAAATTTATCTTTGTTTTCACTCTCGCAGAAAAACCTTTTTTGCAGACCAAGCACGTGTATAACACGATAACACAGAATAGGGAAGCTTATTTATACTTCTCTCTGTGTCAATACAATAATCGCCTGATCATCACGGGCACTGAGTCAACGACCTCATTTTCGAACAATTCGCACATTGTGGGAGAAACTGTCATACTCCTAATTCCACTTGTAATGTAAATAACCATCAGTGGGATAAGACAGTAGCGCACACAATTTCATTATTTCAGCTGTTGAGAAGTGTTTTAGGTGGAGAAATTTATGAAAAAATCTAGAAAAGCACTGATTCAGGAGCCTTTTCGAGCTTATTCGAATTAGCATCCATAGCGGTCACCTATTCATTAGAGCTATATTCTAGATAAAGCTCCGAGCCTTCTTTTTGCGCGCATTTTCTGGGAAACAGTGTGCTATCGTTTTGTCCGAATGTCTGTAATTTTCGAATTTTAACCTGAAAATGGCCCTCAAAAGACTAGGCTGGACTAACTGATGACGAACCCGGTGTCAAAATCGATACTGCCGGGCCGGCCGTCCGTATGCACGATTACGGTCTTACGGAGCACCGTATCGACCTGAAACTTTCAGGGAGGTTGCATTTCAAAATGCGACGGTTGAGTTCGTTAATGGGTTAAATCGGCCAAACGGTTTCGGAGTTGGAGCCTCTTGAAATTTTGAGGTTTTTTCCTTGATAATTTGGGAACTACTAGAACGATTGGATTGAAGCTTGGGAGTTTGGTGGAGTATGACAACGCGCAACTTTTTGGCGAAATTTTGCCTAGATCATACTGTCACTGAAATGTGAACAATTTTTTTTTAAATGCGAGCAAGAGCTGCTGACTTATCGTCAGTGCTCTTCTTGTTTTTAGTTTTCTAAGCTCTAGATCTGTTTTTTTGCGCGCATGTTCCGAGGCGAAGTGTTCTATCGTTGTCTGTAATTTTAGATTTTATCCCTGAAAATGGTCTTGCACATCTAGGTTGGACTCACTGATGACGAATCCGGTGTCGAAATCGATTATGTCGGTCCAGCCGGCCTTATGCACGATTACAGGCGTACGGACGTGCTACAGTTGAGTTCGTTAAAATGCAGAATCGGCCAAACGGTTTCGGAGTAATAGCCATTTGAAGTGTTGAGGTTATTTCCCTGATATTTCAGGAACTACTGAGACGATTGCATTTAAAATTGGCAGTTGGTTGAAGAATAATAATAGGCAACTTTAGCATAATTTTGTAGAGATCGTACTGTCCGTAAATCAATAAAATAAACTTTTCTCGAAAATTTTATTTTTGCGTAAACTTTTTACCAGATGTCTTGTTTGAATTCCTGCCGTCAAGTCAATACTTCACAGTAGTGTACCAAATTGTGACGCTGTTCCAAAAATCATGATGAAGAACTGCGAAATTTTGTGATGATCGTGTTATTTAATGTGAAAGTATTCAAATTATCCTCACGAAGTTCTGGATGAATTGATCAAGCTGTAACTTTTCAATCAGGTACTGGATTACAATTCGATGAAGGTTGAAACAGATTTTCGTGAGGATAATATGATTAGAAGATCAGCAAATATTTTCACCAGGAAGTAAAGGTGCGTTTGGCGGGGTCAATACGCAAGAAAAGTTGAACGCATGTCGAACTTGCGGACAAAAGTTGCTGACTTCACTTCAGTGCTTTTCTAGAATATATTTGTAACTATTCGAATAATTTTGAGTGGGTATATCTACGGAATCATTAGATGGAATGCATGCATGTATAAACTTAATTTTCGTTATTAAGCATCAAACTTGCTCTACGAAATCCAGTTTCATAGTATTTCCATTCGAAATTTATTGTGTTTGAAGTTGGCCTGTCTGCCGATCGTGAAACAATTACTTTCAAAAGGGAAAACTTAGAAACTCGATATTTGTAGAGCAAATTCGGACTTCATGTACGAAAAGGTAAACTCCACACAATGATTCCGCTGAAATCCCCATTCGAAATTTCATTTTCCCAGTATCTCATAAAGTAAGGATTAGATCGAATTGACTCCTAGTAACTGGTGATAATATGACGGCATGCTTGATTATGCAAAATTTTAGCGCAATCGAACACAGAGCTCTCCCAAAACAGCTTTAGTGATGTATCGATTCTGCTATCTTCTGATCATTTTCTCCTGACGAAATTCTACATGAACCTTCAAGCTGTTACTCATCAATCAAGTACTCGAGCCCAAGTCAATCCGAGATGTTCTTTCGGAAATTATAGAAAGATAACATTTCGATTGGGTACATCTAAGGAATCTTCAGATGGAGTTCACCCATTTCCGAATTCGGCTTTCGTAATTGAAGTCCAAACATAACAATTTCTGGAAGGAATGCTTGAGGCATACAGAGTTTTGGATCAGAATTGGTGGTCTCAATTAAGAAGGTCGAATTCGGGAATGTTTAGAGTTCAGCAAATGATTTGGCAGATATGCCCCTTCAAAATTTTATTTTCCTATTACATATTCCCGAAAATACATATCGAATCGAATTTTCAGCGCAACCTGGCAAATAGTTCCTAATGTAAAACTTTTTCCTCAGCGGCGTGCTATCCTTTTGTCCAAATGTCTCTAATTTCCGAAGTTTTTCTTGAAAGTGACCTCAAACGACTAGGTTGGACTCGCTGATGACGAATCCGGTGTCAAACTCGATTTGTCCGAACGACCGTCTGTAAAAGCTTCTGAGATTCGTAGCATTCCAAAATGCGATAGTTAACTTCGTTAATAGGCGTAATTGTCCAAAGAGTTTCGATGTTATACCCATTGGGAATTTTGAGGTTATGTCCATGATATTTCAGTAACAACTGGAGCGATTAGATCGAATTTTGCCAGATAATTGAAGAATAACGTCGCGCAACTTCACCCATAATTCTTTTGAAACTGTACTTTCAGTGAGTTGAAAAAATTCCAAAATTATCTCGGAAAATTTTATTTCTCGGAAACTGTCTATTATATCGAAAAAAAAAATTTGTAACTATATTGAGCCTTATGTTTCATCAATGCATCTTCAATTGGATACGATCATAATTTTCGGACATAGTAGGAAAAAATATATCAAATTCCTTGATTTTTCCCGGGCGCGTTGGTTTCGCCCAAAATATTTTTCTAACTACTGATTCAATCGTGATGAAAAATTGATAACTAGTTTGAAAAAGCTGATCAACAACTTTGTACGAAGTTTCGTGATGATCGGGTCATTGGAACGATAAAAACACTTTCTTTCAAGTATTCAATATTCTCTAATTCTTATCTTTTCATACTCACAGAATTCTGTATGAATTTTAAGTCATTTTTCCATTGAATACTGAATTTCAATTCGATCTCATTGTTGCTTCTGCAACGTGGGAGTTTTTGGTTTCCAGGAATATATCGAAATTCAATTTTTTTGGTTTAAATCAATTGACACCGGCTTTAAGAGTATTTTATCTCAAGCCAACAATTAAGTATAATTTTGTATGACAGAAAACATTCAGATAGAATTCAAGCTCTTAGCATTCCAGGAATCGGAGCGTGATGGGTGGCATACTCCAGATACCACATGTGACAGCTCATAGAATTTATCTTATTATACAATTTAGGAAAATTTCTGTCACACATTTGTGCTCTCTCTTTCGCACCAGCCAATCCGAGGTGTTTTTTCGGATCTAAGAAGGGCGTCGCTCAATTCAAAAAACCAATCAAAATTTATATTCTTCCTCAAAAATGTGAAGAAGGGAATTTTCTTGATTTGGGTTTAGTTAGTTTTTTAGACACTCTTCATTTGACCCTTGTATAGTAAACAACAATTCGCTCTTGAAATTGCAACCAAGACTTATACGTTAATTTTTGTATTGTAAAATTCGTAACTTCTCATTTGAAAGTCGCTTCGACCTTGCTATCGAATAAGATATAGAAGGAAGATTCTATTGTGCCAATCACTTGTATACCATTTTGGTCTTGTTATCTGATACAGATACAAGAAAATACATTTTTTGTTACGTGTTAAAAGTGCGATTAATTCACCCACACGGGGTCTCTACTATTGAAACCCCCCAAACACCTGAATAAACCAATTCAGGTCAAAACATTGTTCCTAGCGAGCCGGATATCATTCACGGAAACTTTGGTCCCATCGAATATAATATCCAAGGAGCAATTGATCTCATCGAACCACGGATATTATTCACATACAATCATACAGTCCATCCTTCGAAGATCCTTGTCAACCCGGGTTCAACGGATCCCAAACCAACCCATGGAGTGAAGGTTCGCTGATGAGTTTTTGTGCCGCGATATAGAAAAGTTCGCGAATTGTGTTAAGTGCGAAATAATTGTGGTTTTGCATATTGTGAGGAATTGTCCAGCTTGTAAGTTGTAAGTCATTGACCCACCAAGTTATTTCCCCTTGTTCGGATTCCTCATTCTTGTATTCTTCATGTTGATTAATTGATTATATGTATTGCTTTATCGAAAAAATGTCGTCAAACGAAATAAAGATATTGTAAATCAAACGCGAAAATGCCAGGACTAAACTCAAACAATTCGAAAAATTCTTGAACCAGTTCGATGCCACTAAGCACTATCCTCTCTTAAAAAAATATCTTAATGAAGTAGATGCCGCGCGCACTAACTACGAAGAAATTCATTTAGAATTACAATTAATCTCAGATGAAACCGTCGAATTAGACGAATTAGAATCTTATCAAAATAAATTTGAGGAAAAGTGGATAGAATTATATACGATAGCTATCAATCTGTTGAACCAAAGCACTTCACTCAGTGCTCAATTTGAATCAAATTCATGCTCACAGAAATTAATCTGGCAAACCAAGAATATGCCTTGCATCAATAGCATGAATTCTAAATTCTCTGATGCAATTATTGAAGCATCAAATAAAACGCAGCTATCTGAAGAAACTCGTTGCCAAGATCATTTCAATAACCGAAATGAGCCTAATGACCGCCTTGTTGGTCGGCCGCACTTGGAAGGCAATAAATCAAACTTCGAAGTGTGCGACCCTTTTGAAAGGAATCAGAATTTGTTTGTTGTGCAGCAAACAGACGGCAATCTCAAACAGGAGAATTTGTCGGAACCTTTCAATTTCAAACACCTCTCGAGTTTTGAAGAAAGCGATGTACATCCACAATTTTGTTGCACAGCTGCAATACAAGTAGATACTTTCGCTAACTCCTCGGTAATCTCCTTGAACGAGTCCCTAATAGCAGGTCAAAATATTCAAAATGAGTCGACCTCTTTCATCCCTCGTTTTCGTTCGCCTTTAGGTAATTTCACCGCAGATATAGATCAAATGTCCGGTCGAAATCGTACAATTTGTAAACGTTCAAGAAAGGCTTCTTTAAATATCTATGTTTCGTTTAAATATTGCGACTCGTTTCACTGTTCCGCCGGCAAATACAGAGGGTGTCTCGAAATGTGTAAGGCACTTCTTCATCTCAATAAAAAACGGAACGATCATAAAACTCATGCACACGTTATTAACGGTGCTGTACTAAAATTCTCGGGGCCTGACCAATTATATTTATAGATTTTAGTCATAGGTGTACATGAGTACGTCAATTTGAATTATCAGTTTATTTATCTGGTGATGATGGAAAAAGTCATAAATTATGCGGAATATGTAGAATCCCTTATTTTGACACTTATTGCTAAAACATACCATCATATCCGCGCACCTCCTGGACATGTATGTCATCAAATATTTTCGATTAGTAATAGCCGTACGAAGTATTATTCAGCTCCCGGCTCATTCAAAAATACAAATTTCGCTTTTATCATTCATGCTAGACCGATCGATGTATCAGGAAAAAAGGGGGGTTCCTCTAAATCTGTTGTGTCTACCATGAAACATATTGTCTTGTCGCTTTTGGAATCAGTCTATTATACTGTATTTTACTGCTTGTTGGCCTATGTATACTATGTACCTTTACCAGGCATTCTAAGCGTTTCATCAATTTCGTTTCATATAAAACTTGAAAATAGCTCCACATATGATTATAATGTGGAGTTTAATGTTACGAATATTGTTTACGTTCATCGAAACGCTGTTACTAGTATAAGTAACCATATAGAACCGATTTTTAACTTCTCTCTCATATCATTCATTCATGGCATCTGACGTAAATGAAGTTATTCCTTACACCTCTCATTTTCCTCATTGGTGGTACTATGACAAGCGGTCTCCTATAGGAAAAAAAGCTACGTTTTTTCGATCATATTACTTCTACACCAATTTCATGTTTGGAATTATGTACCTTGTTAAGGTTTTTCTTGCTAGTAGCTTGTTGACTCAATCATATCAGTTAATTCAGTTTACCTATCAATATTTTGAAATGTAGTTTGCATGCTATGTATTCCAGATTTTTTTTTATGATTGAAGAGTCTGTAAACATATTATTTATTGGTTGCAGTTCATGCGTATATATACTCGATTCAGGTTTCATGATTTATGTATTTGTGAATATTATATTAATTCGTATCATATGCTATATTTGATCTATACTTTTAAATTTTTCGTTTGTGAATATTGTGTACTATTCATTTGTTGGAAGATATCATTCTAATTATATTGAACCTGATGGTTCAAGGCGCGGGAGTATGTTGCTTCTGCAACGTGGGAGTTTGAATTCTTTTGGTTTCCAGGAATATATCGAAATTCAATATTTTTGGTTTAAATCAATTGACACCGGCTTTAAGAGCATTTTATCTCAAGCCAACAATAAAGTATAATTTTGTATGACAGAAAACATTCAGATAGAATTCAAGCTCTTAGCATTCCAGGAATCGGAGCGTGATGGGTGGCATACTCCAGATACCACATGTGACAGCTTATAGAATTCATCTTATTAGACCATTTAGGAAAATTTCCTTCACACATTTGTGCTCTCTCTTTCGCACCAGCCAATCCGAGGTGTTTTTTCGGATCAATTCAAAAAACCAATCAAAATTTATATTCTCCCTCTAAAATGTGAAGAAGGGAATTTTCTTGATTTGGGTTTAGTTAGTTTTTTAGACACTCTTCATTTGACCGTTGTATAGTAAACAACAATTCGTCTTGAAATTGCAACCAAAACTTATACGTTAATTTTTGTATTGTAAAATTCGTAACTTCTCATTTGAAAGTCGCTTCGACCTTGCTATCGAATAAGATATAGAAGGAAGATTCTATTGTGCAAATCACTGGTATACCATTTCGGTTTTGTTATCTAATACAGATACAAGAAAATAGTTTTTTTGTTACGTGTTAAAAGTGCGTTTTTAATACACCTCAATAACATCTTCGTGTCATAAGTGCAACGATATTGATCAACTGGTCAATAAGTTCTTCAATTATCTACTTATTTCAGAAGCATCTACATTTCTGATAAAGATCAGAAAATATACGTCGGTCGTGTCTTCATTTTGTTAACGACAGAATTGATCAAGTGCGAATAATTCAACCGAGCGGGGTCTCTACTATTGAAACCCCCCAAACACCTGAATAAACCAATTCAGGTCAAAACACTCATAATGAAAAAGTAAAATGGGTTATTATCACTGAAATCATTGGACGGATTTTACCCATTCACGAATTCGGCCTTTGTAACTGAGGTCGGACCAACTCTACGAATATCGAATTTCTAAGTTGATTCTTTTGGCCGTTAGTCCGACTGTAAACACAATAACTTCCGGTAAAACCGAATTCAAAACTGGAATATTGGTAGTTAGGTTTGGGGCTCAATCACGAAGGTCGAATTTGTGAATGGTTAAAATCCGCCCAATAATTCCGTAGACGTCACAATTCGAGATTTCATTTCCCAAATATTTCCAAGAATTTGGGTTGGATCGAATTGAAATCCAGTGCTTGATTGAAAGATGACAGCTTGATGATGCATGCAGAAATTCGTGAGGAAAATATATATAGAAATAATCAAACCTTTCCACCTGTAACTACAAGAGCGTTTGGAGGGGCCAATACGTGAAATAGAACATGTTCGCAAAAGCTTGACTTCACGCCAGTGGCTTTTTAGATATTTTTCGTTTCAAAAACATTACGAAATTTTTCATTAGTATGGTTGTCATCGTTTCACAACCAAATACCAACTTTCAATTCGATCGGAGTGTCAACAAAATGAGATAGATATCCCATAAAGGATAGGCTCGTGAGATATTTAAATTTATTACAACTTGAGCATGAATGAAAGAAACTTGAATACGTGAAAAAATATATTGGACGTCATCAGAATTCAAATTTCTGAATGAATCTATGAAAATTCGAATTCAGTCAGATGCTCTAACTGAGGCTATAACAGACCCTATGTTTTAGACAGATGCAGGATGCAGATCCATCACATACGTTCATCAGTTCGAAATTTTATTCTCGTGATAATCCGAAATAAAAATATCCGAGTTCAAATTATGAGGTACCGTTTGGGACAAAAGTGTGTTACCAAATATATGTATTTTCGAGCCAATATATTTATTCTTTACGAAACACAATATATTTATGAGTTGGGTGTTGCAAATATACAAATTCGTGGTAACCGATATATTTATTAATTCATCCTATCCCAAGTCGTCCACGAGAAGTCGCGCCGGCAGTGTTTGGTACAGTTCTGATCTTTTGGCAATATGGCGTAGTTATTAGTACATAAGTCGCTCACAGTAAGCAATGGATGGAAAAATTATCTACTTTCTTATCCTATTACCTTTTTCCTACCTCCATGGTTTCAAGTTCCAAAATAATAGCATTAGAAGACCACGATACAAATAGCCTGACTATATAGTTGTAGCAGATTAAAAAGGGATTAGATACTTTTTATTTATTTTCATCTAATTGATAAATCGATTAACCCTTATCTTCTTCAGTGGAGAGCATAAGAGAAGAGAAATGGAGATACACCGATTAATCGATTCGATGAAAATTCAAACTCGTGTATACAAATACTAACAATAACTAGTTCAAGTTAACTGCTTGGTTTGTGCTACTGCAAGAAGTGTTAAATAAGGATTATAAATGAATAATGCATCGATTTGCCATAACACTGTGTTAAATTTCACTTCGTGGAGTACCGTTGACAAAATCGTAATTTCACATTTCTTGCTGAAGAAAACTACCAACCGAATGAACTAAATTATCCTCTTGTATTGAGACACAAACCAACTGCTGTTAGGATTCCTTAAAATAATAATATCTAGTTATCTACAAGATAGATAACGATATCAACGAGAAATAAATATATCGGCACACAAAATGAATATATTGCTGCAACTAATAAATATATTGGCTCAAAAAAATATATATTTGGAAATGCACTTTTGTGCCAAACGGCGGCTCATGTCAAATTTTGTGCTTGCTTATATAATGAAGACCTGAAGGTATGCGCATAATTTCAGCCGATCTCACGGATAGTTTCTGAAATTGTTGAGAATAGTTTGTTTTTTAGTTTCCGATCCTCAATAAATTTTGTATAAGTGAATGCAACTTCATTTTTCAACCGATCACCATTTTTTATTAAAATGGGTCACTAGTTTTTGATTAGTTTATGATATGGTTGAAATGATCTATAATTAGAGTGAGATCGAGACTTTTTTTGGCAAAAAATGAGAAATTGCAGTATTTCAGCCAAACGCTTATGTTCCCCAGTTGTGCTTTTCGAGTTTCTGTGGATATCCCTCTCATTTTTCGAAAAAAGCGAAAACTAAAAGAAAATTCAGCCCAGCAATTATGTTTTTTCTCCTCAGAAATAAATGACAAAATTGTGCAACATTTGTTCTGACGTGAATATTTTCACGATATTTTGTCGGAAAAAAAACCTTTCTTATGCGAGCTAACTTGTGCCGTTGAAATTCTCACGGAAACTCTTTTGTTTTTCCGAGAAAAAATTTTAAAGAAATTCTGGTTTTTACTGCTTTGTGCCATTGGATTTTATTCTTTAATGCAGAAGGTCTTATTTGTTTCGTTAAATTTTCAGAGAAATCCTGCTAATTTTCCTGAAGAGAAAGATTTTGGAAGTACGTCGGCCAAGCACTTTCGTTTTTCTCCGTCCAAAGTTGCTTTATATAGTTGTACCACCTTTTTGCCCACTTGTACCGGTTAGATTTTCAGGAAAAACTTTCCAATTTTTCTTCCAGATGGTGGAAACTAAAAATAGCATTTTACAGTGGAACAGACTCGAGCTCAAGAAATATGAAAGAAGCCGCCACGAACTCTACTACGCTCGCAGTCGACTCTTGAATGATTTATAGCATAAGCGGACCGGCATACTACGATAAGCGTGCGCGGCACCTGTAATAATAGTTAAAGTTATGGGTATTTATTTTACTTCAAATAAACTAGTTTTTTTACACATCTGAACATGAAAGAATTCAATTGTTAATCTGGGCTCTGGGAAGATTACCTTCTTAAGAGTACCCTAATGACTCGGGAAAAACATTCAGAGAAGTGAAGAAAATGAGTATTTTCCATTTCTTCTATTTCACGAATTTGCTGATTGGTGCAAAATGTTTTGAAGGAACGAAAAGTGGAGCCAAGCCACATCTTGACAGAAACCGAAGCGTAATTTGTTGGAATTAACTATTCAATTAATTCAATAAATACGAAATGTATGTAAACCAAACATTAAGTTATTTGATCCAAATAGATTGCCTTCTAGTTGCGGTTTTCAAAGGTCTGAATTTCATGCCTGTTAGCATGTATACTGATTTTCAAGCAATCAACAATATTTTTTCCAATTTCCACCGTTTAAGGGAGAATTTGAGAGTGTGTTTCTGAAATTCTGACCGGTACAAGTCAGCACAAATTTTGTATAACTATAAAAAGCAACTTTCGACAGAGCAAAACGAAAGCACAGGGCCGACTTGGTTCCGAAATCCTTCCCTTTTGCAAACATTGGCAGGTTTTCTGTGAAAATTTCAAAGAATTAAATAAGTTTTAGTGTAGCACAATTTCTTTCATATGTTACCTCTAATTAGGAAAAACCGAAATTGCTGAGCAATTTTTTTTGAAATTTTTATTTCTGAGAAATAAGGGGGACTTTCGGAAGAATTCGGTTTGTAGATAGCACAATCTATTTTCATCATTGACACCTACTTTTTCGAAGAGTTTTTGCTTTTCCATAAATGTTGTGAAATATCTCTAGAACCTCTCATTTCAGCAAGAAAATTGAAATATAGTGAACTTCACACTTATCTGGGCCGCCCATTTCGTAAATTTTGTGGAATACCCTGGAAACCGTCTGGAATAAAAAGAAATTCCAACGGCGCAAAGCAGAAGAAACCTAGCACAACTAATTCCGAGCAAAAAAAGATCAGGAAATCGAAAAGTATCGGACTATCATTCCACATAACACATTCGAGCTGTAAGCATGCGTTCTGATTTCCTCGCCAATATATCTGTTATAATATTTCTACTACTGGAGTTTGAATGTTTTCATTCGCGAAAGTGTGAGTTGAAGGTGGCAGGGGTGAGATTTTGTAGAAAAACTTTATTCATCTGTATAGAAACGGGGCATTTAATGAGCTCAATTCTGCATTTCAGTCATTGCTAGAAAACGAATGCACATTTATAAATAAATACATTATTATCGCTGGTAGATTTCACAGCTGTTGATGTTGAGTGGTGATAATTCGTATTACACGTGCCGGTACAGATTCGCTTCCTTCGGAGATTGATGAATCATCTTTAAATGCGAGTTTATCTTTCTTTCTCGAAGCCCTTATATCTGAACCGATCATTCACTCCTTGATTCCGTGGTCCTCCTACTTTCTGTCACAAGTCTTCCTTACGGACCCAAGGAAGTGAAAAGTCTTTTCCTATCCTGTGTTCAAATTCACTTTTATATTTCTTTTCACAACTTGTTGACAATGCCGCGAAGTTGTGGTTGTTGCAATAAATCGATTACCAGTTCACACCTAGCTATTCAATGTAATGCATGTCGTAAGTCTTTTCACGCCCGCCTTACTTTGGAACATTTTCATCAAATGATGAACCGTATTGGAGAGGTGGCTGCCAGTGTACTTCGCATGGAAGAACGCCAAAACGACATTCTCTCACAACTAGCTACTTGCTCAAAGTCAATCAATAAACACGCAGAATTGCTGTCGAGTCACCAGCAGTCTATTACTGCTCTTCAAGTTGACGTTTCGGATTTACGTGAATCCCAGACTGGACTGCTGGGGGAACTGAAGTCCACATCAGATAAGATCCTTTCTCTTGGGTCTAGGATTGATCACACCTCATCTGTTGCTGTAAGCAATGATATTACCGAAATAATCAATCGTGTGGAGAAATATCGTAACATTATACTGCTTAATCTTCCAGAAAGTCCTGATGATGAAAAAAATGTTGAGACAATTGTAGACCATGTGCACCCATCGGCAAGTAGAATCATCGTTGAGGTCGAACGTATACCGGGCAAGCGTGCTGATAGAACAAGGTGGTTGAGAGTGTCATTTTCCAGGACTGAAGTTGTTGGTGGAATTCTTCGTCACAAAAGATCCTTGCATGGCAATGCACTATTTTGTGAGGTAATCATCCGTGGTGATATGACTAAGACGCAATTATCTGAGTTGAATGAGCTTAAGAACGAACTAAGGGAAAGGCAGGAGCACGGAGAGATGAATCTTACTATAAAGTACTTGAAAGGAAGTCCAGTCATTGTCACAACTAAAAATCCTTCGAATCCCTCTTCAACAAAAAACCACCAACACTAACCTCTTGGCCAGTAATTTACACGAATGCACAGTCTTTGATGTCAAAATTTAGTGAATTTTTGACCCACAAACCATCAATCGTGTTCGTGACGGAAACTTGGCTGCATTCGTCCATTCCTGATTCCACTTGTCACATTCCCAACTATACTATTTTTCGTTAGGATAGTGTTCGTACAGTCGGACATGGAGGAGTATCTATCTGAATAACTCAATCGACAGTGCTTTCAACGTTTCTGCTTTCTACAAAGATTGGCAGGGTGTTGACAATATCTTTGTTGACATCTCCAGTCCTAACATCTCCTTTACCTTCGCATGCATTTATAGGCCAAGACAATGCACTGAGGACATTGCGCTGGTTCAGTTTTGAGGGAAATTTCTCTTTCTCGTCGAAATATTCTGGTGACTGGGGATTTCAATTACCCTGATATTGAGTGGCCAGTGACTGGTCTCCCATCAGCTGGTTCTCCATCCTTTCCATTTGCCGAACTTATGCTCAACTGCGGCCTACAGCAGGTAATTCTACAGCCAACTAGATATAGACACGGTCAAACGCCCTCCACCTTGGACCTCTTTATAACCTCTGATTCTGTTCTACTTTCTGAAATACATATAAACGAACCAACTACGACCAAGTTTCCACTGATCTACTGTGCGTGGATTGGCCTGGCGTTTTCGAACATTGTGGAGATATGGATGTTCTTTGGGATAAGTTTCTGAGAATTGTACGCGATATTGTTGCCAGTAATACAAGCTCCGTCACTGTTAAGCAAAACCCGTTGAAACCATGGATGAACTAGGGGATCATAAGAGCAATAAAGGTTAAAGAGTGTCTTTGGCAACGATATACTCGAAGCGGGTGCAGTACAGAATATGAGAATCATCGACGTTATTCCAACAAGTTGTCATCTTTAATACAGTCCTCAAAAAATCAATTCGAACACAACCTGGCTACATCTGATGATAGGAGAAAGTTTTTCAAGTATGTGCGTAGAAGCCTTGATGGCAAAGTTTCAGTTCCAATTGTACGTGATGTCTCTGGTAAACTTTGTGATGATACTGTCGAGTCTGCTAATGTTCTTGCTGAATCATTTGCTTCTCACTTCTTGGACGAACCACTTTCCAATATTCCACATATAGTTACTCCCCGCTGTTCTTCTGACCTGACTGATGTATATTTTTCCGAACAATTTGTGAAAAAATACCTGTCCGCCTTGAATGTTTCTTCGGCACCGGGCGCTGATGGAATCGCCCCTCTTTTACTTTCACGCTGTTCTGAAGCATTTGCTAAGCCACTATATCTTCTGTTCGAACGGTCCTTTCAAACATCTTCTCTTCCGTCCGACTGGCTGTCCGCTACAGTCACTCCAATATACAAGGGTGGAGATAAGACCCAGCCTTCAAACTATCGACCTATCAGCTTGGTTTCGACTGTTGCTAAGGTTTTTGAGCGAATCTTAGATGATCAAATTCTAGAATTTGCGGATGCAAACCACTTGATTCCCAGGGAGCAACCCGGTTTCCTTCCGGGACGTTCGACCCTAACAAATCTTCTTTCTGCGGTGAAAGATTGGAGCAGGGCACTCGATGAGGAGATCCCGATAGATGTGGTGTATTTAGACTTATCGAAGGCTTTCGATCGTTTACCTCACAAACGTCTATTGAAAAAATTGGAACATCTCGGGATTCGTGGCCGCTTGCTATCATGGATAGAGGCGTTCCTGAGCCGAAGGACTTACAGGGTGAGGGTTGGCGAGTCTTTCTCAACCCTATGGGGAAGTGTTTTGAGTGGTCTCCCCCAGGGATCGATACTCGGTCCAATTCTTTTCTTGTTATATACTGCTGATTTCCCTTATCTCATAGAATCTAAGTGCCTCTTATTTGCCGATGATACAAAGATATTCGGGGTACCATCATTGGATCTCAATAGTCAGCTACAACTTGATCTCGACAAAGTTACTCAGTGGATGGAGGACTGGCTGCTGCCCTTAAACAAAGACAAGTGTCGTGTCTTACACATGGGTAAAAACAATCCAAGGGTGCCGTATACACTTGCTGGATGCCTTCTTGCTATAGTTGAAGGGCAGAGGGACCTTGGTTTGACCGGGACTTCTGACCTGAACTGGTCCGAGCATATCTCCTCTGTCTGTTCCAAAGCCAAGAGGATCACCTACATTATACAAAAATCATTCAGTAACTGCAGCGTTCAGACCATGAAGCTGCTTTATCAGACTTACGTGAGACCTATTATGGAGTATGCCGGACCTGCATGGTGGGTTGCCCTACAGGGGGATTTGAAGTTGCTTGAATCAGTCCAGAGATGGTGTACGAGGATTCCTTTTGGCGCTCAAGGTCGACCCGACTACGGGACACGACTGCGAGCTTTTGGGCTGTCATCTTTCGAGGAACGTCGTACAAGAGGCGATTTGATCGTCGCTTTCCGAGCTATTAACGACTGTTTTGGTGTGGATCTAAGTCACCTCTTCGAATTTAATAGGAACAATCTCCGTGGACATACCTACAAGCTTGCTAAGGAACCATTCCGTACAAATACGCGTAAAAATTTCTTGTCAAATAGGATATTCGATCGATGGAACGGTTTGCCGGGATCTGTGGTTGAAACTACCAGTGTCAATGCGTTCAAGAACAGTTACGATCGGTGGAGAATTCGCGAAGGTGCTCTGTGAAGTGTTTTCATTTTTTTTTGCTGAAATTCTCTACATGTTCTTTTTGAGTGCGTTGTCCTCTCTTTAGTTTTTTAGTGGAATATTGCTATTTTGTTTACTGGCTGAGTTTATAGGTTTAAACCTCAACTCTGTATCTTTTTTTAATAATAATAATAATAATAATAATAATTCATTCCTTTCAAATCTTTTGTCGGGAAAAAAGCAGTTTCCGAGAAAATTTCAACGGCACAAGTCAGCTCGCATAAAGAAAGATTATTGCTATATATTCCAATCGCAAAAAAAATGTGCTGGGCAAACTATCTTTTGAATTTGAATATATCGGAAAATAATTACCGCACAAGTCAGCAAAAATGTAGCACCATTTGGCACTCATTTATGAGAAGAAAAAACAAAAGTGCTGGGCAACATTGAACTGGTGTGGCAGGCTCCTTTATTGTGCGGTATTTTTTGTGATTTTTCGGAGTTTCTTTTGTTTGTGTTCGGTTTACCTGTTGTATGGTGGCAAAGAGGGGTTCACAGTGTTAACACGTGAGTTTTTGTGGTAATTTAGCCGTTATATCGCCTTCTATTTGATATTTGAAACAATTTTCCGATTTATTTTTCATTGGTTTTTAGGGATCGAGAATCCCATATTATATCTGTAATCATCAAGTTAACAGCTGCGTTTCTGATAAGTACATCGTTTCTCCGTGACTAAGGGGAACCATACACGATAGTTTCTGCGTGTTTTCCATATTGTAATTTGTTGAAACTGATCACTGGGCGCGAATATCCGCTTCCTCTGTGATTTTCCTCTGTGGGGATACCCTTGCTTCTCCTAGGCCCACCTGTGTTCGTCTTTTAAAAGCCTTTCTGGTCGGCCTCAGAAAGTGAAAAGTGTTTTTCCCGTGTCTCTCCTTTCCCCCGGTGGTAGTCGGTTCGGCTTGTTTGGTGGTCCTTGAGAGTATAAAGAATTCCATCCACCTGGAGACTCCTGATATCATCATCATGCCGAACTGTATGAAATGTTCGAGGAATATAGGCAACAAGGATAAAATATCATGTAATGTCTGTTGCAAAACATTTCATTTAACGTGTGTGAACCTAACGTCCCAGGATGCAAATTTTCTTTTTGAAAACGGCGAGCCTTTTTCTTGCCCATCATGCCTTAACAGCTCCGTAGCCGCAATGCTGGGGGCACTCCAGTCTCCCCCTCTGTGTCAGGAAATCCCACCTTACCTGATACACGCATTGACCAGATCCTGAAGGCCATGGAAAAGCTTGCTGTACTTGACCAGATTGCCGAAGACATAACCTCTATCAAGTTCACTCAGAATAAACTAACAGAGCAATTGGCGAAGTGTACGGATACACTCAGAGCTCATGAGATGATATTGAATGAGCATAGCAACGCATTGAAAACTTGCCAAGGAGATGTTAAGATTTTACAAGACACCCATAACGCTCTAGAAACAAGTCTGTTGACTATCGGTGGTAAGATGGAGCAGGTTGAGGGCATCGTGAAGACTTTTGAGCAATCATCGGTGGCATTACCCTCTTCGAGTGGTCTTGGTGTAACACAGGATGAAATCATTCTACGCATCAAAAGATCACATAACATTATTATTCGTAATGTTCCCGAGAGCTCCAGTAACGTTTCCGATAACGCAGTTGCACGTGAGGTGGTTGGAAAGATTGATGGGGCGGCCGTGGATTCCATCACTGCTACATACCGATTGGGCGCAGAGTCGAGTCATAGACCTAGACCTATTAGGATCGAATTTAATAATCCTAATACTGCCATACGTATACTCCGTAATAAAAGGGCTCTCTTGGGTTTTCCCAATTTTAGTAAATTAACCTTATCGGATGATAAAACTCCTCTGCAGTCCCAGCAACTTCAGAACTTGCGAAAGGAACTTGATCAAAAGAGGTTGTCTGGGCAAAATAATCTAACCATTAAGTATTTTAAGGGCGCTCCCACGATAGTCTCGGCAGACGGGAAGTCTGGGTCGAAAAACTAGGGAACGAACTCATGGATTGGACAGTTTTGTATTCGAATTTGGTTTCTCTATCTGCAAAATTTGATGATCTCCTTCTTCTTGTGGAGGATTGTAAACCAGTCTTGATTTTTATCACTGAGACTTGGTTGTCTCCCGAGATGCCCGATCAGGCCTTCTTTATACCAGGATTTTCTATGTTTCGATGCGATAGCCTGACAACGCCGGGATATGCAGGGTCGTGTATATACGTTCATGAATGTGTTACAGATGTTTTTTCCATCACTAAATATACATTGGCAACACCAGGTGTAGATAATTTGTTCCTGAAGATGGTTTCTGGGAATTTCACTCTGATTACTGGATGTGTGTACCGTCCTAGACCATCCGAGCATGATGCCACTATTTGTGAACACATCAAATCTATTTCAGAACGAGAAAAGAACGTCTTCATTGTGGGTGATTTCAACCTGGGCGATATAAGAGAGTGGCCAGTTCCGCGACTCCCATCTGAGAATTCTCCATCCTTTTTATACATAGATATGTTGTTCAACTCCAATCTACAACAGCTGGTGGAAAAACCCACTCGTTTTAGAGCGAATCAGACTCCTACTTCTCCTGACTTAATATTTACCAACGACCCAGACCTGGTTTCAGATATCAGGTATGGTCCTCCACTTGGAAAGTCAGATCACTTAGTCTTGAGCACTCAACTTCAATTTGAGATTCCATTGCTGAAGAACAATATCGTGAGGGAGACTCATAAAGTCATTGATTATGGTGAGGTGAAAAGAGCTCTTGATGCTGTTGATTGGGATTCCATCTTGGGCAGGGGTAGTGTTGATGAACGGTGGACAAACTTTTCTGACCATGTTTGTTCCATAATAGATAGCAACACAACATTCGTGGAGTCAGTTACTGATAGACTCAAACCATGGATCAATAATCAACTTTTGCGAACGATAAAATATAGGAAGAGCCTTTGGCGAAGATATATTCGTGGCAGGAGTGAGGCTGTGTTCAAGCAGCATCGACAGTTATCCAACTCTCTGTCGCGGTCGATTAAAAAAGCAAAAATTTCTTTTATTAACAGCCTGACGAAATCTAGCAACAAGAAGAAGTTTTTTAAGTTCACACGCCAATGTCTCAACTGCAGGGTGTCTGTTCCTTCGGTTCGTTCTGCAGAGAATGGTGACGTACTTGGTCCCACTGAGACGGCGGAGTCGTTTGCATCTAGCTTCTCTGTCGCCTTTGTATCAGAGCCGGTGGGCCCGATGCCGCCGCTGACAACTCTCCGTAATGAGTCATCTATTTCTGAAATCGTGATCGAGCATGAGGAGGTTGAAAGACAACTTAGATCTCTTAAAATTTCATCATCTCCTGGTCCCGATAATATCAGTGCTAAATTTTTGCCAGAGTGTGCTACCAGCTTGTCAATGCCTCTTGCTTCAATATTTTCTTTATCCCTTGCATCTGGTGAATCACCTTCATCCTGGCGTGAGGCCAAGGTCAAACCAATATTCAAGAAAGGTGACAGACACAATCCAGACAATTATCGGCCAATTAGTCTAACTCCAATTGTTTGTAAAATTTTAGAGAGAATTATTTCCGAGCAGCTGACATCTTTCCTCCTGAATCACAAACTAATTCCTGATTCACAGCATGGCTTTGTCCCTGGTCGATCCATAATTACTAATTTGTTATTTTGTCTGGATAAATGGACGTCAGCATTGAATATGAAGGTACTCACCAAGTGCGTCCTATGCCGATGATGTCAAGTTTTTTGGGGAAGCTGAAACTTGCAGAGGACAACCCCAGGAGGATCTTAACAGAGTATCCCTCTGGTCGTCTCGTTGGCTTATACCTCTCAATAAGTCAAGGTGTCGTGTTCTCCATCTGGGTGCAAATAATCCTCATCACAATTATTATATTGATGGGCATAAAGTGGAGGGTTGTACCACACATGTTGACTTGGGTGTGACCATCACCAGTGATCTCTCCTGGTCAAGTCATATAACTAAAGCAATAAATAAAGCAAGGAGATCGCTTTTTATTATACAGAAGTCCTTTCAGGGATGTGATGTCGCTGCCGTAGGCCAAATTTATAAAACCTACCTGAGGCCAATCCTAGAATTTGCTGGTCCTGTTTGGCACCCTTGGCTTAGAGGCGATCTGGTGCTCCTGGAGGGGTTTCAGCGCAGAGTGACTCGTCTGCCTTATGGGGTCTATAGACCATCGTATCAGGGGAGGTTGGAGCGGATGGGGCTGTCTTCACTGGAGGATCGACGGCTGCGCGGGGATTTGATCATCACCTTTCGTGCGCTCCATGGAATGTTCGGTACCGATATCTCGCATTTATACCAGCTGAACACGAACAATCTTCGTGGTCATAGCTTCAAACTTATTCGTGAGAGTTTTCGTGCAAAGTGCCGCGAACATTTCATTTCTAATAGAGTGTTCAGTGTCTGGAATGGACTACCCAGTGACGTCGTTAATACACCCTCGGTTAATACCTTCAAGAACCGACTTGATGCCTGGCTTCGTGGCAGGTCTCGCATCTGAATATTCTGCTTGAACATTTCGTTTGTGCTCACATACTTTTGTGTTTATTGCTGTTTGTTTTCTTCACCATTGTTTTCCATATTTGTTGTATGTTCAACGTTTTTACATTTCTATGAGTTCATAGGCTTTTGCCTCTACTCTGTAATTCCTTTTAATAATAATAATAATAATAATAACTTTTTTTTTAATTTGTGAGTTTTCGAAAAATTAGAGGAATTTTCGTAAAAATTTGAACAGCACGACTCAGTATAAGTATAGCACAATCTTTCACAGCCATTGAAATCTTCTTTTTCGAAATGTGCTGGGGTGGCCCATTTTCTTGAAATGAAAAAAATTTCGAAAATCGAAAAGTGCTGGGCCAACTTCACACACATGGTATAATCGCGTAAATATAACATCAAAATAGTTCAACAACACTTAGATATTTTCCTGATAAGACTTTATAAACGACACAGGTGCACATTTGTTGCCGAGTGATTCAATATCTATTAACTAGGTACTTTTGCTTTGATAGCGGTTTCGATATATGTTGGAGATAATGCGATGATGAATTCTCGAGAATCGGAAATATATAAAATTGGAATTTCGGCGCTTTAGTTCATATTTCAAAAATTACTTAGTGTTCCAATATTAGTCATAGATTTGATGCTTGAATGAGAGGTCATCGCCATCGGATATCCGAAAAAATTAATGGAATGACTAAATTTCTTATGCTTTCATCCTATAAACCGTTAGGGTGCGAACAGAAGTGGGTCGCAGTGGAGGTGTAGGTCGAGGTCGATGCTACTAGTCAAGTCGCGGTCGATACGACAGCACATAACAAGGAGGTTACCTGTGATGCTCCGTCGAGCATGCTTGCCAATTTGTGAGAATTTCATTGCATGTGAGTGATTTTGTAAGTGAAGGCCTATTGTAAGTGAATTATGAGCTATCACAGGTACAGAATATAGGCCTGCTGCCTCATTATTTGAGGAGCTAACTGAATGTTAGGGGTTAAAGTTTTCTATATTCACTCAAAGGATTATGAATTGCTTCAAGAACTATCGACTATCCCTTTTTGAATTCCTCCAAGATTTTCAAAAGAGGTTCCATAACTTTCTTGCTAAGCCATTCAGTGGTATGTCAGTGTATAGCAGAATTATATTCAATAAAGTATTCATATTAAGTTTGGAAAGGTAGAATTCTCCGGAAAAAGCACCATGCTATCATTCTCTGCGAGTTTCTTCTGAAGGGAATGCCAACTTGGCCTTGAATGCACAGGAAATCATCCTTTTGTAGGCCGCGCTGTAGGTATCCGTGTGGAACAAATTATTTGACTTTCGAAAGTATCGATGTAAACCCCCTAGATAGCATCGCTCTGAGCCTCCACCGTAACTTACTTGTTCTGTTCTATTCCATTCACTTCAATGTATTTGATTTACATGGATGTTCACATCGATCGCGATGTCCACCTCGACCGCGACCCACTTGTTCTGTTCGTACACTTAGGCGCAAGTTTTCCATTCTGAAATAGAACTCTGTATTCAAGCTTTGAACCCACCCGGAAAATTTCGAATCCGCTGAACGCGAGAAATGGGCAAAGGGACTGCAAAGAGACTCGAAATTTTAGGGTACGTTTAAAGCTTTATTACGGTTTAGAATTGACGAGATCCGCTTAAAGGTCTGTAAGATGAACGGATTTTTAGATTCCATCATCCGGATGTTTACAAGAATGTCCGGTCTTTCAGATATGTAAAGTGCTCCTCTATGCGGACGATTCGAAAATTTTTTACGTTATCAGATCTATGAGGGACTGTAAGATCGTGCAAGAGGATTGGGAAGGTTCTCGGAGTTTTGTCGTTCGAAAGATTTATTTTTGAATGCTTCTAAATGTAAGACAATTACATTCACACGTAACAGGACTCCTATTCTTTTCCAATACAGTATCGATCAAGCGACGTTGGGGTGATCATATCAGGGATTTGGGCGTAATTCTGGATGAAAAGTTAATTTTCGCATTTCATATTGAAAATATTGTTAATTCTGCTAGTAGAACGTTGGGATTTTTGTTTAGGATATGTAGGGATTTCAAAGGTATCAGGCCGGTTCTCAGTGTGTACTATACTTACGTTTTTAAGCAGACTAAATTTCTCTTCGGTCGTTTGGAATCCACAATATAAAATTCACATTGAAAGAATCGAACGAGTACAGAATAAATTGCTCAAATATTTAAGTTTTAGAGGTAATTTCTCTGTTCCAGATGAAAATGTCAGTTTTTATTATATGGCCAGAAAACATTTTAATTTGATCTCTCTTGAAAATAGACGTAGTATAGACGATGTAGTTATATTGAGTAAGATTGTAAGTGGTGAGTTGCAGGTACCGGATTTATTGCAAGAAGTACACATTAATGTCCCGAATTTCAATCTAAGATCTTTTGAAATTTTCCGTGTACCTTTTAGAAGGACAAATGCATCCAAAAACTCTCCGTTAATGAGAATGTTCCGAACCTGCAATGAGCTACGAATTGTCGATGTATTTCATTGTGCTAACATTAAGCTGCAACTCAAAAAACATTTTTTGATGCAGTGAGGTCTTCACTTTCGGTTTGATTTGGTGTAGAAGTTTTCGTTGATTTTCTATTTTTGATTTTCATCTCAATGTAATTTGTGGATACTCTTCATGGGTCTTTGACCTGTTTGTGTCCCTAATGTTAAATAAATAAATAAATAAATAAATAAATAAATAAAAAATAAAAAAGAGACACGTTCGAGTTGATATCTATCGAGTGATGCAAATTAAACTTTCATTTCAACTGAAAATGGAAATTCTAACTTCGAAAATAAATTCTGTAGTTTTTATCATTCTGGTGACACGGTCATTTCGGAATTTCGCACAAAAATGTGCATAAGCATCTTTCAATTTCATTTTTTTCCCAATATCTCCGAAAATTATTATCGTATCGAACTGAAGGCACTATTAATTATTAAATTTTGTGAGCAGTTTTGTATCAGTGTTTTCTAACTATAATATAAAGATAAAGATATCTTGTGAATAACCTCGAAAATTCAAATGATATAACTTCAAAACTGTTGAGGCGATTTGGCAATTCGATACGCAACCTACTCTGAAAGTTTCAATGCACTTGCTTTTTCTCTTTCTTGAGTTATCGTGGCAATGGCCAGATGACCACCTAGACATAATCAATTTTGACATCGGATTGTCATTGTGTCCAGCCAAGTCGTTTTCGACCTATGTTCGGCTCGAAATGAGAAAATTACAGACATTTGGGCAAAAAGATAGCACGATATTTTGTAGTTTGCGAGCAAGAAGAAATTATAAGTTTGTGTTCATTGAAACTTACACAGTATAAATTATATTGAATAACGCCTCTAAAATTACTTATGTATTTTTCTTTCAGGTTTTCCGCTTACTCTACTACAGGAATGAATTTATGACAGGATAAAGTTTGTTGCCAAGATGGACGACTTGAAGAGCGTTAAGATTCAAATACAACCCTCGAGTGAAAATCTAGCACAATCAGTTTCTTTCAAGGTGAACGACTCGCTGAACAATGCATGTGATAACGGGTAAGTTCTATATTGATGAATATGAATTCATCTTAATTTCCACGTGTTCTGGTTATCTTTAATATTTATTTATATCCATATAATAATTCAATTCAAGAAAAGACGGGCGTCTCTGGCTCCCGAGCAGGCGTGGCACCCTACACATCTAAATGCAGAGGGTTAAACCATAGAACATCAAAATATGACCACAGAATACGATAATATGAGTACTGAAACGCCCCTTCAAAACGACGAAAACAAAATATGGCGCAAACTGATGGACGCGTTT
Organism: Myrrha octodecimguttata; assembly: GCA_958510865.1. Classification (NCBI taxonomy): domain Eukaryota; kingdom Metazoa; phylum Arthropoda; class Insecta; order Coleoptera; family Coccinellidae; genus Myrrha; species Myrrha octodecimguttata. The sequence goes on along the minus strand of OY294058.1, from coordinate 17,704,124 downwards.
GTCGCTCAAGCGATGACATTTGAGTTGTCAGATGCTCTCCCGCCAAAATCGCGGGATTTTTTTTTGTAGTTGAATAATTTCAACTTCGAGAAAATGGCGGGATATTCAAAACATTCAAGAGGTGGTTTATACTCGTCTTTCATGATTATAGGCACTTATTAACAAAATAAGCTCTTGGTCATTAGATGTTAAATACAATCATTGTATGTATAAAGACATGTTGTCTTTATACAATGATACAAGGATGAGGAATTATGAGTATATTCAGAAGTAGTCTTTAAACTAGTGTGTTAGAAGAATTATTATTTTTATTTATTTACCTACTCATCAATTGCAATCATATGATTGCACTATATATATAGTGACGATATGTGGCAGTTTGAAGTATGCATGTAATTTAATGTCTTTTTACACCGAGGCGAAAATAAAATTTTTGTATCCACTCATGATAAATCATTATATCGATTTAGCTATCTACCTCAAAAAAATATTTCTGCAAAACAAACTGATTCCAGCGAAAACAATTTTTTCGATAGCTATGTGCATGTCCAAGGAATCAAAAGCGTCTATTAGTTCAATCCTTCGAAAAATATAGGTATAAAAGCAATTACTATACTTGTTGAAGAAACAGATCCACGTGGAAATAAATTCATACAATTTGAAATGTGACATTTCATGAGTAATCGCGCGTTTTCGTAATGACAGATGTCGGCCACAAATTACTGACATTGGGCAAAAAAATCGCGCGATTTTTATTTTTCGACGCGCCCATGAGTACGAGCCTATACGCCCCCAGCACGAACTAATAAGTTGCACGGTATCATACAACTCCGAAAAATTCTATACCGTGAACATGGGTGGCGATGCGTTGGCTGGAATATATAGTATTTGAAATAATTGTATAATGTAAATTTTTGAGTTGAAGTCCAGATTTGGAGAAAGAAATTCATTTGCAAATCAATACATGAACAAATTCCACAATATTATTGGTAGTACAATGATCACCAAGTTTTATTGACAGCATATCAACATGCGATATGAAAAGAAAACGAAAGTTAGATCATTTTGGTTTATTATTTGATGAAATCAAATAATAAACCTTAGTGATCGACCAACGAAAAAAAAAATTTAACCCCCCCTGAAAATTTCACAGTTCACGTTTTGGAGTATGTAGATTTGAATAAACGAATAAAAGAAAATCCGTCCGTCCGCCGTCCGTTGTCCAGAGCTTTTCTCGGAAAGTACTGAACCGAAATCCGTGAAACTTGGTAGAAAAATCATGTGTCGCTCGGGATTGATCCTCCAAACTTTTCAGCAGGATTGGTGTACCCTAAGGGCTTAAAATTGGGGGTTGGAGGGAAAAAAAAATTATTTCTCGGAAACTTACCACCGAATTTTCATGAAATTCTCAACGTTGATTACTGTTGCATAACTCAACCTAAAAATTTTTACCCGGATGATATCCGACCAGTAGTCTCTGAGTTATAAAGAAAAATGCTGCAAATTTCCAATAATCCCTAGAATGAATCATCGCATTCGGTTCTAAGATTGGAATTCAGTGAAATAATCGGTTAACTTTTCATCCAGAATCATATATCTGAATGTAGATGAAAAGATTGTTACCAAATTTTCAACATATATTGAGAAATTTCGAACGGATTCGTTAATTATTTTATAAACACAATGTGAAAATGCCCTATCGATATTCTCGACAATTTCAGAATCGTTAGTAGTTCAAATTAAATATTTTTGGGGTTTCTCTCCTAATATCTGAAACATAACTACAAAAACTCGGATAACAATTATTATTTATAGATATCACCCTGCGAATTACGGGATGAAACATTAAATTTCTTCATGGAGCTCAATTATATCTTAAATAAAACTTATATATTATTCATAAATCATTGGTTTTTCACAACCCGAAAACTGATTCCATGAAAAAATTCATTTGAAACATTGAAATCTCAATAAATACTCTTGTGTAACTGAATAACCCATTCACATGCAGAACGCAAATTAAGAAGCGTTATTTAAAATAATGAATATTTCCAAAATATTCGGTCGATCGGAGGTTTCCATCAATTTTGGATTGCTTAGTACAATTATCGTCAACATGTGGATATCAGCTACTGGTTTCGAAATCCAATATTTTTCGTACTGAGACTTTGAAATAGGGGTGAATATAAAAGATAATGAGCATGTATATGATAAAACAAATTGGAGGATATATGCAAACAAATCAATTAACAAACCGGAAATCTCATCAATTGTCGAGAATCTAATACTAAGGGTACTGGGGACCGTAGACAAGAATACTCCGCATGTTTCAACATCTGGTGGTCCGCAAACTACTTGTTTGAATTGAAGGTTTTTACATTAAACAGACGTTGGGATTTGACACCCTCTTAGTTGAGTGTATCTGACAACTATACGGAACGAAAGTTCTCTTTTAGAATTTTTCAGTCGAATTCAACCTTGAGAGGTTCACGATATATTTGATTTTTACAGAAAAGTTATTGAAAATAACATTAGGTCTTCAGTTTGTGTATTGGATATTTTGTGAATCAAGTGAACTCTTATCGGATATATGCACTGTGGAAAAATTTTTTTCAGATAAGTTGCACAGGACGGGTGAGTTTTTTTTCATTTCATTGATATTTTTCAGAACAAAGTTGAATCCTAGTAGGAATCACATCCACACATTTAATATTAGCGGAAAATCTTGAATTTTGTTTTACGTATTTGTTGTTAATTTGAGAGTTTAAGTTAATTTTCCCGAAAGTTTCTCAAGAAATACTAACGCGATCAAATTGAAACATCATAACTAGTTGTGAAATATCGACGCTCAATTTAATGCATGATTTCGTGAGAATTGTATTGGAAAAAAATTGAATTTTTTCTAAACATTTTTTTCGGAAGCTATTCATTAAAGTTCAATATAATTTGGTACAGGTCTTAGTCAACATTTTGAAACCATTTTTATTTGCAGAGATATTGGCGGAAAATTTTGTGGCCATTTTAAATTTTGAGGTTATTTCCCTTATATGTCAAAAGGCGCAAACGCTTTCTGATTTGAATTTCATTTCGATTTGTGTAATACCGACACGCAATTTAATAAGTAATATCGTGAAGATCGTACTGGAAAAATATTAGTAAAAAATATTTTTCGGAAATTTAACTTAACTTTAACGAAGGAAACAACATAGTGACTTGACCTTTGTAAAGTAGTTTTTTAAGAAACTCAACACCAAGATAATTTTTTCTTCAACTCCAATATTTCATAGGAAATGTGATTTGGAATGAAAAATATTTAAGATTTTTATGAATAACATCCTCTAGGCTTAATTATAAAGTGATTCTTTCAATTCTTTCCAGCAAAATTTTCGTTATATGTTGATACCTTAGTGAATAGGTTTATCTACCATATTTCGGGAATATATTTAGATGAGACAGACAACATGGATACGGTAATTGATAATATGGGTGACAGGACTGATAATTCTGATGATCAGTCGGACATAAAAACTCCATCTCATTGTCGTAACTCGACAGATTTGTCCCCAGATAATTAGGGAATACGGCCCTGTGCGGCCACCTGCATTGGTCTCACTTTTCGAGCGAGCTAAGGCGGTTCGCCCTTCAAGTGATTTTGTGCGTTATTATAAACATAGACATATTTAGGCATGTAAGATTTATCCTTGGGGATATTCGGATATTTGAAAATTCCAGACATAAGTCAGTCGGGATCGGAATTGGAAGCGATAAGCTTGAGGTCGAAAACGCCGAGGCTCGGCTCAAATATTTAAAATAGGTTTTTTTACGTTTTTGTTCATATTTCCACACGATCTATTATCGATTAAATATTTCACATGAATTTCTTCATGGAATTGATTTTCGTTTGGTGAAAAACCAATGAGTTATAAATAATATATACGATTGATTTGAGATATCAATGGTATTGGGTTATTAAACTGAGAAAATAATAAACCCTTGTGTAAAATTTGCAGCGTTTTTATGAAAGAATTGGTCGATCAAAGAATTCTAAAGAAAACCGTTTCAGAGAGGTACATAACAAAAAAATTTTACACCCAAATTAAAATAATTAATGTGAACATTCTCACAAAATTGATGTTTGAATGACTGTCAATGTAACATCGTTTTGAAATCTTCTTTTGGAACAAGTTTGAGGTGAAAACATCTGCCTGATAAATTGATTGCAACTATATTAATAGTCTAAAATCCAGCTGCAGAATTAGTGCGCTTATCGAGTATTTGCCTGAAACCAAATTTTTTCATACATTCTTTTATAGGAGAATACATATCTACAGGGTGGCCCATTGAAATGTGGCCGCATCATATTCAAGAGGCAGCAACCCTGATTTTCGTCTAGATTTACACAAGAAACCCTATGTCATCGTACACAGAAGAAAATTAGCTTTAATTTGATATACAAATTATAGATTCACGTTATGAACGAAAGTATGTGATGAAATCATAACTGTTCATACCTGTTTGCAAAGATGTGCGGCCAGGTGCGCAACGGCAGTCATGATTTTTGAAATTTTCACATATATTGCTATGAAGTGGATGATATTTTATCTAAAACAATAAGTTAATGCAATTTCTTCCAAAAAAATCACTTGATAATTATTTATTGAAGAATACTTGCGGCCATATTTTGATAGGCAACCCTGTAGATATATATTCTCCCATTAATGAATATACGTAAAAAAATTATTTCAAGCAAATACACGAGGAGTGCACTGATTCTTCAGCTGGATCTTGTACTATAATATCGATTTGAAATTGATAGACTTAAGATAAGATTAATATTAATATCACCGTTTGAAATATGACTCAAAGTGTTAGATACAGATGAGTTTTCTCCATGATGTACCATCTGAAAACGTTCGAGATGAATGGTTTCACTTCACGTTAGTTGAGGTTGGTGGACTCTGAAATAGAGATTTTAGAATTTGATTGTTTTTTTTTCAGAAATAAACAATTTTATTTAATTTTTAATAGCTCTGCTTCAGATATTGGGAGTGAAAACCCATTAAAAAAACAAAAAATAATAACCTCAAACGAAATTTGGCATATTTTTTTTTTCATATATCTGCGAAAGTAAATATCGTATCGAATTGAAATTCGAAACATTGTTGTTGAATGGTGAGTTCAGAGTCTGTGCCTTATTCCGTAAAAAATTCCGAGGAAAACGAAGTTTTCAAAAAAACATTGTCGAATGAACATTGTTCGATTTCTTTTAACAACTGGATCCATATGAAATTCTGCAATAAATTTCACGTTGGTATTTCTCATATAATTACGAAGTTTCGATCTGATCGCAACTGTTCTTTTTGAGACATTGAGTAAATAACGTCAAAATTTCGAACAACAAAGAAATTTTGATTTTTCCATATATCTCCGAGATTAAAAATCGCATCGAATTGAAATTTGAAACATTGTTGTTGAATACTTTTTTTGAGATTTGTGCCAGATTCCGTTGAAATCTTATCAACGCTTTCCGAAAAAAAAATTCGCAACAATAATTTCGAAAATTTTCGATTATTTTTTTTTGATTTTCTAACAACTAGATCAGCACAAAATTTTGCACCTAGTTGTGCATTGGTATTCTTTCACTGATTGAGGATTTTTAATCTGTTTTTTAGATATATCGTTAAAATTCCTAATAACAACAAAGTTTGGCATATTTTTTCCTTACATCTCCGAAGGTGAGGAAATCATTTAAATTTGGATTATTATTGTAAAATACTGACCCAGAAGGTTCTTGGCCGAAATCTGTTAAATTCTGATGAATTTTCTTCGAAAAAAATTTTTCAACAAAAATTTGAAAAAAATTCGAAAAAACATTTTTTTCACATTTTCTAACAACCAGATCCTCACGAATTGCACTGAGCTACGCGTTGGTATTCTGAAACTGTTCACAAAGTTTCAATTTAACCATTTCATTACTTCATGAGATATCAAGGAATCAACCTAAAAATTTCAAATTGGCCTATCACCGAAACCATTCGACCGATTCTACCCATTAACAAACCTTACCGAGATATTTGGACTGAAAAGCTAATCGGGCAACTTGAAGTCGCTATATAATTTCCTTCGAAAGTTAGAGCACATACGGACAGACAGCATTAAATTTCATATCCTATCCTAACAGCCGACCGTAAACACAATAACTTCCGTAAGAAACAACTTAGAAACTCAGTATTTGTAGACCTCAATTACTAAGGCCGAATTCGTGAATGACTAAAATCCACCCACTGATTCCGCTGAAATACCCATTCAAAATTTCATTTTCCCAATATTTCCGAAAAGACGGATTAGATCGTTTTGAAATCCAATACTTTATCGAATAATGACAGTTCGGAGGTTCAGACAGAATTTCATTAGGATAATATGATCAGAAGATCACAGAATATATTTAAAAAAAATTGAATTTTTTTTCGAAATGAATGATCCTCACGAAATTTCGCACGAAGTTGTCAACTGTTTTCAAACCAGCTCCCAAGTTTCATCATGCTTGAATCAGTCATTTTCGAGTTATTTCATAAATACCGAGGAAAAACTACTGAATTCGACATATTTTTTTCGAATATTTCCGGATTATTCGAAAAAACTGTTGAAAAACTTGTTTTCAATTCACTGCCAGTATTATCTCAACAAAGTTCCGCGAAAAGTTGTGCGTCGTTATACTCCAACTAACTGCCAAGTTCTGATTCAATCGGTTCTGTAGTTCCCGAATTATCACCGAAATAATCTCAAAACTTTCGAAGGTTCTTACTCCGAAACCGTTTGACCGATTTTGCCCCATCGTATTTTGAAATGCAACCTTTCCTGAAAGTTAGGTCGATATAGGATTCTCCGTACGACCGTCATCAAGCATACGGACGGCCGGCCAGAATCGATTTTGACAGCGGATTCGTCATCAGTGAGTCCAACCTAGTCGTTTGAGACTATTTTCGACTCAAAATTCGAAAATTACAGACATTTGGACAAAACGATAGCACCTTGTTCCCCAGAACATGCGCGCAAAAATGGGTGAGATGTTCCTGATTGTGAATACATAACACACCATATCCTGTTCATTATGTGATATTTCCATCGAGAAAAACCATTTCTTAGCGATTTCGAATACTACATGCGCCATCTCTGGTCGAGGCTGAATACTTTCAGTAGAGTCCTCTCAGTTAGGTGAGTTGTTAATTTCATCAGTTCACTGCATTTTCCACATGACTCCTGAATTCAGTATATATAATGTGTAAGACTGCGATGCCATACATATTTCATTTCGTTGAAAAAATCTCTGGATTTTCTGGTATGTGAAATTGAAATTTTTGTATTTAAAAAATTACATATGGAAGTTTCGAGACTATAAACAGCCTGATTTCTTTATTGATTTGTGATTGGACCTATGAGTTATGGTATACTTACAGCATTGTATAAAGAGATCTTTATAAGATCTTTATACAATAATACAATACCATTGTTACCTCCTTAAAAAATGCTTGTACTGACCCCGCCCAACGATGTTTAGTGAACTGTTAAATCAAATTTCCAATATTTTTATCATGCGGTACCCACGACATTCTGTATAGTGTCGTAATAACAATATTATTTTGACAATAAACTCAAATTATTCAAGAAATTTTCCGAAAATTTTGGTATCGAAGTAGAATCCATCACTCAGCACTAGTAAACTAAAACCACTGAAATGTAGATGGCGCTGCATGTGATTCAACTGAAATCAACATCTAAGACTCGGGAGTGGTTGGTCGAGGTTTATTGATGAAGTAATGTGGATAAACTGAGAGATTAAAATTCTTCTTTTTAAATTATACAATTTTTCGAGGAATATACAGGGTCCCGCAACAGTGCCGTGGTGTTTCCATATCTTCATTTAGGATTCAGATAGGAATATGGCTTTCTTTGTATCCCTATTGCTCGAAGTACACAATTAAAAAATGTTTTTGTTCAGACAGGGTAGTCCAATTCTTCTGGGCAGGTCACAACTTTGTTTTTTTTGAAAGGCAACCTGAATATTTTGTTATATTTTCGGTTTCTACGAGAAAAATCAAATTCACTTTATACATATCTTTACCCGAAAATATCAGAGGTTTTCCAATTGAGGTTTGGTGCAGAAAACGTAGTAAAAGACATTTTTTAGTTGCAGAAGGGGGTCGGGATTGGTCGCTTGTCGACTTTGATATTTTCTTCAAAATACTCGGCAAAGTCGAAACCTCTTGTTCTTGAGTCCAGTGGTTAGCTTTTTCTCGCAAATGTCTACCAAAGAAGTGGAAATGTCGCCCGAATTGTTCTCTTTCGAGTTTAAGCTCGCCACGATCCACATTTTATTTAATAAGTATGGCATTGAAATATTTTTCAGAAAAATCTAGAAAAACACTGCCGTGAAGGCAGCAGCTTTTGCGCGCATTCTCAATGAAGATGACCGCTTCGGCAACGAATTTGAACATGAGCGCAAGGCTGCTGCCTTCACGGCAGTACTTTTCTAGGTTTTTTTCGATGAATTACTGGATTTCATTCCTTCTAATCTGTATTTTTGGAAATATTTGAAAAATAAAATTTTGAATGGGTATATCTACGGAATCATTGGGCGGATTTTACCCATTCACAAATTTGACCTTCGGAATTAAGCCCCAAACCTTCTCTACAAATATCGAGTTTTTAGTTGTTGCTTTCAATATTTCCAAAAAAAAACAGATTGGATCGAATTGAAATCCAGTAATTTATCGAAAAATAACACTTCGAAGGTTCATAGAGAATTTAATGAGGATAACATGATAGGAAGATCACAGAATATCAAATATGTATTTGAAAGAAAAATTTTTAATTTTTTTCAAATTGTTCTAATGACACGATCATCACGAAATTCTGTACAAAGTTGTGTTGCAGCATGTTCAAACTAGGTGCGAAGTTTCATCGTGGTTGAATCAGTATTCCTTTAGTTATACCGATAAAAAAAACGATTTCGGGAAGAAAACCACGAAATTTCATATATTTTTTCCCAATATCTCCAAAACTAATAACCGTATCGAATTGAAATTTGATGCACTGCTGCGGAATATGGAGCTCAGAGTTCGCGCTGAATTTTTTTCAAAGGTGATGAACAGCTCGCGAAAAATTTTTTTCAAAATTCACTGATAGTATGATTGCAACAAAATTTCCCGTGAAGTTGCGCGTTGCTGTACTTCAACTAACTGCCAAGTTTCGATCTAATTGTTCCAGTAGTTTTCGAATTATCGACAAAATAACGTCAAAACTTCAAAAGCCTCTTAACTCCGAAGCCGTTTGGCCGATTTTGCCCATTAACGAACTTAACCGTCGCATTTTGAAATGCAACCTACTCTGAATGTCGATAGGATTCTCCGTACGATCGTAATCGTGTCTACGGCCGGCCGGACAGAATGGACTTTGACACCGGATTCGTCATCAGTGAGTCCAACCTAGTCGTTTGAGACAATTTTTGGCTCAATCATCGAAAATTATAGACATTTGGACAAAACGATAGCAACCATAAAACTAATCATAAGGACTACTGGACGAATTTTGTAGAGATTTTTTTGGTGCTTTTAATGGATCGATGAAATATAGGTTGTTCCATTTGAAATAAGGAAGATTCTTGCTCATTTTTTTTTAAATATGTGAGAGGCTCTTTCTCATACGCCTGTATATCTCAGTTCGTATTCATATATTCCGTCTGAGAGAGTAACCAATGTACAATATTTGTCTAGAAATGAATTCCATGGGACTTGGCACAACTTAATAATTTCAAATACTCTGAGTGATGAATATTGGAAAAAAAGACATGTCAGGCAGAATATTTCGAAAACTGTTGACATTTTTGTGGTGAAGATATGTATAGAGTTAATTTAATTTTTCTCGCAGAAACCGAAAATGTAATGAAAATGACATGTTGTCAATTAAAGAAACAAAGTTGGGACCCGCCCAGGAGAAATGGAACACCCTGTGTGATCAAAAAATTTTTTCATAGAAAACCAGATTCCTATCTGAATCTCAAATAGAGATATGCAACAACCCGGCACTGTTGCGGGAGCCTGTATATATACAGGGTGAGTCTTCAAGTTTTACAAATACAAATACTGAGGAAAAGATTGTGTGATATTATAAATAAATAGCAAGTACTCTCAAAAAACCAATTCGGATTCCAACAGCGAAGATATGCTCAAGATGTTGAGCTAAGTTGGTTTCTAAAATTACTGAGGCAATTGATAAAAATATTCCTGTTTTGTGTATTTTTGTAGTTATGAAAAAAGCCTTTGATACAGTTGATCACAAACTGCCATTGCAAAAATTGGAGGATGTGGGATGCAGAGGAGTAGCTAGCAATTTCCTAAGGTGTTATCTTTGTGTCATCTTTCAGATAGGAAAGAAGTAGTCATGATAGATAGTGTGGTTAGTGAAGAAAGGATAGTAAGCTGTGGGTTGCCGCAAGGTACAGTGCTGGGTCCCATTTTGTTTCTGATATACATAAATGGTTTATTTGATGTGCAAAAACAGGGTGAGATAATAGGATTTGCTGATGACACGGCCATTCTGTTTGAAGCACAAACTTGGGAAGCAAGTCCCATAGAAATGTTGCGATTATTTTAAACTATTCTACTTTGAATGAATTGAATTCAAACTAAATCAAAACCAACTATATGCTATTCACAAGTAAAAATAGAACTTTCGAACTTTGGCAGCCAGACTGTGGACAATACTGAAATATTCAAGACAGATGGCATTAAATACTTAGGGGTTCACATTGATAGTCACTTAAGATGGGACATACGATCGGATAACATTGTAAAAAAAAGACAATTGCAACCTAGGTTCAGAATGTTAAGAGACAAATATGTGAAATGAGAGAGCTCAAGCGAGTTTATTATGCACTGGCAGAAACACATTTTAATTATGGCATATTGAGTTGGGGTGACTTGTCCGACTTTTACTGCAGGCCCCTGAAAATTATCAAGAAATAGATTTTAAAAACTATGTCTAAGAAAAATATTTCAAACCCTACTGATGATTTGTACAGGGAGGCGGAGGTTTTCGGCATCTGGCAATTATAAAGAAGATCGCTTCTGTTGTTTCAGTATGAACGACCACAGATTATACCTGAGTATACACGTTATGAGATGAGAAAAAACCCAGTTCGGAGACCACCAGTTGTTGGTATTGCGTACCTTTACTTACCTGGCACCAGTATTATATAGCTTCACGACTTCTGACCTCAGGACTGAAAGTTCCAGAACACTTTTCTCCAGAAAAATTAAGAAATGGATCGAGTCAAGGGATTTGGATTTTTGGAGTGGAATATTTAGCAGAGTCAATTTTATTTAAACTACGAAAATTGTTTTGTTGTAAATGAAATATATTTGTTTTCTGAGATCATTGGCGGTTGTTTTGGATGTTGAGATTTTCTGTATTGTTCCCTCAAGAACAAGTCTCATACTTTTGTGGTTTTAAACTTTGTTTATTGGAGTGTGCTTTATATGATTGTAATTTAGAATATGTTTTTATTTTGCTTCAATAAACATTATTATTAAGTATTATTATTATTATGAGATTCTATACAATATCAATCTTGCTCATTCTTATATTGAAAATTCCATACTTATTCTTATTTTCATCAAATTTATGAACGAATTATATGAAATCACTCATCTAAACTAAAAACATTACTCCAACTTTAGAATAATATGGGAAGTCTAGTCCATAGACATGGACTATGTCTTTGGTCTGGTCACGAAATAGCAAAGACTTGAGGTCCGGTCATCTAAGCGATAATATTTTAGATCCTCAAATATACGAAGAATGCAACAGGCCACTTATGTAGAAGAATCATCCCCCATACTCAGGGACGGGCCGAAGCTAATTTTTTAGGGGGCAAAAGCATCGAAAATTTTCCAACTCTACGTTGAAGGAATAGATAACCGAAGGTTATCCAATGATGTTTATTACTGTATATAAGGTGCAATACTTATAAATAAGTTGGAACTCTTTAAGCTTGTGAAAAGAGTGAGAAATAGCCGAATCACTCAACATTCATTGAGATAAAAAGTATGGTACCCTATTAAATAAGTAATCTATCGAAATATTTAAAATAAAAATTGAAATGAAAGAGCACTGACGTGAACTCAGCAGCTTTTGCGCGCATATTCAAATTCGTTGCTAAAACCGTCATCTTTTCACGTATTGACCCCACCAAACACACTTTTGGTGATCCCCTAATCATATCATCTTCAGGAAATTCTGCATGAGCCTTCAAGTTGTCATTTTGTCAATCAAGTACATCCTGGCTTTCAATTCGATCCAATCTTTATTTTTGGAAATACATATTATGAAAATACAGATTGGATCGAATTGAAATTCAGTTCTCTATCGAAAAATAAAAGCTTGAAGGTTCATAAAGAATTTCACGAGGATAATATGATCAGAAAATCGCAAGATATTGGATGAAATGTTTTTTTTAATTTTCTAATGACACGATCATCACGAAATTCTGCACAAAGTTGAATATCAGCATTTACAAATTAGCTGCCAAGTGTCCTTATGATTGAATGAGTATTTTTCGGGATATTCCGGAAAAAATGGAATCGAGAAAGAAACTACGAAATTTGACATAATTTTTTTCCAATATCTCCAGAAATAATAATCGTGTCAAACTGAAATTTAGTACACTGCTGTGAAATATGGAACTCAAGGAATGAAAAAATTATTTTTGAATACCTATGATATTGTTTCCGAAAAAAAAATGTCTTCGAAAAAAAATTTTGAAAATTCACCAATAGTACTATCTCAACAAAAGTTCCTCAAAAGTTGTGCGTCGTTATGCACCAACTAACTGTCAAGTTTGTGGAAAGTTCAAGCGACTACAATTCTGAAAAAATTTGTCCGCTTTAACCTATTATCGAACCTAACTGCCGCATTCCGATGCGTGACCTGCCCTGAAAGTTTCAAGTCGCTAGCTTGCTCTGTTCGACAGTTATCGTATCATCGTCCAGACGGAGGACCGGTCGGCCGGATAGAATTGATTTTGATAACGGCTTCGTCATCAGTGAGTCCAACCTTGTTGTTTGAGAACATTTTCGGGAAAATGTTCGCAAGTTACAGACAATTGGACCAAATGATAGCACGCTGTTCTCCAGAACATGCACGCAAAAATCTCATTCGAAGATTCATTTTTCATTTATTTTCACGCTGTTATTTCGCAAAACTATAACACAATGTACGTTGAGCGTAATGATGAATTTTACCCGACTGATAAAAACAGGTCAAATTGATGATACCAGATGGATTTTGTTGACGCAATCCATGCGACGTAACTGAAAAAATCTACAACTATGTACCTGCTGCGGGTTAACGCAAAATGAGAAAAATGTTTCATCTTTTCACACACTCGGTATTGGAATGAATACTAAAAAATAAAATCGGTCGAATCCAACAAATCACCCTGTATATTCTCAAAAGAGACCCCCAACCATAAACCAAACATCGTTTCGAGACTGTCTTGACTAGTGTAAACTTATCCTAAAATCTAACGGTCTCCTCCGGAAACACCCTGTACACTATGTCAGAATAACATGAGAGTATACTACTATAGTTAAACACCAGCAAATTCGAAGGAATCTGGAAGACGCTGAAAATATTTATAAACAAAGTAAAATTCTGTAGAAAATCCTTATGTTGTCTCAGAACTGAGAGCCCGAATTTGCAGGAAATTCTCAAAATTGTCGAGTGAATTCATTATACATGTTGCAAGTTTTCATGAAAATAGCGGATACAATTTAATTTCTACTTTGGAATTGAGTTTCTGCTGTGGCTGTTTCAATGTCCCTTAAAAATTTGCTCGGCTAAAGCGAAGTATGCTTGGAGTATACTAGAGATCTCTCGATATTTCTTTTAGATTTTGAGTGGTGGATTTAGGGTTCTTCCAACTGTCATTATATTCAGATACGTACGCTCTTTTCCTGAGCAGGATAGAGGAGTTTCGAAAAAATACATAAAAATTGAGCCAAATCAAATCTCGAAAACGGAGGTATTATGTTGAATATGAACTTTACTATCATACCCCAGGTAAATTTCAAATTAACCCAAACAAATTGGTATCACACGAATCATGAGCGTTGAGAAAAAACTCAAAAAAGTCTGTTACGCTTTGGCGAAATGTTTGTGAGTCTGGAATTTGAGCTCAATATAATCGCGAACAATTATGTTGAACTCACTGATCAAGAGGTCGTTGTCGAATTGAAGTCTGCTCCTCCATACGGGTAGCCCTTATGAGCGCTAACTTTAGCTAGACGGACAGTGTTTACACGTTGTCTGAATGATACAGTTCGGCTTCTTTAGCAAGATGTATTAAATCGTTAACAACATTGGCAGTTCCGTGTTTCCCTCCACCGAAAAAATTTACGTTTTCATAATCTTCTAAAATATAACAAACTTATATTTCGCATTCAAATCCGATAATTTAACAGACAAATTGAAAAAAAAACTGATGTTAAGTTAGGAGCGTTTTCGATCTCATGGACGAAGAGGTAGCCATACATGTACTGACCCCAACCAGCGGTGCTAAGGGTCCGAATAAAAGCAAATTTCCAATATTTTCATGTAAGTTAACGTAAAGTCTGAAGCAGTCAATTTGTGAGATTTTATCTTGATTACATGCTTATTCAGTACAGTGTTTCTCCAATCCAACAGGTACATACACAAAAATAGGGTTTTCATCTCACAACCACTGTGCACCCGCATTTTCCATGCAACAATTACATCGATAAAATCAGTAATTTCAACTTCAAATATTTTTATTTTTCTAATTTCCCCAACAGGTGCCATAGTTTTGCAACTTTCATGCTAGAGTCGCAAAATAATTCATTAAAAGAAAAAAATAGAATCATATTATAGTGTCGGAATACCACCGAAACTAACATTTTTATATGCTTCTAGTGAACTACAAACTAACCCCTGCAATGGTTCTGCATCGATGACAATAAGCACCAACTGCTGTACACTACGCAAAGTACCAAACAAAAACAGTCCTAGCAGCTACAAAAAGCCCACGATCATGCTCTCTCATTTACCGAAGAGACCCCCTGTCGACATACAATTCAACGATCTATCATACTCGATATCGGAAGGAAGAAAAAGAGGTTATAAGACTATATTGAAAAGTGTGAATGGCACTTTCAAATCTGGAGAATTGACAGCTATTATGGGTCCCTCTGGTGCTGGTAAAAGTACACTGATGAATATTCTGGCAGGTTACAAGTGAGTATCATTTTGGAGTTGGTGAATTTTGATGAAGCTGCACTTGTCCGAATACTCCCTTATTGTTCTGCTGATCGTCCTAGGTTTCGTAACTAGTGGGATAAAAATTTATTGTCGATCTCTCGAATTCATAATGTGCGATACGAAATCACATGAATTGACTGTGATATAAATTAGAATGTTAAAATTTTCAATAGAAGACGGTCAGCATAATGCGAAATCCTACGAGTTGAGAATCCAATCCGCCAGTGGAAGAATTGATACCTCAGCGTAATACCATATCGAATAAACGATTGTAAGTTTGCAATGGCAAATGAAATCTATGGAGGAGGCTTCTATCAACGATACGCGATCGAAGGAAGCGATTGCCTTGCCGTAAAGCCGGATCTAGATGAGTGTAATTCGAACAGCAATAAAACACAGGGAGTTTTCTTGTTCGGGGTAGCACTGTCACTGCTCCGCGGGGACTCGGTTTTCAACTCGAAAGCTACATTCGAATTTTTTATTCGAGGCTGAGCTCGAGTGCCGTCCACACTATTCGCCGAATCGTCTTTCAAATTTTATTGCATTCGCTGTTCGGATTACACTCATCTGGACCCGGTTTTAGCTCTCCATACGTGAGGCGTGTTAGATCATATCGGATGAAAACAAAGTAGATCACTCCTGAATCGAAATGTTCAGCGCGAAGGAAAAAATTCAAATCAGAAAATGGTATTTTGGGAGCCGATCAATTCAAGAGACAATAATTTTTGTTGTCGTATTTATTTTTAACCGATATGGTCTCACGCACCTCACGTTTGGAGTGCTACTTGCATTGGTAAGCACTTCCTTCGATCGGGTATCGTGGGCTGAAGCCCCCTCCATAGATTTCATTCGCCATTGCAAAAGAACAATCGTTTATTCGGTATGGCTTGGCGCTGAGCTTTCGTTTTTTCCAATGGATTTTCAACTCATATCCACCGAGAATTGAATTAAAATTAACTATTCTATCGGCCATTAGAAGTTGAGAGAGACTGGAGGACCAACAATAACCTAAAATACATTGTTTACTATGGTGAAAAGCGATTTCTCTTGTGATTTCGTAATCATCTGGAAAAATTGGACTGATATTTTCACTTTTTTCGATAAGAATAGTATAAATTTAGTGTACTTAATATAAAATTAGTCACCTATTTCATAAACAGGCGAATAAACAGATCTTCGAAAGGTCCCCTTTCGTTAGTTTAGTTTGCCGTTTGTTGTAGTTTGTTATACCTTTTACTTTAATATGGAGGTAAAATGTTGCGAAAATATTTTGCGATATCATCGAAATAACTTTTTCTTTCCTAGACTCGGCCAGGTATTCCTGGCTGTGGTAGATGGGAATAGTGTATTGACGCAGTGGATTGTTTTTGTTTCTAAAATACCACCCAAGGGTGATCAATTTTGGCTTAAATGCCGATTAGTAATGATTCAGATTTTTCTTCGTAAAACCACGGGAATGCTCATCAAAATCTGACGATTCCCAAAAAATCCTTACCCGGAATCAATCGGCATACCCAAACAAAATATTGTCGGTAATGATACTGCACATAACGAGAATCAGTTCGAAATTTTACTGCAGTGAATACTTGAACGGAAATATTTTGAATAAATCCTGCTATATTCAAGTAATAAAAAAATGCTCATTAGGAACTTACAATTCTTCAAAGATTTCATACCTAGAATCGTTCGGCTTGCACTACAAAAACATTGTGCATGATATTACGCGACTAAACATGAAAATCAGCTCAAAATTCAATTAAATTGCATACCTGAATGTCAATGTTATGAATCAAACCTATCCAATTAAAATTTTATTGATTGTGGAGTCTAACTCCATCCTATGTTCTATGTTCTTTTCCGGGGTAACTGACAAGTTGAAAAGTAACATTTATTCCGTTGATTTCCCAGATTTCAAACGCATTTATAGATTGAATGAATTCAGAAAATATGATTTTCCCTTTGAGAACAAATAGAATTTTCTCATTTCTCTCTTTTAATATGGAATAAGTTGAGTTCTTCTTCACATCCGGATAGAACCATTCATTTGAAATTTCAACAGCTCCTCGGTAGTTTTCATCGATTTGTTGTTGATTATTTGAGCTTGAATATCTAAATTTACTCAAAAAAATCTCAGGTTTAAAATGGTATTTCCGGTCTTACAACACCCAGCAACATGCAAAAACGGAATTAACTAGCAAGAATTGTATCCATTCGAAAAATTCCGTATGTTTACTAAAGCTCTCAATATTATAAGATTAAATACTTTGGATATAGTCCCTGGATAATGCAAGAGTAAATATTTCAGTCAAAAATATCCCAATTAATACAGAATCACAAGCCAAATCGCTTTTTTCCGTAGTACACAATGCATTTCAGGTTATTGTTAGTTCTCCAGTCTCTAAACTGTCAAAACTGATCGTGACTTCTAATCTCTCTGCTCATATCTCATATAGGTTAACGTAGGCTTTTTCATTGTGCGGATTGTCTTTTCCAAACCTGTAATACCTGCAGCAAGCGAAATTTCACTAAGAAATCGATTTATTCACGTTCGCTTTGATATCTTTTCCTGATCCATAAATTCTGACATTTTCGCGATTGGTTTGGAATATACATAAATCGATAGAGGATTGGATTCACCATGTGTATATGTATATAAATTCCATTAACATTCAATTTTGCGATCGTGCTCTGGGACCAAGAGCATCATCATGTTCCCCAAATATGTGTGCTCAAGTGAAATTTTTTTCCGAAAATGCTCCTGAATGACTAGGTTGACCTCATTGAAAATTCGATGTCAAATTCGCTGCCGTTTGGCCGTAATGAGATAAGGACGAATACCTGTCGATTTATCGACATATGTTCCCCCTTGATCTGAGCTGATCGTCCAAAAAACCGAAGCTCTTATTCTGAAGAAGCTCTGTCCAAGGAATTGTAGGCTCTTGCAGTTTCACGGTTTTACCGATCATCAGACTGACTAACCTTTGAAGCGCAGAGAGGCGCTGAATAATTTTTGGACTAAAGTCAACTCGTCTAACAGGTAAAGAGGAGCTAGAATCATTTCCGAGTTTTCAAGGTGAGTCGGTCTGATAATCCGGATAACCTTAAAACCGTAGTAATCGCATTTTTCGGACAGTATTTCCTAAGTATAGGGAATTTGGTTGATTAGATGATTGGATCAGATCAAGTGGAATGGAATATTGGTTTCTTTATCGGAGATATTCGTCCTCATTGGTTCTTATTTGTTTATATTATCAAACTGGAGATCTGAATTCTCCAATAATCATTTCTCACCTCTTAACAGAAAAGGCTAGCGTCTAGCAACTTTTCGGATAGGAGCCTTCGGACTTATCCTCGTTCAAATTTTTAGGATAATACCTAAATATCCGATACTGATGAGATGGGATTGAGATTTGGTAGTTTGTTGAACAATATACTAAAGCGCAACTTCAAGCAAAATCTTGTACGGATTGTTATATTGAGAACTTTCAGGAAAATTTAATATCCATCCTATTCTAATGACCTTTGGGAAGAACCTTGAGGCTAACGATAGTCTGCAAAATTCTCGATCCGATATTCATTTTTGGAAATATTGGGGAAAAATATGTCAAATATCAGCGTTTCTTCCTCATTATCGCAATTATTTCATAAAATGCAGAATATACCGCCTTGGTAGCCAATTTGCATGAGCTCAAAGGGTGCGTATTTCCTAAAATATTTTGATATCCAGACAAATATTATCTTTTGTTCAATCTTCTATCCAACAAGAATGACCTAGAGTACTTCGCATTTGCAATTCTCAAACTACTCGTACTTTGATGGTTTGGTAATGAAGCCTGATTGCATATTCAAAAGTCTCAAAACAGTATATATAAATATCACCCTCCATTACTCAGTTTTGCTGGAATATCGACAATAACTTATTGGATATAGGTATTCGATGGTTCATATACTCCATTCACTTTTATAATGTAGCCCGGTTGGCCATGACATCCTGACAGATTTCACCGTGTATATTTTGAAATTGTTAGGTTATGGTCATTTTCCTGTCAGATAACTATGCAACGTTGTCCTCTCTACATAGAGGTCGTAGTAATTACTTATTTTTCGAATGTCAATCTACATTGATAAAGTAATGAACTTGAGAAAATATTATTTGAATTCTATAATTCCAAAGACCCGGCGAATGTTGAAGAAACTTTTGTCTCTGTTAATACTGGAAATATTTCACGTATATAAACATGGTTGAAAGATTTAGTTATGCTATTTTCTTGTAAGGAAATCAAGAATCGGGTTTTTCAAAATAAAGTCTTCAGTTCAGTCTTTTTGGGTGCACCAATAGAAGGATATTCTTTGTCGTCTCTTTCACTTAAAATCTTCCTTATTGTGTTGATGTGCAGCTAAAACATAAATATCTATTCATATAAAATATAATTCCTTGGTTTTCACTTATATACGTCGAAAATGTTGCATAGCTTGTGTTGAATTATTGATTCCGAATTATCAGGGTTACTATCAGAAAAAGCCGATTTCAATTCTACATAGCACTTCCTGATACTTTGCCTCTGCTTCTTCAAAACTACCTTCGGCATTTTTATTAGTTTGCAAGCGTTATTATGCTGAGATTTAGAAATCTAGAATCGATTGATATTGATAATAGTAGAAATTGAAATTTGGCAACGTCTTTTGACATTGCCGATATTTCATGAGTGCCAACCTGCGTCAGTTTTAAGGGAAAAAACTTGATAAACCTAAATCATGGCCAACCGGGCTACATTATAAAAGTGAATGGAGTATATATAGAACACGTTAGTACTTCACAACTGCCAACCAAAGTTTCAATTCAATCAAATCGGTATTTTTGGAGTTTTGAGAAAACAAAATTTCAGTTGGCTATGATCGAAACCATTTGGCGTATTCTGTCCATTAATGAAATTAACCAAGTTATTTATGTTCTTAACCTATCCCAAAATATTTAAGAATCTAGGTATGTCCCTAAAAAATAGATCACATACGACCGGCCAGGTTACCGAACAGAATTAAATTTACCTAATCTTTCGAAGAAACATGATTCGAATTATTTATATTGCGCCCATTTCTTAGAACTAGAAGTTCTAAATAGTCAAATCACGAACAGTGGGGCATATATGCCAGCCAGCCATTGCCTATAAAAAAAACATTGTGACTTTTTTCGCTCATGTTCTGGGTAAAAGCTTGCTATATTTTTGTCCAAATGTCTGTAATTTTCGAATTTTTTCCCGAAAAAGGTTGGACACACTGATGACGAATCCGGTGTTGAAGTCGATTCTGTCGGGCTGTCTATATGCAGGATTACGGGTGTACAGAGGATTCTATCGACTTCAAACTATCAGGTCAGATTGCATTTTAAAATGCGATGGTTGAGTTCGTTAATGGGCAAAATCGGCCGAATGGTTTCGTAGTAATAACCATTTGGAATTTTAAGGTTATTTCCTTGATATTTCAGGAAATACGAGAGTGATTGAATTGAAATCTGGCAGTTAGTTGGAACATAATGACGCGCAACCTCTCGCAAAATTTGGTTGAAATCGAACTGCAATCTAATAAAAAAAATGTTTTCATAATTTTCTCGGGAAAAATTTTTTCTCTGAAACTATTAATCGTATTCGAAGCAAATTTCGGTCATACTTTGAGCTTAATTTTTCACAGCAGTGTACTATTCAATTCGATACTATCATTATTTTCAGAGATATTGGAAACAAATATGACAAATTTCGTGTTTTTTTGTTTTTGTTTTTGCAATAACTCGAAACATACTGATCCCTTGAAACCTGGCAACTAGTTTGAAAATGTTGATCAACTTTATGCGAAGTTTCATCACGATCATCAGAACAATGTAAAGAAAAATTTTAAGATTTTCTCTTTCGAGTATTCCATATTCTGCGATCTCCTGACCATATTTTCCTCACGAATTTCTGTATGAAACTTCAAGCTATCATTTTTCAATTAGGTACTACATATATATACTTATATTTCAATTCGATATTATCTGTATTTTGGGAATATTGGGTAAATGAAATTTTGAATGGGTATATCTGTGGAATCATTGGGTGCATTTTACCCATTTACAAATTCGTCCCTCGTAATTGAGCATCAAGGTCACTTCACAAATATTGAGTTTCTCAGTTGTTTCACTCGGATGATATTGTGTTTGCGATCGGTCGTTGTTATCCAATGCTCAATTGAAAAATCTAGAAAAGCACTGACATGAGGTCAGGAGCATTTATGCGCTTATTTCAATTCGTTTCCAAAGGAGTCACCTGCTTACGCAGTTTTATTTTCTAATAGACTGATTTGGAGATCTTTTTTTCATATAGTACTACGAACTTCTGCATGAACCTCCAAGGTATCATTTATCAATCAATTGATAGACTTAAAGTCGATCAGATCCGTATTCATGTGTATATCTATGAATTATTCGGCGGATTTTACCCTGTCATGAATTGCGCCGTCGTATTTGAGTCCCAAATCAATGAACCTACAAGGTAATATTTTTCCATCATATATTAGATTTGAATTGAATATAATCTGTATTTTTGGAAATATTGGAAACATAAAATTTTGAATGAGTATATCTACGAAATCTTTAGGCGGATTTCACCCATTCACGATTTCGACCTTCGTAATCAAGCCCCGAATGTTTTTCACAAATATCTAGTCTCTAAGTTATTTCATTCAGATGTTAATTTGTTTGCGGCCGGACTAACCACGGATCTTTAACACAATAGCTGAAAGAATATGCCGATAGACTAGATAATTGTTGAGCACGTTTGGGGTTCGATTTCGATAGCTGAAGTCGCGAATTTCTGAAATCCACCCAATGATTTCCCAGATATACCTATTCCGCGAATGAAGCTTGGATCGTATTGATATTGATAATTGACTGAAAGAAAAAAATAATTTGAAGGCTCATGAAGAATTTCGTAAAGACCTTATGATTAGTATATCGCAAAATATAAATTATCTGAAAATATTTTCCCTCAAATTGTTACTTATGAAACGATCATCACGAAATTTCGCTCAAATTTGCACATCTGCAGTTTCCAACTACCAGTTACTCAGTTTCATTATGATCGAATCAGTATTTTTTGAGTTCATCCAGAACTAAGAGCGATAACGATGAAAGAACTAAAGAATTTGATATAGTTTTTTGAAATATCACCGAAGATAAATATTGGATCAAACTGTAATTGAAACCCTTGATAAACACTGACTACAGGGTCTGTGAGATTTCCTATGGAAAACAGATAAAAAATTTTCAAATTAATTGTTTTTGGAAAGTTCGAAATTTTTTTTACCCATCTTTGATTTCAATTTTTACTCGCACCATACCCACGAAATTTTGAATATAGTTGCTCGTCGGTATTCTTCAACTTACAAGGAAGTTCTAATCACGTTAATTCTTCTCAAGATATTGAAAAAATAACATCTAAATTTCAAAAAGCACTGTGCCAAGTCTCATTGAAATCTGGTGAATAATTTTCGAAAAATTTGTTTTTTCGAAGAGATATTTTCTTCACGTTCATTCATCGAAAGCCCCTCCTTATTCTTCAACTTCTTTCAATCTGATCGCGTCAGCACTTATTGAAATATAAAGGAAATAACCTCGAAATTTCAACTGAGACCGAAATTTGACAAATTATTTCACTAATATCTCCAAAACTTAACATCGGATCAAATTGAAACTTCGAATACTGTTGTCAGATATTGAGATGGTATCACAAATTTCACGGAAATGTAATCAATAGTCCCCAAAGAAAACAATCTGTTCAGACAGCATTTCGTGAATTATTTTTTTTTTATTCTAACATTTGCATCCTCTATAAATACTGCTCTGAGTTGCGCGTTTTCATTCTTCTGTAGCGAACGCGATCTCTGAGCTCTTACTCAAAAAACGCACGTTCTACTTTATTATTTTCGTTGGGAGTACCCACAGATTACAAAAAGATAACATCTGCAATCTGTGGGAGTACCCTACATATGGCCTCGTTCAGGGGGCGCTAGCGCTCACGCTGCACCTCGTAGATCTTCTCAAGATCTTATAAGACAGCACAGTCTCATTACAGCAGCTCAGAGGTTTTGCGTTCACGTAATGGTCGAATTCGTATCATGCTTTGTTGATGTTGATGTGGACGCCGCCAGATTGTGAGGAATAGGATTAACTGACTTTAGTGTCTCACCTCAAGCTTCGTAGTCGGCATCGGTATACACTGATGAATTCAGAAACCACATGAAATTTTTGCTAGGCACTGACGTGAGATCAGGTCATTGTTCGAAATTCAAGTTTTTGATGAACACAAAATTTTGTACCCTATTGCTCGTTGGTATGCTTCAAATGATCACGAGGTTTCAATCTGATTTAATTGTACTTCTTGGGATATTGCAGATATGACGTTGAAATTCCGAATAAAACGAAATCTGGTATATTATTTTCCTTATATCTCCGAAAGTTAAGATCGGATCGGATTAAAATTTGGAACAATATTGTGAGATACTGATTTTGATATTTGTGCCAAACTGTGTTGAAATCTAGTCAATATTTATGGAGAAAAAAATATTATCAACCAAAATTTTCGAAGAAATATATATTTTTCAAAACATTCGGATCCACACGAAATTTTGCACTTAGTTGAGCGTTGGTATTTCAAAACTATATGAAAATTTTAAATCTGATCAAATCATTACTTCCAGAGATATCGAGGAATAAACCTCAAAATTCCAAATAGTCCTAACTCCGAAACTATCGACCGATTTCACCTATTAACGAGCTCAACCGAGATTTGGGACTCTCAACGTAATCTGACAATTTCAAGTCGCTAGGTCATTTCCTTCGAAAGTTAAAGCACATACGGAAGGACGGACGAACAGAATTGAATTTGAGCGCGAATTTCTTCCGTCAGGGTGTTCAACCAAATCTTTAAGACAATTTTCTGCTCAAAATTCGAAAATTTCAGACAATGTGACGAAACGATTACGCGCTGTTCCCCAGAACAAGCGCGTTAAAATGACAGCTTGAAGGATCGGGCAGGATTTCCAGAGGGTCAACAAATCTTGCCATCAGAACTTTGCAACAGTTTGCAATTTTGGGAATATTGGGTAAATGAAATTTTGAATGGGTATATCTGTGGAATCATTGGGTGCATTTTACCCATTACCCAGCTTGAAGGATCGGGCAGGATTTCCAGAGGGTCAACAAATCTTGCCATCAGAACATTGCAACAGTTTGCTACACAAAATTTCCGATCAGAAAATTCTTCAGATGCACTATTTTCACGGTATTGCCAATAATGCTCACGAGGCCCTCAATATATGTAATTCGGCATTTTCGCTGAGATGCATCAATTTTTATATTATCTGTTAACGATCAATATGGGGAGTTTGTCGTTCCAAAATGTTTTCATTAAAATTGTATGAATTAATAAGTCACTGAAATTGGATGAAGTTGAATCACCCTTTGAATCACGTTTATAATGCGTTTTCATTTTGTTTTAACGAAAACAATATTGTTGTTCCAATCATCTTACAAAACTTTTTTTAGGACATCGAATCTGACTGGGTCGGTTCACATTAACGGAAAAGAGAGAAGCTTGAGGAGATTTCGTAAGATGTCTTGCTACATCATGCAGGATGACTGTCTCTCTCCCCATTTAACAGTCAAAGAGGCACTCAATGTATCGGCAAACTTAAAACTAGGAAAAAGTATCAGCAGGGCAGATAAAAAGATCGTCATCAATGAAGTGGTTGAAGCTCTCGGCCTACAGGAATGTACCGATACTCATGCCTGCAGCCTTTCGGGGGGACAAAGAAAAAGACTCTCCATAGCTCTAGAGATGGTTAACAATCCTCCAGTGATGTTTTTCGACGAACCTACTAGTGGATTGGACAGTTCCACGTGTTTCCAGTGTTTGTGTTTATTGAAATCGTTAGCACGGGGCGGACGGACAATAATTTGTACTATTCATCAGCCTTCAGCTAGACTTTTCGAAATGTTCGATCATTTATATGTTCTGGCGGAGGGACAGTGCATTTATAGAGGGTTCGTGAAAGGCCTGGTTCCATTTCTTTCTTCAATGGGGTTGAATTGTCCAAGCTATCACAATCCAGCAGATTATGGTAAGTAGACCCACAGAGGCTTTCATTTCAATATTCCCCTCATCAATAAATCCACATATATTTTTTCGGAGGAAAAATAAAGTTAAATATTCAGAAAACAAAATACTAAAATATATTGAAGTACTCGGGTGGATTTATGGGAGCGTAAGAGCATAGAAAATAAACATGTTCAGTTTCACCAGTTTGCTCTTTGCTCTCGACTTTACACTCCACATTGTACGTACCCTGAAGGTGCCTTTTGTGTGGGGGACATTCGGAGATTTTGGTATTCAGGTAGTTGCAGATTTAAAGATGGGGAGCCACATTCACAATTAAATACTCTAGAATAATTTTCTAATAACAACGTAGAAAGTACTAACAAGATCAGATTACTAAAATACTAGAGACAAGTGGCGCAAAGTTTCATTCTCGATATACGCTTCATTTCATTCCCGAAAAGTTCTGCTTCAACCAACCTTCGGGTATTTGGGAAACCGGAGATTAAACGGAGTCATCATCGGCCAATAGGGTGAATCTCCGACTCCCCAAATATCTCTCTCACACAACAAGCACCTCGAGGGAAATTTACTTGCACTCGGAGACGACGGGTCTTCAGAAGCAACTGCATTATATTTTGTTGATAACAATTAATTGCTTGTTGCTGTTATTATGCCTGCCTGTTCCAGTAAATAAAAGCATTATTGATTTCCTGGAATGTGTGCAATAATTTTGAGTCGAATGTAGTGTCACATTTATACACCGAGTTTCATTTGTAGGTAACAAAGAGATTTGAGAAATTAATGTTGATTGAAATAAATAAAATCCATATTGCTCATTACTACTAGCCAAAAATCTGAAAAATTAAACCGTAGCTTCCAAATCACTCCCCGTTCTCTTGTCGTACCGCTAATAAATTTGCATTTCTTCATACCTAAACTGAGGCTGCGTTATCAAAGCTCATTCGAGAGAATTTAAGACTGAATTTTTCATTGAATTAAGCTCATTAATAATTGATCAATTTAACCCTAACTGATGAAGAGTTATCGTTCAGTTTTGAATGATTGGAATGGAACTCCGCTTGGGGCGTTTTGGTGGTGGATTGAGTAACTCCCAAGCGTCACTGCCGGTCCCAAGCCCGGATGAAGGAGGAGGGCTGTCAGGTGAGGGTAGCATCCTACCAGGCGCAAAAAGAATCCTCGCTCACAGAACCAATAATCACTCTCGGAATAGGATGGATGCAACAGTAATGAACATAGTTATGAATCGGATAATGAATACGGTTTTGAGAGAGAAGAACAAAAGATTGAAGAGAATTTTGAGAGTAGCCTGCTGGAATATCATGTGCTGGAACCTCTGAATAAAGAACATGAGGAAGGAGCATAATGCCTCAGAAAGTGGGTACGGAATGGATGTTGCATATGGCCGATTTCCCTTTCACTTTAAAGAGAGAACAACTTGTTCCGAGACTTCTTTGTCTGAATAAACTAACTAACATGAGTCATACTTGGAGGTTCAATATGGGAGCATATGTCCCACTGATATTCGAAGTAGAAAAGCGTTATGCTCCTTCCTGCTGTTCTTTATTCAAAGGCTGGAACACAACATACCATGAGATACTACTAGAGATGAGGCTACACGCTGTGGACATCTGCGCACTCAGAGGACTCAGAGGAAAGGTGGGGGCACTATGAAACTGACAGGTTATATCCTCATTTATAGCGGCGAAGATCCTGATGAGAGAGT
This sequence comes from Myrrha octodecimguttata, assembly GCA_958510865.1. Taxonomy (NCBI): domain Eukaryota; kingdom Metazoa; phylum Arthropoda; class Insecta; order Coleoptera; family Coccinellidae; genus Myrrha; species Myrrha octodecimguttata. Next base: position 17,676,917 of record OY294058.1, on the reverse strand, counting down.
ATAAGCATAACACGATCCCTTCATCTACGATATCCGATATACATATGTGAAAGAATCCTTGTACTCTCATTTAATGCGAAATCCGGGAAAACACATGTCAAAAGTGATTGTACCCCAGAGCACAGCCGGAAAAAAGAACAAGAAGATGCCTTAGTGCAGAGCTAAAAGAAATACCGCCAACCGAAATAGTAATAAATTTGGGAGATCTGAATGCTCGAGTCGGCGGATTTCAATGATAATGGTGAAACTCTTATCGATTTCTGCGCACGTCACTCTTTAAGGATAAACAATACCTTTCATCAGCACAAAATAACATGGCAAAACTCCCGAGGTCAGCACTCAATGATAGAATTTGTTGTATCGAACAGAGCCATACACCCATCCCAGGTCTTAAATGTCCGAAGAATAACATCAACAAATATCGGCTCGAAACACAATCTTGTTCGGCGTAAGCTACGAATGAACATGCAGAGAAAGGGGCAAGATAAAATAACATCATTAAAACTGGATTCAACATCGAATCTCCCACCAAAGCATCAACAAAAAACCTGTACCCAACACGTCTTCACCAAAAAGTTGAGATAAATGAGGTTGACAAAATGGATTACGTAGAAACATGAAAAAGATGAAATACCATCAAAACAGCAGCGATAGAAGCAATTGGACCAGAATATTCAAAACTATTGTAAAGCCAATAATGGGCGGTTTCGGAAACTCGATCGGATTAACACGGGTAACTTACCCGGGTCAGCCAATGACAGATAGAGCATTCAACATTTGTCATTTGAGTAATCCTGGTAAATTACCCGTGTTAATCCGATCGAGTTTTTGAAACCGCCTTAAGACAAACAGGATTGACACCAGAAGCGACACTAAAGTTATGAAGAAAGCCCTGCGAACTGCCGAGATGAAAGAGCTCGGAAACGTCATAGACCGCACATTACGAGACAAAAGGAGAAACGAAGGAATTCGCAGCAAATGTCAAGTTCTGGATATGTTCCGATGGGGTCGCAATAGGAGAAAATCATGAAATGCCCACGTGGGGAGGATAGATAAGGAAAGAATTGCGAAGATTGTAAAAAACGGAACACCGGGAACCAGAGATCGGTGGGGAGAGCACCGAAACGCTGGAGACTCTTGGACATCGATCTCGCAGGAGGCATGATAATTGGAAAATACAATCCACAAGCTTAAAATATGAAGAAATAAAAGTATAAATTTAAGATAAAGCATTTGATTTTGTCCATTTGGACTGCCCGCTAATCACTGCCACGATTTTCTAATTTTTGAGCTGAAATTAGTCTCGACCCAGTTATAGTCATTTGAAATTTGGAGGATATTTCCTGATATTTCAGAAACCACTCGAGCGATTCGATTCAACCTCATGGATCACAACGATGCGCAATTTTTTCCAGAATTCTGTTGAAATCATGAAGTTGGTAGGTCGAAAAACAAGTTTTTTCGAAATTATTTCGAAAAGATATTTTTGAGTATATATATTATGCACTTCTCTGTATTTCTTTGAAACACAAATTGTTTTCATGTCCTTATCTAGGCAAGGAAATCATTGACATCTCAATATTTCTTCGTCTAATAGGCATGATTCGCGTAAGAAATAGTTGAATTACTGACTTGCTTCCTATCATGTTGGCTTATTCTAATCTAGACTGACGTAATTATTCTGGAAGGCACTGATGAATATAAAACTTAATTTTGCCCAAAAAAAATCCATTCATTATGGCTACCTGTATCAATTTTTCAACGAACCACTTAAAACAGCGTGTCTCAGGAAGGTACCCACCTACCGTTGAAGTCATCTGTTGAGGTGAAGACCTGTCGGTCCTCGCGTCTTAGTCATAGTTTTATTTCGATCGAACTGATAAATCCATTGATATTCATTTTTCTCTTCCAGCGTTTATCACAAAAGGAGAGAAAGATAGAGTTCAATCGGTTTGATATCTCGATTCAAGTACAAACGCATTCATAGCACGTCGTATCAACATTTCTTATGCTTATGACGATGAAACTTGAACGCTCCCAAGTAAATGTACAAGTTTGATGTTGTTTCTATGCTTGAGAATAAGAATATGCTATTGACAAAAACTATGATACATAAATTGGGCCTTACAATTTTACATTGTGCAAATACGACTGGTGATAAAGCAAAGCTTTTGGTCGTTGTCAGGGAATTCTACTATAGGTACCTAGAAATACTCAAAAACCACCAATTCAAGAATAATCAGGTTACTGTTCTTCAACGTAATTTTTCGTCTGTCTATCATTTGATCGAGAAAGGATATGATCAATATTGGAACTCCCTCTTCTGCCGGCGGTTGAGTCAAAGAATAACTCATTAGATGCTACTCATTTCATAAAAAATAAGTTTCCCGGAAATAATTTGAATCTTCTTGAAAATATGTTACTTAGGATATCAACGTGAATGTATTTCGCAATCTCATTCAACGGTCATTTTATGATATTTTTGCTTAGTAAAGATGTTCAACGTTACTCAATTGAAATTAATTGATACTAAAAGTACAAAAAGTACATTTTTGGTTTATTTCCAATAATCGGAAGTTGCCTTCTGATAGGATTCCTTCCCAATACAATTTTTGACGGTTCTATTGGTGTCCATACAGAAGAGATGTGATTGTGATGCGTTCGGTAGAAACTTAATATATTGAAACGAATATTAAATAAATTTAATGGTTTCTATGAGTCTATTTATTATTATTAAAGGTCAGAGGCTCGTCAAGATGTTGACATTACAAGATGGCTAATGTCAGTTCATTAGATTGGGGGGTCTACATATAACGTTCTAATAGGAAAGGAGTCGTTATTGTCAACATTTTATTTCAATTTTTCGGAATTTCAAATCGCAATTTTTCGAATCCAAAGACAAATTTCGAATATTTGAGGTAATCATCTTTTCATTTCAGTACGAAACACCGTCCAATACTCATTACTAAATGTTGTGTTCTTTTCACAAAGTAAACAATTACAATTATAGAACTTAGTTTGATCACAAATCGGTATAGCATATTCCACTGTGAAGATTCGAGAATAACATTTGGAACAATTTGGACGGATATTCTGATGCTAATTTGAAGGTGAACGGAAAAAAGGATAAGCTTATTTGTTGGTATCTGTGAATATGAAAACTAGTTTACTCTGTGTGATGGCAATTCTTCATATATGAATCCCATCAAGTTTTTTCGTTGCAGTTATGGAAGTAGCTAGTGGTGAGCACGGAGACTACGTCCAAAAATTAGTGGTGGCTGTAAATGAAGGAAAATGCAACAAATCACTACAACAATTAGAATTAGAACAAGAAGTATTAGAAGCCAGGAAGATCCAGAACGATATCAGTAAATACAAAATATCCTCGAACTCACAGAACGGAACACTCAAGGTACCCACCCAGGCACCAACATGTACCACATCCCTTCTCGATTCGTCTGACAATTTGGCTCAGTTGGGAATGCAGAGCTTTCCAGCATCTGGACTTCTACAATTTTGGATTCTGCTCAAAAGGACTACATATATAATACTGAGAGATAAGATGTTAACTAGGCTGAGGCTTTTATCACATGTGGTTATTGGAATTCTACTAGGACTTATATATTATGACATAGGCAATGATGCTGCTAAAGTTATGAGTAATGCTGGTTGTCTTTTCTTCATCACGTTGTTCACAATGTTCACTTCGATGATGCCAACTATATTGACATGTAAGTAACAGAACAATAAATCAACCGTGTGTAGCAGGAATCAGGTTGTCCCCCAAAAAAATCTTCATTTGATAGGAGATCGGGTTGAAATTTCAGACATTGATACTGCACATTGTTTTCCATCGACTGAGGTAATCAAGGTGTGTCTATGGGTTCCGGTTTAACAGAAAATGGACGTAACTTTCGATGTTCTCATATGAACTAATGTAAGCTGTTGCATATTCGAATTGAACTATAGATTATAAGTGGAATGTCGTCAAACAATCGACGAAAAAAAATAAATTCTGATCGAAATTTTTTCTGTTTCAACATCGAATCGATTAGAATTATAGATATATTAATTCTTAACGGTTAGTACAAATTATTGAAACCATTTTCTCTCGAAAATTGAACACTTGGGTGGAAATTGCAGGTTTTTCGTTATTGAATTGCACTCACTTTGATTACACTGCGCCTAGGTTCATGAAATTTGGCACTTCACTCTTCGATCAATCAGTAAAGATGGAGAATTAAGATAGGAATTGGTTCATGATCATAAAATAGCAGAAGGACAAAATTCTGTAGATTAATCAACAAACATTCCACCTTGGTCAGAGGTAATCGTTCAATCAACCGAAACATCTTCACCGAAGAAGTAGCATCCGATGAGAATGGAGGTTTTGGTTGATTGGATGATTATCTCTGATCAAGGTGGAATGTCTGTTGATGAAACGACAGATATTCGATCTTGTGGTTATGTTAGTTTATTACTACTGGAGCTCTCTTTTCTCCATGAACCGCAATTTTATCTTTGTCAGATGTTGGACGTAATCGTCTTGTAGGAAAACCACATGAACCGAGTGTTTCCACAGTCGTGACAGACGTTGTTAACTGCAAAATCGTTGATGCAGTGGCCTGATACAAAAAATGGATACACGTCATGCACATCGATCAAAGTATTCTGCGCTCCAAGGTAGGATTCGCAAGATGCTCCAGGGAGATGGCGCGCTGTACGTGGTTATACTACAGTATTCCATCTGAAACGTGATAATTATCCGGATTCCTATTCTATGGTTTATCCAAGGTGAGTTGGTCTGATGAACAGTAAAAACTGTGAAACAGCTGTAACCATTCTCCTTGAATGCCGCCTTTTCGGTGTAAATGTTTTGGTTGTTTGGATGATTAGCTTTGATCAAGGTGAAATGTTTGTCGTTATGTTAGTTCAAAGAGAATTCATTTCAGTAATTTTCGAATTATACTTATGTGAAGAAATAGAAATCGAATTGTTCATCGAAATGCGAAAAAATTTCACTTTAATATTGCCATATATATATATAACCGAATGAACTCATTTTTCTACCCAGACAATGTATGACCAGAAAATATACTCTCAAAATTTTATGAACCTAGACTCAGTATAATGTATAGTTAGAATAGGAGCAGAAGTCCCACTCAGGCACACTTCTCTTATGGGACTAAAACAAAATACGTGATACTTCTGCCCAAGTGGTCAATTGTTAATGGATATGAATTTCAAAGTCTAAAACAAGAAAAGAATTTTTGATTGAAATACTTTCCTTTGGTACATTTCTTATTCGACGTCAGAAATACAAAAATATACATCAGTTCATAGGAGAAAATCGAAAGCTGCGACACTTTCGGTGGACTTTCTTGGGGGTGAACCTGATTTCTCTGACACCTGGCATGGGAGCATTCCTTCACATTTTTACAGCAAACTCGTTCTTGTATATAATCTTGCACTGAATGAATGAAGGCCCTCGCACACTTAACGGTAACAGCCCAGGACACGGAATTTTATTCGTTCGATATAATTGAATGAGACATTGCGCACTTTGACGCTACGGAACTAGCAGAGGGGAATAAATTTCCGTTTTGACGTTGCGCGGGCTATTGCCGATATGAGCGTTTGCCTTGTTTTCTTAAATTTATCTGTGTATTATGGTTATGAATTATTTGTCAATAAACAGGTAAAGACATTTTTACTGAATATCTTTGATTTTCTAATTTTGTGCTGAAAAAATATCGGAATCATTGGGGGGGTATTTCGCTCATACATGAATTTCACCTACAATTCAATCAACCTGCAAAGGTACTCTGGAAATATCAAGTATCAAAAGTGATACCCAACTCTATTATTAGAGAGAGAATATTCTGAAATCTGTGAGAACTTAGTGAAGGTAGGATCGAAAGGGGAGGTACTCAGAGGGACTTCCTGACTTCCAATTCCTCACACATTGACGAACATTCATCTTGTAACTCGCCAACCATATCGTCCTCTTCCAGTTATTAATTTTACCTAACTTAAAACAAGAACACTAGACTCAAAATTTGACAGCATATCTCGATTCAATTCCTATTCGTACATCCCGAGAAAAATCATTTCACACTTTCATTTCATTCATGAAATAAAAATTAACCGTTATTTAAGTAATAACCTTCATCGGGTGAACCCGTTCGAATTTAATGAAGGAAAGTAGGATGATTCCTTCACTTGATTCAATGTAAAACACTGAACTAGCAGAATCGATACAGATACCTTTTGGATCTCTTTTTAACATCTTTAAAAGATATCTTATAGATATTTCGGAAAGATATATCTCAAGAATATCCTTGAAGGAACTCTATGATATTCTATGGATGCACAGCGTGAAGCGCTTTGGACATCCATCGCATATCAATAGGATATCTTTTATTACGATTTTCAGTTATGTGGGTTTCATCACTTTGAACAATTCGGTTCAAATAATTTCAATACCCAGCATGCATTTCCCAAATCAGTGAATGTGTGTATGCTGAATTATATAAGCCTTCAAGTTCACCAAATTATTTCGATAACGGTGCAAACTGTATTGTGGGAGGCCCCTTTTTTTGAAATGCACAAAGCTGGATTTTCACTAACGTTCAACATTATCAGCTAAAATGGCAATTGTTTAGCAGAACTGACTGAACGACAACAAGTTGGAGTTCTATGTTACTACAGTGTCATCTATTTTCAATTATTTTAACGAATCAAACAAGCAAAAAAGCATGAAAGAGGATCTATCAATTCTTAACCTGATTTCTATCAAACACTTACACTTCACGATAAACTAGAATCATCTCTCATTGTATTTATTTTATTATTGTATTTTCAGTCCCTGTGGAGATGTCAGTTTTTGTCAGAGAGCACCTGAATTATTGGTATTCCGTGAAGGCCTATTATTTTGCCAAAACCTTAGCAGATATACCATTTCAAGTGAGTTCAAGCTGAACCTATCCAATCTAACTGGATATCGAATAAAACTTTTTTCAGATTGTGATGACTATGGGTTACGTTATGGGAGTTTATTACCTCACAGCCCAACCCATGGAGTTCACTAGGTTTTCAATGGTATTGATCATTTCTGTTGCCACTGCTCTTGTTGGACAAAGCTTCGGACTTTTAGTCGGTGCTGCATTCAGCATAGAGGTAAGTAGACAAGAACACGGGATTTTTCGAAATTGGAGCCATAAACAATATCGCTTCCGAGAAAATCCATAAATCATAGTAGGTTAGATATAGCGCAATCAATTCTCCAAAACAGTCGGAGTCCATCTGCATATTCCAAGTAATGAGGTCTAGTGATCCATTCTGCTTACAAACCGTACCTAACAGTAACTACTTGTTTTGGATAGGCTTTCCAACAATCTTATCAAGGACAATAATCCCCAAATATGACAATTCTCTCTATAAAAGAAGCCTTCAAGTTATAAATGTGCTTTACCGCTCATCACTACGATTGGACTGAAGAAATATCGTAAAAAATAAATGGCACGCGGAATCCTGATGGACCATATCGCATGACACAGGAGTCGAATTTACCCCAAAACTGATCTTCATTTTTCAAGATATCGGACTGAAATTTTGGACATTGATTCTACAGATCATTTCCCATCAACTAAGATAAATCAGCTGTGTCTTTTTCATAGATTTCCAACCCTTCTTCCTTTTTTTCTACATAAAATATTATAAGGAATGAATGAGTTGATACACTGATTTCGAAAAATAACGAATACAATATTCCTGAAAAAGTTCTTCGGAAGAATCCTTCGACAGTTCGATTTTGTTTTAAACGAAGGCACTTTTTGCGCGCATGTTCTAGGGAAACAGAGTGCTATCGTTCTGTCCAAATGTTTGAAATTTTCGAATTTCGAGCCGAAAATGTTCTCAATCGACTAGTTTGGACTCACAGATGACGAATCCGCTGTCAAAATCGTTTCTGTCCGGCTGGCCGACCGTCCGTCTGGCCGAGAACACGATAACTGTCGAACGGACCAGCTAGGGACTAAAAACTTCCAAATTATGCCGCGCATTGGAATGCGGCGGTTAAGTTCGTTAATGGGACAAATCGGCCGAATGGTTTCGAAGTTATAGCCATGTGAAATTTTGAGGTTATTATCCTGATATTCCAGGAACTACTGGAGCGATTAGATTTGAAATTTGGCAGTTAGTTGGAACATAACGACGCGCAATTTTGAGCAAAATTTTGTTTGGATCTTATGGCCACTCAATTAAAAAAAAATTTCTTTACAAAATTTTTCAAGAACTATCAACCATATTCGGAAATGATTCCGCTTTTACTTCGAGCTTCATAATTCACAGCACTGTGCCAAATACGGCAATTAGTTTTGGAGATATTGGGAAAAAATATGTAAAATTTTGTGGTTTTCTCGATATCGTTGTTTTTTTTGGTATAACTCAAAAAATACTTTGAAGATGCTGAAGGACAACTTTGTTTCAAATTTCGTGATAATCGTATCACAAGAACAGTTTGAAAAAAAAAATTAAATTTTTTTTTCAAGTATTCATTATCCTGTGATATTCTTTAATATTATCCTCATTCAATTCTGTATGAACTCTCGAACTGTAATTTTTCTATAAAGTACCTCATTTCAATTCGATTTAATCTGTATTTTTGAAAATTTTGGGAAAATTAAATTTTGGGGTATATCTGCTGAATCATTGAATGGATTTCACCCATTCACAAATTCAGCCTCTGTAATTAATGTCCAAACCTTCTCTACAAATATCCAGTTTCTAGGTCGTTTTTTTCGGAAGTTATTGTGTTTACGGTCGCCCGTTAGACTTAGAAACTCGATATTTGTAGAGTAGGTTTAGAACTTAATTACGAAGATCGAATTCGTGAATGGGTAAAATCCGCCCAATGATTCCGTAGATATACCCATTCGAAATTTCATTTTCTCAATATTTCCAAAAATACAGATAAGATCGAATATAAATCTTGTCCTCAATCGAAAAAAACTTCTTCACACGTAAGTGCTTTTCTAGGTTTTTTCAAAGTTATTGTATGATGTATCAGATTTTTGGCTACTTTTGGGGAGCGGAAAATTCTGAATTCATTTGATTGTTTATGAAATTTTGTTTCTCACAACTTCGCCTGACCGATCAAGAGCTTGATTGACAATTCGGTGACCAGTTCTTTTCACACCCAATAACTATCGTACCTTTTGCGAGAGATGAACTTTCTGCTCTAATCCTAATTATTCCTCATCTGAGTCAATGGAATTTTGCACGCATTCTCGGTGTTCTAGCAGTACCTGGATAGAGAAAAAATTCTAGTAATTTTCCAACTATAAAGCAATATTTAAAAATAAAATTCGAAAATAAAAGTTCCTCTATCCAGTCACTTATTGCAAAATTTCATGAACGTAGTGGCAGTTTTATAAGAGTAGCAGAAGGCTCACCTCTGTAATGAACTTAAATACCTATAACTTCTGCCAAAGTGTTTAATTTTGGTTGGAAAAATCTTCAATGGTTTGTAGTAACGGTTGAATTATATGATAGATCCTCGATTCAAATCGATCAAATTTCAATGTCGAAAAAATCTATTGGAAATTTCCTCCTTTCATGTTATCTTTCTACCTCTTTAAATATCTTCTTACTATAAATTTGATTTGATTTCGATATATAGTATGAAATAGATATCTACTGAGGATTCTAAATTTTCTTTGATTATTGTGTGTAAGTTGACATAATACTTAAAGTTGTCATCGATCCATGGTTCATTGAAGACAATAAGAATATATTGTAAGATATTAATATCGAAAAAATATGTAAAGTTATTACAGAAAAATCTCTAATTTAATGATTGTACCAATAAGTAGACTCGTTCAAATCGAATCTTTTTCTTTCAGACTGGAGTTTTTCTTGGACCAATATCAACTATACCCATGGTATTATTCTCTGGTTTCTTCGCTAATCTAGATGATATCCCTTATTATCTTAAATGGCTTCCCTACGCCAGTTACGTGAAGTATAGCTTTGAAGGAACAATGATAGCTATTTACGGGTTGGATAGGAAGAAGCTAGACTGCAACATCGATTACTGTCATTTCAAGTACCCCAAACAGTTTCTTGAAGATATGTCGATGAAGGATGACATGAACACCTTCATCATAGACGTTTCTGTTTTACTTGGTATCTTTCTAACTTTGAGATTTTTCACTTACTTTGTTCTCAGAATTAAATTAAGACAGAACCGTTAGTTCCCTTTCAGTTGATACACTGACTAGGTATATGAATTTTATGGATTCTTGGTTGCTAAGGTATGCAGGCGGAAATAACCAATCCATGCCTTTAAAGGGAAAAATCAATATGACAAAATCGAAAAGATACCAGCAAACATGATAAAGTGTTGATCATTTATATGTGATATATACCCATTTAAGGTGAAAGATGAAATTACATGAAGTGAATAACGGGTAGAGGGATATTTCGAATAAGTTATACATAGTATTTTTTCTAAGTGAAGATTACTTGGAGTAGGAAATATGAAGGAATTTTATTATATTTATATCTACTTCGGTGTTTGTTTTATGCTCATTAAACAAAACTTTGTGACCTTTATCTAGGCAGAATATGAATAATATATATTCATCGATGAAAATTTTTCTATTTCATCATGAATATAAACATATATCATTTATATATACAAAATTATTTCATACCGAAATGAAGGGTGCTACAATTGAGAAGATGTGTTCAATGATATATCAGATTGCATTTCCGTAACATCATTGCCAATTTTGATGAACACAAAGTGAATAGCAAAGTAATAATTACAATTATGATTAAAATAGGAGTGAAATAGATAAACTTGATGATGAATTTTCTTCACATATCAATGAACGTGATTTATTTTTACAAATTGATCTTATTTCTATGAAAAACAAGCTCATTATGTGAATTTCTTCTTGTTCAAAATATAGAATTCGAGATCACGCTTGGAAATTATATATTATTATGTCAATTCATTATATTATATTCGCAAGATTGAGTAACTTATAACTACTATAGGCTGTGAGATGAATGTATTAAACAAATGAAAATATCCGAATATTCATAAACCATCTGAAATGATAACATTTTTTTGTAAGCTTCAAGTAATTTTCTTGCACCAAAATTATTTAAGCGTATATATTTGCAATAGATACTACGCTACTAACGCTATTGACTCATTTACATTATTTGATCTGTGATTTTTATCTGAGACTGAGCTGCAATGAATTTGTTTTAGAACTCCAAAAGATTCCAATAAGGGATCGTTAATTATACTTTTTATTCACTGAATCAAAATACACTTTTAAATTATTCCCATCAATGTCAAGTTTTTCAAAATTAAATCTTTCCCGAACTAAATAGGTTTTAATCAAGAAAACTTCATAGTAAAATGACACATATCTCAATGGAGGGTGTAGGTTTTGTAAGTTTAGACGCTTTGTTTCTACATGTATAGTGATTGGAATTATTGTTGAAGATTTTAATGTCTCCTGAATTTTCACGAGTCTATCTTGTTATGGAAAAAATTAACAATCACTATGTGGTACGAATTGCTTATCAGAACTCTTCAGAGAGGCCTATATCAAAAGATATTTAGGTGCTGCTTCAATCGAATTATTTTTGTGTAAAAATTACATTGAAAGAATCCAATACAAATAAATTTAATTGATTCATTACAGCTTTGCTCCTAGTCTAATGAAAAACCTCTCAAGCAACAAAGATACAAAGAAAATAGAGAGCTCCCCTTCTACCTAAAATTCTGTGGAAACATTTAATATGTCTAACATAAAATGTCAAGTATAATCTTCGACCATAGTTTCTTAGTGCGCCTGAAATGCATCACCCGTTTGTCTTAATCCAGTCAATATTATATTATTTATGATATAAGTGGTATTATTTTTTGAAGATACAATTCAAATAATGATGAAATTGTCGGGCTTCTTGAAATGTATTTTTATCTCCACGTTTCACCATTTTTTGTATCATGGTACTTTAAGAGGTTTCAATTTCTGATTCTGAAAATTTTTTATATGCAACCTGTGATTATAAGATATTCAAACGAAATATATATTGAGGCAATATTGCCTCTTCTGAAAATACACACAATTATGAACTGAATCACTCACGATTAATTTCAGTTGTAAATTCTACCCCCATTGGATATTATCATCAAGTCATCTCAATGTGGTTTGTTTATGTTTCAATATTCTCATTTATATGTTTTAAATCTAAAATAAATGGCACAAGTAAAATTTTCAAAATAATATCGTTTCATTTCATATTAATATAAGGCTCAATTAAAAAGACACAAGTGTGGTTGATTTCTACTTTATTATAAACACATGACGCGTTTCTCTACATTGTAGTTCCATCAGATGCTGAGTTGCCACTGTCTCAAAAAGTGTGTTACAGTTTTACATAAACTAATACAGATACAGAGATATTTCCAACGGGTCAGTCATGGAAAAACCAAACCGGGCTCCTAGCTGAATAGGTTTAACAATGGTGAATTTGACAGTTCCGTCTGGTCGTTTAATAAATTCCCAGAATTTCTTAAACGGTTTATCTCTAGAGCCTCCAATAAATTTAACTTCCGCTCTTTGTTCTCTATGTGTAGAATCTTGAAATTTTCGTCGAATTCGTGTTTTTCTATTTTTAAATGTTCGGCGTACGCGGAGTTTAATTTATTTTTCAAAAAAGAACTTCTGTGTTCTTTATTTCTGGTGTTCAGAACACAGAAGTTCTTTTGTGAAAAATAAATTAAACTCCGCGTTCGCCGAACATTTAATAATAGAAAAACACGAATTCGACGAAAATTTCAAGATTCTACACATAGAGAACAAAGAGCAGAAGTTAAACTTCAGAAGAACTTATAGGCAAAACTGAAGATTGGTTCCGGCGCCGGCGTCTAAAACCCAACCGGCAGAAGTTGCAGTTCGTAATTTCAACCTTAGATCCTCAGCAGGTTTCCTTACAATTAAAGTTTCTAACGATCATAATACTACCCAACAACATATACTTATAGGCCACAAAGTCAACCTCATCCACACATTGGCAACTGGATGAATCGAAACCTGAAAAAGAGTTGCCCATTCTTTGCACCTCTTTCACCGTATACCGATAATGGCTGAAAGTATGAGATACGTGTCTTCTGTTAACTCTATATATTTTTCATATAAATTTTGATTTTGAGAGACTATGATTTCTTTATTTTGATTTTAACATGGAGGTTCAATGATTCGTTTCACTCTTAGCCAATCTTCCGAATCTTTATATAGTTCCTTTTAGGACTTCGAATGTGACGATACATGAGAGATTTTGCTAGGCTACAAACATCGTCTTGAAATTCATAACAAATACCTACTTTGATCTAAATACAGAGCCTAGCCAATTTATGAGACGCACTAAAGTATTTTCGATATTTAATTGTATTGTCCGAGAATGAAAGCCAAATAATTGAATTTAAAATCCACAGAATGTCACTTTCATCAAGGAATTTTATCATATCGTTCCATTTCTCATTCATTGTCGATGTTTTGTATTACAATATTGAAATATTGGTACCAGAGTATGAATGAGTACAGATCTCAACAATTCAATTTCTTGCGTGCTGCAGGATCGAACGATTATGAGATATTCCGTGCTGTTTATCTATTTTGGATTCTTGAGTAAAATAACGGTTTGTTTATTTTGACCAGAGCACATTTAGTAACCAAAAAAGTTTATTATTATCTATGAATCATGGATAAAAAAGGAGACCTTTCACCACTCAAAAAAGCTGAAATTAATGCCCTGACTGATGCAGAAATGATTTACGACCGCAAAATTTCAAGAAGGTTGAAAGTTACTGAAGCTATAGTGTACGACTCATAAAAACAGCAGTTGATTACTATCAAGAATGAGCCCTGAAAAAAAATGTGGATGGAAGTCAATTTTTCTCTAAGGTCAGAACGATGCCTGAAGAAAATTTGTCTGGAAAAAAGCTTCGCAATCACAAAAATCACCAAATCAAAACTGAAAGATGCTAATTTGAATGCTTTGCAACGCACAAATTGAGGGATATGGATTTCAAGGCCAACCGATCTGCCAAGAACGCAAATTTAACAGCTGCCATGAAGGTGTGGGCTTCTGAAGAACTGTAATTTCACACCGAATCAATCATCTACGATTAGGCAATCAAAAAACTGCACTGATTTTTAATATTTTAATGCTTATTTTTTGTTTTTTCTTGGTTTGCATCAGCGATGAGAGCACCTTGGAAATTTTGTACGAAACTCAGTTCTTATGTCGTGTCCATGGAGAAAAGTTCCATCCACACTGCGTTTTCCAGACTGTTGAGCACCTTACGAAAGTGATGGTTTGTTGAGTGATCTGCGAAAAAGGCACAGGTCGTTTGTACTTGGTAATGAGACAAGACCTGTAAAAAAAAGTTTTCCAAAATCGGTTGCTGCCAGAAGTCACAAATGTTCCCAAATGAGGAACCATTTGATTTTATCCAAGATGGGACACCCTGCCGTACAGCCTGGTCTGTGAAAACCTATTACCGTGAACAAAAAATCCTTTTTCTTTGGATTGACCGGGTAATACCTCCGACATAAACTCCATCGAAAATGTGGGGGAGCTTATGAGGAGAGAAGCTGCTTAACATCTGATCACCGATCTTGAAAAGAATAATTCACGTATGGACTCTTAATCCAAAATGCAGTAGACTGTACAATTTTGCAATGATAATATGCTGCTAACGAATGCATATCTCATAGCGGCAAAAAGTGGCTCAACAAAACATAAGTATTTCATTTTTTCCAACCTTGTTAAAATCTGAATGAGAGTCAATATTTTCTAACAAATTTACTGTAATATTAGTGGAAACCATTAATAGATGAGGTATATTGAACATTTTTATTCAATTTAATTATTCAATATTCAAATACCAATTCAGGCGCCTTTTTAATTAAGATTTCTCAGCGAATCAATGGTACGTTTAATAATTTGACCAGGGACTGTATATGAGGCGCCGTTTGGCACAAAAGTGTGTTTTCAAATATATGTATTTTCGATCTAATATATTTATTAGTTGCAGCAATATATTTATTTTGAATACCGATACATTCATTTTAACGAAACACAATATATTTATGAGTTGGGTGTTACAAATATACAAATTCGTGGTAACCAATATATTCAATAATTCGACCTAATGAAACAACACAGGAACAATACAAACGATAAAGAAAACGAACCGTGACGTTTCAGAGTACAAATCTGACTCTTTCATCAGACAAAATAGAAAATTTTAAGAATTATGTGTGTGGTATGGGCATTTTACGATCGTTTGTTTCAGAAAATTGGAAGAATTATATAAGAAACTATCAACACATAATTCTTGAAATTTTCTATTTTGTCTGATGAAAGAGTCAGATTTTTACTCTGAAACGTCACAGTTCGTTTTTTTTATCGTTTGTATTGTTCCTGTGATGTTCATTAGGCAATCTTTTCTGCAAGAAACTGCCCTTGACAAATAGTTGATACTGCAATCCTCAAGGGCGTTTTTCATGAAAAAAACAATTTTTATTTAAGTTTTAATAGTTCTGTTTCAGATATTGGGAGTGAAAACGCATAAAAACCTAGAAAATAATGCAAAACCCTCCCAAAATAAGCTTCAATCGATAATAAATCTATTGGATCAAAAATATATGTATATGAAACCGCACTTTTGTCCCAAACAGCGCCTCATAACTGTAGGTCGTTTTTGGACACAAACATCTTGAAAACATTCATAATATAATAAAAACACATCTGAAGCAAGTCAATTCTAATGATAGTTCTGCTTAGACAAGATTAAAATTTACTCTCTAGAAAACGTTAGTAATTTCACTGGGGAATTCAATTATTATCAATACTCTTTTTCCAAGCCTATTGAAAAATATACAGATAATTCGATGGCTCTCGTTGAAGGAAAATGACAGTCATTAATGAAGTCGTGGATATAATATAATAACAAACATTTAAAGGGGCGATTCTGTGATTAAAATAAAGGTAGTTCGTTATAAAATTTTTCCCCCCGGAAAAGTTACACCCGTCCGAAGGTTAACAAAAAAATTGTTTTATTTACCCTGTCTATTAAGCTATATTAAGACACGAAACTTGGTAAGTATTATTTGTCGATAAAACTACACATTCTGGAATTTTTTCAACCCCGAAGTATGCTTAGGAAGAGATGAAATAGTCAACCCTTATAATATTTTTGGTCACATTTTTTTTTGGATACATATTTTCCCTTTAAAACCACATGCCTGAAGAGCTCAAATCATTCGCGAATTTTTTTTCGAAAACTTAAGCATTCACGAAAAAAAACGATGATTTCGAAACCACATTATAGCAGGGTGTGAAACGATAACAAATGCAGCAGGCATATTTCATCAAATACGTATTTCCATGAGAAGAGGAGTAAATGCTTGTATTGAAGCTGAAGGCGGTAATTTTCAACATTTATTTTAATTGTATGATCAATATTCGACAGGTGTTTGTTAACTGTACGCTATTGTTCTCGTTGAAAAAGTCTTAGCCTAGTAGAATCATAATTTGGTTGGATGTTGTACAATAAAATGCTATTTTTCATGAGTTATGTTTTTCTCGTAAATGATTAAGTTTTCGAAAAACTTGTAGGTATAAAAAGTTGAATGAAATGAATGAATTGGGCTTTCAAGCCATGTTTTTTTTGAAGGAGAATTTTAAACCGAAAAAAAGTTGGGAAAAAAATATTTTATGGGTTGCCCCTTCTTAGCATAATTTAGGGTTGAAAAAATTCGAAAATGTGTAGTGTTATTGACAAATAATATTGACCAAGTTTTGTGTCTTCATTTTAATATATAGGGAAAATGAAAAAGAAAAACAGTTTTTTTGTTTATCTTCGGAAAGGTGTTATTTTTCCGGGGAAAGGTTTTTCAAAAATTTCATACCAAGCACCTGTTTAATTTTCATCATAGAATCACTCAATTTTTTTCGGTGTTATTCAGATACACCTTGTATATTTATTAAAACAGCTTTCAACCTGACTTGCATTTTTTCTCCCCCATATAACAACGTTGGATTTTGTACCACGATATTTTTCATCATATGCCTTGAAAAAATATTATGGATATAATAGCCGCAGTATACAGTATTATAAAATTAAGTGATAAAATGTGACCTAGTCGATATTAATTATTATAGAATTAATAAGTAATCTATGTGTTTGCTGATTATCATATATAGGTTTCTAGGAAACATCTCAGAAATTAATTTTTTCGATCAAATGAATCAAAACCATATTATACCTATTCAAAAAAAAGATAACGAAATAAAATTATCTGCAAATCTCTTTGTTCAAACTACGCACCAGGGATATCGTGAAAAATTCTTCCTCTTGTTCGGGGTAACGAACAACGTTATGAGAATATTCAATTGGGGTTACATTTGGGGTGACTTTAGGATCTCGCATTGCGAATTTCTTATTCTGGTTTTGTCTATGATGACTTTAGGATCTCACATTCCGAACTTCTCATTATAGTTACATTTGGGATTACTTTAAGAACTCTCAATGTGAATTCATCATTCGGGCTACGTGTGTGATATCTTCTCGCTTTCCGCTCGCTTTCCGAATTCTCAAATCATATTGTGTTTGTGAACAATTTAAGTAATCACAATAGGAGTTCGCATGAAAGCTGTTTTAGGACCTTTCGGAAATCTCGCCAGGAAGTCTGTGTTACTTGGGTATCCACCAATAGAATTATTAGCTCCACAGATTTTTCCTTAGGTATTGCATGTTCTAGAGTACACGAGGGTGATAACTTCAGCAAAATATCTGAAACTTTCGAATTTGTCGCCGAAAATGGTCTGAAACGACTAGTTCAGACTATATAATAAAGGATTCTTATAGTCGAATTCAATTCTGCCTAGCTGTTCCCCCTTTTAATATGGCTTGCGTTCGTTAATAGGCAAATCCGTCCAACGATTTGTGATTTATAGCCATCTGGAACATTGTTTCCCCATAAACTCAAAAGAAGTTATGTGATCGGTTTGAACTTTGGTAGTTGGATTTAAATTGTCAACGTGCAAACTTGGACAAAATCAGATTTCGTTTGAAAGTTGGAGCCGCGTCCTTATTCAATTTATTCAAGAACGAATGGATTCGCAGTGTTGTTTTAGGCCGCACGTTGTCATTTTTGCGCGCATGTTCTGGGGAATAGCTCAAACGACTAGGTTGGACTCACTGATGACGAACCCGGTGTCAAAAACGATTCTGTCCGGCCGGTTCGTAGGCACGAATACGGTTGTACGGAGAACCCTATCGACCTGAAACTTCCAGGGTAGGTTGCATTTCGAAATAAGACGGTTAAATTTGTTACTGGGCAAAATCGCCTAAGCGGTTTCGGAATTAGAGCGTTTTGAAGTTTTGCCGTTATTTTGGCGATAATTCGGTAACTACTGAAACGATTGTATCGAAACTTGGAAATTAGTTGGAGTATAGCAACGCGCAACTCTTGCGGAATTTCGTTGAGATTATACTATCAGTAAATAAAAAAAAAATTCCAGATTTTTTCTGTTCATCACATTCGGAAAAACTTAAACGCATACTTCGAGACACATATTGCACATCAGTGTACTAAATTTCCATTCGATACGGCCATTAGTTTTGGAGATATTGGGAAAAAATATGTTAAATTTCGTGATTTTCTTCTCGATATCGTTGTTCTATTCGGTATAACTCAGGAAATACTGATTCCATCATGATAAATTTCCGCAGCTAGTTGAAGGATGCTGGAAAACAACTTCGTGCAAAATTTCGTGATGATCGTGTCATTAGAACAATTTGAAGAAAATAATTATGTTTCAAATATTCAATTTCTGTGATCATCTTGACATATTATCCTCATTAAATTCTGTACGAACCATCGAAATGCCATTTTCTGTTGAATTCTGGATTTGAATTCAATCTGATTTGTAGTTTTGGAAATGTTGGGAAAATAAAATTTTGAATGGGTATATCTGCGAAATCATTGGATGGATTTTCCGGAAGACACGATCATAAACACAATAACTTCCGGAAGAAACGACTTAAAACTCCATATTTGTAGAGATGGTTTGGGGCATAATAACGAAGGTCGAATTTGTGAATGGGTAAATCCGCTCGATGATTCCGTAGATATACCCATTCAAAATTTAATTTTTTCAATATTTACGAAACTACAGATAAGATCGAATTGAAATCTAGTAGTTTATCGAAAAAACCCTACAAAAAGCTCATGTACTAAATAACATTATTTTGAAAAAATTTTCAAAAATACGGTTCGAATCGAATTGAAATGTAAAACTTGGTTGAAAAAACCTAGAAAGGCACTGCCGTGAAGGCAGCAGATTTTGAGCGTATGTTCAAATTCGTTGCTGAAGTGGTCATATCCATTGAACATGCGTGCAAAAGCTGCTGCCTCTTTTATGGCCATTTCATACATGATCAATCCTTTCTTAAGTGAGTTGCCTTTTTCTTCTTCTGTTTTGGCTTTTACAATGTACCACTGTATAGCCATGACTACCATCAATGGAACCATACCACGAATTCGACCTTCGTAATTAAGCCCCAAACCTACTCTACAAATATCGAGTTTCTAAGTAGTTTCTTCCGGAAGTTATTGTTTTGACCGACTGCATAAACACAATAACTTCCGAAAGAAACAACTTAGAAACTCGATATTTGTAAAGAAGGTTTGGAATTTGATTACGAAGGCCGAACTCGTGAATGGATAAAATCCACCCAATTATTCCGCAGATATACCCATTCAAAATTTTATTTTCCCAATATTTCCAAAAATACAGATCAGATCGAATTGAAATCCAGTACTTCATCGAAAAATAACAGTTCGAAGGCTCATACAGAATTTAATGAGGATGATATGATCAGAAAATCACAGAATTTTTTTTTCAAATTGTTCTAATGACACGATCATCACGATCGAGTTGTCTTTCAGCATTTTCAAACTAGCTGCGAAGTTTTATCAGGATTGAATTAGTGTTTTCCGAGTTATACCGAAAAAACAACGATATCTAGAAGAAAACCTCGAAATTTGTAATATTTTTTCCTGATATCTGCGAAACCTATGATCGTATAAAACTGAAATTTGGTACACTGCTGTGAAATATGAAGCTCAAAGTCCGAGTGGAATTGTTTTTTTGTTTATGATGAACGGTTCGGGAAAAAAAAATTTTTTGGAAAAAGAATTTTGAAAACATTTTTTTAAGATTTACTGACAGTGTGATCCTGACACAATTTGGCTCAAAGTTGCGCGTCGTTATACTCCATCTAATTGCCAGGTTTGAATCCAATCGTTCGAGTAGTTTCTGAAATAAAAAATAAATAACTTCAAAATTTCAAGTGGCTATAACTCCGAAACTGTTTGACCGATTTGGCCCATTAACGAACTTCTTCGCGGCATTCCAATGCGCGACCTACCCTGAAAGTTTCAAGTTGCTAGCTCACTCCGTTCGACAGTTATCGTGTCCACGGCCGGACAGAATCGATTTTCACACCGGATTCGTCATGAGTGAGTCCAATCTAGTCGCTTGAGACCATTTTCGGCTCAATCATAAAAAATTACAGACATTTGGACAAAACGATAGCACGCTGTTCCCTTAGAACATGCGCGTAAAAATGAATCCGTCCTCCCAGTGTCATCTCAAATATAATAATAATATTTATAATAATTTATTTTCATGAGCAAAATTTACATTCTGAAACGAAAACAGGTCAAACATATATAGTAGCTTTCAACAAACGCAGTATAGAAGTATCAGCGGAGCATCCGCCATTATTTGTTTAAGTGTTGAAAGGCTTTGTATCGATTTGAATAAGAAAACTCAGGATTTTACGTCATTATTATAGATTTGAAATGCATCATTTCACGGTATCAAACCTATTGTGATGAAACTCTAATTCATCACTATACGTTCCGTAACCCTCCAGTATCCTTCCCATGAAATATTATAGGGTGTAAAAGAATATATATTTATGCACACTATACGTCCCTTTCACGTTCCGTCAACATGACAATTTTGATGTTGTTGGAGTTGAGATGGCAAATTTCACATTGTCTATAATATCCCTGACATAATTTCATATGATTTCGTTTATTCAAGAATATAATTGGATAGGTGATGATTATGTTCTTGATTACCTTCGATGGAATCTTATATTTGATTTAGACTGAAATATTACACCGATTAATATACCTAGAATAGTTAAAAAAAAATTTCAAAGTTAAGTTGTGAGACATTTGCGGATGATCCTGCTATCGGAAACCTCTTTTCGGATTTATCGTTATTTTGTTATTTATTTATTTATTTAATAACTCGGTGTGGAATGAAACGGGCCGAGCACAGAAAACAGTATTCACCTAGTTTTAAAACGAATATAATTGAAGTATTGAAGGTGAAATTATGAAACCGTATGCTTATTATTGAAACTAATCATCATTAAGACTTCATGAGGTGATTAGGCTCAGCACATTCAAATCTTCAATCTATTTGATGAAATAAAATTCCAAGAAGGGGGAAAGAAAGATCAGGCACCTCATAATTACCAATTACACCTTAACTCATCCAACTTCCTACGCCATGTGTTTCTCGTAAACTCAACCCAGAGCATCCGCAGTCGACCGTACCTATTCAAGATGAAAACAAAGACCGATCTACGATAAAGAACGGAATAGAACGTACACTATCGCTATCTAGCGGGCGAATCCGAAACAATCCCACCTGTTTTACCTGTCACAGGTGCGCACGGAGAGGGGACCCAGCTTTTTAACTAAAAAATAACAATAACGATTCAACCGCGCCTTGCAACGAACCTCGACAGAGATTAAAAAACGGCCTTCCTTTTGCAGCCCTTCGTAGGTGTGCTCAACGCGTGTGTGGATACAGTGAATGTTTTTGTTTTGTGCGTTCGAATGGTCAACAATAGCCGATGGCCGCATTTGGCTTCCACGTAACGAGCAACAAAGTGTTGAGTTAATCGATAGGTATGATTGAATGCTGCTGAAGAATGTATTTGTGACGAAACAGTGCGCTTGTCGGATAAAATTTAAAGAGGAGAAGAAAACGACCGTTAGGACTGAAAAGTGATAACCCTTTCATCTAGCATCCACGGATCGGTGATCTTTAAACGTCTAACGGTGACTGAAAGAATGTCATGAACTTTTTCAGAAGACGCTGGAAAAATGTACGAGTGTACGCTGACCGTGTTCTGCGTCCTTTTGTTAACACAAGCCACAAGCCAAAATTTAGACAACGTAGAAAATTACGCGACAGATACAGGTGGAAGACTGACGGAGCATTCGGGTGGAATCATTTCGAATGGGGTGGTTATTCTGAATAGGACTTTCAGCCCTTATTGGCTGACGAATGACATCATCGTCGAGAGGGGGGCTAAGCTGATCATTGAACCAGGGGTTGTGTTGAAGGTCCAGCCTCAAGTTGGTATCACTGTACGTGGTACCCTCATTGCAAGGGTAAGTTCAAAATAGAGTTACAACTTTGAACAGGAAAACCCTTCATAAGCGAAAAGGAAGAAGCTGAAAATTTTACTCCTTTCTCAACGTCATATATTTTATTCCCTGTCTCCATCCCTATAGCTATTATAGCTTTTGGCCTCCATACTTCCATAACTCTCGATCTACTGCGGGAACTGATGAACACTTTCGTACTGTGGATTTCATTTATATACAAGAATGAATTTCAAGACATATATTTTCAATTGAAACTACCAATTTGGATCCCAACAAATTCATCTGGCTGAAAATCAGGTATAGATTAATTGCTGGTGCACCATAAATTTCGTCTACTAGTCCTAGGAAGGAAAGAACCATTTTTTATCCATATTTTTCCCTGTAGTCCATAAATTTCTCATTAAAAATTTTAGGGTTGAAACGCTGACGTGAAGGCAGGAGCTTTTGCGCACTTTGCGGTCACCCATTCTGGTATTGACCCCATCCAACGAAGTTGTACTTCTGCTTGGTAAACATGATTTGTCATCTTCCACTCGTATGATCCTTCAGAAATCCTTGGGCATATTCAACCCACTCGTGAATACAACCTTAGTAATTCAGCTCAAAATCTATCGGACATCGAGTTTCTTAGTTGTTTACATCTTGTGTATACGGTCGTTCTGTAGGTAGACAAATACAACATTTTATTCTCTAAATATTTGAAACCGTATCGAATTGAAATATAGAAGACTTAAATGTTCACGGAAAATTCTGGCAGGATGTGTATTTCCTGAAATATAATTTTATTCAAAATTTTCTAGTTATACATTCTCATGAAATATCGAATATGTTCCCGCGTCGGTTGTTAACAATACTATATTGAACTTCACGCCGTTCGAATAATCGACGGAAGGGAATTCCAAACAGGTATAGAAAGTCCTATAATATTGGCCAATTTCGGTACATTCGGATGCACATCTTACCTTGAAAATTTCGAGTATAAAAGTCCTTTGCTTCGGAACTTACGGTGTCTAGGAGCGGAGAGAATCATAATGGCGGAGATTGGTAGAAATGTATAAATTTATAAATAGAAACGGAATGAACTTGACCATAAATGCAAAAATTCTCCTCTCTTTGACAACAAAAACACCTTCAGTTATATCTATACTTCCAAATATCTTATGACAGATAATATGTTCTTGAAAATGGCTCGATTTGCTACGAAGGCTCTCTCAAATAGTGAACAATCCAAGCCTGTACGAATGAGTATTTGATTACATTAGCACTACTCTGGAATTTTTATGTTCAACTGCTGAAATCGATAAAAATTACATTTCTGTAATACTTCTACAGAGAATTGACTATTTCTGAAATGATCTCCATTTTGATGTTTACTTCGTGTGGTGTGATTGAATGATTGGGATAATGGGTTTCAGTTTAAAAATGAATATTATATATGTTATATATTATGTTGTTATACAAAAGCTTTTATGCCAGTTGATAAAATACATTTACATCTACCTCTCGGTCCACTCGTCTCAAATGAAACATTGTTTCTTGGACTATAATTTATTGAGCAAGATTTATTGGTAGAGGTATTAATGAAATTTTTTTTTCTGATTTTTGTAGTTGAGCATAGTTATTCTAAAAATTGTGAAAAAATACCGCCAATTAAAGGGATTAATATAAGATCTCTTTGAATCCCTGACGTGAATTCATCAACTTATCCGCTATGTTCCAATTCGTCGGCGAAATTGTTCTATTGACACGATCATCACGTAATTTTGCACAGAATTGTGCATTAGAATTTTTAATCATTATATCTATTTTTTGAGTTACAACAAGTAAAAACGATACCGAGGAAAAAACACGAAATTTGACATATTAATTGCCTAATATCTCCGAAAATGGGATATAATTCAAATTTGATACACTTTTTTGAGGTATGTTCGAAATTTTATTGACATCTGAGGAATAGTTCCCGGAAAATTTTTTTTTGAAGCTCAAGCTGATACGCGTGTGAATCATTCACTTATTAACCGAGTTTAATTTGATTGCATGCGAAAAAGTTCCTGTGATAATAACCTGAGCAATTCAAATCAGTAAAACTGCAGAACGTATTGGCCATTTACGAATTTAACCGGGGCCTTCTGATATGCAACCTTCCCTTCAAATTTCGAGTAGCTTACTCTTTCAGTCCTCAAGATATCGTGGAAACGGCCTGACAGATTCGATTTTGACATTGAATTCTTCATCAGTGAGTCAAACATAGTCGTTTGTGAGCTTTTTCGGCTAAAGATTTCAGATATTTGTGCCGTTGTTCCCTAGTACATACGCGGAAAAAGAATTTGGTATATTAATTCGAAAAAGGCCCCTGCCCAACTGGAACACTTCAGCAAATTTTAATCTTACAATAAAAACAGAGCAATTATTGTTTGTAAAGTCGATTTATCTATTTTTCAACATCTGGGAAAGCAAATAATTAGTTCTCACATAGGAAGATCGAATAGAACTTTATGAATGGTTCAGCTGGCTTGTTGTTATGTCATCATTCTTAAAGAATTAGAAACTCTGTGCTCCTGTGTTTCTTTTATTTTTAAATACCTTTGCGTTTCGTTTTTCAATTTATTTCACTCATTTCATTCGTTTTTATTTTTCACAGTTGTTTTGTTTTGTTGTTTTGTTAAAGTTTATAGGTTATAAATGTACCTCTACCATAGAATATAGAACATATATTCTATATATATTATATTCTATATATATTTCTATATTCTAAGACGTCAACTCTGTAACCTGGTTCAATAATAATAATGATAATAAGTTAACATCCCTTCGTCGATATTATGAACGAGCAATTCTCGTGATGCATATTTTGGCTTATCTTGGAAACGACTGTTACAACTTTTATGAAATTTCGTATTTAGAGTTTTGGCTTCTGATTTCTCCTGATTTTATTTGTAATTTGGGGTAAACGCAATTCCACAGAATATCGTAGATATATGCTTACACTTAAATACTTTCGTCTTAAGAATACTAAATTGAGTCAACCCTGTGGGTTATTTCTACCAAAAGTCACATGATGTGTCTAGACATTCTAGTTCATATCTAGTAAGATAGATGCCATTTCAATGCCTATCGCTACTTGGTTTCTGGTTAACTCAACCTACTAATAATTATTCGTACAGTTTCATAAATTTTGCGCATCTTTCAAACGGCCGTGACGAAGTGGACGTTATCATTTATTTCCATAGGGCTCTATTTTTTAAGTGTTTCCATAAAAGCGCAAGTTCACAAACAAAAATATTCAAGTATTTTACAAGGTGATTCCAAATTTGACTATGTTGATCAAATTTGATTCCAATTTTGGGTTATTTTCATAAGACAATGATATGATATGAATGAAAACTGCAGATCTATGCTGTGTTAGATTTCCAAAAAGGATTAGTATGATTACACTCGGAATCTCGATCACTTTTGATGATGTTGCGTATTCGAGATACAGTGTGTTAAAAATAGATTAAAGCTCATTCGGGAGGATTTTGCACCATTTTGAGTTTTCACAAATTTGCAGAATTATCATCTTTTGATTTTTCGTTTTGTGAGACTTTAGTCAAATTGACAATTAATTTGATAATTAAATAGTTTTGTTTTAGACATTGGGAGTGAAAACGCAGGAATTCTTGCAAAATGATAGAGGGTGTTAAATTTTGATTGCTGGATTTTTATGGCAATATCGATTTTCGGGGAACGGTTCAAAGTGTTTTTCTCGAAATAGGTATCAGATACGACAACACTACAAGAGAACATAAAGTTCAGTATAACAACAAAGCTTCTTTTCACAATTTTCAAAACTAACAGTGGCTCAACAAAAAAAGTTCTGCAGGAAAGCAGGGGATAATGTACCAAAAAGAAAACTCTCTTGTAGAGTTTCAATCAGAATTTTTCCCTTGAAACTATACAACTCCTCTCCCCATCTGTACCTCAAATTCAGGAATATTCTGTGTATGAGATAGCATTAGAAAATAAATCTCCAAGCAAACCTCGATCTCCCAAAAACAAAATATTAGAATAGCAAACTTTTTACCACCTACACAACATTCACAATTTCAAGTAAAAACCTAGAAAAGCACTGCCGTGAAGGCAGCAGCTTTTGCGCTTATGTTCATGGAGATAGATGACCGCTTTGGCAACGAATTTAAATATGCGCGCAACAGCTGCTGCCTTCACGGCTGAGCTTTTCTAAGTATATCTACGGAATCATTGGGCAGTTTTACCCATTCTCGAATTTGACCTTCGTAATTAAGCTGCAAACCTACTCCACAAATACCGAGTCATTTCTTCCGGAAGTTATTGTGTTTACGGTGGGCCATTAGGATTTTAGCCATTTATGAATTCGCCCCTTTTTTAGGTTTTTTTCGATAAAGTACTGGCTTTCAATTCGATCTAATCTATAATGGCCGACTGTAAACACAATAAATTCCGGAAGAAACGATTTAGAAACTTTATATTCATAAAGTAGGTTTGGGGCTTATAATTACGAAGGCCGAATTCGTGAATGGGTAAAATCTGACCAATGATTCCGCAGAAATTCTATATCCCCAATATTTCCAAAAATACAGATTAGATCGAATTGAAATCCAGTTCTGTATCGAAAAATGACAGTATCAAGTTTTTCACTTTATTCCCGATATTTTATTAGATTTCTAGTTCGAAATGAACAATTATGGATCTATGGGAGATGATTCCCCAATAAAGGGGCCTGTAGCGTTCTTCGTTTATCTGAGGATCTGAAAATCATCGCTTGGAGGACCGAACCTGGTCGAAAGACCCTCTCGGTCATGAGCAAATGTAGGTAATATTATTTACTGCTTCCTTCTGGTTTTCTGTCCCTCTTTCTGTTTCAGATATTATGTCAAGATATTTTGTCGAAATGAATTCAAGATGACGAAAAAATTATTTTCAAATGAAAAAGATGCCATCCATCTTCTATAAACAAATTACTACACTTATGCGGGGAGACAGAATTTTTCCTGAGGTTTTTATCTGGGCTCTTGTATCATACGCAAATATGTATGGTACCCCGTTTACATTTCCTCTGCTAACACTGTGATATATCTTAGAATTGTAATGCTCGTTCTCAAAAGAATATATATATATCAAGGTTCATACAGAATTTAATGAGTATAATATGATAAGAAGATCACACAATATTTAATATTTGAAAAAACAATTTGAATTTTTTTTCAAACAGTTCTAGTGACACGATCATCACAATCGGCACAAAGTTGTCCTTCAGCATCTCAAAACTAGCTGCCAAGTTTCATCATTTTTTTATGATTTATACCGAAAAAAACGACGATATCGACAAAACCACGAAATTTTTCATATTTTTCTCAATATCTCCGAAACTATTATTCATATCAAATTGAAATTTTGTACACTGCTGTGAAATATAGAGCTCGAGGTATTACAGAAATGTTTCCCAGTTATGATTCAGTCTCTGAAAAAAATTCGAACAATTTTTTTTTCGAATTGAGTGACGATGCGATTCCAACAAAATTCAAATTGAAAAAAAAAGCTAGCAAAAACTCTCTTATATTATCAATTCGTAATTCAGACCCATGCTGTTACTCTTCCCTTCATTCGATACGTTATTATGTTAATTTCAGTTGGTTGAATTCCCCGAGTTCTCAAGAATATGCTTCACGAATATCGCAGATGAATTTTCCATGCTAATTTATACTTTATACTTGGAAAGTGCGGAAAGAATGATTCATCAAAATATTTGACGTATTAAACTGACTAAGAAAACCGCTATATCCTAGTACATTGTTCCTCTCAAGTTATCATTGAGTAAATATTACACTTTTTTAATTGGATCACTATGATTCAATTCAATTGGGCAACGTTTGAGATAAGCCACTTTTTTCGATTTGCATCATAGTTTCGTGTCGAAATGGTTCATAACGTTCCTTAGAAATAATTATGTCCTCGCATCAATTTTCATAGAACTCTTACTGTCGCACCCGATAATTTTCATGATGTAATTAGGTAATACGTGGAAATTATGTCTCAGTTTATATTTTGATTGATTTCTCAATAACGAAGAGACAATTTCGAAATGTTTTACGTTTTAATAATAGGTCCATAAGAAACTTTTCCATGCAAAATATTTCAGGTCGAAACATTCTCGGAACTATTCATTGGATATGATTTTTATGAATTTCAATTATTATGAAAGCCATTCGAGTTTACTTCCGATAAAACAGTGGTAACAAAAAAGTGCGTTACTATTCCCTGATCCACTATACTTACTTTGTCTAAACCACGTTTCGAGGAGACGTATCGTCACTAAGTAATATCCAATATCCAATTACTCATCTACCTACCCTTACCTTTCCCTAATGGCCCCCTTTAGTTACGTCCCTCACTCTTTCGGTATTTGAAACGTACATTAGGTGTATAAAGTATGAGTGGACAAGAGAGTAGTTGCGCATTGTTTCATTAATAATTATTCTACTTGTTCGGAGTTCATTGATTGAGGTGAATAATTCGACATCACTCGAGACCTGAATATCTCGGAATGATAGTTTTTAATTTTTCGAATTCCCAATAGAATATACCTTTCAAGAATAACAATTTGAAATTTGATGGAAATCATTCGAAATTCTCCACAGACGAAAATTATCTTCTAATCACAAAATTTAAATTATTTCATTTCTTCATCTATATATAAGTTTTAGTTCTTAACTATTATTCTTCTTCGTTTAAAGGCTTTTACGCGCTTGGTCTCGCGAGAATATCTCGTCAATGTTTTGCTTGAATACCAGCAATTTGGGAATTCTCAGTCGAAAAGAATCTTAAACGATTAGATTGGACTCCTTGTGAAGAATCTGTGACTAGATTTAATTATGTCCGGCCGCCCGGCCGTGTGTGCCTCACTTCCCAAAGGAAACTACCTAGGGTTAAATTATCAGGTTAGGTTTGAATCCTGGATGACTCGGTGGAGTTCATTAATAGAAAAATCAAGGCAGCAGTTTTTTAATTAGTTCAAAATATCACGACAAAAATCCATGTTGACAATATATAATAATGAACAAGGTTGTACCATTGAATAAATACATATACATAAATAAACAATGGTTGCACCATACTCATGGATTGCTTCATTTCACAAATTAACTCGACATGTTCGCCTCATCGGTATCATCAGGAGTTTTGTCACAAACTATTTAAAATTATCAAACATAAAAGATGTATGTGACAACCCATTTCAGAAGATTGTATAGCAAGAGATGCAATACAAAATTGAGTATTTGGTTCGTCAGAACCTGTATATCGGAAAGAATAACACCGAGTAACTGAAAAGAAAGTAAATTAGTTAGTACTGGTGAATATTAAAGATTTTTGATTTAATGAGACTCACCATACATCTTTTATGCTTGATAATTTCAAAAAGTTTGTGACAGAACTCCTGATGATGCCGATGAGACGAAACATGTCGAGTTGATTTGTGAAATAAAGCAATCCATGAGTACAACCTTGTTCATTATTATATATTATTAATAAGCATGAAATTCAGCACAGGCCTCGAAGTCAATATTAAACCAGAGTTACAGATTTCGATTTGATACGACATTTATTTTCCGAGATAGATAAAAATATGTCAAATTTCATTATTCAAAATTTCGAGGTTATTTTCACAATAAAGCGGAACTGTATATGCAAAACAATAGCACTCTGTTTCTTAGAATATTCGTGCAATAAAATCAAATGGTTCTTTAGTACAAATCGCAGCGACTAAAAATCTCAAAATCATTGTAGGGATAAATGAAAATTTAAAAGTTGAATTTAATGAGATAAATATTGGTCGATTTATTCTGACCACTTAATTGTTATAAAGCCGAGGCAAGCCTTCTAGTTTGAAATAAAACAACTTTGTGCTCTTCTCTACTCATTTCAAATTCTTCTTAATGGCATCAATTAGAGAAAGGTCATTAAAGTTCAGATAAATGTGTGTAGGTAGATAAACATCCGTCATAATGAAAGCATAGCTTAAAACGAGGAGAAACGACTGGAACCAGTGATTATGTCTTCCAATTGAATTCGCGCGGTAGGCCACGGGTTAACTAGAGTGATTCATGCAAAAAATGACGAGTAAGCTATGATGATAGGAAGTAGATACTTTACGAAATCTTTTAAAGAATCAATGCTTCATCTATTTCTTACGTACTGAAAAGATATCTGGAATAAAACCCAGAAAAGCACTGACGTCAGCAGCTTTTGCGCGCATGTTCACCTTTGCTGTTATCCTTCGAATATGCGCGCAAAAGCTGCTGACTTCACTTCAGTGCTTTTCTAGGTTTTTTTCGATAGTGTACTGGATTTTAATTCGATCTAATCTTCATTTTACCCATTCACGAATTAGACCTTCGTAATTAAGCCCAAAACCTACTCTACAAATAACCAGTTTCGAAATCTTTTCTTTCGGAAGTTATTGTGTTTACGGTCAGCAGTTAAAGATTATATCGACTTGAAATCTAGTTCCTTATCGAAAAATGACATTTCGAAGGTTCATACAGAATTTCATGGGGATTATGTGATCAGAAGATCACAGAATATTTGAAAAAAAATTTTTTTTTGAAATGACACGATCATCATGAAATTTTGAACAAAGTTGTCCATCAGCATTTTCAAACTAGCAGTTTGCTGCCAAGTTCCATCATCATTGAATCAGTATTTTTCGAGATATTCCGGGAAAAACAACGATATCGAGAAGAAAACACGAAATGTTACATAGTTTTTCCTAATATCTCCAGAAATATCTCCAAAATGAAACAAGGTACACTGCTATAAAATCTGATGTTCAAGGAATGAGCAGAAGTTATTCCTGGATTTTTTCGAAATTTTCTAACAGTTTGTTCTCAACGAAATTTTGTGAAAAGTTGAGCGTTATTATGCTTCAACTAACTGTCAAGTTTCAATTCACTTGCTTGAGTAGTTCCTGAATATCAGGAAATTAATCCCAACATTTCAAATCAATATAACCTCGAAACCATTCGACCGATTTGTCGCATAAACGAACTCAACCGCCGCATTGTGCGACCTAATCTGAAAGTTTCGAGAGGCTAGTTTGCTTCGTTCGACAGTTAAAAGGGGTGACATCAATGATTGAAATAGCTACAGGCCGATTAGCATTCTACTTTTCTTTTTACTCTTCTTTCTCAAAAGTGTTCGATAAAAGTTTAACAACTAGACTACCGAAATTCTTCAACAAATTCGGTGTTATCTCAGAATGCCAACACGGATTTATAAAAAATAGAAATATTAAAACAGTTGTATGTGAACTTATAAATGAATTTGTTATATCTATTGAACAGGGTGAAGTCCAAATTAGCTTATTTCTAGAGAGATAAGGGACAATCAGTTGAAACTTTTGGAAAGTTATCTAACATCGAGAAAACAGATAGTTGGGATGAAGATTGACGGCGGAATTTGGATGTCAGATGAGGGGGAAACCTTAATGGATGTTCCTCGGGGAAGTTCAGCAGGACCTGTTTTATTTATAACCTATATAAATTTTCTTCCTGAAGCGCGTATACCCAGGTGTTGCTCTTTAAGATATTCAACTAGGCTGTTTGCAGATGATGCAAATTACTTGATTAGATCCTTGAGTATTTCATCTGCTGTGGAGTAATCGAATCATGTAATAAAGTTTGTTGGTTATTGGTTAAGCAATCACCACCATATATTGAATTTAGGAAAAACTCAGTGCATGTTCTTTTGTAGTGACAGATCTAGATTGGACTATCCTGCATCGATAAACGACTATGTTATGGTTGAGGATAGTGTGAGATTTTTGGCAATTGTGCTTGAACACTTGAAGTGGGAACCCCATACAGAACACTTTTATGTTGAGCAGTCAGGTGGATTTTGATTCATTTGTTTTTTCGTAATAAGTCATCTTGAGTATATCAAAATCCACCTGACTCCTCAACATAAAAAGTGAATAGCACGCAGAATTTAAGCGACTTTTAAGCTGCTCTGTATTCCCAAAAATCTCACACTATTCTCAACCACAACAGAGTCGTTTATCGATTCAGGATAGTCCCATCTAGATCCGACACCACAAAAGAAAATGAGTTCTTCCTAAATTCAATATAAGGTTGTAATTGCTCAACCAATCACCAGTAAAGTTATAATATATTCAACAGATATTTCCCTAACCACTTTTTAATGAACCGGTACATTAATAGGAGACATTCTTCTGGTACAATTTAAATAAAATTTACCCATATATCGCATTGTTTTCTGGGGTAGTTCTTGATTTATTAATGGCATTTTTGTAATCCAGAACGGAGCAATTAGAACCATGCTGAATTTAGGCTATAGAAATTCTAGTACAGGGGATTTCAGAGATAATAATATAGTAACTACCTATGGTTTTACATATTCAAGTAACTGATTTTCAGTAAACACTGTCATTATTTTGTTTCTTATAAAATTTTAACTTTTACCAGATGAATGTCTCCTTATAATGTACAGGTTCATAAGACAGTGGTCAGGGCATAATCTGTTGAATGTATGACCATCAACTTTTTCGATGTTTTACCATCCGAATTGCAAGAGATTGCATGCCCCAAGAAATTCAAGAAAACTCTGTTTTCCTTCATATTTAGATGTGAACCCTACAACTTCTCAAAATTTAAAGATTACTGAAAGAAGTAATTATTTGTCTAGCTCTTTCATTGACTCAGTCCATATTTACAACCCATGTAATTCTTTAGAATAAATAAATATTATTATTATTATCATTATCGTGTCTCCTGCCGGTCGGCCGGATAGAATCGATTTTTATACCAGATTCGTCATCCGTGAGTCAAACCTCTTCGTTTAATACCATTTTCGGGAAAAAGTTCGAAAACTAAAGACATTTGTATAATATTATAGCACGCTGCTCCCCAGAACATCCACAAAAACCTGACGGGTAATTCCCAAGGACAGGAATTTTTGCGCGTGTGTTCACATTAAGCCGCGTACAGACACGAGAGCTGAGCGGCTTGCGAAGCAGGTTAATTAGTAAAATTGTTTTTTAGCCTTTGAAAAAAAAACATTAATAAGTTTTATCTGACCTATACTACACCGAGCGTCAGGGCACAATAAAAATTGAAACAGTAGTGAGTGAATATGGGTTAAAGAGTTTTGAAAAATAGAATACTATGTAACTTTTGGATTCAGCATTAGCTTTCTAGGGGCCCATCAGTTACTTTGGATAAATAAAGGATTGAACGAATTCTGTTTTCGTCATTTCCGGTCGATTAACAATGTTAAAAAAAATTGACAAAAAGCACACCATGTTGAATAATTTGATCATTAATCAATTTTCCATATTTCCAACCACATTCCATCAAAACCTAGATTCCCCTATCATGCCCATCGAATATTTTTTTTATTTATAATTCTTCTCATTTGTCATATCAGTATTCGTTGACACAAATCAATTTTTGTAAAATGATCAACGTCTGTTTTGAAATTTTGAATTCTTGGGTAAGAACCACTGCTCTAGCGATCTAGATATTTTTAGCGTTGCAGTGTTGCCTCTTATCAAAAAGAACTAACTAATATTTCGATATTCCAAATGAAATTTCCTGCATATTATAGCTTTTTTCGATTCGCCCTAGCCTACTTATTCGTACATTATCAATCTTCTTACATCTATCTCTAGCGGTTTTCGAGTAATTAATATATAAATTTTTTTTTTTGGGCAAAATACCTCAGTGGAACGTTCATTACTTCGATACTTGGAAGCCGAGCAGCAAATATCCAGTGTATCATTCGCCTATAATGAAGTTCCAATTCCTACAGGGTTGTTCAAAATTCAAAGAATCTTAGGAACATACTTGAACGAAAAAAAAATTGTTTTATTCTCGTTGAAATGACCCGTATATCGTTAAATGTGTTGAAGAATAATTGAATGTTCGTTGAAACGATAAATTGTAAGGGTTTCGAATTAGAAGCAAGTTTTCATGCCAATGATAATATTTAGGTATATTTCCTATAAGGTATCAATGAAATTCAAATTTTGATAATCGGACATTTTATTTAGTATGTCTTGGAGAAGCCTCGAACGTTGAAAAACTCTGTATGACTTGACAAGTGATTTGTCAAATTTACACGTGAATGATAGACTGGATATTGGTAATCCATTCGAAGTTCTTGAAATGTTTTACAAAAACTAGAAGTAATTCAATATATTAATCTAAAAGTGCTAATTGAACGGGTTGAGAAAGTTTATTCAGTAATTAAGGGAGCAATAACCAGTTGAAAGAACCAGTTGAAATATCATAATTGTCAGTTCTTTTTGATATGGATCAACATCGCAAAACTGAACATATCTAGTGTCATAGAGCAAAAGTCCAAATTTTCAATAAAATCGTACGTCCCGTTTTTCGTAAAAGTCCAGGGTAGCAACGGAAGTGACCAGTATGGATCCGATCTTATTTATTTTTTTGCGCTCGCTCTGAACAACAGCACGTTATCATTGAGCCCTAATGTATGATATTCTTGACGTTCTTGGCGAGACTAGTTCTGAAATACTAGGTTGTACTCACTGACGAAGAATCCAAGTTTCGGCTTTATGTTTGACTTTTTGAGAATATTTCCTCGATAACCCAGAAAGTACTTATGTGATAACATGGAAACTCCGTAATCAAATGAAAAGTACCAGCGCGCAACTTTATACAAATCGATCGTTGTTTTTTTGGATAGTAAACATTATATTTCAATGAAATTGGGCACATACCTTGAATCCAATATCAAGCAAGAAGGTGTAAGTAAGATTTCAGACCGATACTGTATTAATTTTCGGAAATAATTACGAAAAATAACTCGAATTTCGTTGTTATTTTGTAAGAATCGTTTCAACCACAATAACCTCTAACTGATTCTATCAAGAAGAAATTCGGTACATAATTAGTCGGCCAATATTGATGCGCGAACGAGTCCAAAGTTTCTTATCATTAGAAGATTCAAAAATATTTATATAATTGTCCTCAGGAAATTCTGCATGAAACATCAAACTGTCATTTTTCGACCAACTACTGGATTTAAATTCGATCGTTTCAATTTAAATAGGTACCTATATTTCCGGGGTCTTCGTGTGGATATTGCCTACCAAAAGCGTCTCCAACCAGCATTTGCACTCCAAACCTACCCTATAAACAATAATATAATAATAGGTTTTTCACTTAAGAATTTAGAGCCATCCCGACTGACTGGATGGTCAGAGAACATAATTTAATCGAAAATTTCTCTACGATGACACCCACCTAAGCGTTTAAGACGAATTTCGATTAAGCACTCGCTCGAATTTGTAACACTTTCGTTACCAAAAACAAGACGTACAAATATTTTTCGAGAAGTGTATATCAGCATGTTCCGTTTCTGAACTCAATTCGGGTGAATGAATGAGGAAATAACGAATCCAACCTTTTTCAATAAACAACATTTTGTTCAAATCTCGTGTGTTGTCTAGGATAGACTGCTATGGAATGTTAATTACACACTTAAAATTCACTCCACATAATATCTCCTTTTCCGGTTGGTTTCTTCCAAGAGCACCTACGGGGTACCTGTAAAGATACCTTCCTACACCACAAATATCTCCATATCACAATGACTTGTACTTGAGAGTCTTCTGAATATTCTAACTAGAAGTTGGAGCTTGGAAACGGGCCTAAAATATTTGAAGGGTTGTGTCGATTTTATACTGACACAACGTTGAACAAAGTACCTCGCCTACCCATATACATTTTAACCCGACCACCAAAAATAAAATAAAAGTTAATATTTATGAAAAACGGTATTTTGAATTTTTATCAAGGGGCAGTTTTTAACGGAAATGTTGCCAAACGGACAATAAAGAAACTGCAGGATAATTTTTTTCTCAGTAATTTCGTATTTCAAGACTTGTCCGATGAAGGAGTCATATAACGACTCTGAAAAGTTAAAAAGATTTCTTATTCCTATATTGTTCATCAGTCCATATTTTTTCTAGAAAATGCCCCTCACAAATAGTATGGATCCCGCGATCCGCAAGGGCGTTTCCTATAAATAAGAATTTTCTTTTAATTTCTGATAGTTTTTTCTCAAATGTGCGCAGATTCTAAGAAATTCCCATCTCTGTAAAATTCGCATGTAGCATCATTTTGTATGATTTATTGAAGGAGAGTTATATTTTGCGAGTTTATATCTCCGTTTTTATGAGCTTGTTATTATAATCGAAATATGCAATTGATTCGCATAACATAACATATTTCTCTCCGTTTTTGTGGAAAACACAAGGAGGAGAGAAATATGAATCCATTATACATTCTGATGCGCATATACAGGGTAGGGCGAAAGGTTCAAATAATGGAATTAATATTTGTTTTTAAACCAATCACTCAAAAGAAAAACGCTGACTTTAAGTCTTCCTCATTTTCAGCGATAAAATGGAATACTTCCCCCTAACTCCTTGGCAGCAACCCTACCCATCATTTGTCTTTTAAATGTAAATATGTCATGTTTGGGCTCATTAGAAAAATGAAAAATTCATTCAATTATCATGCAAATGAATAAATAAATCCGATCTGTATGTTGTGGTTCTCCTTATAATCACATAACTAAGAGAAAATAATATGCCATGTGTCGGCTCGTTTGAAAAATTATGGAAATTGGAATCCTATCTGAAAGTTACTTTTCTTATTGATATGTTATTGTTGGGGCAATAAATGAATGAAACCGACCGGTATGCTGAGTAGGTACTCCTGATAATTGTTCATTTGAAAAAAAGCACTGACTTGAGTCAGCAGCTTTTACGCGCATGTTCCCTTTCGGTATACTGCTGTAAAAAATGAAGCTGAAGGTCTTCGCTGATTTTTTTTCGAATACGATTACCAGTTTCCGAAAAAAAATTTTTTTTCCAAAAAAATTCTGAAACAATTTTTTTTTCAATTGACTGTCAGTATGATCTCATCAAAATTGAGCGAACAGTCGTGCGTCATTGTACTCCAACTTAACCGTTGCAAAAATGCAAACTGCCCTGAAAATTTCAGGCCAATAGGATTTTTCGTACGCCCATAATTGTGCATACAGACGGATGGCCGGACAAAATAGAATTTGACACCGGATTAATCATCAGTGAGTCCAACCTAGTCAGTTGAGACCATCTTCGGTTCAAAATTCGAAATCTACAGACATTTGGACAAAAGGATAACGCGCTGTTTCCCAGAACGTGCGTGCAAAATTAACCAATTTGCGCGCACGTTCAAAGAATATCAAGCAAAGGTGCGTTTGGTGAGGCTTCGTCATCAGTTAGTTCAAGACAGTCGTTTGAGTCCATTTTCAGCCCCAAATTCATAAATTACTTACATTAGGACAAAACGATAGCACGCTGTTCCCCAGAACATGCGCGCAAAACCGAGGGTATATGGTAAGATTACATATATGTGCCACAGATCATAACAATAACAAAAATTTTCGTTGGGTTTCACTCAGAAAGTGACGAAAAATTGAAGTCAATAAACGAGTTTTTTTGAGACTATCGTCTATTCCTGTTTCCTCTTCACTATTTCCAACATTTGAGTTGCCTATGGATTCCTTATGTGGTAGGGGTAACTTCCACATACATACAAGCTGAATAATAATATATGTATGTGAAAATTACTCACAAAATATAATGACTTGCATTCGGGATAATTTTCTCAGAGTTCAATTCATTATTCTCATGGAAATTCGTATGAACATTGGAGTGGAAATTTTACATCTGAATAGTAGATTTCAATTCGATTGAATCTATATTCTTCGAAAATGAACAGAAAAAGGAAATTCAAAATGTGTATTTTACTTTTGTTATACAAGGTGTCTCAAAAAAGATGACCCTGTCTCTAGGATAGGTATAAAACTGAAAAATAATTGGAGTTTCTCCAATGGAAAAATGTCGTAAGGCCATCCATACTCAAGATAAAGGGGGTCGAAGAAACAAAATTCATACACGTTTTGCGATTTTGCCGTAACTACTAGCAACATTGTGATGAATTTTCAAACCAATATCTTTGGGATACATCCAATGTCTTCGTTATTATAATTGACTTTCATAGGGGGCGGTATTTACACAGTATCACGTTGTATTGAACATAACTTTTAGATCTGTCAATCAAAATTTCAAGTGAACTCAAACAACATTCGATTATACACCATGAAGTTACTCTTGGTAAAACTGTATACTTTGTACCGTTTTCGGAATATCTCGATTTCATTACTACGAAAAAATAACCGATGCTGGTATAAAGTAGTGATGAAGTGATCAATTATTATTATTATTAGTTAGTACTTATGCATTATGGGAATGAAATTTTTTTTGCGAATTTCATTTTATGTCTTTAGACTTTATTTTGATTTTCTCCTTGTGATTTTTTGTCTTATTAATAACTATATCATTACTTTATAAGGTACAAGAAATCGAGTTTATCAAGCGTACTTTTTTAGTGTAAAATTGAATTATGTTTGATTTTTGAAATTTTGGTTGATCAATCTAACCTCAAAAAAGTGGTGTGCAATACTACGTGATATGAACCGTATAACTAGCGCTCTTTATGAGTCACATATAAAAACAAATTCATGGGATGTATCAGCTTCTTAAACATATTCCTATAAAATTTGATCACGGAGTTGCCAGTATTTATGGTAAAATCGTGAAAATTGTGTATGATTTTTTTTTCTTCGGCGCCGTTCATCTTGAGTACAGATGGGGTTACGAAAGTTTTCTTTGAAGTGAACCCCAATTATTTTTCAGTTTTCTACCTATCCTAGACACAGGGATTTTTTTTCTGAAACACCTTGTATATCTTATTCATCGAAGGACCTAAAGTTCAGTTGGACAACAAATTTATCGATATATCTTGTGTCTTGTTTCGCCGACAAATAGAATTCAATACATATATATTTATGCAGTCCAATTCCAAGTCTTTTATTGATATATTTGATCGGATCTCTTGGGAATTTTTCGATCTTACGAATTTGCATAAGGTATGTGAGAATTCTGTTTTTTTTTTGCACAACAGTAAAGTTGAAACTTTATATACCTGCATGAAACAAAATTTTGTTTTGAAAAATTTGTGCCTTTCGATTGTAGAATATGTCTCTTCTATATGGGATGTATAAAATATATCTGAGGAATTCACGAAAAAATGAGTTTTAATACAACTGTTGTAATGGATAACGCAATAGTGAAATTCAATAAGCTATTAATAAAGGAGCAAACAAAGGGTTACATTACCTGATGTTACGTCAGAGTTAAACACACTTTTTTTCTAGTTCCATTTCCTTTTTTGAATTTTTCTCATTGAAATAAAAGTCTCAATGCCGAATAAATCAATCCTGAAATCGATTCAGGATTATTCAGATTTAGTTATAGTTGATTCGAAACTCAGTTAATACATTCTTCAAGCAAGTTGTGAAAAATGGTTTCCGAGAATTTGTTAGTTGGCATTTCAATGAAGGAACTATGACATATATATTGAAGAATATTTTGGGTGGATTTTGCATTATTTTTCAGGAGTTTGCTAGGTTCCTACTCCCAATATCTGGAAAGAAATATTGAAAATCAAATGGAAATTGTTACTAATAGAACGCCTTTGGGGATTGCGGAATTCAAATTATTTGGCAAGGGCAGTTTCTAGGGAAAATGTTGCCCAACGAACGATCCACAAAGTGGTGTCTATATCTGACTCCTTCATCAGACAATAACAAAAAAATTTGCAGAATTATTTTCTCGTTATAACCTGATAAAGGAATTAGATATAGACTCTGAAAAGTTACAGTTCACTTCGTTGATCTTTTGCATTATTATAATATTGTTTATTGGACAACATTTTTTCTTCAAGAAACTGTCCTTGAGAAAATTATTCGAATTCCTCAATCTGCGAGGGCGTTTCCTATAACTAAGAATTTTTCTTTGATTTCAATTGTAATTTTCCAATAATGTGAGTAAAAACCAAGAAAACACCTGATAATGGAGGAATAACGAATTTTTCCTTCGAATATGTAATTCAATTCATTTGTGATTTATATCTCAAAGAGAAAAGAATGATGATGGTTTCAGTTCTGTACTTCCCATTCTCTCAGTCATTCCTGTAAACAAAAGCAGCAAAATTCCTGAGGAATCTGCACTCTTTCTCCTAAATATATGGAGGAAAAGTTCTTGATTGAATTGAATATTTCACAAAACTCTCCTGCGTGTAAAAGGATTGGCTCTTACTCGTGGAAGTAACAAGAAAAGTTCATCATTAGACCTGACCTTTCGTGAAGCATTTCATTGTTTTAATTTTGCTAACGAGCACGGAACAATATTAAGAAAGCTCAACGTGGATCTAACCCAGCGATTACCTCCCTTTCTCTAATTCTTCCGTTATTTTTCTCTCTCGCAGTTGCTGTTCTAGAATGGAGCCATATATCTTTGTGATGTTTATGGATTTAATCAGCCTAATTGAGACGGAGTTAATTTAGTGTGTATGGTGATATACCTAACAACTTTCAAGCTACCTATACGTTGTGAATTTCTTTACAGTTCTCCTAGTTTACCAATTTGCTCAGACACTCACCGAACCACCCACCTAAATCAACAGTTAGTCGAATAAGCTGTGGGATTTTTAATTCCATACAATTTAGTTTGAATTTTGCTCCATATAGCGGTATCGGGAACATTGATTTTTGGTATTATCACATGAAGAAGTTGAGCTATCGAACAAAATTCCTTGAGTTTTCCTTCTGAAAATTGCACTATTAATTTTTGACTCAGCAGTGAAGTTGACTTGTACTGTTCGACTAAACAATTCGTCCAGAATCACGACCTGAAATACAAATTGCACTAACAACTGACCTACTGGCACACAATAGCACCTATGAAATATTGATCTTCATTGAAACATACTACAAAATTTTTTCATCGAAAAACCCAAATACTGCCTTTGAATATAATAATACTCTTCAGTCTTGGCCATTAAATATACTCAACAAATTATTGTTTGTTTGTTGGTGGCGTCGAAGTAATTAATGATATAAAAATGAAGGTATGAGTATTACCCTCGGTGTTTTCATATGTGAAAGGTAAGGTTTTATACTTTATTTGATACCGACCAGGAATAAAGAAAAATAAAATGATTTGAACTACGAAGCACAGAATAATTGTTGAATTACATTGAACGGAACATTGCACCTCATTCGAGAATTTTGAATAATTCATAATTCAAAATATAACTGAAATCAAACTATGAGTCATTTCTTGTGCCATTCTGAACGTGGGTTGTGAATATTTCAGCAAACTGAAAAGCTTTTGGAACCTTCACGCAAACATTTTCGAGCAAGTAGTAGGTATACCTATCTCAACGTGACCAAATCTGAATTCTTAGAAATATTGGCGTATCTACAGATTCATTCGGCGGATTCTATTCTTTCATCGAAACGTCTTCACATTTGTAGAGCTCAGTTCAAAATCTCGAACAGATAAATCCAACCAAAGACGTCAATTCGACATAAGTATTATAATAAAATATAGAATTTGT
The DNA here is from genome assembly GCA_958510865.1 of Myrrha octodecimguttata. Taxonomy (NCBI): domain Eukaryota; kingdom Metazoa; phylum Arthropoda; class Insecta; order Coleoptera; family Coccinellidae; genus Myrrha; species Myrrha octodecimguttata. The sequence goes on along the minus strand of OY294058.1, from coordinate 17,634,751 downwards.
CGAACTAAAATTTCGACAAATTTTGAAAATGCCATTTTCTTCAAATTTTCCAACAAAATTATGCTCACAAAATACTGCACAGTTGAAACATAGAACAATTCATCATTAAGTTTCAATTTAATAGAATAATGCCACTTTCTCAGGTAGGAATGTTTGAGAAAATGATTTCGTGTTGGGACTCGAAAAAATTCTTGATTGATTTTATTCACATGCAGAGTACCACAGGTAGCACCTGTAATTTCAATGAAAAATAGGGCAAATTACGTTGTTTCTGACTGTTTTCGCTCTGTATTGTTCCGGTATTGTTGGTTAGGCAACCGTTTTTCCTAGAAACTGCCCTTGACGAATGTTCAGTCTGCAATCCGCAAGGCCGTTTTCTTTAAAAAAACAATTTTATTTAATTTTTAAAAGTTCAGTTTCAGATATTGGGAGTGAAAACCCAGAACCCAGGTATCGATATTCTGAAACTCGCTGATCGCGGATATTTCAACTACACACGAAATTTTACATATTTATTTTCCAAGATCTCCTGAATGAAATGACGGATCTAAGTGAAATTTGAAGTACCTCTGTTGACCGTTGACTTGAATGCTTGTGCAAAACTCATTGAAATCTGATAAATGGTTTCGGAAAGATAAATTTTTTTCAAGAAAAATTTGGAAAATTTTGTGCAGAATATTTTTTTTTAGTTTCCATGATTTCTATCATCCAGACACATTGTGTATAGTTGCACTGCAATCTTTTACAACTATTTACGAAGGGTCAATCTCATAGAGTCAGTATAGATCTTGAGATATTGAGGACATAACCGAAAAATTTTAAATAACGAAGTTTGAGATACGTTTTTTCATATATCTCCAGAAATTGATATAGGATCGAATTGAATACTACTGCTGAATAGTGACTTTATGTTGTATGCCTAATTTAATCGACATCTTATTGATAGAGAAAAAAGAATTTCCAACAAACATTCGACACAATTTTCGACCACAATTTTTCTGTAATTTTCGTACGACTAGATGCTCACAAACATTAAATTTGCAATAAGTTGCGCATTTGCTTTCTCAAACTGTAGGTTTCAATCTGATGGCATTAGTACATACCGAACCTAGAATTCTATATTACAATCGTAGTATAGACTATAGAATTGACATTGCATAAGTCTTTATACAGGGTGTATCTGAATAACACCGAAAAAATGTAAGGGGTGAATCTGTGGTGAAAATCAAGGTAGGTATTTGGTATAAAATTTTTTGAAAAACCACTCCCAGGAAAATTTACACCCCTCCCAAAGTCAACAAAAAAAAATTGTTTCTCTTTGTTATTTTCCCTGTATAATAACCTTAAGACAAGAAACTTGGTAGATATAATTTGTCAATAAAACTTTACACATTTTGGAATTTTTTCAACCCTGAAGTATGCTTAGAAGTGGTTGAAATAGTCAACCCCTAAGATATTTTTTCTCACAATTTTTTTTTGGATTCACATTTTCCTCGTAAAACTACATGCCTGAAAGGCCCAATTCATTAACTAACTTTATATCTCTACAAGTTTTTACGAGAAAGAAATATCGATGTTCTGCGGTACCGAATTGTAGCAGATTGTGAAACGATAAGAAATTCAGCAGGCAGATTTCATCGCATACGCCTTTCAATGAGGAGAAGACTAAATACTTGTATTGGAGCTGAAGGTGGTAATTTTCCACATTTATTATTGTATTGTTGATAGTCGACAGGTTTTTGTTCGTTGTTGGCTATTTTCTAGTTGTGGAAGTCTTAGGGGCCTTATTTATAGTTGCTCCTTGAGGCTTCTCTACTGAAGGCCGCCTTGAATTTGCTTTTCTATGCCAATAAATTCAAGTTTGTTTGCATAGAAAAGCAAACTCAAGGCGGTCTTCAGTAAGGAAGCCTCAAGGAGCAACTATAAATACGGCCCCTAGTCTTGTAGTATCATAATTCAGTTGGCTGTCCAATTGAATTCTATTCAACATGAGTTATGTTCTTCTCGTAAATGCTTAAGTTTTCAAAAAAAGTTGTGGATATAAAAAAGTTGGGGAATGAATTGGAAATACCCATCTCAATTTTCATAATAGAATCACCCCTTACATTTTTTCGGTGTTATTCAGACTCACCTTGTATAATGGTATAGAGTTCAATGGTCATGAGATATTGGGGAAATAACCCCAAAATTTCCAATAAAAACGAAATTTCACATATTTTTGAAATTTAAATTATCGTTGTTAAATATTTACTTGAAGGTCTGTGTCCAATTTCGTATGAATATAATCGATAGTCTATGAGAAAAAAAAATTCTTCAAAAATTTGGGAAATTCTCGAATCCATTTTTTTAGAATTACTTATTACTAAGATCAACATATAATTTCGCATAGGGATGCGAATGGGTATTTTTCAAATAATTACGAAGTTTTAATCTGATCACATCAGCATATTTTCAAATAACAAGGAATTTGACATATTTTATTCTCTCCGAAAGTAAATTTCTACTCAAATTGAAACTTAGAATAGTGTTGTTAAATATCGACTTTAAAGTCATTGTCCAATTTATTTCAAATCTAATTAATAGAAACATTTCCGAATAACTGTTTGACCTAATTCACCCACTATATAACAAACCGTAACGAGATATTCGAGCTCCAAACTGAACCTGAAAATTACTTTAGCTCCTTCTTTTCAATGTTAGAGGAAAGCACGGCCGGACAGAATTAAATGTGACCACGGTTCATTCATTGGTGAGTCCAACCTAGTCGTTCGAGACTAATTTCAGCTCAAAATTTGAAAATTACAGACATTTCGCAAAACGAAAATGACAACGCATTGTCGTTTTGCCCCAGAACAAGCGCGTAAAAAAAGAAGGGCTCAAAATCAAAGACATATACAAATAATTTCTTATATTTCATTCAGTCTCATAAGTTTTATCACATCTCGAATAGGAAATAATAAACCTCTGCGAAAATTGAAGGTTTTGTAAACGTCTCTAACTTGTCGGACACTGCAGAGATTTCTCGAAACCACTCTAAGGAAATTCATGAAATTCGGTACGAACAGCGATTATGATCTAGCGCTGGTTGAATGATGTCACCCAATATTTCCCAGTATATGAAACACATCTAAATTTTGTATGATAATATTTCCGACTAGTGATTTCAAGTTATCAAACAAAATATATATAGAAATAGATCGTTAACTCATTCAGACAAGAGCCGATGAGATTAGCAGCGTTCCATCAATTTACTTAAAATTGAGTAATATGAAATTCGATTAATAAAAATCGGAGCAAAAGGTAATTCCACATTATACAACAAAATGAGGTTCCAATTTCTACTCGTAGCGGTAGGCGAACAGAGTATTCAACGTCATTTTAAACACCATAATCAGTTCATCAACCAAAGGTCAGTCAAGGCTAAATATACAAAGTGAATATTTCTCTATATGACTAAGTGATGTGATTCATATAGGATCTTCTGGCCCAATTCCGGTTCTCCATAAGGTATTTACATCATTGCAAGTTTACAAACTACTCGAAAAGTTAGTAGGTGTACTGACCGCATTTTCGATTTTAATTGTTTATTCTTTCGTGTTATCGTTACCATTTAACCGCTTCAACACTTTCTTGATATTGTTATCCAATAACAAATAGGGTACATACATGTTAACACAATACTTTATCTGAATTCGTATGTCAGGGGATGCAACAAATGATAACGACCCTTTCAAACGATTTTCGTCCTTGCGCGCTAGTGCTAAGCCCCAATCATTTTCTCCGAATATAAATGATATAAATATAATATTTTGATCGTTTTAACCGAATATTATTCAGAAAAATATAAATAGGGTACGAAGTGGCTCTATTACGAAAAAGTTTGAGGTTAAGAGGTTTGAAAAAAAGTAAGTTGGGAGATTTGAGTTAGATGCAAATTATTAAAGAGTATGTTATTTGGTTCAAAAGACCTTCAGTTATATGGTTGGTATTTTAGAAAATCGGATCAAGCTGCAATTGCGTGGTCTATTGTTGAATACGTCTACTTCAAGGTGTATGCCTGATGTCAAAATATCTCATGATAGTTTCAGAAAAAAAAATTATGGAAATTATTTTGGACCACAGATTTGGCTCAAAATTCAAAAATAACAGATATTTGGGCAAAACGATATCGCTCTTGTTCCTCAGAAAAAGAGCGTAAATTGTATGACTTCTGAAATTCGTTGAATTATCTCTATAATTAGGAATCTTCAAAACTTTTTGTATCCTTGTATTTTTTTCGTGAAGTTAATGGTAGCAGAAATTGTTTCCTTTCAGAAGGCCTTGGTAAGCGCATCGTGAATTTAGCAGGAGAATTTTGTCACAATAACATAATCACTAATCATTAATTTTTGATTTGTCAGTCATAATCGGTTCTATTTATCCAACAGTTGCAAAATATATCTTAAATAAACATTGTAGAGATACTTACTGATCGTGCTATTGAAAAACGTTATCCCCATTATCTTTAGACTATTGATTAGTGCAAGGTGGAGTTTATCTCTCAGGAATTCATGTCAAATACATCTTCCTACTGGTAGCGGTAGCTATGGGTCTATTCGATGATAAATGAAGGTCGAATATACCATTATTAGGTCACTAGTATAATTCTTTTTCTTAGCTTTTTCTCAAATAGTCGATAATTGTTCCTTCACTGTTCTAGCTTTTTTCGCAATATGGAATTGGAAAACGGAAATTCGTCAATTTTGTTTAATTTGAACCACTTTCTAAGGGGTATTTTCAGGTCAGATCGCAGATACAACGGTATATAAAATAAAAAAGACATGTTATGAATTCTCTTCCGCTAGTCTTCCTTATTTAAACCTAACATTGTATGTGTGAGCTCCATTTATTGAATATGGAGGAAATCATTCCTCAAAACGTCGAAAACACCGTCATCACAGTTTTTTGCGCTAAGTCGTTCCATTCCTCAGTGTTCACCACTGTTTTGCTCTCAAAGTTTGAGTTCGTCCCACAAATGTCCAGTAGTTCATAAGTATGGGCTTAGTGCTGGTCGTTATGAGTATTCCTCATGTATGTTTTTCGATAAAAAAAATTTCAAAAATTGTCTTTATAACACCATCATCATAAATTTCGCACGAAGTTGTGCATTTTCCCACTTCTCACAAAGTTTCATCATGATTGGAGTAGTAGTTTTGGAGCTATTCCCAAAATAACAATGAGGAAAACACCACGAAATTTGACATATTTTTTCCAATATCTCCAAAATTTTATATCACATAGAGATGAAATTCAGTCCACTATTGTGGACCTTAAGAATCGAGGTGTGTTCAAAATATCTATGTAATCTGAAGAATAGTTCCATAATTTACCCGGAGAAACATGTGGATAGTAAACTAATGATACGATCATTGCGACATTCTTCACCAAGTATGGCAGTTTCCAAGTTGCTTGCGTCGAAATTCCGAAAACTTTTGTGAAGAAAAATTTCGAAAAATTTGTGAAGCAAAATTCACTACGATGTAGAGAATTATCCCAATAAAATTATCTGTTCCAAAATGTAGAATATAGCTATGTTCGAAAATTATGTGAAGGATGGGGTAAGAATGATTTATATCGAAGGTTTCAAAATTATTCTGTTAGTTTAGTAATGAATTACACAGATTATAGACGTTAGAATCTCTTAGTGATCTGTGAGGAACTCTCATGGATACGTACAGTAAAACCTGTCAACTTTGCCCAGCGACTACAACTTTGCTCACTTGCAAGGTCATATTCTCTTTCTTCTTCAAAGCACGACAACATTATTAGAACGTTGTATTGTACGTCTAGGCGTTCCTTAGAATTGGCGGCAATGTTTGGTGCTACCCCAACTACCACTGGAACGAGTCAGACACGAAAGTCAAGTAAGAAAAATTATGATCGTTTTCCTCAATTTTCACGCCGATATGAATGATATAGAGATTCAGATGAAAATTTGACTTGTTGCTCTGAGGCTTTGGGACCAACAAGGGTATTTCAATTTACAGCTAAATCTAATAGTTGCTATCGTGTTCAAAAATTTCAGAAGGGCAAAGTTATCACATCGGTTTTTTTTTCATTATAATTTTTTTTATAGTTTATGTTTTCATGGATACTCTAAATAAGTGATGAAACTATAGATTCATTTTTTTTAGCGCCTTTCATTGCATTATAACACGCCCCAGCCCTCTGCTGTCTTGGTGCTCGTGATTCAAAAAACAGACAGATGATAATTATACTGTAAAATTCCTCACAAGAGACAGCATTTCCTTTATATATCTCGGATGTGATAATATTTCCGAGGTGAATTTTGCGGTTATCGAAAATTATTAGAAGCACCCCAAATAAAAGGAGGTCTGCTTTGGAAATGTACAACCTTTAAGTCTGAAAACTTTCAAGACTGATGCCTATATTTTTTGTGATACCTACATATATTTTTCTAGTTTTTGTGAAGTTCATATTTGATCTGTTTATTTCTTCATATCTTCATATTCGAAAACTCACTGAGTTGAAAAAGGAATGTATATTTTGTTAGAATTTCTTGGAAATAAAGATTTGGATTTTTTCACATAAATAGCAGCCAAGCATTGTTCTGAATAATAAAAGGGGGGCAAAGTTATCCAATCAAGTTTCCAAAATTGATTCTTCATGTTTTTCGAATGTGTGAGTGATGTTGAAAGATTTGCTGACAACTTTGCCCACCATATATTTATTTTTGTTTAGATATTTGTGTCATATTTGAATGGAGGAAGCTGCCTAAATCTGTTTTGACAATCGCGAGATACTATTATACGACAAAAGAAACAAGCGCTAATAATGAAAATACTAACAAAAATCGATTTGCACCTGTTCAAAGTTGGCAGGTTTTACGGTAGTATGTCAACCCTCTTCTAGGTACCTATTGATTTTGACAATCATATTTCGAGGAACATCATGCTTCTATTTTGCCTTAATGTCGATGGTTCTGGAATTTATTTGTTTAACATAAGGAGCACAAATAGGTCAGAGAACCATGAACAGTATCCACAAATTACATTGATTAAAATGAAAATAAAATCCGCGAAAACCTCTACACCAAGTCAGACCAAAAATGAGAACGTCACTTCATCAAAAAATGTTTTTTGGGTAGTAGCTTGATTTTAGCATAATAAAATACATCAAAAATTCGTAGCTTACTGCAGGCTCGGAACAGTCTGATTAACGGAGAGTTTTAGGATGCATTTGTCCTCATTGAAGGTACATGGAACATTTCAGAAGATCTTAGATCAAAATCCGGGACATTAATGTGTACTTCCTGCAATAAATCCGGTACCTGCAACTCACCACTAACAATCTTACTCAGAATAACTACATCACCTATACGTCTATTTTGAAGAGAAACCAAATAAGAATATTTTCTGGCCATATAATAAAAGCTGACATGATCATTTGAAATAGAGAAATTACCTCTGAAACTCAAATATTTGAGCAAGTTATTCTGTATTCGTACGATTCTTTCTATATGTGAATCTTATATTGCGGATTCAAAACGACCGGAGCGAAATTTGGTAGGCTGAAAACGTAAGCATAGTATATACTGAGAACCCAATTGATACCCTTTAAAATCCTACCTTTACTAAACAAAAATCCCAGCATTCTACTCGCAGAATTAACAATACTAATCAATTTGAAATGCGTAAGTTAACGTTCCATCCAGAATTACGCCCAAATTCCTAATGACTCTCTCCAATGTCGCTTGATCAATACTATATTGGAAAATAATAGGGGTTTTATTACGTGTGAATGTAATCGTCCTACAGTCAGAAATATTCAAGAATAAATTGTCCGAACGACAAAACTCCGGGAACCCTTCCAATTCCCCTTGCACGATCTTACAGTCCTCCTTAGATCTAATAGCGTACAAAATTTTCAAATCGTCCGCATAGCACTCTATATCTCTGAAAGACGGAAATAATATTATTGATATAAATCAAGAAAACAAAGAAACGAGATGAGAGCCTTGTGGCACACCAGATGAACATCTGAACTCAGCCGACCTACATCCGTCTACATAAAATAATTGCATACAGGATTCGCACCACCGCAAAAGCTGAAAACGTCGGGTCTCCTCATAACCCTCAAAATAGAAAAGATGTAAATTTTCCTGAATAGTTTGCCAATCTGAATGTGCCAAGTAAGTTTGCTAGTGAAAGAGATCATTCAAGAGGTTCCAGAGATGTTACCCGAGCTTCTACTATTAATTCACCTCCCATCCGGCCCGTTGCAAATATCTTCATTTTACATAAAGTCGCGAGCTGAGCAGCTTTCAGGCATCTCAATGGTGCTGCCTCGAAAGCCGCTCAGCTCGCGTATGTGTACCCAGCTTGAGATGTTCAGCGGCGTGCGAGGAATAAAGTAACAGGCCAGAGCTGAGCGGTTCATCTTTGTTTCTCTTGAAATTTTAATAAGGAAAGTTATCTTGGTTTATTTTCGATGTGGAGCCTCGAAGTCATAAGAGCTCTAAACCAAGAATTAAATGAAGCAAACTGAAGACAAAGACGAGAGCGTAATTATGGGAGATAAGTAACATTTTTATGACTATAATCTGTGTTTGTTTTGTCACTTCTTGTCGTAAGAACTTAACCGGCTAGTAGCATTTCATCTTACTCGTGCCTATGGAATATGGAGCAATCCCCTGGCATGCCTAGGTGATTCTATGAGATCGACTACAACAAGAACGAATAATAGTGTCGTGATCTGTGAATTAAAAACCTGCCTGATGTGCTCCAATTGTTCATTCAACTTATTGCGTTGGTAGTTCTAGATTTCTAAATCAACACGAGCATTTTAGAATAATACGAGAAACTTGAATGATGACTCTTATTTTTTTATTTTTTCATGAAGGTGTTCATTTCAACCAACAATTTTTCGTCATTGTGCTCATTTACAACACAGTTAAACGATGAAAATTACATTTTAGATGAAGTTGTTTTGCGAATATGATTGGAAAAATCCATTGTCGAATTCGCATAGTGGGCTGCTCGCATATACTTCGAGTTTAAAAGGATATTTCCTGAGAATCTAATCTTAGGATATATTTTTAATATTATTATCTAATTCTCCTCAAATTTCCTATGAACTAGACTTCGCTCAATCGGATAGGTATTTTTGGAATCATCTTGAAAATATTATATCGAATTAGTAGATTTGCTTGGGGGACTGAAATTAGAAAATTTCAACGAAATCTGGCATCGAGTACCTACCAGGTCTTTTCCTTCGAAAAGTCAGAATTTTTACGATCGGAGGGGAGGACATATTTGAATTTCATAGAGAGTACGTGTAGCGCCCTGAATAAGGTAATATAATAACTACTCTTTCGCAATTTTTATCAAGTATCAAGGTAGAAATATTATTGACAATTGATTTTCAGAGTACAGAAAAAGAAAATTCTTGTGTTAAAAAGTAATATCAACGAGATTAATTGTTTGGTTTATACACTAATGGAAAAAATTAAGGGATCAAAAAATTTTACCGTCTGCATTAACATGGCTGAACGTTTGAGAGCCGTTATTGAAAACAGAGGTGGTAATACCCGGTATTAAATATGCCGTCGGTTATTATTTTGTTAAACTTTTCAAGAGAAAAAATTTCTAAAAAAAATTTTTATTTTAATTTTTTTTGTATTTTTTATAAATTTAAGCACTTTGTGGAACAAAAATGTGGGAAAAGCTCGGAAAAACAATTTTTTTCTCATTTTTAAAAATTATGAGCTTTTCAGAGCAAAAAACGTGATCCCTTAATCTTTTCAAAAATTCGATCGAGTGAAACAAAAAAACGGCTGGCTGGATTAATTTGGTTTTTTGTAGAGATTTTGTGGACATATTGAACTGTAAAAGGCACACTTAACATTAGTGGTTTCCTCAATATTTTCGATCCAGCGCTTGATTTTCCAAAAAACCACAAAACCCCTTTTTTCGTTGCATTTTCAAATTCATGTGACAAAAAGAAAAAAAAAATTTTCGGGAAAGCAATGGCCAGTTGTTGAGGAGAATTTATTCAAATTCTTGAAACCCACCTTTAAATTTCTGTGCGATCATTGGTTACTGAGATATCGATAATCAAAGACAAAAGGATCCTTTTCCATTTGAAGACCGATATCTCGGCGATAAGTGGGCGTATCAGGGTGTATAAAAAAGCAAATTAAAGCTAAATAAACAAGGTCCGATCCTTATAATGGTCAAGCTAAAAAAAAATCTCCACGTCCGTAGACCAAAAAAAAAACTAAAAAAATTTTGAAAATTTTCTTGTTGCTGGTTTTTCTACGATTACTCAAAAAGAGCGGAGGGTACAAAATTTTGAAGTTCGAATCCAAAATCCAGACACTTGGAGCTACAATTTCCTTTCATTTGATTTCCTGTACGAATTGCTCTCGAAGTTACGGCCTGTTGAAAACTGCCCAAAAATTTGGAATTTTTTTTTGATCCGTTAATTTTTTCCATTAGTTTATCTAGACCTCACCCCATTGATAGATGATTACTTAGTTGTGCGTAGGCATGTAAACAATCATTCATTTATATGTCGAATAAGAAAATGAGAGAAATCTCACAGTCCAACCTAATTGTTTGGGACTAATATTGGTGCGTAATCTAAAATTACAGAAATGAATTGTTTGAAATGAAAATCACCTTGTTCTCTGAATAACACCCAGATTAGCTGTGATAACAGATTTCTCGAATTTTATATTTCATATTTTGTACATGCAAGAGAACTGAAATGAGATTCTATGATTAATTGGTGGTCAAGAATTTTAGTACTGTCATCTAGAAAGTAAGTGTATCGAGCAAATATTCTCGAACAGTTATAACAGTTTCTTTGATGCAACACTTCAGGAAGTGTTAAACAAGCGGAAAGTGATGGTAGGAAATAGCCCGAACAAAGAGAACGCTGAAGATTTCGGAACGAAAGATTGTATCATTTCCCCGGCAATTGAACACTTCGTTCAAAGCTACGAAGCTACGCTACGCTTTCTTGCACGAAAGTTGCAAGGTCGATAAATTGAGTCATAACGTGTTCTACTTGAAGTTATGATGTGGATGGAAGGTTCTATCCGACATATCATAATTGTTTTTTCTATAGAATTACGAGTTGAAGGTTTGCGATCGATTCATTCCAAGAGTATGGAGTAATTCTAGTAAATCTCCCAGTCGTAGTTCACATAAGGTGAAACTGATTCATTCATGCTCTAATAAATCAATTACAATAATCCAACTTGGAATATGAGAAATTAGAATTGTAATGATGTGAGATTATCCATATAATTTCAGAAGCTATTATGAGATCTTGCCTGCATTGAAGGGGGAATTAATATAAATATTAATTGAAGGTCCCATTCATTTCATCACTACAATTTTACGTTATTGTGTAAAGAACAGAGCTTTATCATTCTGCACAGAAGTCTATTATTTTCAAAAACTCACAAGACTTGATGACGAAGAATCAGTTATCGAATTCCATTCTGTCCGGTGGTTTGTACGTCAGCTTTATGATCATGATTATAATCAGGTAATTAGTTGTGAAATGTCGTAGCGCAATCCTGCGCAAAATTTCGAGAGATCTGTTTCGTTAGAGAAAATTTTTCAAAATTTTTGCGCAGACTATTTCATTTCGGAATTCATTCGTCAGATTTCACTGATCATCGCTTTAATCCTGTAATGAACATTCAAAAACCATGTATGTACCAGAATTCGACGCCATAGAATATTTTCGGGAATTTTGTTGAAAAATATGCAAAAGAAGCTTCTGAAAGAATTGATATCTAGGCTCGATGTTTATAGCGTATGGCGGCTTACGAAGGTTGATTTCATGAATGGGTCTAATCTGTCTGATGACTCCATTTAGATGTTAGGCGCAAAATTTCGAACGAACCTCCAAGTCATCATTTTGCGACCAAATAATGGCTTTCAGAGCTGCAGTTTCGGGAACTTTGAGAAAATAGATTTTGAATGGGTAAATCTACGGATCGTAAAAACAATAACTTTCTAGAAAAAGAACTTGAAAACTCGATGTTTGTAGTGTAGATTTGGACCTCAACTAAGAAGGCCCAATTCATGAAGGAGTGAAATCCACCCAAAGCTTCCGCAGAAATATACTTTCACAATTTTGGTTGGCTAATATTTTCATGAACACTGATCAAATTGAATTAAAATCAAATCCTTGATTGGAAAATAACAGCTTGAAGATTCATACAGAATTTCGTGAGGATAATATGATCAGAAGATCGTAAAATTTTCCACAATGTTGTTTTTTACCATTTTCACACAAGTTGCCAAGTTTCATCATGATCGAATCAGATTTTTTTGAGTTATTACGAAATTTGACATATTTTTTTCCAATATCTCCCGAAATTAAAAATTGTATCGAAGTGAAATTTGGTACATTTGTCGCAATTTTTTTCAAATATGGTTAAAGGTTGCAATATTTGAACAAAAAAACTCGCAGAGAATGGATGATCAAATCGAATAACATTCGTTTCCCTGTCTTGACTATGTAATTTTGCTCCATGACTCCAACACACGACCCAAATTCAATTCAATCGAATATTGAATTTCATTAAATAACAATCATTCCTTAAGAGTTTTTTTTTATTTATTTTATTTTTTTTCAGGGAACACAAGAAGAAAGGATAATACTAACAACTGCAGAAGGAAAATCGAATAAGAACATCCCCCTTCCAGATATTCGATTAGTTGATGGTCCAACGATATTGGCAGGACGTGTTCAACTCAAGCATAAAGGACAATGGCAGAGCCTTTGTACAAACTCCAAAAAGTGAGTTAAACTCAATATATTGAAGGTTTTTTGCCTTCTCTATTTATTTCTTCACTAGCTGACCCACACCAGCTTCTAACGGTGAACAAATCAGCTTTGAATATGACACAACATTTCAATTATTCCTCAGCAAACTATTTTGATTCTAAATACTTCATGTTATCAGGTTGGACTCACTGATATCGAACCCGGTGTCAAAAACGATTCTGTCCGGCCGGCCATCAGAATGAACGATTACCGGCGTACGGAAAAAACTATCGACTTGAAAATTTTTTAGGATGGTTGCCTTTCAAAATGCGAAGGTTGAGTTCGTTAACGGGTGAAATCAACCTAATGGTTTCGGAGTTATAGCCATCTAAAATTTTTAGGTTATTTCCCTGATGCTTCGATGACTATAACTGAAGCGATTGAATTGAAACTTGGTAACTAGTTGGAAAATAAGGACAAACGAGAAAATAATTCTAAAAATTTCCTAGTTTGTCTGATGAAAGAGTTAGATTTGTGATCTGAATCGTCACAGTTCGCTCTGTTAATCGTTTATTTTGTTTGTTCACTTGGCAATCTATTTTCCAAGAAACTGCCCTTGACAAATAGTTAAATAATGCAATAAGATAGGGCGTTTTCCATGAACAGGCGATTTTATTGAATTCTAATAGTTCTGTTTCAGATATTGGTAGTGAAAACCCAAGAAAACATAAAAAATGAATTTTTATTCGTTTATCCATTTAATTGTTCTTACTTGTTTATTTCAGATACTTTTTTCAGAGTTGATGTTTTTCTAGAAATTGTTCGAAAAAGTCCTTCGGAATCACAAGAAATACAAATTTTAACTAAGTTGAACAAGGAGTTTTTTCTGTTGTAAAAAACGATTTTTCTGAAAATTAACAGAAATTTCACTATCGAATCGAATCTTTAAGAGAAATTTTCCCAAATATATCCATCAAATTTTAAAATTTCAATATACAGAGTGTTGAATCTCAGCTTGCCAGAAGTCCCACATTTTTCTTATACGGACCAGCTATCATTCAATCGTGTGAATATGAATCGAATAACTTGTATAAATGAATTATACGTTCTATATATCAACAGATTATACTGGGTAGTTCAAAAGTTATGAGAAATGAAATTATTGGTGAATACAGAAATTACCCTGTAATTTAGTTATGCAATTGTTAAGATCTATGATATATTGAAAGAAATGGAACATTTATTTTCACAAAAATCCAAAAATACCTATCCGATTGAGCTGAAACATGAAACATAGTTGAAAAAAGTTGGCCTAAAGATTCATGTAATATAAAGAATAATCGGATACTAACACGCGAGTTTGCGCGTTGGCATTTTATAAGTGTGTATCAATTATTTATTCGATAGGATATGTTGTTTCGGAAATATTACATACCTGATTTGGTGATATTGGGATTCTGAATACTCGTAATTTTGTAAAATTGAAAATTTGAGTTTCGATTTCATCGAAGTACGAAGTAATAAGTGTTTCGTATTAGCCATCGATTTGTTGTTTGAATAAGATCATAGTCATCGTATATACCCGTGATCAGTTTGGACCAGTTCGTGTCTGCATTTCTGTAAATATTATGGGATGCCGGAATTTCAAATGCGTCTATCCACTAAACTATTAGGCGGATATTGTGTGTATTCTGAATCTGACTTTCGTATTTATATATATATATATATAATATAAGTATATTAAGAGTCTAAAGTATATCTAGTGAGGATTCTTTAAGGGTATTAAGAGTCTAAAGTATATCTAGTGAGGATTCTTTAAGGGTTTATCGACTCGTCATTTGGAGGGAAATAAATTAACCGTAAACAAACAAGTATGACAGATCAATCTGAAATGAATTTTATACAATGTGATGTGGCTAATTTATATTGTATGTACCTGTGATGTTTTGGTTTATGTGAAATTTTATTATTGTGACGAATGTTGAAGCTCGATGCTAGACCATGTAAAAATCTCACATTCAAAGCCCTGAAGAAGCATTAAATAAATGCGAAAGCTTGGCGAAGAATAAAGAGTCCACTTTATTTCCCTCCAAATGACGAGTCGATAAACCCTTAAAGAATCCTCACAATATATATATATATATATATATATATATATACCTAGAACCTGACGTGAATTCAGCAGTTTTTGCGCCCATGTTCACATTCAGTGATATCCCCTGAACATGCGCGCAAAGGCTGCTGACTTCACGTCAGTGCACTGGATTTCAATTCGATCAAATCTGTTTCTTCGGCAATATTGGAAAAAAGAAAACACAGATTATATAGAATTTCACCCTATCGAAAAATTACAGTTCGAACGTTTATACAGAATTTAATGAGGATACGATAACCATCAGAGGATCACAGAATATTGAATATTCTGTGTTGAACAACAACTATATCGAGGAAAACCATGAAATTTCACATATTTTTTCCCGATATCTTCAAGAATAATGATTGTATCGAACTGAAATTTCGTACACTGCTGGAAAATATAAAGTTCAAGGTATGATCGAAATATTTTTCAAATGTAATGAATAGTTCCAGAAAAAAAAATTTCCGAAAAATATGTAGGGAAAACTTTTTTTGAATTAACTGACACCACGATCTCAACAAAATTCTAGGAAAAGTTGCAAGCTTTTATGTTACAACAAACGGCCAAGTTTCAATTCATTCGCTCCAGTAGTTCTTGAAATATCTGGGAAAAACCTCAAAATTTCGAAAGGCTGTTACTCCGAAACCTTTCTGACTGATTCCGCCCATGAACGAACTCTACCTTCGCATTTTGAAATGCAGCCAACCCAGAAATTTCGATAGGATTTTCCGTACGCCCGTAATCGTGCCTACGGACGGACGGCCTGCCTGCCGGACATAATCGATTTTGATGCGACATAATTGAGTCCAACCTAGTCGTTTGAGACCATTTTCGACTCAAAATTCGGAAATTACAGACATATAGACAAAACGATAGCACAATGTTTCCCAGAACATGCGTGCAAAAAATACTGACGCGATCGGGTAGAAAATTGGAACAATGATATAGGTATCTACGAGCTCTCATTCCAAAAAGTTAGTGAAGTTCTAACCTTATACATCGTACGAACTATAACGAGAAGAAATGAAAACTTTCACAAAATATACGAATAATTCATAAGGACTAAGACAAATGTTCTGATCGATACATATGAATTCCTTGACTTATTTCAAGCCGTCATACGGAAGCAGAATGTTCTCATTTAAGCCCAATAAGTTTTAAACAGAGTAAAATCCGACCAATTGTTTCGGAGATATACACTGTAGAATTAGTTTGTCTCAATATTTTCAACAATACAGGACCAGTCTGATACGTCTTCAAAGTTCCTTATTCGAAATTCAGAGAGAATCGTATGATTAACAGTTTTCAATTTGCACGCATTATGATCAGGTTATTTTATTGGTTGCCTCAGTAGTATTTTTGGAAATATGGGTCATTTTTCGATCGATAAAATTCATATTAACAATTACTTCCTCCTTGCAGCTGGACTACTGCCGATCTCGAAACAGCCTGTCGACAGCTTGGTTTCCAAGGAGGATCCTTTTTCATGTGGTACAACCGACTGATGCCACTCAAACCTAGGTTGTTATATGAACAACCGAATTGTACGGGTAAAGAAAGTTCTCTTCTCAACTGTGGATGGCATTCCAGACAGATGGGTTCTGGTGTTTGTGATTATCATCCAGATTTGGCGATACAATGTTCGCCACGGCATGACAGACCCCTTCCTTTTTGGAGAGGACTTCACTTCGAACACGCTGAATACGATAGGTTTTTGAGTAGGAGTAGAACCTTATACGTACCCCAGTCACTATCGGAGTTGAATTACGTAGATATTATGTACGCTGGGGCAGGAAGAGACCAAAGTACAACGAGTGCAATTGAGGTTGTGGGAGTGGTGCCAATAATGGATAATATAGAGATTTTGAACTCTGCCTACAATGGTATCAACATTTCTTACTCCGAAGCTCCGGTTCATCTGAACAATTGTACGGTGAGGAACAATAGGGGTTACGGTGTTTTCATAAATTCCAGTTACGGATCAGCGCATATCGAAAACAGTGTTATAAATGAGAATGGAGGAGATGGTGTGAGGTTTGTAAGAGCATTAGAAAGACCTGAGGACAAAATAAACAAATTCGGTTATAACGATTTCTGTAACGTTGCTATTCAATCTAGTCAAATTTATCCAGTGCAACTATTTTTCGAACAAACAGTTTACCCGAATCGCGATATAATGTGTGAAAAAGTATTTACTACAAGATTTGGTGAAGTTCTGACTCTATACATTGTACGAGCTATAACGAGCAGAAATGACAGTGCTCACATCGAAATATACGATGGTAGCAGTTTCAACAACAGGCTGATTAATAATTTTCCCATAAGAAACAATACACGACCGCAGTCCATATCCACGACGGCAAACCAGATTTATATAAAATTTAAAGCTGAGTCATTCACTCAATCCGTTGTATTCCTACGACTTGTTTCTGGACGTCAGAAAATGTTTGATTTGAACGTCAGCAACTCTGAAATTTCAGATAATTTAGGCAGGGGGATAGTGATAGACAATCTACGTTCCCAATTGCATGTTTACAAGTCGTCAGTATCTAAAAATCAATACGTGGCCGGAGTTCACGTAACAAGTGGTGTAGGCGATATCAACGTAACTGATAGCAAAATATTCTTCAATAAGGGTGATGGCATTAATGTCACCTACACCGGAGGAAGCAGAAATATTTCTCGCTCGTCGATCAGCTCCAATCAGGGCTATGGCATAGCGATATGGTTGAATCATACTGAAGAAACAGAATATATTTTCACAAACCAATCGACTGTTTTACAATATTCTGAAATTTATAAAAATATTGAGGTTGGTGTACTGCACGGAAATTTCTGTGGACCATTATCCCTCAATTTCAGCGGAAACACATTTAGAAGTTGCCTGAGCGATGCCTTAGAAATACAGAGTTGTTGGAAGAACACAGAACAACTTGCCCAATTACAGGTCGGTCACAATGTTTTCCAAGGAAACGAAAGAATAAGTTTGAGAATAACACCAGCGCTCAATTTTAAAGCTAAGGTTGAGTATAATCACTTTAGATCCGGCACATTCGGAAGTATACTGATGAAGAATAAACCGTTGGAACAATTCAACATTTTACCGAATGACGTATTAGTACAGCAGAACTATTTTCTCAACAACACAGGAATATTCGTTGTAAATTTTGCTCTGTCACCTTATGCTTCCAACCAGCATTTAATGTTCACCAGGAATTTCGTGAAAAATAATAAAATTACCGAGCCATTTCAACCAGAAGATGGATCAATATCGAATCTTATTCCACGAAGTAGGGTTGCAGCACCAGTTGTTGTGGGCTCCAACAACGTTGTTGTCTTCAGAAACATAATTGAGAATTCAGATTCTAAATACGAAATAGGAAGTCATCTAGAGGATCAAAGTAAAACGATCAATTGCACTTTTAACTGGCTTGGATTTGGCAGTGATGAACATATATTCCACAGAATATTCCATCGGTTTGACAGATACAACCTAGCCAAAATATCTTTCATACCATTCCTTCTACACAATTCAAATCCTTTAACAAACAAGTACAGCATACAGCAAACTTATGTCCCAACATTTTTTGCCAGAGCTTCCAATAGCATTGGGGGTGAAATAGAGGGAGAAGAATTTCTTTCTAGAGGCGAGTATGTGGTAGAAAAAGATATCAATATTAGACCCGGGGGAAAACTCACTTTAGAACCTGGTGTAACGTTGCGGTTTCCATCTTCAATTGGTATGCTGGTTGGTGGGCAACTCGAGGCACGTGGTGTAGGACCTGATAGCATCAAATTAACCTTGAAAGAAGAAATTTCTCATGCCCACGACAATGAAACTTTCAGTCCTGATATGGATACATTTGAATATGCCACACAATTTCCTTCAGTCGAGCCAAAAGGCCCAATAAGATTGCTTGGTGGAAATACAGAGACATTAGGGCGGTTGCAAGTAAAAATAAACAATGAATGGGGTACAGTTTGTAACTACGGATGGACCAAAGAAAATGCGGCATTAGTTTGTCAACAGTTAGGATTCGTGTTGAATCCCGACGATTGGATGGTGGAGAGAAATGAACTACCAGATGCAGGTACAACTGAAAAAATCCTCTTATCAAACGTTCAGTGTGATGAATTCGATATGGATATCACGAAGTGTAGAGCTGAAAAAGCTGTTGACTTCGAAAACTCCTGTTCCCACGAGAATGATGTTGGTGTTAGATGCTACAAGACATCATGGGCTGGAGTGAGATTTGCAGGATTGGCAGAAAGGAGCAACATTCAATATTTGACGATTGAATATTCTGGCCTGCTAGACTATGCCACCAACACCTTCAAACCTGCCTTGCAACTAGACTTTGCACGTCACAACTTCGAGAATATCAAGATAACAAATAATTTCCAAGATGGCTTGGGTATTTTGTATTCCGATATATTCACAGATGATACAATCAACATAATAAAGAACTCAGAATTCAGCAACAATAAAGGTGCAGGTATAAGCATAAAACAGTTTGGACTTAATGTGTATGGTAGCGTGATCGAAGGAAACAAAATAGGTATTAAGCACGACTCTTCGTTACCAGGCCTTCAGCAGAGAGAATTTACTGGTTGGTTCGTAGACCAAGAGGAAAATTACGTTTACAGGCCCATTTTAATACCATATCTTTCGAGTGCAAGAAACATCGAGTTACAACACGGCGAAACTAAATACATAGTCACGCAAAAAGTTGAAGGTCCAGTTATCACGGATTCCTACACGATAAGATGCGACCCTGGTTGGGTCATAGGTATACAGTTACTCAATCCTATCGAGAACAGGAGCACCGAAGAAATATTTATAAAGGATGCCTTGGCTTTATCTGGAAAATCTGATAGATGGAGCCTGAAAAGGGACCTAGCAGTCTTCCCAACAACTTCCAGCAGTTATGGCATAATTTTGGAATATAACAGCGGCAACCACGCCCTAGGAGGCACTGTGATTGTTTTGAGCAATATCAGGGCACCCGTGCAGAATATTGCTAATAAAATAGTTAAAGGACCTGTTCCAACGCTGACGATACAGCGCAGTATAATTCGGAACAATGAGATAGGTATAATGGGTCTTTACTATAATAGATATTTAGATGAGCTTGGAAATCATTACTTGAGAAAATCCAACGAGACCCTAAAATGCATTTTCTGCGATATTTCTCACAACAAACGGGAAGCTATCTTGATCCAATCACCCAACTGGGACTTGCACAAAAGCAATATTTCAGAAACGGTTATTATGATAAATAATTCACTGATAACGGATAATGGTCAAGGAATATATCATTTTTCAAGAGACATGCGACAATCTAACAATCTCTTCCACTATGTTCTTCAACATGACACTATCGAAAGAAATAAGTATGGGGGTTTCGATATAAGATTGCCGTATGTATGGCAGTATAACGAAAACTTCACGCACTCAATTTTTATGGACAATAATACTTGGACAAATAACAAAGATTTGATCATAAGCATGGACGGCCACTACGCTGAAGTAAATATTACAAGAACAAAATTCAACAATAATTACTGTAAATCAGGATTATTGACCATTAAAGGTATGGAGAAAAAGTTGTTCATTGTTGAAAACAAGTTCAATAACAACAACGCAAAGTTTCTTGTGAAATTCAACTTGGATAGTCAATCAGAAATAATTGGAGATGTACCTGCTATTTTCATGTATAACGAGTTGAGAGAGAACCGGTTCAACCCTATGAAGATAGATAACTTGAGAAAGTTTGATCAAGATGCAACAACTGTTATCTCATTCAAAGGTATTCAAAAGGTTAGAGTGAGAAGAAACTTGATGTCTAACAACGACTTGGACTTTCTCCTCATTGCCGGTATCATAACGGCCAAAATTAATAACACTATAAACGTAGCTGAGAATTGGTGGGGAACTGATGATCTGCATCAGATCCAAGAAAAAATTTTTGATTTTCACGACTGGAATAACCACGCTATAGCTCAGTTCCAACCGTACCTTCTGAGCAACGATTTCGAAGCTAGTTTTTCCACAACCTTCGATATTGGACACAATCTTGATTTGGACTACCTAGGTGGACAAATATATGGAAACCTTACAATTTCAAATCGTCAAAAACCCTACATCATCAAATCTGACATAACTGTGATGCCTGGAGCCACGTTAAAGATTGAACCTGGTGTTACAATGGAATTTCCACCCAACGTAGGAATACTAGTACTTGGTTCTTTGAAAGCCAAGGGACTCCCTGGAAATGAAATCACAATGAGGCCAAGTGGGCGCTCGGACCAATATAAATTCATAACAAGAAAACGCCGTGGTATGGAGAAATTCCAAATCAACCAAATAAGACTTTGCAAAGATTTGAGATGCCAGAACGATGACAGTGTGATTTCTAACGAAGGATTTCTAGAATACTTCAATTCAACAACTTTCCAATGGGTGCCCATGTGTGATTCCCGCTTCACGGAAAGAAACGCTCAAGTTGTCTGTAGGGAACTTGGCTTCGATCCCCTCAATGCTTTCTTCGAGCACGATATTAGAATCGAGTTCCACAGCAATTCACTCACGAGAATTTGGTCGTGGCCCGAACCACTACAGTGTGAAGGAACAGAAAATAGATACACCGATTGTCCCATAAGACTCAACGGTCAGCAGTATGGCCACCGGCACAGTTGTAAATGGAACTCCAAATATGTGTTCATCAACTGTGGCGAAACCATGGGAGATAAACGCGGCGTTTATTGGGGTGGAGTAAGATTTGCTGATCCATTGTTTGAACAACAATTATTCATTCATAGATTGCATGATGTCCATACTCATAACGACATTAAAGAAGAACAGTCGACAATGGAATTCGTAAAGATCATCGGTGCAGGTATATTACACAATGAAAAATCTCCTGCCATACAAGGTATCCTTAAGAGTCCCAAGATAAGTTATGTTACCATCAAAGACACTGCATCGCATGGGATCAACTTTATTTCACCTCAAAAAACTTTGAACTTGTTGCATAACAATATTGAGCATTCGGCAGGAGTGGGCATCAACATATTATCATTAACTGGGGAAGGAAGAGAATCGGAATATTCGAGTTTTGTCCCTCTGAGAGATCTCAACATTCCTTATCAATTATTTGGACTAGTGGATATATGCGACCCTCAGAAAGAAATGATAATAGAAGAAAAAATGTTAGTTTATTACAAATACGACAATCATCCAGTAAATTGCATAAAGATTTTCAAGAGCGCCTTTAACATCAAAGGATTAGGATTCAGACTGCTACAATTTAATCTGTTCAATTCGACCAACCAGTATTCAGTCCCAGATTACATATCGTTGTATGACGGAGATATATTCAATGTTACCTCAAGAAAAATAGCTCAATTCACAATGAACTCCATGAATGAGAATAAATTCTTCAAGACCAGACTCCCCAGTTTGAGCGTTAAACTTTTTGCGAATGGTGCATCATCGAATCATGGCTTTTTCGCTGAAGTCGTAACTCTGCCGATATCAGCCGTTGGATTTAGTAAGTTTTTCAATTTCGGGTATGTTCTACAGTTATAACATATTCTCTTTCAGATAGAGACGTTCAACATAATATTTCCTTCTCGGTGATGGAGAACAATAAAGAAGGAGGTCTGCTGTATATGAGCGCTGGAGAAGTTAATCCTGTTGTGACGGTAGAAAAAAATCAATTCAAAAACAACTGTAAAAAGTTTTATGGAAATTTTACGACGTGTAAGGCAGCAGTGGAAATGGATGTGCAGAATACAGAGTCTATATTTTTTAGAGTAAGTACATTGATATTCTTGCCAACAGGTAGTTCCAATCAATTGAGGTGAGGAAAATGATTTAATACTTCTGGATGAAACTTGGACCAGGTGATTCATTGAGGGTTGCGACCGGTCGTATCTCGAACACCGTTCATTCAGAACTTAGAACCAGGTTCCGGAAGAAAATTCTCACGACAAAATCAGCCTCTAGAAAAATATTTTTAAGTTCGTAGTTCTCCACTAAAGGGCGCAATCTATCACTCGTTAAATTTAATTTAATTTTTTACGAAATATTCTCCAACTAATAGTGGTACAGATTAATGAAGTGAGAAACTTCTTGACATCCTTTTTTTCAGTACATTTTCTATATTCGCTAATATTTAGTGGTGAGATGGATTTTCTTCACAAAAAAAAACACTCATTTCTGTATAAGTGGACGGATTTTTTCGTACTGTTGTTTATTTCAAGTCTATTGAAAGCACATTACAGAAAAATATGACAACATACTGGGCGGTGTCCCAGTTGAAAACTACAGACGGCTGTATATCACATCACCCTATGTATTTTACTGGAGGATTTCAAATGCAATGCCATAATTCAAGCCAACTGGGAATAAGCCAAGCAGCAAAACCCATTGACTTATTGAAACTGCAGACTGATATTTTTTGTCGATTTGAAGATATTAAAATTTTTGTAAATTCTGCTGCGTGAGCTTGAAAAAACACTGCAAATTTTACACAAGGGTACATTATTTTCTCAGTTAAGTAACCCAATATACCGTTGATATCTTAAACAACTTAGAACCGAATGGGATGATTCATTCATCGATATTATTGGAAATTTGCAGCGTTCTTCTTTATATTTCAGAAACCACTGGTCGGAAATCATCCGGGTAAAATTTTTAAGGTCTAGTTATGCAACAGTAATCAACGTTCAGACTTTCATGAAAATTCCGTGGTAAGTTTTCGAGGAATAATTTCCACCGCCCATTTATACCCCTTAGGGTGCACTGATACTTCTGAAAAGCTCGGAGGATCAACCCCGAGTGACACACGATTTTTCTACCAAGTTTCAAGGATTTTCGTTCAGTACTTCCAGAGAAAAGCCCCGGACAACAGATGGCGGACGGACGGATTTTTTTTTATTCGTTCATTCAAATCTACATACTCCAAAACGTAAACTGTGAAATTTTCAGGGGGGGTTAAAAATTTTTTTTGTTGGTCTATTATTTGATTTTATCAAATAATAAACCAAAATGAGTGAATGACTTCATTCGTCATGGCAACAAAACAAAATACGTAAAAGATATGCAGTAACAATAATATGACGAAATGAAACTACCAGAATATAATAATAACAATATTTCAGTTGGAGAAATAGTTCAGACTGCCAGCGGAATTTTATTTTTCATATCCTCACTTGTATTTTTCATGGAAAACGCCCTTGCGGATTGCAGCATGGAAAAATTTGTCAAGGGCAGTTTCTTGGGAAAGAGGTTGCCTAATGAACAATACCGGACAATACAAACGATAAACAAAGCGAACTGTAACGCAAAATTGCAAAATTTTTGTTTCAGTATTGTTTATCAGGCAACCTTTTTCCCATAAAACTGCCCTTGACAAATAGTTCAATCCTGCATTCCGCAAGGGATGTTTCAATAAAAAATCAATCTCATTTAATTATAATAGTTCTGTGTGAGATATTGGGAGTGAAAATCCGAAAAAAACACAAAATGATATTGAATCTAACCAGTTTCTTGCACTTTTCGTGCTGATCTTATGAATGCCTCCTGGAATGATGAAGTATCGTGCATTCCTTTTCAGATAATACTGCATTTTGTAAACATTCAAAATGAACATTAAGCATATCATATCCTTTTTCATTTGAATAGTCAGGAATCATAAACTTGTATTTTGCAATCGACTTGAATGAGTTTGACTGCTACAGAAACCGATAGTAAACAGTAACGCCAAAGCTAACAGGATCTCCACCAGCTCGTTTAAAAGGGATATGTTCATAGCAAAAGATGGTGAGCTCTATGAATAATCAAGTATTAGATGATTGTTTATTTTATGTTAACTTATGCTGTTAGTGACATGAATTTTTGATGTGTTTTTTTTCTTTCATTCAATTGTTCGAATGATGAAACAACTCAATTTCCTCCTAAAACTCACAGGGTTGATGACCACTTATCAAAATTCACAAAAACGTTAATATAGGTAATATATATCTTCACAATGAGAAAAGATATCAGTCTGTGGTTTTCACTAGTCAATAGGTAGGTGAAGCTGCTTGGCTTATTGCCAGTTCGTTAGAATTATAGCATTACATTTGAAATTCTCCAGTAAAAAGCATAAATAGGGTGAATTATGACACTTCAATAGCCTGTATATTTTAATTGGAACAGCTGGTTTATTCTTGCCTTATATATCTGTAATCTGGTCTGAACCCCTTCAAATGAAACAACAGTATGAGAAAATCGGTTCTCGAAGTCGAAAGTGAGAGTGATTTTTGTGAAGAAAAGGTTTCCATTCCATCATTAAACAGTAGAACATTTGGAAAAATTACCGAATCATAAGTTTTTTAATAGAAAGTGAAGTTTCTTATTTTATAATTCATTATCACTGTTAGTTGAAGAATATTTCATAAAAAATGGAAATATATTTTACAAGTGATAGATTCCGCCCTCTAGTGGAGAACTTACCAACTTGAAATTATTTTAATCAATTTTTAGAACGTTTTTGTGATTGGGTTTTTTCCGGAAGTAATAGGATAAACGGTTTCCGATATACGGCCGGTAGCCACTCTTAAGGAATCACCGATACTTGAGTCTACAATTCTGTTATAATGGCACGCATTTGAAAAAACGTTTGATAAAATTTGTTTTGGCTCTGCGTTGTTGCAATGTTTTATTCATAGCTTAAATTTATAAATGGTTATTCTTGAAATTTAACAAGTTAATTTTGTCATCTGTATACTAACAATGGGTTACGTTTTCAGAACAATTTAGTTGAGGGAAACCAAGGAGGCCTCTCTATCAGGTCTGTTTCCAGCTCCGCGGCTACTTCTTTGAAAGGATACATAAGGAATAATCTATTCGTCAACAACACTAATCTTCCTGCACTATTCATAGAGGGAAGGAAATCTTCCCCATATCAGGAAGTGACGATGACCAGAAATTATTTCACCCGAAATATATCCCCATATGTAAACAACATAATATTGAAACAAGTCGTTTCAAGTTTTACACACAATTACGTGAAACGAAATATCGGTCTCAGGAATTTAGAGATATCTGGTTTTGATGGGGTCAGATTGCCTATTTTCCAGACTATGTCGCACAATGGATTTTACAAGTAAGATATATTATATAATCACAAGATTTTCCAAAAGAGCAGAGCCAGGGTCTGAATTAAAAACCCATTCTTCTAATCCTGACTACTATCTTCTCCCATTCTTTTCAGGAATTTTATGTATGATTGGTCATTCACTATACAATCACAGAATACAGTAATTCTGAAACAGCATAAATAAATGTTCACTGAATTCAAAAGATGAAAAAGATAGAAAGAATTATGTTTCAGTAAATTTTATTGTTAGCAGTTTAAGACTTATGATACTCGTTCAGCAGATTGTATATCAAGAATGGATTTATCATAAAAATAACAGAATCGTGTCACAAATCTCAATTAAGGGTGTTTTGTTAGGGAGGGTTCGAAACAAAAAAAAATTATTTCTAAATCTAATGTATAAGAAAATTATTGAGAGAATTATATGTATCCATGTACTCCTATCAAAAAAAAACTACTTAAGGACTCAATATTTCCTGAGTAAATTTGGAGTTCGATGAAAGGGTGGAATTCGTAAATGATCAAAATTCTTCCAATAGTTCTCTAGATAAACCTCATAAAAAATTTCTTCAAGCAATAGCAGTAACTGGATCTGGTATACTTTGTGCTACACACTCAAGGAATACCCTTTTTCGGTTTATTATTTGATAAAACCAAATAATAAACCTCACCCCCCTTAAAATTTCACAGATTTCATTTTGAAGTATGTGGATTTGAATGAACTGATAAATAAAAATCCGTCCATCCGCCGTCTGTTGTCCGGGGCTTTCCTCCGTAAGTACTGAACCGAAATCCGTGAAATTCGCTAGCAATATTGCGTGTAGCTAGAGGTTGATTCTCCAAGCTAAATTTCTCGAAAACTTACCACCGAATTTTCATAAAACTCTCAACGTTGATCACTATTGCCTAACTCAACCTAAAAATTTTCACCGGATGACTTCCGACCAGTGGTTATACAGAAAAACGCTGCAAATTGTGATGTGAAAAACAAATGAGTTATGAATACCATATAAGTTTTATTAAGGATATCATTGAGAAAATAATAAACCTTTGTTTAAAATTTGGAGCGTTTGTTCTCTAGCTATACTTCAGACATCGGGACCTTTGAAAATGCTCATACAAGTCGACATACCTATTTTGATCTATCAAACATTTTTTCTGGAAATGAACTTTTAACTCATTGTTTCACTTCTATGATCATTTTATCCTACTTTACCTTATACAATTGATATTGCATTTGCCAGACACCTCATTTTATTTTTCAATGAGTGCCCTGTCCTCAATGGCATTAAGGCTCCTCTAACGATGGACTGATCTTTACAGATTATTATAACATGAAGACGTGATTTATGTTTTATACAGCCACCGGGGAATTTTCTTAAATACAATTTTTTTTGTGATGATGATTACAAACAAAAAGAGTTAATATGGATACCTGGATATGCTATCGATGGCACCTTCGAATTACACCAGAGTACAGAGTACCATGTATAATCATTCGAAAAAAATTTTGAAGTGTAAAAAGTTTTCTTTTACTTTTTCGGCACGAAAATGCGATAGTGTAACGTTATGTCAAATGATTTTAGTTCTTGGCACTTCGAAAATGGTGATGTGAATCAATACATGCGAAAACGATATATTTACTCTTACAAAAATTCATCTCATTCTATTTTCTATATATTCAAGTATATTCCTTCATCTTCAAGATGCGGTTATATTGATTTGAATGCAGGTGAAAAAAAAAATATGAGGCTTGAGCTCGCACGAGGAAGCGGACTATGAAATTGATTCAGCCTGCCCACTCAGGTCCATTCATTTGAAAAGAATGTTAATTTGAAGTTTGGAGCAATTATCTGAAACAAAACGAATGATGGATTTCGTATATTTCTGTTGACAAACTCCTTCTGGTACACACACGAGCTCCCTATTATCTATTCGTTTTCAAAATAATCCCCCTATGCCTGGTGTCTTTTCACAGGGGACACCGAAATCCGTTGCGGAAGTAACTGATTCAGGTCATAATTTATGTACAGATTTCTTACTACATTCAATCCCACCACCTGGAAAATCATCATGCATTGTTTCATCATGTTTGAATCCTTTCCTAATCTCAATATTTTTTCAGCAATTACGCTTTAGCTTGGGATTCACGATCGACCATTGTAGCTGGAACAGCTGGACAACAATACGTTGACAATATTTTTTCTGATCCTGACAACGACTATGAGATGATAACCGTCAACAGATCGTTGTAAGTTTGATGGCATCGATAATAGTATATTTCATTCAATTATTTATAAGCATCTGCTGAAAATATGACAGTTCAAATGAACATATCAGGATCTCTGATGATTCAATAATATGTTGAATAGGTTTATTACAATGAAAATCTTTCACATTTTCTGATAGCAATTGAACACTCTCGTGTTGTATTATTGGGAATGTCATTTTTGCCCTATGACATATACCTACCCCGCTAAGGCTATTGGTCTGATACAGATACAGGATGATATATTGATTTTTGGTGGAACCTTTAGATGTTTATATCTTGTGAACGATTCAACGCATTCGATTCAAATTTAGTCATCTCAGGCCACTTCACTGTTAGGTATATGCACCCATATCGAAATGGCACAGATAAGAACTAGGAACTACTAAATAATATCTGCATAGATTTTTTCTTCGAGAACTGTTTTCCGCGTGGACGGCACATCAACAGTTAATTTTTATTATTATATTCAAAGCAATGAAAATGATACCTAGCCTAGTTGTTATCATAAAAATATTTCTGATTAGAGTGGTTCATTCATTAATTCAATTTATTTTTTTATGTGCATGCTGCATGAAGATTCGAAATCAACAGGTAAGAATGAAATATATAGCTCATAAGAGTGTGGTTATTTTGTGCTTTCATAGAGATATTCTTTCTGCACACGTTCTAGGTCGCTACCATTCTGTATAAATGTCTGTTTGTTTATGATTCCATTATACGCAATGAAAAAAGTATTCATGATCCCATTTAATTTTCGTGGTTATATTGGCCATAATAAGGTTAAAAGGTAGGAGTAATTGAAATCACTGAAAGTTTCAGAAAATTTTTGAGCTTTAAATAGGCAGATCAAAGTTTTGAATGGACATAATAGGATCATTTAAAGAATTCATATCCATTTTAATCTTCCCTTCTCAATTCTGGTTGATTATTTGATGAAACCAAATAATAAAATTAACCTTAGTGACCGACAAAAAAATAGAAATTACCCAACCTGAAAATTTGACAGTTCACATTTTTAAGTATGTAGATTTGAATGAAATAATAAAAAAACCCGTCCGTCCGCCGTCAATTGTCCGGGGCTTTCCTACTGAACCGAAATTCGTGAAACTTGTAAGAAAAATCGTGTTTCGCTCAAGATTGGTCCTCCAAGCTTCTCAGCAGGATCGGTGTACCCTAATGGCGCAAAACATTAGGTAGGCGGAAAATAAAATATTTCTCGAAAACTTACCACCGAATTTTCATGAAACTCTCAACATTGATTACTATTGCATTACTCAACCTAAAAATATTCTACCGGATGATTTCCGACCAGTGGTCCCTGAGTTATTAAGAAAGCTGCTAATTGTGTGGTGAAAATCCAATGAGTTATGAATAATATTCTAGTTGAAGTATCCATGGTATTGGGTTATTTAACTGATAAAACAATAAACCCCTGTGTAAAATTTGCAGCGTCTTTCGAAAGATACTAATCCGATATAATTGAAATAATCTATAGCTTAGGAATCACGAACCAAATTCAGGATGAATCACATCAATAGATTCTTTAGATTGAAACCCAAAGATGCACGGAACGGCTCGGAGACTCGACAATTGTTGAGTAGACTTGGAGCTGCATTACGAAGATCGAATACATAAATCGGTAAAATCTACCCAATGATTCTGTAGATATATCCATTAGATTTTTTTTCAATTCACTCACTCACTATACGATTGATCGAAATTTTACGAGTAGTTACACTGAATTCACTTCACAAATTTACTGGTAGAAATTACTTCTCAACTGTGAGAGATTTATTATGACCAGAGATAATGCAATGCAATAAACTAAATTAATGGTTCATGGATAAGAGAGAACTCCAGTTTAATAGTAAATTAACATGACACAAGGTTAAATATCTGTCGGTAAGGGCCGGTATTATAAAACTTAACTTTAACTTTAACTGGCAATTTTGAAAGTTATGTCCTACTACAACTGTCAAAATTGTCAGTTAAAGTTAAAGTTAAGTTTTATAATACCGGCCCTGAGTCAGAGCGTGGCTTCGCGTTTACAAGTTAACAAGTGGAGCGAGCGTAAAATTCAATATGTTTACGTGACGTTCCGGTTATGAACAACGATTTCCTCGACAAGTGAACCTTTTTTTCACATTTCTGTAACCTAATGCGGGAACAGTAATTTTTAACTGAACAGTTTTGGGATAGAAATAAGAAGAATCACATGTTCGATTCAAGGAAATCCAGCAGCGAAATTAATCGTCACATTTTAATGCCCAACTGACCCTGGAAGTCCCTAGCTTGTTCCTATCGACATTTATCGTGTTCTCGGTTCGAGAATCTAAAAGTTATTTTATAAATTAACATCATGAATTCAGAAACGGACATATTTGCGGACCCATGCTTATGAGACATTAATAATGGCTTTCTGTGTTAGCAAAGAGATTCAAATTGCGTATTATAAATATTTATACTAAATAAATTTTTCAGCACCCGGCAACATTGGAACACGAAAATCGACGCGATTTCAAACTATTGGGGAGTCAACAACTCATTGGCTGTTAGTGCCAGAATCAAAGATCAAAGCGATGACCCACGTTTATTGGAGGTTGAACATGTGCCTTACCTTATGAATAATAAATCGATATTGAATGATGGAAAATGCCCACCTGGATGGAATTTGGTTGGCCAGACTTGTTTTATGTACATAGGAGCACCTATGAGTTTTCATGAGGCTAAAGCTTTCTGTGAAGTAAGTAGAATCCACTCCCACTCTGATTCCCATTAAAAGTGAAAATCATCGGTTTATCATATTTCCCAAAATATTCATTTATTATTGAGTCAAATACAATATTTTGAATAGCTATTCATCAAACTGAAGGGCATTTGGCCGATTCATCAGAAGGCAATAAATGACCACTTTGAATGACAATGACAATGACCCGTGAGATACACGAAGCACTTGGCAAACAATGAACAAGTGTTAGGCTTATTTCAAGTAATTTTGGCTGAAAATGTTGTGTCGAACATTAAGGGTGCTATGTTGAGGGTGGCGTAGGAAATAGTTCTGAAACCAAAAACAGATACAATATATATAATTTTCGCCCTCTACTACTCGAAGCTCTGAGAGCTATCATCTAGACAATACTTGAATCATAATTCCATTGAATTATTAACCATTGATTCTCCTTCCTCTCAAACAACTCATTTGCATCCACTGCTGGCTGTAGGTCTCTCCTAGAGCATTCCATCATTTTCTTTTCTGAGATAGTGCCATCTTCCACCCGCTATTGCATTCACGTCATCTTGCCATCTTTTAGGTAGTCTCCCAACGCTCCGTTTGTATCCTCTAGGTCTTTATTGGATGATATTTCTTGGCCACCTTTCGATTTCTTGTCAAGCAACATGTCCAACCCAACTCCACTTCAACCTCGCCATAGTACCAACCACATCTTTCACCCTTGTTTTTCTTCTTATGACTACATTTCGAATGTGTTTTCTCAGGGAAACTCCCAACATAATTTTCTCGATAGCCCGATGTAATGTTCTTAAATGGTCAGCTAATCTTGCAGTTATTAATGGTCATGGAAAATATGACTCTATGACCATTAATTAGATCCAAATAAAGGCAAGAATTACATTTTTCATTATAAATGATTTGTCGAATATGCATTACCTCTCATGAGATGTTTGAATGAAATATTGATTATTTTTTCATATTTACAGGCTGATAATGCGTCCATGCCGTTCATTTTGGGAAATATTCACTATTTACCACTATACGAATTCATAAAAAAACAAAGTCAATGGAATATTTACTCTGAACGTGTTTGGGTTCAACACATCGACCAAATCAATGAGTGTACTTTGTTCGCTTTCCAAACTATAGATGTCGCGGACTGTGGGTTGAGGAATCCATTCATTTGTGAGATTGGTAAGTGTAATTGAGAAAATACGTTTGTTGTGTATAAATATATGAGTCAGTAATGAAAAGACAGATATTAAAGGAATTTCTTCCTAATAAACTTCGAATGGACTAAGCCCTATAAAAATCGTTTTCGATTTTATAATGACTCACTTTGAAAACTCCTACTCGCTGTGAATAATTCTTTGAAGTTTTGTCTATTTCGACTGAAAATCAATGAGGAAGTCAAACATATCGTATCATAGAATTGTTCTAATATTTTTCGAAAGAACGAAGTCCAATTCGTCATTATGAATCGGATGATGATTTTTGAAGCTCTTTTTCTTGGTGAAATCTGTTATTTTCGAATTTTGAACCGAACATGCTGTTAAACGACTAGGTTGAACTCACTCATAAAAATCCATGTAAAAATCAAATTGTTAAAATATTAACTTCAAGTGTTTTTTTTTTACGTTCACTCGAACAGTTCTTGGATGGGTGACTTGTTCGTATATCAATTTGAACAATACCACAAAAGCACCAGACTTCCTGTAATAGCTTTTTCCAATCTGTGTTATTAACTTTGAATATTTCATCATACAGGTTGTTTCAAAAAAATAATTGGCATTTGCTTGGTAAAATTCTCGTAACGCCATCCATACGCGGAATAAAGGGAGTTGAAGAAAAAAATTACCGTTTTTCACGACTTTGCCGAAACAAACACTGGCAACATTATAATTAAATTTTATACGAATATGTTTTAAAGGCTGATACAAAAAATGAATTTGTTTTTGAATGTGACTCTCAAAGAGATCATTAAATTTTACGCCAGAAAGGTACTATTGGTAAAACTCGATGCTGTATACCGGTTTCGGAATATCTCGATTTGAAAACTACGAAGTAATAACCGATGCTGGTATAAAGTAATGATTTGGTTTTGGTAGTTATTCATTATTATAATTATTATTATAAATTAGTACGCATTATGTGTGTCGAAATTTTTTGTGAATTTATTTTGTTTTTAGTCTACATTTCAATTTTCTTCTTGTGAGTATTGTTCAATTATTAACTTTATCTTTACTTTATATCAGTGTCAGTTATAACTCCATAATTTTCAAATCAAAATATTTCGAAAACGGTACACAGTATATCGAATTTCATATAAGTACCTTTTCGGTGTGAAATTGAATGATTATCAAGTTCACTTGAAATTTTGGTTAGTGAATCTTGCCTTGAAAATGTTTTGTTCAATACTACTTGGTACGAACCGTGTAACAAGCGCCCTTATGAGAGTCAGCATTATAACAAATTCATTGGATGTATCAGCTTCCACAACATATTCGTATCATAATTTGTGTGAATTTTTCACAGTTTTCCATCTAAACTAGAGACTGATCACGTTTTTTAAATACCCTGTGTATTTACAAAATCTATACATGAACTGATTGACTGAGAAAGTCTATACACTTGAATACTTCGCAGATCCGCAAGTTACTATCAGAATCATCCCCCTGACTGACGACATCGTTACCCTGTCTATTGTAACGGGTGCTATTCTGGCCCTATTGGTGCTCTTCATGCTGATCATGTGCTGGTGGATAAAATCTAAGTTCAGACAAAAACAAAGGCTGGAAAGAAGAAATAGTATTCGAACCAGCTTACATTCTCTGAGGTCAGTCGGATTGACTCCTAGTGCTTTCTCAGACCCTGGCTACAGGAGGAAAATGGGTCAAATGGTGAGTTAATGCACATATACTACTTTTAGCACTCCTCATTTAAGTAGACCAATTGAAGACTGCCCTTATGCTAATGAGTATATCCTGAAATTCATTTATACTAAATTTTCGAAAGTTCGGACAATTTTCGGTTAAGCCGAAAGACCTGTTTAACCTCAGTTCATGAAAAACAATCTGTATAAGTATCGATGTCCAGGATTTCAATCCGACGTCTTGAAAAATATATATTTTTTGGAGGTGAGACTGATTCCTGAGACTAGTGGTTGCCTAGGGAGTCAGGCTATAGTTGGTACTTAGCATATAACATCAAATAATAATAACAATTCAAATGAATGAATATTGCACTAGGTACTCTAGAATAGAAAACATTATTTCAAAAGTATAATAAGTATGAGGAGATTTGTGAAATATGTATATATATATATACATACTATAAAGAAAAAACTAGAATTCACAGAAATACGGGGTAGCAAACAAAGTTTGTAAATCATGTTCACTCCCTTTGTTCTCTTGTACAGCAACTTTAAGTGGACGAAAATGAATTAACACAACAAACACATATCAGTCACAAAACAGTCTGGCCGATTATCGACAACGGCTATTGACAATGCGTTCTCTGAACGTAACGGACACCGATAGCTGAAATATTAGAACGGAATATAGCATCAGAGACAGAGACAGAGTTCTCTCTGATCTCACGTCAATTTTGTTGTTCAAGAGCTGTACAGCAGCTAATGCATTTTTAAGAAAGCAAGATCACAGTGTCACCAATGCAGAGACTGTGCAGTTTCAATACAAAAATTTATGTGATGCATTCTGGTGTACTTGTAATGCATTAACCGTGTAGTTGCTGTATGTTTTATTTGCTGGGATGTGTTATATGGTTTTATAGTTGAGCATCCACATAACCTCCACTTATAGTCTATTCACTCTAATGAAATAACTATTTGAGTTCACTGTGGATAGAATACTGATAACAAAACAGTGTGTAACTACTCTCTTATCCACTCACACTTTCTGCGTCTAACGCACGTTTCGGAAACCAAGTTTCCTTCGTCAAAGACATATCGTTACGATTGTAACGATATGTTTTGACAAAAGAAACTTGGTTTTCGAAACGTGCGTTAGACGCAGAAAGTGTAATTAGATAAGAGAGTAGTTACACACTGTTTTGTTATCTCTTTAATGAAGCCAGTCGGTAGGTCTTGGTTCCGGTTCATCAAGTTTTTATAACTAGAGCTGAGTCAAGGTCAAAATAATACAACAAGACGTTGTCAAATCTTTCATATTTTCATCGAAGACTCTATGATTTGAGTTGATCAGAAACATAACTACGGCGCGTAGTTATCTGACAGAAAAATAAATCTTACCAAATTTTTAATTATACGGAGTGTCAAGCTTCAATGACCAACTGACTGACTTCAGGAAAATGAATGAAGTATATATAAGTTTTTTCTTGGTTGTGTTAGTCACTGGCTATATTTCGTTGAACTCATCTACGATGCTTCTTCTATACTCAATTTCTCAAAAATACCGGTAATAAATTGGTCCCACTTTATTGATTCCAACGGAACACCAGATTCCAAAAATTTAAAATATTGTTTCGAAATTAAATATTCACAGAAACTCTAGGAAATACCACCACATATTTCAAATTCAAGCACTTGAAAGATTGTTGATTTGGTGGATCACAGTCTTTACAGCTTCAAACATTGTTTCCATTTGTGTTTTTTTCATCGTTACTATAGAGAATTGCATTACCAATAAACGTCAAACCCTTGAAGAAACTAATAAAAATAATAACTTTTTCCTGTTGCAGAGTACCAGATCGACTGATACGCTGACCAAAGGATCGGACTATAGGAAAGTTATCTCGAATGGCTCGATAGATAGCATGGAAAAATCAGCATACAACTCATCTATCGAAGATACTCATTCAGTTGAAACTTATGAAAGTCAAAACCCTAATCCAGCAGCGTTTGCTTACAATCCTGTGATAGAACTCCATAAATCTCCTTCAAGATTTGAGAACCAATATGCAAAACCAAATACATTCGACTTGGGATATAAGAACGATGGTTTCAGGGACAACTCAACTTTTGCGAGTACTTCTAATTTTCAGTCTGCGAACCAAAGTGTTGATGAAGGCTCTCTCAACGATGATGAAACTCCTATAATACAATCACACAATGGTAGAGGAACTTCTTATCCTCCGAGTGATTATTACACCACAGACACGCTTCCTCTTACTGGACATTATGACAGTATCGATACCAGAAATGGGGACAAACAAAGTTATGATCCTAAATTCAGCCGAGATCGGCCAAACAAACAATTCTTGTATGAACTGAAACAGAGAATGCCTCTGGAAGAGTTACCTCCGCCTCCTGAACCACCAAAAACATATCCAGAAAAAATAGCAGCTCTGGAATTCAGTCCAGATTATAATACAGTAGGCCTGTCAACATACCATGATGATAGACCCCCTTCTAGTAGTATTTTAGAGACTGATTTCGACACAATATCCTCGCCGAGTATGTCTTCGCCACCGAGGGCCAAAAGTGAAGCGTTGTTAGAAACAAATTTTGATTATACACCAGTAGATAGTCCACGAATGAATCAACCTATTTCAAGCAGAAGCAAGAGTCAGCCGTTGGAAACAGCAATGTAACCGTCCAAATGTGATAACCTTATTTTCTTGGAAAATACGTATTTTGTGTAAACTCGAATTAGTTTTATGAAAAAGTGCCTTTTATTATTGATGCCTGTAAAAACTTATCCTAAACATCCAGAACATCACAGAATTCCCCAGAGACTGTGATAAATATTGACTTATTAAAGATAATTGTGTTCATTATATAAAGTGTATATTATTAAAGAAAGTGCAATTACCGTCAAAATAAAGTCACAATTCAATTTGCTCGACGAGAAAGGGAGCTTTCAAGTTTCATGACTGCCTAGAATTGTTTCATGGAAATTGATTCAATACTGTGAAGATTCGTCTTTATAGGAATTATTTATATTCTAACGTAAGATCTCAATTTGTACATACTTTTTGTTTTATACCTATATTGAAATTTTTAATAAATATCATTCTGAATGATCTAGTTTCAATTCTTGAGTGACTGGTTTTTGCGCGCATGTCCTAGGTAAACAGCGTGCTATCGTTTCGTCCAAATGTCTGTAATTTTCGAATTTTGAGCTGTGAATGGTTTCAAACGAGTAGGTTGGACTCACTGATAACGAAATCCGGTATCGAAATAGATTCTATCCGGCCGGCTGTATGCACGATCACGGGCGTACGGAGAATCCTATCGACTTGAAACATTCAGGGTCGGTTGCATTTCGAAATGCGATGGTTAAGTTTATTAATGGGCGATATCGGCCGAATGGTTTCGGAGTTATAGCCATTGACTATTTTGAGGTTATTTCCTTATATTTCAGGAACTACTGCAGCGATTGCATTGAATCTTGGCAGTAAGTTGGAACATAACGAGACGCAACGTCTCGCGAAAATTGTTGTGATCATGCTGTCAGTAAATTTTTCGAAATTTTTTTGGAATTCTTTTTCCATACTATACATCATATTCGAAAAACAATTTGCTTACACCTTGAACTCTATATTTCACAGCTGTGTACCAAAATTCAATTCGATACGATTATAACTTTCGGAGATATTGGGAAAAAATATGTAAAATTCCGGGGTTTTTTCTAGATATCGTTGTTTCTTTCGAAATTACTAAAATAATATCGATACAATCATGATGAAACTAGGAAGCTTATTCGAAAATGCCGATGGACAACTGTGAGCAAAATTTCAAAATTGAAAGAAGATCCAATCTGTATTTTTGGAAATAATGGAAGAATAAAATTTTGAATGGATATATTTGTGGCATGATTGGGGGATTTTACCCATTCACGGATTCGACCTTATTAATTGAGGTCCAAACCTACTCCACAAATATCGAGTTACTAAGTTGTTTCTTTCGGAAGTTATTGTGTTTACGGTCGGTCGTTACTATTTCAATATTTCCACAAATACAGATTGGATCGCATTGAAATTCAATACTTCAACGAAAAAACCTAGAAAAGTATTGACGTGAAGTGAGCAGCTTTTTTAGGTTTTCACGCGCTTGTTCTGGGGAACAGCGCGTTTTCGTTTCGTCACAATGTCTGTAATTTTCGAATTTTGATCTGAAATCGGTCTCAAACGACTATGTTGAACTCACTGATGAAGAATTCGTGGTCAAATTTGATTCTGTCCGGACGGTCGTGTGTGCTCTAACTTTCGAAAGTCTTAAAATTTTTAGGTTAGGTTTTGATCCTGAATATCTCGGTTAAGTTCGTTAATGGGCTTAATCTGCCGAATGGTTTGGAATTTTTCAATAACTCGAAAATATTTTTCTGATCGAAATGAAACTCGGCTGGAAGGTGAACAGTGTCAATAAAATTTTTTTTTGAAAATTTTCATATTTCATTGAAATTTCCAAGTCGCCATTTCGCAATGTGAACAAGCGCGTAAAAGTTGCTACCGTCACGTCAGTGCTTTTTTAGGTCTTTTATTAATGGGTCGATTACTGTTTTGACATAACGATTTTCAAGTAGCGCATCCACCATAGTAGCAACCCAGGAGAAAATTCGTTATGAAACGGGATTTTATAGCCTGAATAATAGCATGTGTATTTTTTATGCTTTTGGTCTTGAAGAAACTGGCAATCGAAGAAAATAACTAACCTCGTTCGATGTGGACTGCCATGAACAGAAGTGTTGGAAATCAGATGAATTTACTCATGCTTCATGCTCTGTTATTATCCCGATACGTTGTTTGTGGTACTCATCGAATATACCCTTCTTCCAGATAATTAATAAATTTCCAGGAATGGATATTCATTATTTTTCTTCAAAATCTATCACTCTATCCAACATTTTTGTCTGATTAACTTTTCAAATTATATGTGTGAATTTTTTGATGGATTTCATTTACCATTCACTTCAAGTGGTAATCCCAAAAATGCAGATTATTCACATAGGTACTAGCAAAGTCATCACTAGTTTTTTTTTTGAGTATTTATCAATCTACTGAAATGTATTCTCGGCCCGGCACGATTCCCTTTAGAAAATAACGACTTCGACAAATTTCCAGAGGAAAGTTACAGATATTTTCGATATCAAAATGAAAAAAATAATCAGATTGCTATTTACTCGTAGATCGTTGGGTGGATTTGAACCTTTAAAAGAATGCATTGACGAATCTAAACCTTACAAAAACCCAAAGTGTCCAGGATATGAACAACACGAAATTGCGTATCCAGATGCTAGTCGATATTTCGAACCAAATTCCGAATAATAAACTTTCCTTGCAAGAATTTGGAACCTATTGTCGCTATCATCCATAAAGGGAATATCACAATTGCCATAGCCACAATAATGCTTTTACTTAAAGCCATACGTGAATATGTCGTTTGGTATATCTCAACCGATTCCCCTTATGATTACTAGTTTGTTCAGATTTTTCTAAGGTTTTGATGAAATTTATTCCACTAAGAAACTGCATTATCACGAAACCTCCCTCAATTTCGTAAAGATTAGTGTTACAAATACTAATACATATGCGCAATAGAGAAATATAATGCTTTTATGTTATGAGAAAGTCTGCTATAGGAACCTATTCTCATTAATATTCAATATAACCCGATCAAATACACGTTCTCGTTGAACAGCTTTCAATTATCTCTGAAAGAGAATACAGGATGTCCCATTTGAAACAGTAATTGAAGGTATATCATAGTTTTCAAGGAAAATAAATTCAGATACAAACAAAAGTTTACGTTCAAATCAAAATACCTACATAGGAGTACATTTAGGACGAACATCTGAAGTGAGTGTAGTAGTAATGCGCTATACGAAACAAGTATTACACGCTCATTATGCAACTCATAAATAGAGACAGAAACACAATGTGCAAACCAAAATAAAAACAACAAGTCTACGAGCACCAATCACAGACGGCTTGGGGATCAGACCTACCTTTGTCATCAATGGATTATGGACGAAACCATTCCTATTGAGAGGTTTGAATGATGGGGATTCCATATTATAGAATAATTCCTGAATGTAGATTATTCTCAAGGTGTGTATTATTCTCATGTTGAAGTGTTTCAAAATGGTTCGAATCGCAAATAATACAATTCGAAGAGGAAAAAAGGATTGAGAGATTCATTCGTTTAACAGGACTCCCCTTAATAGTAAGAATGGAATCGCCCAAACGCGCGTAGTTCAGCTGACTATTTCTTATTCTTACTACTTCAGTTCTGTTTCGGGTTTCAGTAGTAGTAAAGCCGGTGCTGAGTGAGCTCCTTGATTGCGTGCCAGCCAGACATTTTGCAAAATTCAACAAAATTCTCCTTCTGGCCTAAATTTTACAATGAATAACGTCGTTCGATCTTAATTTCGGTGAATTGTTCGAAAAAATCGGTCATCGTGGCGGCCAATTCGGGAAAGAAACCCCTTAAAGATAATATGCTCAAACTATTGACTCATAAATTGAGGACACATTCGATAAATGACCCGAATTTTATTGAGAAGGTGTGTATTTCGTCGTTTTTCTGAGATTTCGTTTTGTTTTAACCT
Source organism: Myrrha octodecimguttata (assembly GCA_958510865.1). NCBI lineage: Eukaryota > Metazoa > Arthropoda > Insecta > Coleoptera > Coccinellidae > Myrrha > Myrrha octodecimguttata. The sequence continues at coordinate 17,594,139 of OY294058.1, read as the reverse complement.
TATTGAAGGTCATTTCCTAGTGAAAAATGGCCGACTGTTCCGTGGTTCTGGAACAAAGGAATGGGCTTTTCAGTTTTCCTATACGGACTGCATTATTCAACGCCTTTCTAATATTGTCCACTGTAACTCTTTCATTGAGGATATAATAATTAACATTGCTATTTTTTTAAGCAACATGTTAGAACTTATTTCCAATAACTTCAGCCCAATACCGGTTTTACAATAGTAATCTGTGTATTACGTAGGCCTTTAACTATGTAACAGTTAAGTTAATAGTGTACTTTCTCTCATGCAGGTTGATGAGGAGCGTGATTCTGGAACTGAGTCTGATGATGATTTAGAACCGGAATTCGCCAATACACGTAAGTCAATCATTTCATTAAGAATGACTTTCATCATCTAACCTCTCGAAGTACACACACTACGAAAAATGAAAGGGTTATTACCATTCTCCTTAAAATGAGCTTTACATACTTGCTTTCAGTTTCATAGGCACTATAACAGTGGCATGCCAATCGATCCAGACCTCGTTCAAACAAATCACACTTTGTTTTTTTTATTCAGTTTATGATCAAATCTAGATTATGTCAATTACAACATACCAGCTTTTTTGAGATATCAACACTGTTGTTATTGACAAATATGACTTGAACCATAGTTCCTAGTTGAACAGTTTTTGGTCCTTCGAGTTGGATTTTCAATTTGATCAGTTAGATATATATCTATTTTTCCGTAGATCAGTGATAGGATTGTCCAAGGAAGTGATTTTCGCTGACACAAAGATTCAACTGAGAGGACATAAATTAACCTTGGGCCATGCAAAAAAGAATACCCAATTCTGAATTCGCGATTGATCTTTTCAATCTGATTCGGATTTTCAGTTCCGATGTGAAATATTTTTTGCCGCATTCATTTATTTACACGAAAAACTGGTTCCGATGAATAATTGAGTTATTCTAATGGTTGATGATGAAAACTGAAAAACATGTAAAATGAACCATGAAAGGATGGGACTATGATTCGCTTAACCTGTTTGCAATTAAGATGACCTTCACCGTCGGCAATAATGAAACCTTGACCATGTTCTGGTCGGAGCATTAAGTTTGGGAATTATCTTAAAAATAGCTCTGCTCCTAATGCTTGTATCCAAGTTACGATTCAAGATCATAGATTTTTGCATACAGCTTGAAAAGAAGCTAGAAGGAGATGAACGAACATAAATGAGAATAAAGTTGGAAATAGGTTTGAATTTTTTTTATCTGATTGAGTTGTATGGATTGTGTCGAATAAAATTGATCGAATTGAATGGTTATATTTTGTCAACATAAAACATAATTTTTATCGGTCAATTGAACTGAACAGCAACGAGTTATCAGTTCGACCAAATCTGATGAATTGGGCTTGATTCATTAAAAAAAAATCAGTTTTTAATGGAACGATTTCATTAACCGAATATTTTTTGATATGGAATGAATGACTAAAAACCAAAACATCGAAATGTGAATTGGGCTTTTTTCCAAAAATTCCATTTTAATAAACGATCCAATTTGCAAATCTGCTAATTTGCCAGATATCGCGCGTGCTTGTTCGGGGAAACAGGAGCGTCATCATTTTCACCGAGTGTCTGTAATTTCCAGATTTTGAGTCGAAAGTGGCCTCTAATCATTAAATCTCCCGGAAGAAGAATCTTCGATCAAATTCAATTCTGACCGTCATTTTCCGAGTGCTATTAAATTTTGAAGGAAAATGTATAGTCTTGAAATGTTCATGGTAGGGTTCTAGCACAAATATCTCGGTTGAGGTCTTCAATTTACAAAATACACTAAACGATTTTTAGAAATATAGCCATGTATAAAATTTTTTGGAAACCGTCAACTATATTTGAGAAATATCGCTCAAACGTAGAGCTCTATATTTCACAGCAGTGTACCAAATCTCAGATAAATACCATCATAATTTCTGGAGATACTGGGAGAAAATATGTCGATGTTCTATGTTTCACCATCTGTGTCGTTGTTTTCCCCGGAATCATTCAATAAAACTCAGAAAAGCATTGTCATGAAGTCAGAAGCTTTTGCTCGCATGTTCAAAGGAGATGACGGCTTTGGCAACAAATTTTAAGCGCTCAAAAGCTGCTGACTTCACGCCAGTGCTTTTCTTCCTTGTTCGTATTGTTTTGCAATTGGAGAATTAGGATATCTGTTTGGAAAATTCAATATTTATTATAATTTGGTGACTTAATATAGGGAATTGTTTTTTGGCATTTAGAATTTGATCGCAGAAGAAAAGACATATGACTTCATTATTTGCGGAAATTATGTATTTTGACATTAAGTAAACATAACTGAGATATCCCAAGCTTCTTTATCTTTCAAGCAGCTCTCGAATGAATTTGACTGCTTGAATTTTGAATATTTCATAGTGGGGATCACTATTGGACTTTAACACGATAAACACATCGATATTTATGGTGCGTCGCAAGTGAATAGACGACTTCGGCCCAAGTTGCCAACCCACAATTTTCTTCACAAATTTACTATCACTGGGTAACGAGAATTTCAGGACAAATTCGACATGATAAGGTTCGCGTTATTTATAAATATCCGTTAAAGATTCCTCGGCTCCTCAAACGAGATAATTCCTTCCAAATATAGGTTTTTGTTAGGCTGAAATTTAAGTTGAGATTCCTGACTTCATGTTATTAGTGTCAAGTTTATAAAGGATATGTTCCGCAAATCAACTTGGTTATTTCGGTTGACGGTTTTTCGTTCTGTAAATATGAAATATTCGGTTGGTTCCTGAAAAATTAATTACGGAACTTGATTGATGAAAAAGCAATCTTTCTGTCACCAGAACATATAGACATATTATGTATATATGCACCAGAAGGACAATAAATGTTCTATGATAACATATCCATAGCATAGAACAATCTTTATCAACCTTATGATCCATAGACCATAGCTCGTAATTTTCCCATTGTTGATTGTTGTCTCTTCTATGTTCTATGAATCATAAAGTAAATAAAATTTATCTATGCTATGGATATGTTACCATAGAAAATTGACTGTCGTTTTGATGACAGAAAGAACGTTTTAACCTTTTTTTCAGGAACAAACCGACTAGTTAATGATTACGGAAAGGAAAACCGGCAAACGAAATAGCCAAGTTGATTTGCGGAACATATCCTATATAAATTTGACACTATGTATTAACATGTAATCAGGAATCCCAACTTAAATTTCAGCCAATCAGAGATGATCTTAACAAAACCATATATTTGGAAGGAATTATCTTGTTTGAGGAGCCGAAGCAACTTTTACGGATATTTACAAATAACGCGAACCTTATCATGTCGAATTTGTCCAGAAATGTCCGTTCCCCAGTGATAGTAAATTTGTGAAGAAAATTGTGGGTTGGCAACCTGGGCCGAAGTCGTCTATTGAAATTGAACATGGAATTAATTATCTCAATTATGACAACCATCACAATGCAAGCTTCATAAAACCTCTGTCAAACTGGAATACGATATTACCCTTGTTGAAATTAAAGATCTGATTCCAGGACATGAAGTGAATAATACATAGTGTGTTCATGCGCATCCTTCACACATCAGATGCTTGCTTTCAAATACAGTTCCAGCAGGTACTACATGGTCTGTGGTGGCAAGGACAATTCTAAAAGAAAAAAATGAGAAATCCGCCGCTGATGTCAGCTGCGTGGAATGTGCTGAAACGAAAAATTTTGAAGAGGCTGATGAACACACCATGTTATTTACATTGTGTTTCAGGCGAAATACAGGATGAAAATCAAACCGAAATTTTTGGTGCACCCATTTGAAATGCAAAACTCCAAAACACAAATTGATAATAAATGGTTTTATTTCAACAAACTCTAAGGGGAAATAAGTTGGGAATCTTTGTAGTTATAAACCTTTCATTAGGTGGGGTTTGACTATTATTGTTTCGAATACCGAGGGTCTTCTAAACTTTAAACTGTTTATTCCTTCAATATCAACAATAATGTAATACGGCAAATGTATTATTCCAACTATAAAATCGAATTTTTGAAATAATTTTTTTTTGTTTATTTATCCATTGGTAATAAAATGAATCAACCACAAAATATAGACTATCTATCTGAACTGGAAAGGAATCGAAAATAAAAACTCCTAAAAGGCCTTTTACACTACCTAATATCCCAGGCCCAACAGGCAGAGACCGTGTAGTGTAATAACGTACCGGCAGCCAGGATCCTGATCTGGGGCGATCGAGTGAAAGGCCTATTACACTATCCAATCTGAAGGGCTCGGCATATCGGGTGCCCAATCTGCCGGGTCGGGTGACGCTTATTATTCCTGCCTAGATGCCGGCAGCTTCTATTCTATTCGTGAATGAATGCTCTCGGCGTTGCTATGATACTGCCCGGTATGACAGGCGGTAGGAAGATAGTCAGATCGGGTCCACTCGATCGCCCTAGATCAGGATTCTGGCTGCCGGTTGGTTATTTTACTACACGGTGCCTGCCTGCCGGGCCCAGGATATTGGGTAGTGTACTAGGCCTTTGAACACGATCTGACTAGTTCTTACCGCCTGGCATGCAGGGCAGTATCATAGCAACGCCTAGGGCGTTCATTCACGAATAGAATATAAGCGGCCGGCATCTAGGTTGCCGTCATAAGCGACACCCGACCCGACAGATTGGGCACCCGATATGTCGGGTCCCTTCAATCGAAAATCGGGAGTTGAAAATGTTTATAACGTAGAAGTCTTCAGACAGAAAAACTTCCGAAAAATTGAGCTGAGATGATATAAACCCACTGGAGTAAAATATCAGATGTCTTTAAAATGTGCAAGTGGTATAAGGAATTCAACCAAGTTGAATAGACCGAGTCCGCCCTATGATTATCTAGATTTGACTCGCACGAAATTATAATGAACCTTCGCGCTGTCGTTTTGCGATGAAGTACTAGGTTTCAATCCAATCGGATCTAACGTTTTAAATGAGAAGGTCATGTATGAAAAAAAATGAGCATTTACTCGAAGAACCACATTAACTAACCCGTCGCTCTTCTCTCCTTATTAATGAATTTGAACAAGTTGCCCACTTCTTAAAGAGATTGAAGGTATTAATGAACTATTAATCAATTTTTCGTGTCATTTACACACCATGTGTTTTCTAAGCCATTTCGAATGAATAAAGTTGTATCACGCTTAACTTCTCTTTTTTATATTTATTCAATTACACCTGCAATCTAGGTACTAACGTAGTCGTGCCGTATTCCAGTAATGCCTTCATGAAAGAAAATGTTGTAGGCGAATTCAATCGAGAAACCATAAATTGCTTAATTTCATATCTTGAAAACATTATACTATAGAATGAATGTATAGAAAAATCAGTGACGCTACATTCATCATACGGCAAAATTGATCCATTTGAAGCAGACGTCACGGTAATAATGAAAATTATATTTATTTGTCATTGAGATTTCCAATGTGGATAACAAAAAATAAGTTTTTACCGTCAAAGCTTGCACGGTTTGTCAAAACAGTGAGATCATTAAAAAAATTCATTTATATTATATTATACAGTGACTCTTGCAATAAAAGATCTTTGAACTTTTTCATGAAACCCCACCGCACTCAACGTCCTTAAACATTCAGGTAGTCTATTGTAGAACAAGTGTAATGTGAACCCTATTGCGTTTCTTTGATTTTGAGTATGGAATATTTTTTAGGTTATTTCTGGATTTCCACCCCCAATATCTGAAACAGAACTATTAAAAATTAAATAAAATTGATAAGATAATCAGTACAGGATATCAACCTTAAAAACTTGAAAAATTCAAACTTAAAAATATTACTTGAAATTTTGAGGTCTACCATACGACATAGATTGAATTTGTTTCGGAATTAACAAAAAAATGTGAAAACATTTTAGGAAAACAATAATTTGAAATTAGGATAGGGGAGCTCTTGCGCGCTTTTTCGAATGCCAATATTCGCGAACAATCTGCCCTGAAAACTGCAAGTCTCCAAGTATTTGTTTTTTAAAGTTTCATTTATAGAGAGGGGTTCATGCGGTCACGTATTGAACAGGACCAATCTTAGGTAACCCGCAAGATATTTCCATCTAAATCTTATAAATTAGTTTCTGCTGTCTCACGTAATAGATTTTACCATAGTCTCTTGAGGAGAAGGAGAAGAGCATCTGTCATAATTATTTGTGTCATCTTGTCGTTGACGGTTTGTCAATCAACTTCTCTGAATGTTGTTGTCGAATAATATTCATTCAATTCTTCTTGAGGGCTTCTGTGAACACAAACATGGATTTAATTTCTTTTTTTTTTTTCTTACTCACTGAATTTGAGTTCTGTAATGGGAATTCGTTAAGCTACAAACATTTTTCGCCATTGGGCCATCACACAGGTATAACAAATTTTTACAAGTTATAGTTTTGTTGATTTCAAAATAAACTATTTACAAAAAATACATTCATGAAATCTTTCTCGCGTGAACTTTTTCTTTTCATTTGTTTTTTTCCTTGACATTTCTCTGCCTTGCGCTACCTACTCATCGATCGGACCATCGTAAAATATCAGTTTTTTTTTTTCGATTTTTCCAACATGATATTTCGGGGTTGGTTCTCTGTTATATGATTTGAAAACAAGAATTTGTTCAACATTCCATTCGGACATCCATTTTGTTTGAGTTTTTACCATAAAATTCTTTTTCCTTTTTTTGTAATTTTATATATATTTCGTGATAAAAACAAGAGAACCGTTAAAAAAGAATAATTCAGGATGGCCCCTCGAAATGAAAGAATGTAGACACCATTGGAAAAAACGGAAAAGTAGTACTCCAGACTGAGAAAAATGATTTCGCATAACTATGATGTTCCTATTGTAATATCATAATAGATTCAACTTGAATAAAATCCACAATGGAGTAAGCCTTTTTCATATTAACAAGTTCATCATATGCAAATAGAATGAATGAACTTTTGTCTATGCCATTTCATTAACAGTATATAGATATTAACATCATTATGATCTATCCAGAAAATTGAACAACCAAAATAATCGGAGTATTTGATGTAAACTTACAACTAACTCGAATAACTAGCAATAAACAATAGCGCGTGATTACTATTGAGGCTGGATGGAATATGTTCGCTTATTTATTATGAACTGGACCATTGTTGAGCGGCTGAATGGGCCAATTGTCCGAAATTTCATCACCTCATTGCTCCTCGATCGATAACAGTGCCTTCACAAAACATGTATTGCTCCTATATCAAGCAGGGAATTGTACCTTCAAAATCGAATCATTCCATCATTGTCCATTTTTGGCCGAACCATCGATATAATTTGAAATGAAGGAATAGGTATAAGTCCATTGAAGCTTTGTGAAAGCCTTCGTAGGTCTCCGTCACAAGATGCTTCTAGACAATTATTTGAAGAAAACAATGACGTGAACTCAGGTGATCTTGATGTTTCGACTTGTTCCCATTGAAAGGTGAATACTCATTATTGTTAGCTTTCAGTTATGAACATTTTTGATCTTTTACTAGTATTCCAAGTAAAAAAGAATTCTCAGAGATATCTGTGTGCTGAGATTCTCATAAGGCTATCCTGCTATTTCTTATGTGGATATCCTGAAATGATCACAAACACAACCTGAATTGTAAGTTTCTCCTGCGAGTTCCTTGAGATATCGCAGAGGTAATCAGAATGTGAAATACTCATTTCGAGTTCCTAGAGCCGTCCCGAAGAGAGATCCTATCCAGTAATTTCTTGATTCAACATATGGGTAGTTTTATTACTGTCTCCGTTCAAAACTTTCAATAATTAAATATTTTAAATATCATACTGATTGAATAAGGAGTGAATTGTGGCGTGTTCAGACTTGAAATAGAAAATTTCGGACGAAACTTTGACTTTCAAGAACCTAGTCTTACGACGATTCTGAGTTATTTTAAAAAATCACAAAATCAACACGGTAAGGGATCTGTCTCGGCGCATTCGCTATTTTGCAACTCTAGAAATACGATCTCAGATGACCAGCCCAAAAAGGGTTATCCATTGCTAGTCTCCTCCGGAATTACTCTATATATTATGAATTGTATTGGTCTTGAAACCAAATCTTGTCATACTTGGACAGGTTGAAAATAAAACATCAATTTTATGCCTTGAAGCTATACTTAAAAATTTCAAAAAGCACTGCCGTGAAGGCAGCAACTTTTGCGCGCATGTTCAATGTAGATGACCGCTTCAGCAACGAATTTGAACGTGCGCGCGTACCAAATTTCAGTTCGATACGATCATAAGTTCTGGAGATATCGGGAAAAAATATGTCAAATTTCGAGGTTTTCTTCTCGATATCGTTGATTTTTTCGGTATTACTCGAGAAATACTGATTCAGTCCTGATTAAACTTCACAGCTAGTTTTAAGATGCTAAAAGACAACTTTATGCAAAATTTCGTGATAATCGTGTTATTAGAACAATTTGAAAAAAAAAATTTATATGATTTTCTCATCATATCATCCTCATTAAATTCTGTATGAAACTTCGAACTGTTATTTTCGATGAAGTAATGAATTTCAATTCGATCTGATCTGTATTTTTGGAAACATTGGAAAAATAAAATTTTGATTGGGTATATCTACGGAATCATTGGGCGGATTTTACCCATTCACGAATTCGACCTTCGTAATTAAGCCCCAAACCTACTCTACAAATATCGAGTTTCTAAGTCGTTTCTTCCGGAAGTTATTGTGTTTACGGTCAGCCTAACGGCCGACTGCGTAAACACAATAACTTCCGAAAGAAACAACTTAGAAACTCGATATTTGTAGAGAAGGTTTGGACCTCAATTACGAAGGACGAATTCGTGAATGGGTAAAATCCACCCAATGATTCCGTAGATATACCCAATCAAAATTTTATTTTTCCAATATTTCCAAAAATACAGACCAGATCGAATTGAAATCCAGTACTTCATCGAAAATAACAGTTCGAAGTTTCATACAGAATTTAATGAGGATGATATGATGAAAAAATCATATAAATTTTTTTTTTCAAATTGTTCTAATAACCCGATTATCACGAAATTTTGCACAAAGTTGTCTTTCAGCATCTTAAAACTAGCTGTGAAGTTTAATCAGGACTGAATCAGTATTTCTCGAGTAATACCAAAAAAATCAACGATATCGAGAAGAAAACCTCGAAATTTGACATATTTTTTCCCGATATCTCCAAAACTTATGATCGTATCGAGCTGAAATTTGGTACACTGCTGTGAAATTAGAAGGTCAAAGTGTGAGTATAATTTTTTTTGGATATGATGAATGGTTTCCGGAAAAAAAATTTTTTTGTAAAAAAATTTCGAAAAAAATTTTTTTTTAAATTTATTGACAATATGATCTTGACGAAATTTGGCTCAAAGTTGCGCGTCGTTATACTCCACCAAACTGTCAAGTTTGAATCCAATCGCTCAAGTAGTTTCTGAAATAAAAAATAAATAACTTCAAAATTTCAAATGCCTATAACTCCGAAACTATTCGATCGATTTGGCCCATTAACGAACTTAACCGCGGCATTCCAATGCGCGACCTACCCTGAAAGTTTCAAGTCGCTAGCTCACTTCGTTCGACAGTTATCGTGTCTACGGCCGGCCAACCGGCCGGCCGGCCGGCCGGACAGAATCGATTTTGACACCGGATTCATCATCAGTGAGTCCAACCTAGTCGATTGAGACCATTTTCGGCTCAATCATCCAAAATTACAGACATTTGATCAAAACGATAGCACGCTGTTCCCCTAGAACATGCGCGCAAAAATTGTTTTCGAATTGAAAAACTCGGACAAAAACTTAAGTCTTAAGAATTTTAATTAAATTTTCGATCGCGAATACAATGAGTTACGAATTCACTGAGAAACTCGATAGTTGTTGTGCAGATTTGATAGAATGAAATATTAGAGATCCAATTAATAAATTAATGAAAGCCAAGCGAATATTTGCAGCTTATTCATTCCAAATCATTTTCTCAATATTCCCAAAAATATAGATTTTTTGGAAAACAGTTAATATGAATATGAATAGAAATGAATCATTTGAGTAGGGAATTTTCGAATAAATCGATGAGCAATATTGTTCATGAATTTTTGTTTCTATCAATGACAATAATATCTACATTATAATAGGAGGTACTTGAATAATACATCATAAACGACCATTCAGCAAGGATAGTTCATTTAAACGATTCGTCATTGTTGAGTTCAAGTTCAAGAAAATGACGGAACCTGGAGTTCTATGTTTAAAACAACTGATAATTCAACGCGAATGTATAATTGTATTGGGCTATTTTTCAAATTGGATCCATGCCCGCATGACATATGGACTATGGAGTCCTTTGCTTGACGATAACAATAGAATGGAACCGGTTTGTATATAAATATTTAAGTAGGTAGTGAAAGGTGACTGCTAAATACCTCATTTGGATGGGACTTAAAGTGAACTAATAGCAAGAGTAAATGAGATGTTTGAACGACGTTCTTATATCATTGAACCTACGTAAAATGAAAAGTTGTAAGTTTTTTTTTGCAACGATATACATTTCGAGAAAATCCCTGACGCCTAGCTTCGAGGTTTGTTGAATCGATTCTTTATTACGTTGTTGTCATGGTGAACTTCGCTTTATTGTTTTGCCCAAATGTCTGTAATTTTCGAATTTTGAGCCGAAAATGGTCTCAAATGATAAGGTTGTACTCCCTGGAGTAGAATCGGTAGTGGAATTCAATTTTTCCTGGCATGCCGTCCATTCAATATCTAAGAACCGCATTTCAATTTTAAATTCAATCCGATGTTCATTGTTGGAGATTTTGGGATAAAAAATGTGAAATTTCGTTGTTCATTTGAAATTTTCTTCCTGTTTCCTTGAAATCGATAGTTATACTGGAGCCATCAACATAATGCAAAATTTCTCGGAGAAATTTTGTCGAATTTCTTGCTTATTTCTTTGGTAAAATTGTTATTTCCGAACCAACTCAAAAAAAAACGATCCGATCATGGAGAAACGTGGTTACTCCTTAGCAAAAGCTGAGGAGCAAACGAAATTCCTTGATGAACAGTTTAGTAAAATATTTCAATGACAAATCGTTTTGTTTTGGAATATTTAATATTATGCAATCTATTAGTCATATGGTCTCAAGGAAATTCAAGCCGTTGTTTTAACTTACTTGTACTGGGGAATAGTACGTTATCGTTCTGCCCAAATATCTGTAATTTTCGGATTTTCAGCAGAAATTGGCCTCAGACGACTAGGTTGGACTTACTGATACAGAATCCTGAGTCCAATTAAATTCTGTCCGGCCGTTTGTGCTTTCAAATAAAGGATCTAGAAAGTTAAAATTTTTGCGTTCGCCTTATAGAGCCTGAATATCTTGGCCTAACTGTTTCGGAATGTCCAATTTGAAATTTTGAAGTTATTTTCTTCATATGTTATGAAGTAATAATGTGATCAGATTGAAACTTCGGATAGTTAGTTGTAAAATACTAACGCGCAACTTATTGATTTAGCTGGGCTGATACCTGAAGAGGTGACCCCTTTGGTAACGATTTTCAACAAGCCCATAAAATCTCTTGACCTCACGTCAGTGCTTGGCTATTTGAATTTTTTGATCACTTATTCAGGTTAAGATCCTGAACAACTCATTTTAATTTTTTTGTTTTTTTTTTGGATTTTCACTCCCAATATCTGAAACAGAACTATTAAAGATTAAATAAAAATTGTTTTTCCATGAAAAACGCCGTTGCGGATTGCAGTATCAAACTATTTGTCAAGGGTAGTTTCTTGGAAAACATATTGCCTAATGAACAATACAGGAACAATACAAATGATAAAGAAAGCGAACTGTGACGTTTCAGAGTACAAATCTGACCCTTTCATCAGACAAAGGAGAAAATTTCAAGAATTATTTTTTTTTAGATTTTCCCGCAATCCGCAAGGGCGTTTTTCATCAAAAAACCATTTCCATTCAATTTTAATAGTTCTGTTTCAGATATTGGCAGTGAAAACCGAATAAAACCTAAAAAATGATGGGAAATCCTCCCAAAATGAGATTTAATCGATATTTAAAGGAAAGGTATGGTCCTTTTTCGATCATTTGTTTCAGCAAATTGAAAGAGTTATATAAGGAAGGAGTCGGATTTGTACTCTGAAACGTAACAGTTCGCTTTCTTTATCGTCTGTTATATTCCTGTATTGTTCATTAGGCAATCTGTTTTCCAAGAAACTACCCTTGACAAAGTCTAATCCCACGATACGCAAGAGCGTTTTCCATGTAAAAACAAAAATTGTTTAATTTTTAATAGTTCTGTTCCAGATATTGGGTGTGAAAAACCCAAAAAAACCTCAAAAATGATGCGAAATCCCCGCAAAATGAGCTTTAATCGAAACTCATTTTCACTTCCTGATGAGTTTCGAGATCTAAGAATCAAAGGACAATCAGGAAATTCGGCATAAACTTCGAAGTAATAATTTTTGACAGGTGCACTATAGATTCGAATGCGATCTCATATTTTTTAAAAATATTGTGCGAATAGATATCGAATGAATAGCTTCCATTGATCAATTCATTATTCAGACTTTGTGACAACAAACATGCTCTTTAAATATCGCGTCTTTAAGTAGTTTCTTTGTTGTTATTGTGTTTACAATGAAGCACTGGCCATATAAGCCCTGAGAGGAATATCTGAGAAAGTCGGTATTCGAAGAGCAGGTTTGGAGCTTAATTGGGAAGACCGAATTTGTCTATGGGTAATTCCACGAAATGGTTTCCCGAATACATATACGTTGAGTTTGAATCAAACGCCCTCAATGGGCATAACTCCAAAACATTTTTTTCAGATTTCACTCACTAACGAACTCAAGCGGGATAGTTTGACTTCAAAACTAGTCTGAGTATTTTAAGTCGCTAGATCCTTTCCTTTGAAAAGTTTAACCACTAACGGACTGACAGAATCCAGATTAACTCAGAATTGGAAAATAACAGACATTTGGATAGAACTATAACGCGCCGATGCCCATAACAAGCGCGTGAGAAATGTGAAATGAACGTATCGTTTGTTTTCTTGAATATTCGCAAGAATTCAGATTAGAGATCATTTTTGCAATCACCAAAATCAAAATTATCGCTAAAAAACTCGTAAATAAAAACCCTTCGGCGTTCTTAATAGACTTCAAAAAAGGGGGTTCTTAATTCATCGAAAACTATATTTTTTATTTGTTCTGTCATATCTTCTCTGCTCATTGGACGATTCTGAAGACTCTTTGCGTTCGATTTAGAAAGCTTTCAAAGTGTTCCCATTTCGAAATAGAATATACAGGGTGTTCCAAAAAAGAAGTATAATAAGGTCGATGTTTTTTTCATAAGCAAACACCATTTTTTTCAGGAATACTGGAAATAACTCACTATTCTACTTATGGCGAGATAGTTATAATGAAGTATGTATACAAGGTGTTTCCAAATATCAATAGGCTTCTCTCTACTATTAATCGATATCAGTTGTCCCAAGAAGGAGGTCAATTGGCAACCACCCTATTGGAATCGGAAAGTTGGGAAGATCACCTTCTTCTACTCTTGGCATGATATTTTTGGTAAAATAAACTGGCTTTCTAAAAGAGAGAGTATACGTTATACCTTTGTTTAGAGAGGACATATTTTCCAGAGTCTAGCAGGAAAATTGAAGTAAATATACCTACTGGGTGTCTCGAAAAATATTAGGCACAATTCTCTCGATTACTCACCAATATCGAAAATTTCTTTATCTCTGTATCAACGGTGGCCTTCTTCAAGAATGAAATATATAAGGTGAACCAAAAATAACATTTAATGAGATCGCAGACCACCAAATTTGAAACAGAAAATTGTGAATATCACGCTTTAACACTTATTTATTATGGAGATATTTATGGTAATATATACAAGGTATTCTGATTTAGAAATATAATAATCACAATGTATGTATAGCATAACAATTTCCCAATTCAAAATTGAAAATGCCTCATTCTTTCACGTATAAAAAGAAAGTTATGGTGAATGCAGGGTATCTCGAAATAGCGAAAGACATAATTCTCCCGATTTCTAGGTGACTCAGCCTAGACCTAAAAAATGCTTGAAAGATAGAACTTTACTTTGAGTAATCGACATCCGAAGACGGATAGACTCATAATCATTGATACACGGTTGAAGTTATTTTTATCATTCTTTTGTTAAATTAAACGCGAAAATATTATTTAAAAGTAATTTCAATTGAAATTTATCTAAACTTACTGCAGCTCGTGTAATTTTTACAACAATTTTGGTCTCACCACTGACTAAAATTGTGATAATATTTCAAAATTGGTAGTTGTGCAATTACTTGCTTTTAGATGAGAAATAAAGCACAAATTGCTGAAAAATTACTATTCACTAGAATAGTCATGGTTCAAAACCTCTTTCTCCAAGTTGAATGCATAATCGTCAACGTTTTGAAAAGTTATACCCGAACAGTTTTGATTTACTTTTCTTTCTGCTCCTGAAAGTTTTCGTCTGTTTCATTGTTGCTTTCTGTCGTTCACACCACCTCTTGGTAAAATCCCCAAATAAAAAAACACTGAAGCTCAGGTCTAGTGAACGTACGGGCCATTTGATTGGCCCTGCATGCCCAATCCATCTTTGTGTAAAAATCAGACGAGCTGCAATAATTTCACAGAAATTTCAATTGAAATTACTCCAAAGTCACATTTTCAAGTGTGATTTACCATAAGAATGTTTAAAAGTAGAAAATATCTTTAATAGTGTTTCAACGATTTTTTGCTTATCCGACTTCGAAGGACGATTACAGCAAAATTGAAGTTGAATGTTTGAGTGGCTCCTACTGAAAACTAAAGTTCTATTTCTCGAACCTTCTTCGGGAAACCTTAAGGAAGTTCAGGAAGCTGAATTATTTTTGTTATCAAAACAACATTCAGGGTGATCATGTCACGAAAAAAAAATCTGCAAAAATGAGATTTTGAAACCTTGCTACCGTAATAAATTGAAAAAACACAAAAAATCATAACTCGAAATCCCTCAGGTGTGAGGTATCTGAAAAAAATCGTTCTCGCTACTTGGACCACCCTGTATGTTATAAGTTTTTTCCTACACACTCTGGAACCAGTTCTGAATCAGGCGGAGTGTGCACATATCGATATTAGCGTTCCAACGACGTTCGAACTGATTCTGGAATTCCGAACCAAAAATTCCAACATGGAATGAATTGTGGTCAGAACGGTTCTAGAACGGTGAATTCAGTTCTTGGTTATAATAGGCAAGACCTGAGAGGGACGAATTGAGACGGTCAGCTGTTACATGCTATTCGAATGCAGCAAGGGGCAATAAAACCACATCTGGCAGAGACGGGCTGCATTTTTCGGGTGACAAACTACCCATAGGCTATAATAAGGGAATTTCTGAGAATGATTCGTTTCCAACATTTTCGAACTAGCTATTCAGTATTAGTCCCGAACTAGGATGAGCTCAGCTCATTCAGTTCTGAATGACTTCAAGACAGAACTGGGTGTTGGAACAAACCTTTTATGTACGGTATGGAATATAACTAGTGTCTCAAAAGTTTTTTTCGCAAACTATCTCATTAATACATCTCTTACAAAGTTTTTCCTCACTTCAATGAGCGTGCCACTAAAACGTGTGAAATAAAAGTTTCAGAAAAAAAGCGAACCGACTCCAGCTCATTCAACTGAGAAGCAAAAAAAAATATTTTCTACAAGTGTTTAATATATTTATATATATTCTTTTGGGAATGAGCAGTGCAATTAGTTTATATCGTATAAAATGTGTTATCACAGTATAAGCAGAGGAACTGTAAACGGGCCACCATACATTTTAACGTATGATACAAGAGCACCGATAAAAACCACAGAAAAAATTCTGCCTCCCCGTATAAGTGTAGTGAAATTGTTGTTTGTTATGGAAGAGCTTCTTTGTCATCAACGAAACAAAATTTCTTCTTTCCTTTCGATGCAGGATGATATCTCGAAATCACGCCTGAAAACGAGAAAAGAAAACGAAAAATGCAATATGAACCAGTAAATGATTTATTATTCATCAAATTAATTCGAAGTTCACGATCCATCTCAAAAAATTATCAGGCACCGAAAGAATGGTTTCGAAACCATCGTCAAATTTATATACTGGACAACTAATAACTATATGTTCTATTGTTTCCTCTGCTTCTCCGCATTCGCACTTTGAACTTCCGACCGAATTCCACTTGAAGAAGGAAACTATAACAACGACCATGACCGGTTCTAAGTCGTTTCAAAATGCACCACTTTTTCTGAAGGATTGCTGATCAAACCTTTGTTGAAAACATTAAAGGAATTCCATTCCGAACGTCTAATTTCTTTGTCACTTTTCTTGGGATAAAGAAAATCGTTAATCGATGAAGGTTTACGAGATTTCAATATAGCAATTTTTTAATCCTGTATATAAGACATGATTGGCAATGAATTCGGAAAGGAATGATATTTATCCCAAGACATCACTGCAACCTGTCTACGAATAGGAGGCGGAACAATATTTGAAAGAACTGGTAACCACTGTAGAGGTGCAGATCTTGTGGTGGTCCAACTAACGATTCTCACGGCGGAATTGAGCTGTGCGTCAATTTTACTTACATGCGCGCTGTTGAACCAAACCGGACAACAATATTCAGCAGCAGAAAAACGTTGCAAATTTTACATGAAGGTTTATTATTTTTCCTGTTCAATGTGCAAATTCTTCAGCGATATTTATCACACTTTCATCATGGCGATTACCACAAGTGAGAAGTACGACAGTGGAATAAAACAATTTTTGAGATTGTCCGCCGATATCGGCTAGTAAATATTGTTGCGGGATTCGAAGTTTTTCTGAAGAAAATTCTGAAATACGAGCAGCCATATTAAGCCTCTTGCATTTCGGAATATTCATTCAGAAAACTGCTATATTGGCGAGCAATCTCTTAAACTGTTTAATTTCATTTCTCATTTCAATTCCTACCTGGCTGGAAAACTTGAGGCTTTCCAAAATTGAATTATAGGACTAAAACAGGTGGATCATCGGCCCCTACATAGATGCATAGAATACTTAAAGTGCGGACACTCTTTGACATATTTTGGGTCCGAAATGAGGTCCAAACGTTGACAAAATACGGCTTTGCTGGCCTACTTTAGTTTTCGCCGATAGATGCCGGCATAGGAAAATCTGCCATATAAAATCTGAAATATTCACGAAAGTTACCGACCCGTCATATCAAAACGAGTTAAATCAGAACTTCTTTCTGATGTTCTGAGTTATTTTCAAGAATTTCCGATAATAAATTCATTTTGACGAATTTAAATTATGATTATTCATTTCATCCAGTGAGAATGGCAGTAATATCCTTCGTCTCTGTATACACAAGTCTGAAACTTGATATTTTTGAATAACTGCTTATTACAAGAGGTATTTATTATCTCAATATTCAGTTCATGGAAAGGAAGTATTCCAGGATTGGAATCATTCTGTTCGATAGATACTACAATAAATTTGTCTTGTTTGAAATTCGTATGAACATGAACAGCAAAGTGAAAATTCATACAACAATTTCAATAATAATAAACATCAACCTTTCCTCCAAATATTTGCATAAGTAGGTATTTAACATAATTCATTACTTCTGAATTGAATATGTATTAATAGGTACATAAAAAATTTAAAGGAGATCCAAACTATCCAATAGAATCCATTAGTATTATTCATCTCCCGTTTCTTTTTCGCCGTTATTTCGGCTCCGAAATAACTTCTTGTATCCATCCATGAAAGTGTTCTCACAATAAACCTCATATTGCTCCTTATTCCCTTATACATATTTCATATTATTAATGAGTAGATGTTCTATTTTTGTTAAACTCCTGATATATATTAGTAAGAACCCATAATTTTAAATATCTGATTCATTTTTTGGGAAATCAGATTATAGCTCAATTCATTTTTATTCAGCGGAATTAAATGTATGCACTTGCCAAAGCGACGTAAGCGCCATCATCGTTTACAGAGCCAAGTAGCCAAGATTTGACAATTCTAGGACCACGTTTTGGACCCAAAATTTCAGTGGGTAATAGTAGGAAAGTGTTGACACCTGATATATTCTATGCATCTATGCCCCTACCTTAGTCTAAGGCTCCCACTCTCATAGTATTAGATTCTCTACAATTGATGAGATTTCCGGTGTATTATTGATTTTTTTTGCATACATCCTCCAATTTATTTTATCATTTTATTGAAGGATCAATACCGAGCGATACAAGATATTTCTACCAAGTTTCACGGATTTCGGTTCAGAACTTTCGGAGAAAAACCCCGGATAACGGACGGCGGACGGACGGATCTCTCTTATTAGTTCGGTCAAATCTACATATACTTTTATTTTCAGGGGGGTAATTTTTTTCTTGGTCGGTTACTAAGGTTTATTATTTGATTTTATCAAATAATAAACCAAAAACCAATGCCAAAGCTGCCGTACTAAAAGTGGTAGTGTCAACACCCCTTGAAGAACCAGCTAGATTTTGAAGAATATCATTCCTAGATTCCAACTTCAAGTTTTTAATACTTCATTATTTATTCCATATAAATTCGAAGTCGGTACCAATGAAACAATAATAAAATGCGTATATTTCTAATGTAGGTCCACATCTGACATCACAGAGGCCGACATTGAAATAATAATTAATACAAACTCAACTTGGCACCTACTCCAAATTTATATGAAATAAATAACAATTACAAAACTAACAATTTTTCTTGAACGCATTTGACGGCGCTACGAAAAAGTATTAAACACTTTCAAAAATATTCGGTTTCGGTTTTGGATGGTTCGATGTTTTCTGAGAAGATTTCATCAATGAAGACGCGAGAACAAATTACCTTTGATTTTTTTCTAGCTTCAATGCGTAGATGTAGGGGCCCCGAATTTTGATCGCGGATGTCCTACCTGGTGTTAATCTGTGAAAGCATAAGCTCATGTAAAATTCCATTGGATCATTAAAATCGCGTTTTATGGATGCTGATTACATGGATGGATGATCGCTTCTTGCTGACGTGTTTTTCCCGAATTTTTCATTTTCATTTCGAGATGGAAAATCACACGGGTTATTAACCTTCTCAGAAACTAAGCCAATGCCTGCTATCGCGTAGCTATTAAAACGAGCTTTTTCGCATTCCTACAATCGAATGATAAGGCAGGAAGGCGTGTTCCGTATAAATTGCACTGTTGATATTTGCGATTATAATTCGGTCCGGCTATTATGTAGTCCTAACACGACGCGCACATTATTTTACATCACACCCTGGTCGGTGTTGCCTTAACCAAGAAAGGTTTTCATGACCGAGGTCATAACCCATTGTTGGGACGTGGCGATATTTACGATAAAGGCTGCGGAATAAATTGGAATTGTTTCAACATCAAAGCTGATCACGTGTAGTTTTGGTAAAGGGACGTAGTTCGATGTCGCTCACCTAGACGTTGTTGATTGTTGTGGTTTACAGATATGTTTTTGAAGTCCCCACACGTCCATATTGGACGTCAACGAGCTCTGTTTCGAAGATATCTCAGCCACGTCAATGCTGAATTGAAATTACTAACATCATTATAAGTAGTTGATCTGAATATTTTAAATTTTGATTCGCCTCGATGATTCAGCTATACTTTATACAGGCTGGTTCAATTTTGTGAATTGGCATTAGGATCCTTGAATTGGGAGAGTAAGAGAAGAATGGAAAACAGATTTCCAAGAACCAATGGGATATTTTTCTTCTAGGAAATCAGTTTGATGATAAAATACTAGACAAACCTACTCTCGTCGATTTCGAAGGAATCCAGGTTACTAGTGAAACAGCAATCTTTCATTTGAATATCAAAATCTTAATGTTCGGATAGGTCTCTATAATTGTATTTCGAGTTTATATCAGGAATGATTCAATAATTTGTTTTTAACTACTGTGAAATTCTTTTGCTGGACATCGGAGTAGCAAGTAGAAAAAAAACCAAAAACATTTCCACGACAACTTGAGACCGCGAAGAACTGAAGACTGAAACTGTCTGGATATGTTAAGCATCAGAATGAGATGGATGAGTCCATGGCCAAATCAGAGTTATAATCATTTCAACTTTCAGGTTAATTCCTCGCAGGATTTATTTCTGCGATCAGATTGAAATTGACAGTTGCATGAAGAAAAATAACGCGCGAATTGAAGCAAAATATGGTTACTGATTTTGAAAAGATCTCTTCCTCTTAGGAAACTTTCGAAATTTCCGTTGAAAAAAAAGTCTTTTTTTTCGTTGAATACCATTCATCAAATGAAATCTGATGTGCGACAGACCTTTACTCAATACGTGAAAACAGTATTTCAAATTTTAGTTCAATACCATTTTAATTTCGGAGATATCAGTTTGTAGAATTTCCTCGGAATCGTTATTTCCGTAATATCTCAAATGATGGTGTAAATTTTGACATATTTCATTCCCAGCATTTCCAAAAATTTAGTATACTTTTGTTAATTGTCGACTTCGAGGTATGTGGGCGGATTTCATTTGAAACTGAAGGAAATTTCCGGGATGAAAAAATTCTTTTCAAAATCTTCTCATGAAATTAGGAGTCTGTATTGTCTCGAAAGTTAGAGCTCATACGGACGGTTGGTTAGACATACACTGATCGAAAAACTCACGTGATAATCAAATTCAACCTTATGATGATGTATTGGGACATTAATTTTCAGCCGATGCTTTAGTTCATTGATATAATGTCCTGTTGGTCATTGTTTGATGTTCGAGTGATTGTATCAATCCTCCAAGAGCATCAAATTCACCACCAGCATTTGAAGACCGTTTACATTGTCTCAACAATCACAGACATTAATACCATGTCACGAGTACTTCCAGAGCAATCCTTTTATCGATGGTCACAGGGCATTGAATATATGCATATCGGTCATTGTATCAATGTATTTTGGACATCAACTAATCAATTTCAGTGCATCTTTCTATGTTCAGGTACGTCAACGTGATGCCAAAAATCATCTGTTTAAAGGGGTGCTTTAGTGGTTGCGTTTTTGATTCGAACCGAAAACTACTATTTTTTTAATATAAAACAATATTGGACCACATAATGCCTTTCAATATACATTTGCAGATTTTTGTTTTGAATGAAATTAGGTAAAATCACTTAATTTTTTTTTCCAATAACCTTCAGCTTTGCGAAATAGTTTTTCTGGAAAAACTCAGAAAATATTGAACGAATTATGATTAACTTCATGCAAAATTTCGAAATGAATGTTTTTTCCTGAAATATTCTAGATTCATGAGAATCTGAATGAAATTTCAAACTATAATTTTCAATAAAGTACTAGATTTCAATTCGATCCAATCTATTTTGAGATTCCCAGTATCCCCAAAAATACAGATAGGATCGAATTTTATTCTTCCAATGTTGAAAATAAAATTTCGAATGGGTATATGTGCAAAATTATTTCGATTGAGTTGGTGAGTTGTTTCTCTCCGACGTTATTGTTTAATAATATTAGGAAGGTCGAACTTGTAAAAAACAAAAATTCGCGCCCAAACCTTCCGTAGAGATATGGTCTTTTCCACAAAAGTTTAATTTTCCGATTATCAGCTGGATTGTCTATAAACAGTAAATTATGTGCTCGATTTCTGTTTATTTTCAGGTAGATATTCCTACCGATTCAAAATTTCATTATACCGATATTTTTAAAAATGCATACTGGTTCGAAATGACATCTAGTACCAATCATCAAAAATACGGATTTCTTTGTGATATCTACCTTTATATAATATCTTTCGATAGTGATATATTTCGATATACTTTTATTGCCTTCAACGACCACATCTTAAATGACAAATTTAATTATTATATAAACTGGCGCACAAGGATTGGGAAAACGGTACAATACAAAAATAATAAGGCACATCTTGTATCTTTTGGTTCAGATTTATCAGTTACATTTATTCCACATTATTTGTCAAAATCTCACCAAGTATTTTCAGAAATACTTCACTACAATCATTGAATTTTCCAATAATAATAATAATATAAATTCTTATTATTGTTGTTATTATTATAAATAAATTAATTATAATTAAATTATTATTATTTTGATTATTTTTATTATTATTATCATTATTATCATTTGAAAGCTCAATGCTACAACAATTATTTGAGTTGGCAAATGTGCAGGACGTGAGACAAATATACGCCACAAAAATTCTTTTAAATATCGCTTCACGTAAAATATCTGTTAGTACTTTGCAACATAATTATGCAACCAGAGGAGAAAATACCTACCAACTACCAAGATGCCACAAGAGTATCGGGCAAAGAAGTCATATTTATTTCGCACCAAAACTTTCTAGCTTGATTCCCGGACATCTGAAATATATAAAAATATAAAAACGTTCAAAAAGAGAATAAAGACTTGGTTAAATCATGAAAGAATAGAAACGATCAATTTCTTGATAACTTTAAAAGAAAAGGAAAAAAAATCTGTAATTTCATATAGCTTCCCCATTACCAGGATTTTTGCACTGGATTCATCATGGAATGGAAATAAATAAGTACCTATGAGTTCTACTTACTAAGATTTTTGACATTGTACAGCCCGATTGTGTAGTAAACTTGCCCGATTTGATTCATTCATTACTTTCTTCACATATTTCTGTGAATTTATGGTTGTCCATATGTTAATTTTTTCTTTTCATTATAGAACATATTTTAGAATTATATATTGTTTTAAATATCACGTACATATTATAATATTATTATATATCTCTGTGATGAATTTGTTTATTTACCGAAATAAACTTTATTATTATTATTATTATTATTATTATTATTATTATTATTATTATTATTACAACGGGAGTTAGCAGATATAGTCCAACGCGCAAGCTGGTTAAATTTTACATTGAACAATATTGCTTCAAGTTCCACACCATCGACTATCTCTGTTGAATGATATGCGGTAAAAACACTATCAGAAATCTTCAATCTTCAAAAATCAAATGACAGTGGATATTGACTATAAAACTATTAAGTTCATTTCAAGTATTATATTCAATCGAGTCTACTTGATAAAGGATATTAATGAAATAATTTGAAATACAGATTTTTCTGTAACCTTCACATTTTATCTTTCGATATTGATATCTTACGATATACTTTTCTTATCTGCAACTTAATACGTCTTCTATGACCACTCATTATATAAACTGCCATGAAATCATTGAAATAAAAAAACTGGAGAAAACGTTACTACAATGAAATGCAATAATAAAATAATACTAGACATAGTGTTCTATCGTCATCTTTCGATTTAGAACTATGAGTAGCATTTATTCTAGATTATTTGTCAAAATCTTACCAAGTATCTTGACTATATAATATATTATAATTTCTCTATAATTGTAGCATCCTCCATTGATTGATGTATTTCTGAGTCGACTAAACATCAACTAATGATATTAGAATCATGATATGTTGCAAAACTATTATTCACTCTCCACTGTCATTGTGGAAACGATATATCCTGAAATGAGTTGAGGAATCACATCCTGAGGATTATTGGTGTCCTAATACACATCTTGTGAATTTATGTATGTCTGCGAGATATTCAGGATCTTTATGATTGATTGTAACTTGTATCATCACAGTTCATGTTGAATCAGTTTCTGCCGCTAGACCCTTGTCTCAAACTATAACAACAGGTATATTACAGAAATTTTAATAAATTCTTTGGTTGTAGTTGTTAATGTGAGAGGATTGTAGGAATAGCGGTTGAATATCTGATAGCCAATGGAATGTCACAATTATTCATGTAGCCCCTGCATATATTAGCGAAAATTCTAAAATTTCATCATGTTCACAAAATATTGTGAAATCTCGTATTTTTCTGATTACTTTACTATTTCATTCTA
Organism: Myrrha octodecimguttata; assembly: GCA_958510865.1. Taxonomy (NCBI): domain Eukaryota; kingdom Metazoa; phylum Arthropoda; class Insecta; order Coleoptera; family Coccinellidae; genus Myrrha; species Myrrha octodecimguttata. Next base: position 17,570,081 of record OY294058.1, on the reverse strand, counting down.
ATATCAGGATACAGTGGTCTTCGTTTCGGTTCAAGTCGTTCATTTCTCATTTGAAATGAAAGAGACTTACCTATTGATTTTTCACGATGACGGATAGAACCGTCCCAAATCGTCGGAAAGTATCCAATAGCCATCCTGTATCGATAATAGAAGTATTATTTCCTATCTTCAGTCCTTGCGGTAATGATCCCTAACATCGCTATCGTGCAAAAAGCGTAAATGTGGAAAGTTGATAATATTTTATGTCCCAACGGTATAACCCCGCTCGATTTTCCTCCAAGATGACTCGTTATCAGCCTGTAAAGAAGCGCCATCTACACAACGCTCCATGGAAAGGACAAATGGTGATGAAATGGCTCATCAATCTTTCTTGGAAATGATTAACTCCGAACTTCTTCGCACCATAGAATCGCCGGGTAGTGAATTGGTCTTATCTGTGTGCAGTTTTATTCCAAATTTCATTTTTGAGAAAGTTTTCAACTCGTCAAGACTTAGATTGATGCCTCTTGTCTCTTTTTGACTTGGTGATGGAGTTTGCTTCCAACTAACTCTTATCATGATACACTTCCGACATGAAAAATCAACTCTTCACTAGGAAACATCAAAAACTGAATATTATCCACAAATGTTAATTCTTCTTCAGAATTTTGAAAACTTTGTGTTTCTGTGAAACATGGATGATTTCATTGTTCTATGGAAAGTTAGCACATGAATCGAAAAATAGCATTTTCGCTTAATTTCCATAGAAACTTCATTTTTCACGACTGGTTTCAACTACTTAGTCAGTAGTAACTTTAGGTATTCATGCCACATCATACCCATGGTAAGCTGGGTATTATCGGTCACCTGAGGAAAAATAGTCATAATTAATTGATATTTCTTCTTGAATCTTTCCTCAAAATGAAATATAAAATCTGCTAGCATAAACAGAGCAAGTGACATAAAAAGGTTCGAGTATTTTTCATATATAAAACTTCATAAAAATAGTGTTTGACCAGTATCGGACTTATTCATGGCATCAATTTGAGGGTTTTTTCTGGCCTTTCACTGCCAATATCTAAAACAGAACTATAATTATAAAATATGAATTGTTTTTCAATGGAAAACGGTCTTCCGAATTGCAGGATTGAACTATTTGTCAAAGGCAACACAGGTATCCTAACGAACAATATTGAAATAAAATAAATTATATTGAAAGCGAACTGTGACGTTTCAGAGTACAAATCTGACTCTTTCATCAGACAATTGAGAAATGTATACCCTGGTGAGAGGCCCTGGAGCAAATAAATAGGGGCGGCCTCACCCTAATGAGTCACAATTCACCTTTCGCAAAAACGGAATACTATTTCTTTCGATTCTAAACCTTATTTTTCAATTCACAAAAAATCACAATTGCGAGAATTTCTTACTCGCAGATGAAACAGATAAATAGAAAATAAATGTGCATCTCAATCTCGGTGGGAAGGGGAGCGAGAGGTAACAGATGTTTTTATGACACCATTGCACCGACCGGCGGTACTTGTTCTCATACAAGCATTGTATTTATACAATAATATGAGGGACAAGAGAAATGATGACATAGTACTGAAGCGTAGAAAAGTGCATGTAATTTTTGAAAAATTAAATTTTTAGTGAGTAATACTCTTATGGAAACATCAATTGAATACATACTATTTATGATAAATTATTATTTGTACGTATTATGCCCTCCATCTGTGGATTCATTAATTTCATCTTCATCATCACAGAGCGGAATGAAAAAATTAATGTTATTACATATATAACACGGATAGATAATTTCAATCCAATATCTTGTGAAATGGAGAATTTTGGCGATAAACCTGATTCATGTGACACCCGGTATACGTAATTGGAGTTTGGTATCGGAGACCATCAAAAGGTAAAATGAAAATTATGTACCTACATAGGTATTATTTCAGTACGATAAGCTATCTTGAAAGAATTCAGGCAGGAAGTATATATATCCATCAATGCTTCCTCCGAAACAACATTTTCCGCATAGTTTGCTAAACAAATAGAGTCATTCATAATGAACTAGATTCTTTATTAATCAAATTGAATACCAGAAAAAATAATATCGGGAACGGTAATCGAATCTTAAAAAGCAATTCTTTCCAGATGGCACAACCGTGTTTTTTTCTGTGACACGATATGAAGGTTCTCGGAATCGAATTAGTATCCTCAAAATAACCATGAAAACAGAGGATGAAGGAGGAGAATAATGACAAATTATGAATTCATTTTCATGTTAATGTAGCAACATAATTAATTCATTCAGTTATAAAGATAAAAGCATACTTACAAAATCTTGTGAATAATTCAATCCTAACTGAATATAAAATAAAAGAAAGAAATATTTCAAGAATATCATTCAGAAAATGAATGGAAAGATGCCTGGAAGAAAATTGTTCTAATATCTCAAAAGAAAAAATAATTTCTTCATTAGGTATCGATTGATGCTTATTTTGGGAGGATTTTGCATTATTTTTTCAATAGTTCTGTTTCAGATATTGGGAATTATAGGATTATGGGAAAACCCATAAAAACCTAAAAAATAATTTCTTCATTAGTTGCTTCCTAACGAAATCAAAAATATACAGCAGAAAGAATTGAAAACGAACTCCTCAAATAAATGATATTTCTCAGGATGATAACTTTCCTGAAACCATTCTAAACTCAAATATAGCCATGACAAAAAACAGTCAGAGTCAGGAACTTTAAAGCGCTGGTTCAATTTGCGAAGCGAAATTTTGCAAGAATCTTTCTTCACCCCGCCATTCTTCAACCATATATTCCATTTCAATTCGATTGGATTCAGGTTTTGGAAATAATTGGGGGAATGCAACACCGAATTGATATATCAAGGGCACTATTGGGTGTATCGTAGGTACAACAACTTCCGTAAAAAACAACTTTTATCGACTGGATATTTATAGAACAGATTGTTGGCTTAATATCGTAGCCCAAATTCGTGAATGGGTGAAATCCTCCCAATAGTTCCTTAGATACCTATTAGAATTTTTTTTTGTCATTACTTCCAAAAATACAGATCCGATAGAGTTCAGATCTAGTACTTGGAAGAAAACTGACGCCGTGAAGGTTTATGCAGAATTTCGAGAAGATCATATCCGCGGAATCATAAAGGGTGGATTAGAGCCATTCAAGTTTGTTAATGTGATCGGCCCCCTACATTATATAAAGAAGTTCATAGAGGATGTCTCAAAGTTAACGCAAGATTTGAATTGAATAAAAACTACAATTTCAGTCTTTCAATTTTAATTTCTTATTGAATCATGAGGTACATAGGCCTTCATGACTTTGCATACACATACGCATTCGTTTGTCGAAATTTTCCATGACCGTTCTGAATTTCATGCAATGTTGAATTTATCCCTTTAATGCACGCGTGGTTGTGGGCTTGTTGACATAGCCCTCTGATTTTATTATTATTATTATTACAAATAAGTTGGAGCTGAGGCTAGGCCCATAAGCAGCTCTAAATATATAAAAATTATGTCAAATGAAGTTGACAGTGCACCCGCCAAAGAAATTATCACACACATCACATATCACACATCCTCCAGCACTCAGGTTCTCCGAACGATACTGTCATACTTGTTCTTGAAAACGTTCACTGAAGAAGCACCAACGATCTCTGGAGGCAGACGGTTCCAGGCGTCGAACACCCGATTAGACAGAAAAATCTGACGAGGGGTGGTCCTGAACTTTTCCTTATATAGTTTGTAGCAATGACCCCGCAAATTGCCAGTGTTGAGTTGAAACAAAGATGACAAATCAGTACCAAACTTGCCATGCAGAGCTCTGTAGGTCACTATCAGGTCTTCCCTTTCCCGTCGGTCCTTAAAAGTGGTCAAACCGAACACTCTGAGACGCTCATCATAACATGGGCGATTAGTTCCATATGGGAGGCGGGTAACAGATCTTTGAAGCTTCTCCAGTTTATCCATATCACCCTTGAGGTCAGGATACCACACTGGTCCGCGAATCCCAGAATAGGCCTCACATAGTATTTGTAAATTTTACAACAGACTTCGGGGTCACAACTGTTAAAAACCTTGGAGATCATAACCTCATAACTTCCCTTTGGTATATGTAAACGCACCTATAAGAAAGAGTTCTTTGAAAAGAAAAAAAAGGAAGAGAAACAGTCGGGAGGATGTTGATGGCAGGGTTTGTGTTTTGGTGAATTTTACTAGTTTATTTTGTTTTGAATTCTTTATTAACATTAGTTTCACACTCTGTAGTTTTTCATTCAAAACTTGTATATAAGTTGAGAAAACTCTTTTCTGATGTATAATAATAATAATAATCTCCCAGGAATCGATCATTCCAAAAATTTCCTTCGAAATTGCAAGGTCCAAAAATCATTTGGATCTCACTAAGAACAAGTTACGCCTCCTCAGTGGCTTCCTCATAGGATACTGTCGTCTAAGGAAGCATATGATGGAAATAGACTCATCAGAAACTGAAAAGTGCAGATTCTGTTGAGAAAAGGAGGAAACTCCTGTTCACCTGATTACAGAATGCTTCACCATTGCAAACCTGCACAAGGAATGTCTCGAATGGGAGAATTATAGGAGGAATGAGAACTTGGCCTCCTTGAAGCCCTTACAGATATTGAAGTTTATTAGAACTCTAAAGCTGAAGGGTGAGCTGTAAGTAGCGTAGTGCGAAAACAACTCTGCTGGGAGGCAAAATAGACATTTAGGTCGCAGTGAAATGTAACCCTTCAGACAAACATAAGCTATTAACTAGACCTCTTATTTTAGATAACCCCATGAAAAGAAATCTTATGGTGTAAAATCACATGATCTAGGTGGACAATTCGAGAGAACACACGAGATGGATATCTAACTCCAGTAACAATTACAGCTTGACTTCCAATTATGCATCCAACCCAAAATGCACACCAAACAGTGACACGTTGTGGATTCTTTCGTTTTTCGCCCATCACATCTGGGTTTTCAAAACCCAAAATTCGGCATTGTGGCGACTAAAAAACTCATCATGGTGAAAATGTGCTGCATCGCTTGATAATTTTGCTCGAAAAATCAGCATCCTTTTGTTGATGCTCTGTAATAATCCATTCGACAAACTCTCTTCGCTATGCATGCTCATCAAGTTTCAGCTGTTGTGTTAATTCAATTCTGTAAGCATGGAGACACATATCCTTAGTGATTATACGCTGTAGAGAGCTTCTAGAAATTTGTAATTCTTGTCAACGACGCCCAATGAGGTTCCTGGATTGTCACCGACGCTCTCACGAGTTGCTTCGGTATTGTCATTTGAACGAGTTATTTTTGGACGACCAGTGTGTTTGGCGTCTCCAACGTATCATGTCTCCCGGAATTTTTCAATTAATCCTAACTAAACACTAAACACAGTTGACGAAATTGAAATAATATTCCGACCATATTTGTATGGAAGCCAAGCTTCCATTATCTCTGAGATCTTATTTAATGATTAAGACACGCTGTTCTGTCGGGTAACTCCCGACACCCATTTTTTCTAACCCTAAACTGTCAGCTGTCGATTCGTAGACGTTAGGGTTGTCAACAGTTTACTGCATGAATTCGGCAAATTAAAATCTTGCGTTACTTTTGGGACACCTTTTACAAACTGAATGAATTGATTTAGGTGATGCCTATTGTACATTTCAAAGATACACAAAAAATTCTAGGAAAGCTCTGAAGTGAAGATATCTGCTTTTGCGAGCATCTTCATATTTGTTGTCAATACTTTTAGGAATTCTATATATATATATATAAAGTATTGTGACTCTCATGCTAGTTTTGATTCAAGAAGGATAGGAGTTTCGATTTTTAGTAGTGACATTTTTAGGAAATACCCACCTAAAGTGTTTTCATATGTGTTCATGAATTAAATGTTTGAATGATACTTTTTGGCTATCGTATATGCATGTGCTGTATTTCGACCCGATTGTCTGTATTTTTATGAATGGTGAGATGACGAAATTTCAAATGATGCGTTCATCTTCTGAAACATAAAGCGAATATTGTCCATTCTGAGCTCTACTACTTTCGTATTGGACTTTCAAAGGTATCACGAAAATTCCTCGTCTGCAAAAATTCATTGCAAAGTTATCGTTTCACTGCCGACTCTAAACACAATAATTCTGCAGAGGAATAACTCAAACATAAAATTTTCAGGTCAGGTTCAAAGCTTGAATGGAAAGTTTAAGTTCACAATGCACGAAATCTACCGAAAGGTTTAGTAGATGAACGCATTAGAAATTCCATAAACCCAATATTCACTGGTTTATATTCATTTTGTTCTATTCCATGTATTGCTCAAGTCAGCTTGTATCTGGGAAAAATTTATCCCTCTAAGTTGTACCTTTCTGGGGCTATTGTGTTTGAAATCAGCCGTTAGATCGATGAGGCTCGATAAAAAGTACATCACATCTTTGGTTCGTTTTTCCGGTCTCTGAATACCTATTAGGAACATCGGTTGTATGAAAATCTTGATGGTTCGTATCATGGTCTGTTTCTTGCGATTATTTTGTTGACTGTTCTCATTAAATGTTCACCTATGGCAACATTTGTTTTTTCAGCCCTGAAGAAGGAGGAATATTATAACTCCAAAACGAAGGAAAATTTATTAAAATTTGAGAAATATATACCTTTTGCCCATACTCCTGTTGAATTCTTTAAGGTAAATTGGTTGTATGGTTCATTTGTTATCAAATGAAAGGTGAATCGATGAAGATACCGCCTTCTCAAAAGGGTTTTCCATATTCTACGCTTCGGGAAACACTGAATTATAAATAAACGGATTCGTTCGTTGCAACTGCAGAATGACGGAACGTATGAAAAATTCAGGACAGACGAAATGGGAAAGAGATTCAAATAATCGGTTCAGCTATTCGTGTCTGAATATATTAATATGTACTTGCTTCAAATAGTACAACTTTCAATTATTAAATCACTCTTGTTACGTTTGTATCATTGCTGTTGTGTTCTATTTGTACACAATTGAGTATTCCTTCGGAAATAACCTCCTATCATCGACTCAAATGGCTTCTTCATAAAGCGAGCTCCTAGCTATAATTTTAACCAAGAGTCTGCAATTTTTGAGTTTTGAGTCTCAACGTGTTTTTGAACGACTTGGTTGATCTCGGACTAATTAGTCCGAGGTTATATTCAATTCTACTTACTTTCAGGGTAGGTTTCGCATCAATATGGGATGATACGTTTAGTTAACGCGTTGAAAAAACGAAACAGTTTCTTAGTTATATCCATTTTAATCCGCGTCCAGATATACGAACCGAACGATCAGTGTGATTTATGATTGTGCGAATCTCATTGATATTAAGCATCGATTGAAACTCATTTTGGTATCATTTCGTAGACTTTCTCTGGGTTTTTATTCCCAATACCTGAAACAGAACTATTAAAAATTTAATAAAAATTGTTTTTCATGGAAAACGCCCTTGCGGATTGCAGGATTGAATTATTTGTCAAAGAAAGTTTCTTCGAAAACAGGTTGACTAATGAACAACACTGAAACAATAAAAACAATAAACAAAGTGAACTGTGAGGTTTCGGGATACAAATCTGAGTCTTTTATCCAACAAACGAGAAAATTTGCTGAATTTTTTTTTTTTGATTTTCGTTTTTCGAGACTCTAGTCAGATTTATACTCTGAAACGTCACAGTTCGTTTTTTGTTTAACGTTAGTATTGTTCCAGTATTGCTCTGTAAGCAAGCTGTTTTACAAGAAACTGCTCTTGACAAATAGTTCAATCCTGCAATTCGCATGGGCGTTTTCCATAAAAGACAATTTTGTGTAATTATTAATAGTTCTCTTTAAAAAAATTACGAAATAATACTCTTCGATATTCGTCAAGAAACCGACTTCAATCGGAGCAGATTCATCGGTTTCTTGACACAGATCAGAGGAAATTAAATTAAGTGTTCGGTTCATACATCTGGACGCGGTTTTAAATGTTGTGGTTATTCCCCCAATTTCTCTAGAAGTACTGATGCGATGAGATTGAAATCTGGCAATTCAGTGGTTGTAGATTGCCGACGCGAAAACCAATGCGAAGTTTCATGGAGATTATCTTGTGAGAATAATTACGAAATTCTAGAAAAGGACTGACGTTAATTTAGCAGCTTAGGTGCACATTTTCAAGTTTGTTTTCTTTTCAATTTTCTAATGACACGAAATTTGTCAGAAAATTGTGTATCATATATTGCCGAGTATTTTTCATGTTTCATGATGATTCGATCAGCATTGTCTGAGTTATTTCGGAAACAACATTAATACCGAGAAAGAAACAACGAAATTTAACTATTTTTTCCTCCAATATATCCGGAAATTTTAATTGAAACGAACTTATATATGGTACACTGTTGTAAGATATTGACAGCAAAATTCAATGGAAAACCTGATGAACAGCTTCCGAAGAAAAGGTTTTCCAAATCATTTTTCAAGTTTAAATTTCATACTATCCTAACAAAGTTTAGCATGATAGTTGCACGTTATCGTATTTTACAACTAATGATCAAGTTTCCAGCCCATCGTATGAGAGAGAAGTGCCTCAAATGAGTATAACTTTGAAATGCTGATTTTGCCCATTAAGGTACCCTTCCGTCCGTGTGCAATCACTACCCTTTTCTGTTCTTGAGTTATAGTTTTGACGAACGAACGGCCAGTGGTGAACCGGTTAAAAATTCGAAAATTAAACAAATTTGGGCGAAATCTTGTTCAAAAATTCGTACAACTCAGATGGAACACTTGCTGCATGCCTTTTACTGCCACCCCTTTTAGAATGTCCAAAATATTCAGGACTGTTCAATTAGTATAGTATACATAGAATCAAAATAATTTTGGATGGAACAACAAATGGACAATCTGGTGAACGAATTGTTATTGTATGTACCGAAGTATAAGGGTTTTTAGTCTTGGAGCTTCTTAGGCAGCTTCATATTGTTTTGGTCTAGCGGCATTTGAATTATGAAATATAAGGCGGGATGCCTTATTTGAAGAAACTGGAAGCGACATGAAAATGACTGATCAGGATGTTTTTCATAAATCCTTACTTCTTTTCCACGGAACAATTATAAAAGGAAAGTGGAATTATGGACTCGAGAAAGCTGTTTCTTATGGCGCTCTCGATTCACCGAAGAAAGAATAAGTATATCTATAGTGAATTTCAAAGAATATCAATATGATACCAGAACCAAAAGAAATTCGAAAAAACAATAGGTCAAAGACCCCATAAATATTTATATAACTCCCTTCACATACAACAAATTATCAACAGCACCTAAGAACACTGTGCGCCTTCAGGAAATACATACAGCTTTTTTCAATATATCGGGAATGTTGAAAAGAATATGGAATTTTTGTGGTGTTAAAGCTTAGATTCGTTATCAAATAAGAAAGGCCGCTAGACCGACCGTAAACACAATAACTTCCGAAAGAAACTACTTAGAAAATTGATATTTGTAGAGTAGGTTTGGACCTTAATTACGAAGGCCCTCATTCACGAATTCGACCTTTGAAATTAGTTCACAACCCTTCCTCAAACGAAAATATCAAGTCTCCAAGTTGCTTGTTCCTGAAATAATTGTGTTTAGGGCGGTAGGTCGGTTCTACGGCCTACCGGAGATTAGAAACTGTGAATCTGGCAGGATTCCAGGTGTGAATCGTTGACAGTGGAGAGAACTTCTATATCAGCATTTTAGGGCAGCACTCAACTGTTGCATAAAGCGTGTTGGAGCAGATGATTCATTCTGTAGATTGTAACAGTTTGCGGTCAGGTATGTTCACGGAAGAATTCGAAAGGGGCTTATCTCGGTTAGTAATCTTGGAATACTCATGAGAAATAACAAGCAGCTGGCAGTAGTCATTGATTTGGAATTAATTGGAAATAAACGTATGTATTTTTCTCATTCGGAGTCCAGAAAAACCTCCATATGATTTCTTCAGAAACGAATTGATGAAGAACAGGTGGTCAACCCAACGTATGATTGGTAACTTTCGGAAAAAACAACCTAGAGACCTGACCACCTCAGAGTAGGCATACATGGCGAGATCGAATTTGCAAATGAGCAGTGTCTGATTGTAGGACACTTTCTCGAAATTTCCTCACCTCGAAATGTCCTAAATGCAGATATGATCGAACAAAAATATAGTATTCTGTTGTGAAAATATTTCAGAAGGAGGATCAGGAAAGAAGTGAAGAAACAATCATCCTGAGGATGATTTTCTATATTTTATTCATTTCAGTATCAATTTTTCTCGATAAACGAACTGATTCCAATCACAGAAAAGCTAAAAACAATGACTTTTCGGAAGTATTCAATACTTTTCTGCTCATCTTAGAAATTATTGTAATGTAATGTAATTCTTAGGAATTTGGAAAAAGAGTTGAGTTACCAGGAAGTTCGTCGATACTGTAGTTATTTCCACATTAAGTCAAAGTATACTGTTCCATTGTTGATAAAAATTGGTAATAAGTTTAAGAACGCTGTTACGAAACTTGGGCAAAATTTCGTGATGATCTTGTCATTAAAACAATTTCCTTTTTTTCGCGCATGTTCTGGGGAATATCGTGCTATCGTTTTGTCCAGATGTCTGTTATTTTCGATGATTGAGCCGAAAATGGTCTCAAACGACTAGGTTGGACTCACTGATGACGAATCCGGTGTCAAAATCGATTCTGTCCTGCCAGCCGGCCGGCCGTCCGTAGATACGATTATGGTCGTACGGAGAATCCTATCAATCTGAAACTTTCAGGTTAGGTTTCATTTTAAAATGCGACGGTCAAGTTCGTTAATGGGCGAAATCGGCCAAACGGTTTCGGAGTAAGAGCCCTTTGAATTTTTGACTTTATTTTGGCGATAATTCAAAAAATACTTGAACGATTGGATCGAAACTTGCCAGTTAGTTGGAGTATAGCAACCTGCAACTTCTCGTAAATTTTTTTTTCGCTAACTGTCCATCACATTGGAAAAAACGCTGCAAATTTTACACAAGGGTTTATTATTTTCTCAGTTAAGTAACCCAAAACCATTGATATCTTAAATAAAACTTATATAGCGTGCCAAAAAAGTAAAATTACTCGTCAATAATGAGTGTACGAAGAACTATTAAGGAATATCCTCGCACCCGTCGATTTTTGATTTCAAAACCAATTTATCCTGTTCTTTTTTGAATGTGATATTTCTCAGTTCACTACTTTATTGTTTCATCTGGAAATATATGGATTGTGATACATCAACTGAAAGGTAATTTGATTACCTTTTCAGCGATGTGGCTTTAAGTAGAATTGCTTGTGCTGTTTTCCGTTGAAAAATTAGGAAATAATTTAGAATTTTCCGTTAGGAGGGTAATGTGATCAGACCATTATTCTTTTATTGATTAATAATGATAATAATGATGATAATAATATATTTATTCGATCAGAGGCTTATTAAAATACAATAAGGTTAAATATCCTTAGGCTCATGTACAACCGCGACTTTTCTATTAAGGTTAAAGAGTGACGTGGGTACAAGTATGTGTATATGTGCGCCTAGTGTTGTTAAAGTTTAAATTTTGTTGGAAGTACCTTTATGGAAACGAGTACCCTATATACTTATAGACCACATGATGTTAAAAATTTGTTCTCTTTAGAAGGGCCTCTACAAGATTCTCTAAAACCTAACTTCAGTATAATTCTAAAATGAATTTTTGCCTCAGAAACCCTTACCTTATAACTATAAGGGAAATTCTCGAACCCATAGATTTGTAACTTAAATTGAATTAATACTCAACTTTCATTGTCGTTCACAAAACTGAGTTGGTCATCGAATGACCTTTTATGCGATATATCACATGCAATATTTTTCCGAAAAGAAACTGTTGACGTTTAAGGTTATGAACCCCCAACTCTGAAACTACATATATTTTTCAAACTTCGAAAATAGAAATCGGCGGGTGGGAGGATATGTTTCAATATTTATTATTTTAAGAATAAGAATCTGACACCAATCACATATTGTTAATTTTCTAATGAAAAAATTGCCTAACAAATTCTGTTTCAGTAACGCCACTCAATATGCAATGGAATGTACTTCCATTTGATGTATCACAATCCATATATTACTATTTGAAAAAAAAAACAGTATGGTTGTGTGGAGCGTAAAGGGTGGGAGATTTCGAATTCAAAAAAGCATAGGGAGACCTGCGTTAGGAATTACAAATCCTTGGATCCGTGGATTTTCCTTAATAATAATTATTAAAAGAATAATGGTCTGATTGCAGTACTCTCCAGTCACAAATTGTAAATTAATTTTTGATATTTTATTGAAAAACGGCACGACAAATTCTTTTTTTAGTCATTTCGCTGAGTAGGTAATAAAATTACCTTTCATTCGATGTATCACAACCCATATATTCCAATTTGAAAAAATAAAGTAGTGGGGTGCGGGGCGTTGGGAATGAGAAATATAGAATTCAAAGAAACAGAGGATAAATTGCTTTCGGAATTCAAAATCAACAGGTGCGAGGATTTTCCTTAATAATTCTTCATTCAAAAGCTATTGACGAGTTACGTTACTTCTTTGGCACGCTGTATACTATTCATATCCCATTGGTTTTTCCCCCCAAAATTTGCTGCGTTTTTCTTTATACCTCAGGAACCACTGGTCGGAAATCATTCGGGTGAAAATTTTTTGGTTGAGTTATGCAACAATGATAAATGTTCAAAGTTTCATGAAAATTCGGTAGTAAGTTTCTGGAAAATATTTTTTTTTCCCCTCCAACCCCCAATTTTGAGCCCTTAGGGTGCACCGATCCTGCGGAAAAGCTTGGAGGATCAATGCCGAGTGACACACGATTTTTCTACCAAGTTTCGCGCATTTTGGTCCAGTACATTCTGAGAAAAGCCCCGGACAACGGACGGCGGACGGACGGATTTTTTTTTAATTCGTTTATTCAAATCTACATACTGCAAAACGTAAACTGTGAAATTTTCAGGGGGGGTTGAAATTTTTTTTTTGTTGGTCGATCACTAAGGTTTATTTTTTGATTTTATCAAATAATAAACCGAAAGAATACTATGCTCCATAGTCCACAGCAGTGTCTCAGATTTCAATCCGATGTGGTTATTAGTTTCGGAGATATTGGGAAAAAATATATGAAATTTCGTAGTTTTCTTCCCGATATCGTTGTTTTTTTCAGTATAACTCAATAAATACCGATTCTATCACGGTGAAACTTCGTATCTAGTTTTAAGATGCTGAAACACAACTTTGTACAGAATCACGTGATGATCGTATCATTAGAACAATTTGAAAAAAAATTTCAAATTTTTTCCTTTAAATACATATTCAATATTGTGTGATCTTCTTGTCACATTATACTCATTAAATACTGTATGAACCTTCGAACTGTTATTTTTCGATAGAGTACTGGATTTCATTTTTATCTAAGCTGTATTTTTGGAAATATTGGGTAACCGTTTGTCATATTCAAAAAAAAGTTCCAGACTTTGAGCTTCACATTTTACAGCAGTGTACCAAATTTCAGTTCGATAGTATCATAATTTTTGGAAATATTGGAAAAAAATATGTAAAATTTCGTGGTTTCCTTCTCGATATCGTTGTTTTTTTCGGTATACAAGAAATACTGATTCAATCATGATGAAACTTTGCAGATAGTTTGAAAATGCTGAAAGACAACCTCGTGCAAAATTTTGTTATGATCGTATCATTAGAACAATTCTAAAAAATTTTCGAATTTTTTGTTCAAATATTCAATATTCTGTGATCTTCCCTAATATTATCCTCATTAAATTCTGTATGAACCTATGAACTGTCATTTCTCGATGAAGTACTGGATTTCAGTTCGATCTGATCTGTATTCGATGACCGTTAGGCCGACAGTAAACACAATAACTTCCGGAAGAAACGACTTAGAAACTCGATATTCGTAGATAAGGCTTGGGGCTCAATTCCGAAGGCCGAATTCGTGAACGGGTAAAACCCACTCAATGATTCCGCAGATATTCAAACCCATTCAAAATCTGATTCTTCCAATATTTCCAAATATACAGAATTGAAATCCAGTACTCTATCGGAAAAGAACCTGGAATAGCACTGCCGTTAAAGCAGCTGCTTTTGCGCGCTTGTTCGAATTCGTTACCGAAGTGGTCATCTCCATTGAGCTAGAATAGATAAGCCCCTTCTAGGTCCATCTCTCTCTTATGTACGTTACAATCCTCTCTCTCTAACGCTCCGTCCATGGTATTTTAGGTCTATGGCGTATCCCTGCCAACAACGTGGAAACGCCCACTTTTAATAGGTTGTTTTTTTCCTAGGATTTCAAGAATAGCGCTCCAGACAAGCGCACAAGAGCTACTGCAGTGCTTTTTTAGTTGGATAATTATTTTGTAGGTAAAAAGTGTGTCTATCCAGCAAAAAACGCTATAAGTATCTCGAACGTTTAGGACTACCGATCTCAGACAATAATTGGAGTCGTCGCTGCGCTGCTTCTAAAAACTATTGATCGGTTAGATGTCCTTACCGTTGATTTTCAGGATAGCCGAGGCTCACTGTACGGAGATTTATAAATAACGGGAACCTCATCATGTCGAATTCGTACTGAAATTCCTCTTCCCCAATTTTGGTATTTATTTATTTTTTATATCGCATATAGTATTCCCCTTGACGGAATGTAGAGGTCCTAGGTTCAGGTAGGTTACAAAATCCCATAAAATGGATATATTTTGCGGCTTCCACATTCTTTGAATGAATTCATGTTATTCTAGGCTTGAGGGAAACATAACGTCCATTCTACCACGGTGCATAACTTGATAAAAATTCAATTAATAAGTTGGCCGAGAAGACCGCTCTCACTTTATCAGTTTGTAATTTCTAATTTCAAAACAACTTATAGATGGAATGTGCAGTATGTAACGAACTAAATGTTTTATATTTGAGGAGATAGAAGTACATATCGTTCCCAACCGAAAACATCACTGAATTTTTTCTTGGACGTCAATAACTCTCAGCTCACTGAAACGACAGGAAGCAGGTACGGCCCAGTAGTTTTTCTAGCTCTGGTGCCGCGCCGTTGCGGCACCGTTCTTACGTTCTGAAGTACTCTGCATCAGATGAGAGAAGGCAAATATCGGGCTAGCCCGTTTCGGCCCCGTAACGGCACCACATTGATCGCCTGGCAATCCCTCTTGGCCGCAAGGGTGCCGCTAGTAGTACTATACTGTCTCTTTGTTATCTATTGTATATCGAGCCGGTCATACATCTTGAAGGCGATCGGAAACACATTGACGGCATTTAAAGAGCAAATTTGCATTCAGGCCTTATCCATTCAATTCACACTTGTTCTCGAAGGTTCCGGCGTCGTTTCTGTGCATGAATATTCGTTCTTGAAATAACGCCAGCGCGTTCCCGATCGCTCTTATGATGTGTGGACGGCTCGATATAGAACAGAGAACTAATAGACCATAGTAACATCTGTTGCGCCCTTTCGACTCCGACGAAAGGCTAGACGAAATTTAACGCTGTAGTTCCGCAACGGGCAGACAGGATGTGTGCATTCTCCATCTGAATAAGTGTACTTCAGACCGTGAGTACGGCACCGCAACGCTGCCGGAGCATAATTAATCCTGGACAGGACGACATTGGATGTATACTCTGGGCCTAAGTGAGCAGGGAAACGGACAGCGCGAAATTAAAATCACTTCAATTCTCATGCCCATGCCGCTGCTACTCGAGCTGCTGTGAACTGCCTTCTTTGGAGTTTTTTTCTGCGATAGTCAAAGTGACGGACCTGCATTAGCCAGTAGCTAGTAGCTAGGAAGTGACTACATTCTGCCTAGCGTCGATTTTTCGAAAACGAAATCTGGATACGTTGTTATTATTATTGTCAAAACACCAATAAATTCAACATAAGCCATATGAGAAATGAAGAAGACATATTGGAAAAAATTCTCTTTCGACATGGAATATGACTTATTCGAAGAACAAAGGAGAATTCGGAATACTCTTATAAACAAAAAAAATAGTCAACGAAGAAGTGCAAGTGAATATCATCACGCCAGAAAAATGGGAAACGTACGTAAGGGACCTATGGATCACGAGCAAGTGATAACGAAGATCACGCAGACAATACCTACATGGAAGAACTTTCAGTAGAAGATAACATAACACACGAAGAATTACATGAAGTACTAACAAAATAGAAAATTGGAAAGGTTCCTGGCCCTGATCGATTCGTTAACGAAATGCTTGAGTACGGATGATCTGACTTCGAGACAGCGATCACACAGCTTCTTCAAAAAATTATTTGAACCCGAACAATGCCTGGTCGTTGGAAAAAAGCATCGCATATACGATCTATAAAAATAAATAAATGATATATTTGCTACCCAGCTTAAGTGAGCTGTTGACCAAAATCATTACAAAAAGAATAATGAATGGAATATAAATAAGCGTTCTCCACTTATCAAGGCTCCAGACCGAATAGACCAACAATAGACGCAATATTCAACCTCAGGCAAATGATTGAATGTCAACAACCTCTGCCCCTTTGCTTTGTTGATCTCAAGGGTACATTTGATGGAGTTCAAATAACTGACATTATTGATATACTTCGGGAGCTCAGGTCACTCGTAAATTACATTAATGTAATAAGATAGCTAAAAAAAAAACAACAAAACACACATCAAAACATCACAGTCAAAAACCTTAATATGCAGATATCTGTGGAAGGAACATAGTCAATGGTAAGAGAAAAAGAGACTACAAGATGTAAATAAGCTTTGAAAGACAACCCCATTCACCAGTGTATGCAATGTACATACTTAGTCGAGATTACAAACCCCAAGAACTTACAACAAGAAATACGAACCCGAGTAAATAAAGCCTCAAGAATCTCTGGCTACCTGGAGGACTTCATATGGAAAAACAAATATATGTTCGCCTTCAGTAAAGTCCGCATATACAAAACAGTCGTGAGATATATACTCACGTATGCAGTGGAAAATCGAGCAAACACAACGAATACAAAGAATATGATGAGGGTAGCAGAGATGAAAACATTGAGAACTATCAAAGGAGTAAGCTCAAGAAACCAAATAGTGAGAAGAGTTATAAAGATCTGAAAA
Organism: Myrrha octodecimguttata; assembly: GCA_958510865.1. NCBI lineage: Eukaryota > Metazoa > Arthropoda > Insecta > Coleoptera > Coccinellidae > Myrrha > Myrrha octodecimguttata. Next base: position 17,552,896 of record OY294058.1, on the reverse strand, counting down.
TTCAACACATAGAACGATTCACCAGATTGAGAAGACGACATTGGAGAGACCACGTCAACAGAATGATGGAAGAGCGATGGGCAAAATGGGTGAAAGATGGGCAACCAAACTCAAGGGGACCTCCTGGTCTCCTGGTGGAAAGCTCTGCTTCCCAAGAGGCTGAATGGTAGAAGGAACAATACTTAGTCCTAAGAAGAGAGAAAAAATAAGAAGAAGAAAAATTTTCTTTCAAATGCCGATGTAGTGCGTCAATGAAAAAATAATCAAGGTTCAAGAAAACCTTCAACTCGAAGGAGTGAAATGACACTTTATAGCCACAAACAATAAAATAAATCACAAATTGCATGAAGCATGGAAAAGAAATAGCCAGAATATTTCTACTGAAGAACTGAAAGCAATGGAAAAATAAATTATGATAAAGCGCTAAGGCTTCAATTTCATCATCCGCCATTGTCGAAACTTATCGCGGGATAAATGATGGAGCACGTATTGTGAATACCCACTTCCTTTGATATTTCGAGAAATAATTCAGGTGGCGAGAGAATCAGTGGCTGAATGTGATTGAGCTGGTTGACTTCGTGGTTCATGAAATATTACCCGGTTTTAATTTTTTGAAACTTCTCTGTCGTGATCTGAACGGCCTGAACAACAGCCTGTCAAACTCATAGAATCACTGGCGATCCTCGACAGTCGGTAGTAGAAAAGCATATAAACTGAAGCAGCGTCAACGGCAACAGCAACCCTCCTTATAATAAACTCTTATTTCTATCACTGGGATCAAACTCGTCATAGAGCTTCAGATTTCCAACCTTTTTGATGAATTCGATTGTGAAACCTTCAAGCAATAAAAAGTCTGTATTTTTTTTTGATGCCACTAATGAAGCCCACCCTTTCTTCTACAACCAAAAACATATCGCCACTGAATTGTTATGTCAATTTGGATTTGGAATGCTGTTACTCTCAGACTTCGGTTTCGAAACGATAACTTGTTTCACGTTATTCGTGACGAAACCAAAATTTTGAACGTTCAACTATGACAGTTTACCCTAAAAGTAGAGTTTGAAATAACGTGTTTCATCGTGGTGTGAAACTAATATTTTTAAAACAAGATGCGTAGGACCATTTACAGTTGGTGGAAATATACCAATTCACCATGAATCGTAATTTCAAGAAGTTGTATCCCAAGCATAAGTTTCACCCGAACAAATTTATAAGTAAACAAAAGGACATAGCTGCAGTGGGTGTTTTGTCCAAAAACAAAAAGCACCATGGAACTTCATTCGCTATTTCCTCGAGAAACTGTGTAGGTGAGGTATCGATTTCATAATTGTGGAAATGTTCACAATCTCAGCTTTCAAAAGATATGGCACATTTCTCAAGAAGTAGCTGATGTAGGTGAACCTGCTGAAGTCTGTCAGAAATTCTTGGCGCAGCAATGCAATTTTTTTTCCGCTTAGTTATGAATATGCTCATGTTAGATTAAGTATTAATTGTGTACACAATTACACGAGTATATATGATCTTCACGATCATATATACTCGCCAATATATTTCAAACAAGTCTGCTGGATCATATATAAAGTAAGCAGGTTGAGATTGGAACATGATACGCAGGGACCATTTTTATGAATGATACTTGTTTTTTAGTATTTTCTTATCTGACATTGCTAAAGGAAATCCCTCTATACTTTTGATGAGATAGCATGTAGGTATATTATTCAATTTTTCGAAGGGGTGTTTTCTTCGATTTGAAAAACTGACTTATGTTATTTATTGTTTTCTTTGTCATAAATTGTTGGATTATTTAGCTAGATTTGCTGGTTTTTGGATTGATCAAACTTTGAAGGATAACGATTTTCAAATTAGCTGAAGAAATCGGAACTTTATTATAATATTCAATGTTCAATATCTCGAAATGTCAGAACCTGAATGAAATAAACAGTATATCACATTGGGAGAGAAGCTTTTGCATTCTCATAGAGATCTCCTCGCCAATATTTTTTTCATAATATTCTATCGAAAATTTCTTCATTATAGTTTACCAATATTTTTTCGGATGTTAATATCGATTATATGGAATGCCTCATCCAGACTACATAGCCCCTGAAGATTCAAAAATAAATTCAAACCGAGGGGGTCAGGAAAACTATGAAGATAAAACTTTTGCCGCAAATCACCCAGAATTATAGTATCTAACTAAACTTGAACGAAATGCACGAGATTTCGTGCAGAGTGATTTCATTGTTAAAGATTGCAAAAAATTAGTTTGAGGCTTCATTAAGCCTGCTCTCTTTCGGATTTACACGAGAATATTGCTATGAAACGGATGGAATGATAATGATGATGATAATGTTTAATGATACTGTTTATTCAATTCATAACTCATAAATATGTAGAAGAATAAATGTCAAACAAATATATATGACAAAGTTATATGCTCCTTTCCCTCTAAAATCTCCTGAACATTATACGTTTCACATCTCATTATGAATTTATTCAAGTTCCTAATAAACAAAATTTCTCCACTCACATTACGAAATTGCTTCGGCATAGCATTATACAATTTTATACACATGAAGGTACATAGCATTATTGTGGGTGACAAGTTGATCAAGTTGCCTGGTTTTAGTATTATTATTCGTGATTTCCTCAAACAATTCTTTAACCTGTAGCAAAAACTTTATACAATTATAAACATAAAGTCCCGTCAGAGTATGTATATTGTGAGCCCAAAAAACACTCCCACCCCTGCCTATATTTCATACTAAATAAAGATCTTGTTACCATTTTTCGCTTTACAAACAGGCTAGCCAAAAAAGAAGTGTTACCCCTGCACACAATACCCTAAGAAAGGTTAGACTGAAAACATGAAAAATAAACAACTTTCAACTCGCAACATCTACAGACTTCTTCATAACATTGATAGCATACAAAGGGGAATTTCTTTTTTTATTCAAAAAATCAATGTGATATCTCCACTTCAACTCAGAGTCAACATAAATACCCATAAATTTAGTTTGGGTAGTTCATCGAAAATATCATCTGTACTCTAAATGACGTATGTTCATATCATCTCCGAGATTTATACCTGGAACTGTCCGAATACACGTTTTATAGGAAGAATAGAATATTTTCCTGTATCTAACAATGTCGCTTTGTCGAACAAGACATCAATTTCTAGCAGCTGCATCGTATGGAATCTTTTCTGTAATAAGGATGAATTTCCGGACGCTATTTTCAGTGAGGGAATTCCAGCTGAACGACCGGGAGTATCCTTAGATACCTGTATCGCGCAAATAAATAGAATGCCATTTTCTCGGATGAAAATCTGATATCCATCGATGTGAAAATATCTCAGCAATAAACGGATTTCGTCGCCGAATAGATAAGAAAAATTCAAACTCCCGAGAATATAGAAAATTCCCTTCGCTTTTTCATTCAGAATATTGCTATAAGTGAACCGTAATCATCTACAATTTTGAATGGTCTTACGTTTTAACTCATTTATAACCATTGATATCAAATATCTAGAAGAGAATTGATGTGAGGTTAGGAGTTTTTACGCGCTTCTTCAAATTCGTTGCCATAGCAGTCACATGTTAACACATTGACCCCGCCAAAACTCAGCTTCACTTCCTGATGGAAAGATTTTGCGATCTTCTTTTCATGTGGTCCTCACGAAATTCTGCATGGACCTCAAGCTTCCATTTCCTGATCGATTCGACTAAATTCGATCAGATTCGTATTTTTGGAAATATTGAAAAAAAATAATTTTGAATGGGCACCTTTGTCTTTTAGAACTGTTCATGGATAGTTCAGAATCTTGCTTCAACAGTGCGGTTCTAGAACTGTCCTAGGATAGTTCTGAATTTGGGAACCAAAACAAACCTAATAACTGCATTGACAGAAGTACTAATTATAACTCAGGTTGACGGTGGTCAACCGAGAAAAGACAAGTAAATACCTACATTGAGGCAAATACACAATCTAGCGAAGTAAACTTGTCTGCGAGGAAATCCAAACTCAACAACTCATAGTACTATTAGACATTACAGAATAATTATTAATTATTATTCGAACAGCGTATTCGATCGTCGCTCAAAACTATTACGTACAACTGCAACTTATTTAATGATTCAGTAGTTACAAAGCTTGCTTATCTTAAATATTTCCGAATAGAGTCTACTATTCACCATCACTAACTAATTCAAACAGCATTCTACGTCCAATCTTCGATTCGACATCAAACAGTAGCTTACATTGCAACGATGATTCTGGTCTCCCCCCAAAGCAACAATGCTCCCTAAATCACATACTCTAATTACTACATTGAAGTTGCGATTCATAATTCATGTATCGTCTTCAATGTGGAATTGAATAATATATACTTCATAATCCATTTATATTTATGATTTGGAAATCGTCTGGAACAATCTCACTGTACTGTTAAGTTTAACTATTATTGATTATTGGGGATGCACTCAGAACTGGGCTTTAATTAATTCGAGTTTTATATTTATTGTCTTCTTCGAGACGACTATAATGAAATGTTATCAATATTTGGAAATTATGAATGAAGGCTTGCTTACTAACATGAAATTCTCAAAAATTTCAATAGTTGAATATTGAGATAGAAATCCATAATAATCAAGATATATCAAAATTTTCCATCAGTGTCCGAAGATCTATTTCAATGTTCGTTATATTTTTAATTTTCACGAATCTCATGTTTGTGAATAAGACCATATTAATAATTTTCAAATATTAATTAGATTTTATTATAATCGTTGCGGAGAAGGCAATTAATTGGTTGACAGCTTGACGAATTTTGAAGAGACCAGTACTGTGTGCATCCCCAATCAATGATATTGAAATCACCCAAATGTCACGAATACTATTCTATGTTGCATTATCCCATCTTTTCTATGAAATCTCCCGACTACGACTCAGGCCTATGCAGTACCTTATTGAACCTAGCTACCAATGACAAAGAAAATGCATTTTCTGATATTTAGCAATCTGTGGACGGAATAAGTTCAAATTCTGGTATTACAAATTCATAACCATGAGCGCTACGTTGGTAAAAAAAAACCTAGAAAAGCTGATGTCTCCACGTCAGTGCTTTTCTAGGCCTTTTTCGATAAATTACTGGATTTCAATTTGATCTAATCTGTATTTTCGGAAATATTGGACAAATAATACTTTGAATGTGTATATCTGTGGAATCATTGGGCGGATTTTACCCATTCATGAATTCGATCTTCTCGATTGAGCCCCAAACCTACTCTACAAATATCGAGTTTCTAAGTCGTTTCAACCGGAAGTTATTGTGTTTACGGTCGGCCGAATCAAAGTCCAGTAATTCATCAAAAAATGAGAGGTTCCTACAAAATTTAATGAGGATAATATGATCAGAGATCACAGAATATTGAATATTCAATTTTTTTTTCAAATTGTTCTAATGACACGATCATCACGAAATCTTGCACGAAGTCCATCATGGCTTTGACACTAGCTGCCAAGTTTCATCATGATTGAATTAGTATAATATTTTATTTTGGGTTAATCCGAAAAAATCGAGGATATCGAGAAAAAACACGAAATTTCACATATTTTTTCCGATATCCCAGACAACGAATCGAACCGAATCAAAATTTGGTACACTGCCCTGAAATATAGAGTTGAAGGTGTGAGGTTATTGAATATGAAAAATTTAAGATTTTTTTTTATTTACTGACAGCACGATAAAAACAGCCAGTATGGTTGATTCGTGAATACCCTCAATATCTCCAGCTGATATCAAAAAAGATAAAGATGCAAAAAATCTGTGTTATCAACCCATTTACACATCTGGCGACGAAACATGATTTCTGAATATATGTGCCTCATTACATCTGTTTTTGGATTCCGTTTCTTCCACAAGCTTGAATGATCCAGCCGATTTCTAAGTATCCTTTCTCAACGAGGATGTTCAGCAATATTCATGGCATCTTCACTTGAAATCTCTTCAAAAATGAAGTGAATATCTCTTGGTAACATGTTCCCGAAAATATCATAACAAAAACAATAAAATCGAGGTTATATTTACGTTATGTCTGCCGAAAAGACAAAGAACGGTGAGATACCATGATTCAATTTTATCTCTAGCTATAGCTGATACCCAAACCACTAGATAAAGATAACCTTGCAAATCTAACTGGAATTCATGACGTCACGCCAAGCGTAAACTCCTGTTCGTATGGCAAAAAGGTTCAATAATACCGGCCCTCAGTCAGACAAGGAATTGAAAATGGTAGATATAATTTTCTTGCAACATCTTTATATTTCGAGAACTTCTGTCAAATTCACATTCCTGAGAATTACTGAGTAGCAGTTCATTCGAAATGTAAATTTTCCATTTCTTTTTCCAACTCAGCCAACTTATGATCCATGAGTTGATAAGATCAGATGAGCTCTATGTTTCAATGACACCCTTCTTCACACTGAGTTGATGATTGGAATAAAAAGTCAGATTACTATTCCAATGGGACTCTTTTGTGAAGGTATTTGTGTCGAAATTGTCCTGATATTTTTTGATTCAAACATCTAGGTGACCATTAAATTCAAACCAGTTCACTTGATAAATGTTATTGATACAATAATAAAAATACAGATTTTTCTGTAATGTATGATGTATCATTTAACTTGGGAATTCATTAAGATTTTTGAAAGTGTTTTTTACTGCAGAGAAAGAAGAAGGAATAGAAGTTTACAAAATTTTTCTCTGCGCAAGCATTTAACAAGCTTGCCAGTAGTTCTGGACAATATTAGTTCGTTTGTGATCGAGTTTGGTCAGAAACATGTGGTGGTATTTTAACATATAATATAGAATATATGCTACTGATGATTCTAAATCTAAAAATTAAAGATGAAACACCCTGTCTAGTTTTATTTTTGTTTTGTATTTTATTATGTTACTGGTACTGTATTTTTAATGAATGAACATCTATTTGAAAAATATAGAAACAAAAAAACTTTCTACGAAACCAGGAAGATCACGTTTATCCGAGACATAATTTAACAATTTCTCAAAGGCAGACGGAATATAGATGTCCAAAATATATAATATTCTTCACGAAAATATGAAAGCAATAAGAAATATGAAATGTTTTAGAAAACATTTACTCAAATATCCTAATGACCTACAACCATACAGTTCAAAGGACTATATGACCTCCATGTTATTAGTATTTTGACACTATTCCACTTCGTTTTCAAGTCATTATATTCGTATGTGTATAAATGTGATTGTGAATAAAGTTATTATTATTAATATTATGATACCGTTTTCCTAAGTTTTGACCTCCATTATGATATGCCAGTTGATATAATAATTAAATGTTATAATTCAAGACAGTATATCATAAGATATCAATATCGAAAGATAGCATGTAAAGGTATTACAGAGAAATCTGTATTTTTGATCATTGTATCTAGGTAACTATTACAGTTCTTGATTTCCTGTTGATGGGTTAAAAAATTGTAATGAATATTTGCCTTGATTTCGATACAACCCACAATTGGTCTGAATGGAATAAGAGGTTTATGCATTTCAGGCATAAATGTGGTGATTCCATAGTCATGGACTACGCAGTACCATGACAAAATCGATAAGAAATAGACAAACCTCTCCCTCATGGACCTTTTGCTATATACATAAGTAGATAATGATGAATACACATTGCTTGAGCCGAGTGTATCTGTTATTATTTCATCGATAAGTAATTTGCCAGAAATAAATATATTTTCCTATCGACTTGAGATGGAAATATTTGGTCTTTCCCACATCGTTACCAACCTTCGCTTACAGATTGTAAGTGAAGACGCAGTGCATGCCTCTATGTCTATGAGCAGGATTTTCTATAAAATAGTGCAAAAATTTCTTCAGTGCATTTGTCAGATTTCAAGAATGGTTGAGGATGCATCTTTTGGGTCCAAAGTTGTCAAATTACGGTGTAATTGTTCTAATTCAGTTTGCGCTGATAGATGCCGCCATCAGATAGCTGCCATATAAAATCTGAAATATTCAAGGATATTACCGACATTTTACATCGAAACTAGTCAAATCAGAGTTCTTTTTTGATTCTACATGTTGAACCCTATATTATTTTCTAGAATTTCCGAGAATAAATTCATTTCGACAAATTCAAATTATGATGATTCATTTCGTTCAGTCAAAATGGCGAAAATACATATAAATATTCCCTTCGTTTCTGAATACACAAACCCTAACCTTGATTTATTTTAGTACCTATTCATTACAAAAGGTATCTATTATTTCAATATTTCAGTTTATGGTGAAGAAGTCGACGGGGGCAGTGTATTTAAAACCAATAGGCAACATTAGAACGAAAAAAAAACGATTAATTCATCGGTTAAGAAATTCATTTCGAAATTCGTATCACAAAATATGAACAGCAAAATGAATAATTCATATTTAAACATCAATAATTAACATCAACATTTCCTCGAAATATTATCACAACTGTATAACAAATTCATAACTTTTTGACAATTTGAGGACCGCGTTTTGGACCCAAAATTTTAGGGGGTAATAAAAGGAAAGTTACGACACCTGATAAATCCCATGCATTTTGTCATGCTTAGATGAAATTTGTTCAATTTTTCTTCCTGTTCTTTCCTGATTATAGAGTTGATGTTGGAATATTCGTCACCATAATTAAACATATCTGCAAGATTTTCAGTCTTTTCTCCATCAGCGGATAAGATTTTGATATCATTTTCCAATGAACTCATTGAAGTTTGAAATTGTTTCGATATGTCTATCAAGCATGATAGTTCATTTCTACATGAAAACCGTTAGAAGTTTTCCAGTTTGTTTGACATTTTGCTAGGAAATACGAAAGAGTGGTTTATAAAGTGAGATGTCACTGACAATCATCCTCTAAAGGGAAAGAATGATTTATTGAACTTTCATAATATTCAACAAGACATGAACAGAAAACGATGCTTCTTAAAGATCATAGGAAGTGGTGAACCATATAAACAGAATATTTTGCTTGAATTTTTGGTGAATCTTCACGACAACATTATGAAGCTTTTAACCTTATGCAGAGATTTATATTCCTACTATGGAGTTCGGCTGTTCATAGACTATCAAAGCCAAAATCGATCAGAATTCAATATGCTGAACTCTGTTTGTATTATTGTAGTCTATCAAAAGCCTTCCGTACAATAACTCTTTTTTTCTTAGCTTTCCATTTACTGGTAGAATTTAAATGTACCTCATGAGTTAACCATCAAACTCTTCAGTGAATTTTCATTGGCAAAAAAATAAAAATACTTATACCTCTGCCATGTTTTTCCGTGGCAAACACAAAGTGGATTCCAGTAGCGGATTGGATTTTTGTTTCAGCTAGTTTACGAGTAATTCCGTTATAGTTTCAATTTACCGACAAAAATGCGTATACGTAGCTTTCAACCAGGCATCAGAAGTCTACCAGTGCACAGGATAAAAAATAAACGAACCATATCGATAGGAATGTGTAAAATTCAATGAGTGCACGCGCTTCAATTCATCGTTCCTGCACAGTGCCAATAGCAATCACGTTAATTTTATATTCTGTCTATTTTGGAGCACTGAAAACAAAGCATTTGAATTATTCCTCTTCCAAATAAATGTGATCGCCTAAAAATGATTTAGCTTATCTATTCATGAGGAAAACAGAATCAGATATTTCGTTCTACAAAATCCACAAGGGCAAAATTAACACTAGATCATCAACGATTCAAACCACTGATTTGTCTTCAACTCGGTTGATTATTTTTATATAATAGAGACAAGGTGTTGAACAAAGAACTTTTGGTGGCGGTCCTCGAATTTTTGGTTTTTGTTGAAGAAAGTGGGTTTCAAGGATCGATCTCTCGATTTCTGATCTTTCGAACGCTTTTATGAGATTGTAAAACTTGAAAGATTCGGGTTTTCAGGCAGTATTCGATTTTCGTAATAGTGAGGGAAGTTCATTGAATGCAGGAACAGTTTAACCTTTGATTTTGCATTAATATACTATAAACAGAACTCCATAATTGACAAATACCATATTGTTAAGAGGTCATTCGAAAGCTGAAGTCTTGAGGTCTCTTCAAAAAATAGAGTTCCTCTAAAAAATATGCTCTACTCACAAACTAAAGATCCATCTCAACATATTCGAATTTTTCACTTACATTTCATGTCTTCTGGGCTAATTTTTAAATATATAGCTAACAAATAACTCTCGATCATTTCCCGTATTCTCGAATAATCCTCAAATTCGAGTGATCCCGTCTTCTACGCAATTTGGCAACTCTGAAAAAAGTTCTGATGCAAATGTTTTTTGCACTACCATCTCAATCGATCTGTCAAAAGACGAATCTATCCCTAAGGGTTGACTGATGACCCTCAATAGTTTTAACCTATCTGAGTGCCTAAGATTTACATAATATTTTCATAGGAATCTCTGAAATGAATGCACTTTTTCAATCACAAGGAGAATCGAGGTCTCTCTTGAACTATTTCATGATGTTATACAGCCTTTAAAATCCCTTTGTAAATGAATAACTATATTAACTGAACTGGGAAGAACTGAAAAAAAAATTATGAGGAATTTTATGTAGAAATATTGGGCTATTCATAATATAAAAAGAATTTTGTTCACAAAAGATTTTTTCCATGGATGCGAATATCGGATTTCTTGCGTTTTACATTCTTATATTGGATTCCCTTCAGCGAAAAAAGTAATCGAATGAAACTTGCTGCCTTTGAAGAAATTTTCCTACCAAAATTCACAAATTTCAAGAGAAAACCGTGGTTAAATGAAATTGTTGAGTTGATCACACTCCATTGGAATTTGTTAGCTCAGCAATTTTTTGGGTTTGGAAATATAAATTATAGCAAATTTAGGCGACACAACATTTTATATTTTTCCAAATTTTGTGTCTGTCAATCAATCTCATTTGCTTTTCGGTAATATTAAATATTTTAAAATTTTTCAATCCTTATGAATTTTTAACCGAAATACATCAAACTGAAAACAAATCGTCACAACCTAACTTTTACTCATTTGAACAAAAAAAAATTCGAACTAAAAGAAAGGTAACCTACAAACGAAACCTCGTGAAATTCGGGGTATTGTATGTACGAACTCACTTTCAAAAATTCCCTGTATGTTATATTTTTTTACATAATATTAGAATCAGAATGGTAACAGTGTTCCTAATTCGTTGGAAGATACTGCAGTGAAAATGAGGGTAGAACTCCACGAACTGAGTGATGGCTCCCAATAAATAGTTATCTTGTACGTAATCAACGGTGAACCCCGAAACCTCCAAATATCACAGGCTCCAAGCCACGTTCTCCTTTTTTCTTGGGGTGAAAAATAAACGTTAGCGTCTTACGACGTCCTTTCCGGTTTTCCCGCAGTTTCTCATCTCTAATTGGAACACAGGAAAATAAAAGTAGAGGGAAAAACCAATGATTCAACGACGAAAGTGTTTTTTTTTCACCGATTAAAAACGATACCAAATAAATAAAAGTGAGGCTAGAAAGAGTTTGCTGTCCCTTCAGACTATAAAAAGAAATGAGTCGAAATATTTTTTGGGGAATTCTGTTTCTATTTTTCAGTTTTTTTAGGTATCCATTTCCAATATCTGGAAAATAACTAGTTAAAATCGAATGACAATTATAATTTATACAAAACACCCTTGCGGATTGCGGAATTTATGGTAAGGGCAGATTCTAAAAAGAATGATGCGTAATGAAAAATATCTGTATAATATAAACGGTCAATGAAATGAACTGTAACGATTCTTGGTCCATATCTGACTCCATCAGATAATGAGGAAAAAACGCTGCAAACTTTTCCCAAAGATTTATTATTTTCTTAGTTGAATAACCCAATATACCATTGATGTCTTAAAAAACTTATACAGTGCGCGTGAAAATTATGGAACAAATTCATTTTCTCAGAAGAAAAATATTTGGCAATAAAATCCTGAAACAGGTCAATTGTAGTTTCACTTTTACCAAATTTTTATGCATTTTTGAAGGATTTTTGTTGCACTCTGTGCCATCACTAGCAACCCTCTAAATTTTTTGAATAGGGAAAGTAGGTCATGTGGTACTTTTTTGGCCTGATCTGTGTATCTTCTTCACAGGCATGCAGCAATTCTCAAGAAAAAAAATTTTTTAGGAAAATTAGTTAGTTGAAAGTTGTGCATGAAAAAAACTGTGATGGTCGACTTTCACTCGGTGACAAATTTCATCAGGTACCATCTTCTCAAAGTGAATGAACCATGACAAAGTGCACATACTTAAAACCTTTTTGAACTATCTAATTTAAAAAAAAAATTCTGCATACCTGTAAAGAAGATACAAAGATCTTGCCAAAAAAGTACCACATGACCTACTTTCCTGTTCAAAAAATTTAGAGGCTTGATGGGGATGACACAAGGTGCAACAAAAATTCTTCAAAAATGCATATACATTTGGTGAACGTAAAACAAAAATTTACCTGTGTCAGGATTCTGTTGCTAAAAATCGTTCTTCTGAGAAAATGAATTTGTTCCATAATTTTGACGCGCACTGTATATTATGCATAACTCATTGGTTTCTCACAACACAGCAAACAATTCCATGAAATAATTCATGTGAAATATTGAAATCTCAATGAAAGCTATTGTATAGTTGAATATCATTTCAACAAGCAGAACGCTTACTGAGTAACATAATTCAAAATAAGATTTTGAATGAGAAGAGACGTTTCACAGTCGTTTCACCTCTTTAAGAATCTTACTCTTTTCCACACATATTAAATTGCGTGTCAGTATTCTACAACTGAAAATTAACTGCAAATCAGATAACGTTTGCCCTTTTTGGGATATTAGGGAAATAACCTCAAAATTTAAAATGGTCATTAAATTTTTGCCAATATCTGCGCTAATAAATATCGGTCAAAATTTGAAACACTGTTTTCAACTGTTGACTCTGAAACCTGTACTAAATTTCATCGAACTCTGATGAATACGTATCCGAAAAAAAATTTTCTGAAAAAAAATTTGTTTTTTCCAATACAATTCTCACTGTGAAAAAACTTCGCAATCAGAACCTTACCGCCATCGGCAACGCTACAGCATGTACGTGGCCTGCTCTTAAAATATCCATAGCAACTGTCATATTAACCTCTAACCTAGAGCTATCGCTCCGTATCGTGTCTGAAGGCTGCCAAGTCGCCGACGGATCGCGGCAAGTGTGTGCTTCTTCACTAGATCAATGTGATTATCTGGTCGCCATCGCCAGCGTGGTCGTGAACGCGTTTGTGTGTCCTCCATATTTGAAAACTTCTGTAAAATTGACATTTTTGAGAAACCACAACAACGCAGACCCACTTGATATAGAAATTTTTCAGGTCTACTTCTATTTTTAGTGAATTCGGCATAATATGTTCCATTTCTGAAGGACGGTGAACGAATTTATTTCTAAATTAGACAGGATACTGGAGGAATCTTTATTTACTCCTCCTTTTAGATTTTCTGGTTTTGTCATCAGTATCTTTGCATCATACCACTCTATCATGTGTTTTCCGGCGGCCGAACTTACATGATTCTGTATTGGGACCTTTTTATGTATCAGTGATTGGACAATATAATTCTCTTTATCTAATTTCTTCCTGCGAACGTTTCGGAACAGCAGTGTTTCTTTTTCAAGGCTAAAATACAAAGAAGGCAGTTGAACAGGTGAAACAATACAAAATAAGATCTAGATGTTAAAAGACCGTGTTTTGTATTGTATCACGTGTTTAAATGCCTTCTTTGTATGAGAGTGAAAAACCCATTGTCATTCCAAAACTTTGACCACATTGGTGGCTTTTCATTGAGTGCACATCTTCTTCTTCCATGTGCCCTATACGGTTGGATATCACTCTGGCTAAAGCATTCCGGTCCTCTGCTAAGTGTATGAGTTCTCCTACTGAACGCACATTCGTCCACTCACGAATGTTCCCCAACCATGATTGTCGCCTTCTTCCAGGTCCACGGCGCCCCTCTATCTTCCCTTTCATTATTATTTGGAGCAGTTGGTATTTATCTCCTCTTAGTATGTGACCAAGATATACAATTTTGCGGCATTTTATGATGGTCATTAATTGTCTGTCAGTTCTAGCCCTCCTTAGGACTTCCTCATTTGTTAGATGGCCCGTCCAAGGTATGCGCAGCATCCCCCTGTGCAGCCACATCTCAAACGCCTCCAATATGTTCATTGTGTTGATCTGGAGTGTCCACGTCTCCGCAACATACAAAAGTACTGACGAAGGGTGCACATATGGATGTCAATAAATGAATCTCATCCAATTCAAAAAGTAGTCCTAGAACATGATTATTTTGATTTATTCTATTCTACATCAAAAATGCATACATCAGAAGTGAAACCGCGTACGAAACTAAGGACGCAATATCAAAGCAAGATTGTCCACTGTGCCCGTTGGCCTGGCAGAAGAGATGAAACAGCTCATGCGAATATTGAATTTGATTAGTGGACCTTCGTCGCCTCGTTTTTTTTTCTCTCCGAATGTGTATAGGAACGTTATTCCTTTCACGGTAGCAGATGTACACCTGCGCATGTATTGATTGTTCTTGAAGCATTTGACGTGAAAATGTTTATCAGAATTGCCTGCGTGAGAGATTTACATTCCTATTTTCTTTGGCGGTGTGTCCAGCATTGAAGATTCTAATAATTTACTTTCTTTCCTATCGTTAAACACAATTAGTTTAAAACGGATGTGACTCAATTCAAAGATCGTGAGTTAAAGGAATCTTCAAAAAAAGAAACGCATAAACATATTGAAATCTATTGATATTATAACTACTGTATATACCGCAAGAATTATTTTTTCCTAAGTGAACAAATTCGCACAGCAATTAAATGGAAATTGCAATGTAGAACTATGGCTTTCTTTTTTTTTAATCATGGAGTAACTTTGGAACTATACTGAATCTAACGCGAACATTAAACATAATCCAATAGCCACAGACATATCGAGATATTATTTCTTCTTCCCAAAGTAATGAATGCTATTTTATGATCAATTGATAACTCTGATGGCATGTCCCTGTTTCTGCTCAACTTCAGTCAGTATTTCGACAAGATCGAGAATGATTTTCGATTATATACCATCCATACATATTATACAAATTGATTGAAGGGTGGATTCGGCAGAGCCTCAGCTTGAACTCCGACTTGATTTCGAAGAGGAAAGATTTAATGCCAGAAGTATGTTGAATGGGCTCCCAAAAGGACCAGTTCCTGCGCCAATCCTTTCTCGATATGCACGAGACAACTCGTTCCATTGCCGACTTCATTATGATTTCTTTATGTGTGACTCGAATGAAATGGCAATGAGGGAAAATAAGCTTACAGAACTAGCAGCGATATTTTCTCGGAAGTATTCATAATCAGGTCATCGGCTTCGATATTTGTTGCAGAAAATAATAGAATATTATTGAAAACTTCTTATGGAGGTTGAGATTTCTGTATCCCAAAAATACTTTATTCCACTTTATGAATACTGAAAGGGCAGAAAGCGATCATTTGATCTTGTCACAGTTGTATTTGTTTCCCTTCATAAATATTTTATTTTCAGGACTTCGCTGGCACAAAATTTGCCATTTACAATGAAATCTCGGTAATGTGAGTGTTTTCAAGTCGTTGGGGTTTAATCATACCTACAAGCATTTGAAGGATATTTAACTCCTCATGAATTTTTCCCTTGTTCACTCGTTGATAGCCGTTGCGTATAAAAGCAGAAAACTTGTGAAGTTACTCAGGAACACAACAAATGGAATGCGCATGTGCAATAGCCGGCACGAAGTGCATGTCGAGTTGAAATCTGTTTGAGAGAAATTTTTTTGACATTAGATTGGGTGACATGGTTGGAATCCATATGCCTTACACGTATAGTCAAGTTGCGCTTCACCAGCCTAGTTATTTTGCATATAACTTCTAGAAGTTGGTTTTCAATGAATGTTTGTTTGGAATGTTATGATGCCTTCCTAACGAAATATTTGCAAGAAGCCCACCAATAACTCCATAGCTAATATGGCCAATAAAACTGATGAAGCTAATGTCAACAAACTCCAATGAATTTTTTTGTTTGATGCTGTCATTACAAAAAAAAGTTCTGGAACAATTTTATGTTCAGTATTTACGTACTGAATTTTAGTGGATCGAAACTCCTGAATGAAGATTATCATTATACGTTCAATGTATTTTGCACCCTTTTTATCAGTACTTATTTAAAGCCTATAACCTGCACAGCATCTTTCAACCTTCAACTCACCAGATTTTTTTTTTCTAGGAATGCAAGAGCGTATAGTCAATGTCTCCCCGGCAGATACCGGTTGTTCAATGGAAAGTCCTGCACCAGATCAGCACGATCCCCACAGCTCCGAGGAGGAATTGGAGGTGATTAATCGTAACAAAGAAGAAACTTCCGATCGTCCTAAGCGGGCTGCATCTGTGTGTCTCCCTGAAAAAAGGAAATGGTCCCAGATCAGCGGAGGTATTAGAAATAACAAAGATAATGTTGAGAATATGTCCCCTAAAGACAACACGAGTCCTGGCTCTTCTTGCTCTCCATATCATAAAGAGGAGGGAGGTCATCATTCGGGATCATCGGACGACGAGGTGAGGAAACGCTTAAGTTTCATTCATTCAACCAATCTTGCATTCTCAATGTTCATGTTCTATATGAAATATTCTTAGTATCGACTATAGAACTTGTCACTTCAAACATTTTCATTAATCTGAAAAAACTTTTTGTGTAAACTCCGCCTAATTCTTTTCTAAACTGAGGTACTCGAGCCATATGAGGCCCACCTATGTTGAATGAGAAATGAATCTCATATTTTGTAGTTTACAAAAACAATTCATTGTATAAAGATTATTATTTGGGTTATCACGAAAGAAAAATCAATCGTCCAAAAATAATATTGTACTTTTTAAAATCTCTCATTTGGGCTTCATTGTACCATTGTGGATTAATAAGATCCTTTAAGTAATAATAAGAATTGAATTATCGCTAAAACATTCTGAAATTTTTTTTCTATCAGGAAAAAAAATAAGATATTACTCCTCTTTCAGCAAATATAAAAATACTTTTCCCCTCAACATACAAAGAATAACATATTTTTCAGTGAGAAAACAATAAATGATTTCAAAACCACTGTAGACTCAGTATTTACAATAACGTTCTTCTTCGTCTTCGTTCGTCAGACCGACGCACTCTTCGTGGTACCACTTCTGATTTCTCACATTGGGCACATCTTCGCATATCCAATGGACTTTTTTCCTCACAAGCATGGCAGTACCATGAAGATTCGGGTAATACTTTGGCAAACGGCTCTTACCTTGAGATTCATCTCCAATTTTGGAATTCTCTTACTTTCTTTGTTATTTGATTTGATTCGTTTTTCGTGTTTTCAATCTTATCCCTAGAAAAAATCTAAGTAACCCTCTGCCCTTGGTAATTGAATGCTTTTCTTCTAGATTTTTTCCTTATGAAACCATAGTTTGAAGTTTGCATGAATTTTTGAAATATGGACTTAGATTCCTTAGGTTTTAGATTTGCGAATGGAATTTCATTATTCATTTCATCTTCCCCCTCTTCTTCAGAATTGTACACCTTTTCAAGGGTATAAAGCATTTATTCAAAATTAGCGAAATCAACTGTTGTTCAGTATTTTTCTTATCATTACTTCTAGGATCTGAGCTTAAAATGACGTTTTCTGAAAGGACCGGAGTAGATGGTTTTAGTGATTGCATTGGAGGGATCGAGGTTCTGTTAATATCTTGTATCTCTTCTTCTAGAGTATTCGTGGTTGAAAAATTAATTCCATTGAAAGATTTTAAGTCATCTGGTTGAAAAGGAAGTATTCACACCTGCCATGGCGGCACGTAGGCTCTCTTCGTTCCATTCTGCTCTCTTCGGTGGCATTTTATCGAAAACTGAACAAAATCAAGAAGTTTGCAATGGTTTGAAATGGAACTGCTCTGGAAGTCTAGTGAGGTCCACGTTCTTTTACAGTAAGCCTCATTAGCCCCATGATATGATCGAACAAAATTGCCAAACAACTGAACAAATATGATTCTAATTTTGTATTGACACACATCGTGGCCTTTGGTTGCCAGTATCAAATTCGAACAAGAAGCTCCATGTTCAATCAACAACAAAATAATAAAACTGGGGGTTTTCTATTATAATAAATATGACATCGAAGATTCGTCGTCACTCATCACAGATAACACTGTGGCGCAAGAGATTGCAACTCCCTAGCGTAGTTTTCATACCGACAAGGCGCATGCGTCCGTACAGAGAGAAGTATCACCATTATTTTTGCGGGAAGAGTCAAAAGTAGGCCATATTAATCGATTGGGCTTTATTAGCTGCAGGTAGTTTAATTGAATGAGTTGTGAATCGTGGCGAGCTTTAACAAAAATTTGAGACATTTGGACGACATTTGGACTCATTTGGGGAAAAATTGCAAAATATGGCTAAAAAGTAAACGATTCCGAAAATTTTCAAGAAATTCTCAAGTGAAATTTTTGCACTATCAACTCAAACGATCCCTCCAAAACAACGAATCTATTTATTTATTTATTTTAGGTTAAAATTGAATAGAGGTTCAATTACCTAGAATTTATTGAATACCAGGAAGAATTGACGTGAAGTCAGAAACTTTTTCGTTCATAGAAAAATCGATCGCCCATTCCTGAACTGAAATTTTCGAAATTACATAATTTCCAGATAAGGATATAATACTTTATACTATATATCCAAATAATTCTTACAAAACTTCCGATAAACCTTCATTTCATTATTTAACAAGCGTGTACTAGATTTCAACAAGAATTTCATTGAGAGGTTTGGAAATATGAATTGGTGAAACTCAGATATCACCCATCCACTATTTTAATCCTGGAAGCCCAAGCCTTCCAGAAACTCTACGAATATTGAATCGACGGCAGGTTAAACATTTCCATTCGGACTTCAAACTTTCCTTGGTACTCTTTTGCTTCCAGGGCTCAAGAAAGGACACAAATGAATTTATCATGGTTTGGGGTCGATCTAACAGCTGATCTTGAATACAATTTCCTAAAAAACATAGAGACTCAGTATTTGTGAGGCAGTATGGAGCCAATTCAATATGAGCAAAATAAACCCAATGATTCCGCAGATAGATCCATTTAAATTTGTATTTCCTAATAATTTCAAAAATACAATGGCGGCATGAGGGTTCGTGCGGAATAACGTGAGCATCATATCTACGGAATCGTTGTTTGCCCAATTCAGCTAGGTTGAATTCATTTGAACTCTGTACTTTCATTTTGAAATTCTTTTTCGGTGGCTTGGAGTGTCAAGCTCAAAAGTTTTTAGTCTGGAAATTTCTATTGCAAAGACATTTTCGTCATATTATTCTTCGATAAGGGAATGAGAAATTTACTTCTCCATTATTTCCATTCACTTTCACCGGGTTGCTCAGCTTGAATTGGAGTTTCTTGAGATTGAAACATTCCTTATCAATGCATCAGATTTTGCATTTCATATTTCTAATTTAGTGGTAATTTTCAGGATTTATATCTTGTGATTTACGAGAAACCAGTTCTGATTGAATCTGTTTGGTTCTTGTTTTTGGGATGCAGACAGTTAGGATATCTGCCATATTTATGTCAGAAAGGGGTGATTCCCACAAACCCCAGGAAATCAAAACCAATTTCAAGCGAGCAACCAGAACAGAGTGGTTAAAACCAATCCTGTTTGGTCGAAATCGATCCATTATATCAAGCGTAGTCGGCTACTCTATCGGTTTAGGTTCTATGGCGTCATGAATCAGTTGTGAAATTCCACTCTGTAACCAAAATTTTGAGGTTTTAACCTAGCTTTCGTTTTGCCGTGATCCGGGCTGTTGCCGGTAAGTGAGCGTAGACCTTTAACTGAAAACATGAGCTGTAATACATTTCCCTTAATGTGATTACAATTGTGGACAATGAAATTGCCAGTTAGACTTTGTGGAAACGCTGATTAAGAATCGGAGGTCAAGTTCAATTCTGTCGATCTGATCGTAAACACTATAATTTCCGAAATAGAAGATCACTTGTCTCGTTTTTGGTTGGTGCATTCAAGCGATAAAGATCATGGTTGTTTGTTGTGACGTCAGGATTGCCTTTGACACATAATCAATACGGGTAAACGCAAATAACCAAAAACATTTCGGTCCATCGTTCGAAAAAGATTCATCAGATGGAATCACAGGATGATATGAAATATCGAATTTTCTCGAGAAATGTCTTTTGGTTGAAATATTGAAACAATATTTTCAAAAACACCAAAAAGAGTTGCAAAATAAAAATGAATGCATCAATAATGCAATTATGTACCGTTAGATAGCAACGGATAATCATTTTTTCAAATAGTAATCTGAACTACATTATCGCACTTCTCCCATCGAAGCCCACAATATACCCAATTTGTACCTTGATGTATTAGACAGCTCTCCAAATTTTTATCTTGTCTCAATTTTCCCAAATCTTCGCATCCTTCTAGTCCTGTCCAAAACATGTGCAATAAACTCATTTCATTGGTGTTTGGACCTAAATACAGAGTGATTCATAAAGAAGGAGAAATACAGAAACTGGGGAGAACAAGTCATTCGATGACGATTAAGCCAAACTTACTTTGAAAAAACGTTTCTAGTTCAGGGAGTGAAAGTTTTCGTACAAACATCGAATTGCTATTGTCAAGATATGTTGGCAGTAAAAACGTGAAAATTGACATAAAGGTGTTATTTTGAGTAAGAAGTAGGAATATGTTACTCATATAGGTTAGGTGTAGCAAATCACGTGAACAAAATATGCCGAATTATTTTTTCAGCAACTATGGACATGAGCTGAGAAGACGCAGAACGACTTCACATTGAGAATTATAACTCATTCCTTCTTCCACCTGAGAAATGGTATATAAGATTGGTTCTCGATTCAATAGAATTTGATTTTTGCAGGGTTTCTGGAATTCTTTTCCCTTGTTGTCCAATTTCCGATTTTGAACTAAGAATTGGACTAATTCCGAGTTAAAAGTCGGAATAAGACCAATTCCGATTTTGGAGAATTATAATAATTACGACTAGGAATTATGCCTCATTCCAACCTCAACCTCGGAATTAGGGATAATTCCGACTTGAAACTCTGAATAAGTCTAATTTCGACTTTGAACTCAGAATTAGTACGATTCTTAGTGCAAACTCTGCTTAAGGACAACTAGAGGAAATAATTGTCAACACCCTGCAAAAATCGAATTCTACAAATGACAAACCGATAGAATATACCATTTCTCATGTTGCAAGGAAGTACATGTAATATTTCATATGTAGCGAGGAAGTTCGAATGTACAAGGTACATGCTGCAAGATAGTTCAAATGTACCTATTCACTTGTTGAACGGTACTTCGAATAAACCATTCGCATGTTGCTATATGTCATCTGCTAGCCGTGCGTATAATATTTAAATCTAGAAGGACAATACCTATAATCTTGAAATTTTCAGGGTAGGTTTGACCTAAATATCTAATAATTTTTTGTTTTTTTTCGAATTATTCTGGCACGATCATAACAAAATTCTGCACAAGGTTGTCCATCAGCATTCTTGAACAAACTGTCAAGTTTCATCATGGCTCAATCAGTATCGTTCAAGTTATTCCTGAAAAAACAACGATATCGAGAAAAAACCATGATATTTGACATATTTTTTCACAATATCTCCAAAAATTATTGTCGTATCAGACTGAAATTAAGTGAACTGCTGTGAAATATGAAACTCAAAGTTCACCAAAATTTGTTTCAAATGTAATGACAACGAACATTTTTGCGAAGAAACGCAACAAAATTTCGCGAAAAACTTCAGGGCCTTATGTTACAACTAGTTGACCACTTTTATTGCAATCGCTTCAGTAGTTCCTGAAAAATCAGGGAAATAACCTCACAACTTCCGAAACTGTTTGGCCGATTTTGCCCAGTAACGAACTTAATCTTCGCATTTGAAATGCAACCAACCCTGAAATGTTCAATACGGTAGAACCATTCGTACGCCGGAAATCGTGCATACGGCTGGCCGGCCAGGCAGAATAGATTTTGACACCGATTGATTCGTCATCAGAGAGTCCAGCCTTATCGTTTGACACCATTTTCTGCTCCAAATTTGATAATTACAATCTTTGGCACAAAACATGCGCAAAACATGAGCGCAAAAACGTATAACGTATAAAACGTATAAAAGTTCACGTTAGTGGTTCTCTAGAATTTTCATGTAGATCTTGTCCCTTTTCAGCAATTTTTGAATACTTGATACAGCGATTGGAATAATTGTATTCTCTAAGTGTTTTTCACGCAGCATTTTGCGCTTACATTTCCAGGATAACTTCCGAAAGATATGAGTTATAGGGAATGTTCGGAGTAGGCGCATCCGAATGCACCAGTTGAGATATTTATTGAGCATATTCGGTTGCAAGGTTTGGGAACTGATTCTTGCGCTTCGAGCATTCCTTCAGTCTATTGGAAATTTTCATACGCATCTGAGACTTGAATTTACAATGAATATGGGCGGAGGAGGTTCTAGGTGAGTTATAACGGTGACTTGACGAATTTTATATTTGAATTTGTACTACCTAAACGTCACTTCTAGCCTCAGACGAAACATCTCTGAAGCATATTGGGAGCTTTGGCTGAACAAGTGGGTGGGTCCTTCTTGGGTGATACAAGTTTCTCATGTTTATCAATTCATGTATTCTGAAAAAGATCAAACTACCAGTAAAGACGAACGTTTTTATTTTGGATACTACTTACCTCGAACGCCAGATCCCAGTGAAGAATATGAAACTGTAAGTAACTATTTGTTCAAGAAAATAAAAAACACCTGAATGAATTCAACCTAAGCAGAACTAGTCAATCGAGTTAAATGACATGATGTCAAATTCATGTCAAGGGATGATCTGCATCAGTGTGAGCGAAATTCTAATAGAGATGCCTTCGTTGGTCAGAATAAGCTTGATTATATAGTGTGATATTGTGTATTAATGAACGTTCATTGTGCAGTTAGGCGATCGCGTCGAATATCGATCCGGTCAGTCAGCATCATGTGGATGAAAGGGTAATCAGTGGCGTAGGAATAAGGGTTCACGACAGTCACACAGGTCAAGGTCGAACATATCATTTGTATTACCATAGGCAAACCTCAACCTGGAAGCTCTCCTTCAATTTGTCAGTTATTCATTTGGCTTATTATTCTTTCAAGAAATATGATCTAGACAAATCTGACAAATTCACAGTCTACATTTGTTCATAGCTCCGATTGAAAAAATGCAAAATAATGTCCGTTCTCCGAGGCGGTATTCTGGAAGTAATGAAAACAAATCCATTGCACCTGGTTCAGAAATCTAGTCCTACCTGGAATGATCTTTCGAGTGAATCACAGACAAGCAACTTCATTGCCAACTTCTATTGATTGATTACATCCATATTTATAATTAATTTGAAAAGTAGGCAGAAGATTAGTCAGCGAAATGATACACATTAAACAAACAATACGGATAATTTCAGGGAAGACACAAAACATCTAAGTTCAATATATGCCAACTTGATACATGATAATAATGGGGTTACTTGGAGATGAGAGGGTCGAAAACAATAATTGTTCGTCTATTCAAGTGTAAAAATGTAGTTTGTTTTTTGTTGATTTGACCGTTTCTACTTTTTCGAATATTTTGACTATTTTAAACATTTTATGATTATTTAACTATTTTAACTGTTTACATACGTGTTTGTTTATTTCTCTACTAACAACGACTCTAGTTTGTAGTTTAAGTTCAGGAAGACGTGTGGTGAGGACAGATTTGCCGACCCATTCGTGAAAATAAGAAGAACACGTATCTTGTTGAGGAATACTGACGGATTGACAGTAACATCACATAACCTCGCTTTCAAATTAATAATAGAGCGACAACATTACCACTAACATAAATAAAGAAATATTTGTTACCTGCATAATAATGAGGTGAGCGACGGATCCATTTTACCAACCAACTATTTATTAATATTTATCATATGGCACATTCGTCTGATCATTAGGATGGAGTTTAGTCATATCCTCTTATTCAACAGTGGTTGATGATATTAACGTTTCGAATATCGGACTAGTTTTCATCAAAATATATAATTTTTCTTCTGATCATCCGGTGTTCCATCACTTCATTCAGATTTTGGAGAACTGATAGGAATGCGTCATAATCCTGTCAATTATTATCGACCCTAACTTTATGCTAAATTATCTGGTATTTTCCGAATATGATTTCATACGACCGGACAAATGTGCTCGAACTTTCGATGGAAAATATCTGGACTTGAAATTTTCAGGGCAGGTTTGGAGCCTACATATCGTGGTAAGGTTCGTTAATAAGAAAAGCCAAAATGGTTTCTAAATTATGACCATCTGACTTTTTGATTTCTGAACAACTCAAAACCGATCGAACCGAATTGAAACTAAGAAATCAGTTGTGAAATGCCGACATGCAAATGTATGGAAATGTGCGTCTGTATCGTTCCCTCTTATTAATTTCCCACCCAGTATAAGATCTCAATTGAATCTTTTTATTGGAAATACTGAGTTGTTGCTTTTGGCAGTTGTTGTGTTCAGGTGGGTCAACTTCAGAGTGAAATGAATAATTATCGAAATGAACCTCGAATTTGCTTCATGGATGTATAACCTCCTAGTCGCTTCTCCCGGAATTTACATTCTTTTATGGACGGACGGGCATGATTCAGTTTGAATACGAATTCTAGATCAATAATTTTAAAACCATTTTCTATTCAAGGTTCGATAATTACAGAGATCTGCACATAATGGTTAGGCTCTTGCTTCCGAAATTTTGAGTAATCTCCTCATTACTATCTTGCGTTGGTTATACATCCAAGATAATTCGATTATTTTCATTTTCATGAAGAATATAGTGAAAGATTATCTATGAAGAACTCGTGACTGTTTAGCTTCAGTGTATCCCCGTAAACAAAAGCAAACCCAAATCTATGCTCACGACCGATAATATCAAGAAACCTCAATTCACTAACACTCATGCTCCCCTATGTTTCGAAATGAAATTCAGAGGTGTCAGAGGGACTGACACACTTTAGTACGAACCGTACGGGCGATATAAGAATCTAAACTGGAAAAATTCAAATTTCCTGCATTTAAAGTAAAACATTAAACACGAAATGGAAAATGGGAAGTATAATGATATCATCGCAATGTAAATAAGCGGTTATCGGAGATGAATCGCTGGTTGAGGTCACTGCTATTTCGAAAACTGGATTTCAAAGCTATGAAATCTCACCTGAATTGTTTCGTTATTCGAAATGTGAATTCCCAGTAGAAATTAACACATTTCCTCAATAGCGAACATCGAAGAAAATAAATTTGATTTGGTGAGAAATAGGGCATTACCGATAGTAGATGGAAACATGGATACATGCATTTGCCTTTGTTTTCGTGGGAATTGTTGTTGGCGGTTCATCAACTCAAGTTTTTCTGATTGTTTAAATAGAACGATGATGAAAAAGGACGCACAAGTTAGTATAAACCAAAAAGTAACCTAGTTCAATCATGATGGAATCAGTTATTTTTGAGTTGTTGCGAAAGTAACAATAATACCGAGGAAATAAGCACGAAATTTCATATATTTCTTTTCCAATATTTCAGAACACAAATTTATAATCAGTCTGAAGTTTGAAACACTGTTGTTGAATAGTTAGCTGAAGGTCTGTGCGAAACCTCAAAAATTTGGAAAATCCTCGAAACATATGTTCTTTTATATTTTCTACATGTACTATTCTCACGATATTTTGTCTGAATTTATGCCTCGGTATATTCTTCAACTAACAATGAGGATTAATCTTGAAATCGTCAGATCATCTCGAGATATTGAGAGAATAATCTCCAAAGTTCCAAAGCGTTCTTTCCGAAATCTAAAAATAATATCAGATCAAACTGAAATTTGTCTGTACCAAATTTCATAATCATCTCCGAAAGAGCCATTTTCACGCTCTTGTTCTTAGAAACAGCGCGTTATCGTTTCGTCACAATGTCTGTAATTTTCGAATTTTGATCCGAAATTGGTCTCAAACGACTACGTTGGACTCACTGATGAAGAATCCGTGGTCAAAATTGATTCTGTCCGCCCGGCCGGCCGTCCGGCCGTGTTCGGTGTAACTTTCGAAAGGAAGGACCCAAAGTCTTGAAATTTTCAGGTTAGGTTAAGATCTTGAATATCTTAAACGATTGGGTTGAACACCCTGAAGAAGAATGCGTGGTCAAATTCATTTCTGTCCGTCCGGCCGTCCGGCTGTCCGTATGTGCTCTAACTCTCAAAGGAAATGACTCAGTGACTTGACATTGCCAGAATATGTTTGGACTCCAAATGTCTCGGTTAAGTCCGTGAATGGGTGAAATCGGTCGAAAAGTTTCGGAATTATTATATAATCATTCGATATCTCATGAAGAACTTATTCGATCAGATCAAAACTTTGTAGATAGTTTGAAAATACCGAAGTGCAACAACGAGCAGAATTTTGTATGGATCCAGTTCAAAAAAAATGTATATACGGATAATTTTCAAATTTTTGTTGAGATTTCTCAGAAAATGTCGATCAGATTCCAACGAAATTTGACCCACATCTTTAAGTCAGTATTTTACAATCATAATTCAAATTTTATTTCGATCCGATAATTAACTTCGGAGATATAAGAAAAAATATGCCCATTTCCTTTGATATTTGAAATTTTAACGCTATTTCCGCAATATCCAAGATAAATGAAACTTCGAAATCAGTTGAATGAAACATACCAACGTGCAACTGAGTGCGAAATTCCGTGTTATTCTAGTAGTAAGAAAATGAATTGGCACAGACCTCAAAATCAGTATTCAACAACAAACTCTCAAATTTCAATTCGATATGATATTTACTTTCGGAGAGATATGAAAAAAAAAGGTCAAATTTCCTTGTTGTTCGAAATTTTGACGTTATTTCCTCAATATTTCAAGTAGTACAGATGCTATAAAATCAAAACTTCGTGGTTATATGGAGAATACCAACGAAAAACTTATTGACGAATCTCGTATGGATCCAGTTGTGAGAAAATTCTCAAAAAATGTTGATTCGAACATGTTTTAGATTTTCATAAGGCACAGACCTCAGAATCAGTATTCAACAACAATGTTTCAAATTTCAATTCTATACGATATTTACTTTCGGAGATAAATGGAAAAAATATGTCAAATTTCGCAGTTTGAAATTTTGACGTTATTTAATCAATACATCAAGAAGTACAGATGAGATCAGAGCGAAACTTCGTGATTATATGGAGAATACCGACGCGAAACCTATTGCAGAATTCCGCATGAATCCAGTTGTTGGAACATTTTTGAAAAATGTTTGAAATTTTCGGTGAAAAAAATTTTTTATCGGAAAGTGTTGATCAGATTCCAACGAAATAAGGTGAATCCTTAGAATCAATGTTCAAGAACAATGTTTCAAATTTCTTTTCGATACGATATTCAAGATATCAGAAAAAAATATGTAAAATTTCGTTGTTTGAAATTTTGAGGTTATTTCCTCAACATCTTCAGAGGTGCAAAAGCCATCACATCGAAACATCTCGAATATTCGAAGAATATCAACCCGCAACCTACCGCAAAGTTTTGTGCGACGTCAAGCGTTAAAAAATCTTGAAAACATAGTTTTTCTAACATTATCCACATCTTTATCGAACAAAATTTTTTTTTCATACATTACCAGATTTCGATGAAACTCGGCACAGACATTGAAGTAAGTCTTCCTCAACAGTTTCCCAAATTTCAATTTGATCTGATGTTTATTCCCGGAGAGATTAGGAAAAATCATGTAAAATTTCGTTGTTATTTGAAATTTTGAGAATTTTTTCTCAATATCTCGATAACTATTGAAGCGATCAGATGAACACTGGGTTTAACCATGAAGTCAATATTCAAAAACCGTTCTTCAAATTTCAGTTCGATCCGAAATTCATTTTCGGAGATATTGAAATATCAAGGTAATTTCGTCAATATCAAAATGGCCGTTACGTGCAACAAATGTTTGAAAACAATTAGTCGTTATGATGATTCTATTTCTTGTTCTAATAACAGTTCACATTTTTTTCCTACGCAATCTGTTGAAACTGTTGAAAAACTTGAGTCAATGAAAAAATCGGGCTCAATTAAGACTTGGCTATGTGCCAAATGTTTATCATCGGACATGACCTTTAAGAAGGGAACTCGGAAGGAAAATTCATAGGAAATTCACCAGACTGCAAGTACTGAATTGATTAATGGCATTAGGGATATCATTGATAAATCCTTCAATGATTTAATTGTTCCGGGATCGAGAACTTAGAATTTGAAGTCCTCAGTCTCCTTGAGAGGTTACTAATTTGAAAGCTGAGAATACTAAACTTCTTGAAAGCATTGGAAGTAAAGAATTTAAATTCCCATCAGATTCTGAGAAACATTCCGAAAAACTCAATGCAAATCTAAGTGATACACCTGATGAGAATTCGTCTGGGAGTACTTCCAATGTCAATCCAGTTCAGATGCCACAGTGTCAAATTTCTACCGATTTTAATGAAAGCACAACAAAAATCAACACGGATTCAAACACGATGATAGATAGAAACAATACTCAAGATTCAACAAACGTTGGAACATCTTCTAACAAAAGTTCATTCAAGAGAAAACCGGAATGAAACAACTTATCGACTAGAAATAATTCACAAGACACTTTGGAGGGTGGTTTTACTGTGGTGAAAAATAAGAAATCTAGACGAATAGATAGAAGAAGTTTCGGTAGTGGAAAGGCTGATGAGATGTCTATTGAAGGAGTACCAAAATATGGTTACTTGCATGGTTTTAAATTAGATCCAGCCCTGAAACCCGAAGTGCTAACTAGATACCTTAACAACAAGGGTTTAGCAGGAAATATTTATTTAAATATCACAATGGAATAGACCCATAGAATACTCTTCTTGTCCAGAAATTTGAAACCATTTAGAATCCAGATATATGGCTTGAAGATAGTAGAATAAGTCATTTTTTATTCCATCTGAACAAAGGCAAATTGACAGAACCGAGAAAAAAATATATAATTTTGCATCAAAACGTTCAATCGCTAAGAAATTGCATATTAAGGTTAGAACGGTTTGTAAACAATCAAAATGCATGTTTTGTTGCTGTCACAGAACATTGGCAGAGTGATTCTGAACTCGAACCACTTCATATATGCGATTTTAAGTCAGGTTCAAAGTACTGTAGACTACCTGGGGGCTGATTCTTGAATCTCGATCAGGAGTTGAGGAGTATGACAATCGCATTATGTTTGCGACGATTTTCTGAGTTGAATATGAACAACTAGACATGACCTGCGCATGGAACCGAATGTCACTCGAAAATCGAATGTTATATCTCCTATACCTCGTACCACTCGTTGCTAAGTCGAAGGAAACGGTGATAAGGTTATGTTTATTTTCCGATTTGAAATGTCTCGATATCTTGCAGTAAGTGTATTTCTTGAATATTTGCTTGAAAACATACTCGGAATGGTGAATAGAACTCTCACAAATTCTGCAGATGCTCGAGAAAACTAAAAAATCGACATAAACTTATGACGAATTGTCATACTCGTAATTCTTGATCGAGATTAAAGAATCGGCCTCCTGTTCGTCATGGTGGATGAGCTATTTATTGTGAAGATCAAATATCTTCTGAAGAACGTTGAGATTAAGTCAAACTCAGTGTTCCATATGTTCTCGAGTGTTCTGCAATCGATGCTTACGTTGATTCGAAAAAATACCTAATTGTCTCAATATACTGCCCGACTTCTGCTCCTAGCTTTGATGTTGGTTTGTTCTTCGAGAAGGTAAATTTTATTTTTGTAAAGATAACATCTGAAAACAGTCAATACATAATTGTTGGTAATTTCAAAACCAATTTACTTTCTTGCAGTTCAGAGGCACAAAATTTCATTTCACTTTTGGGGGGGGGTATTTGATGCTCATAAAACGGTGCATGAACCCCCTCTTCTTCTACTTCCATAGACAACATAGTTACATACTTGGGAGATTATGAGACTGAAGTAATTCCATCTCATCTGTCTGACCACACCTCTCAGAGACTTTCATTTTCTATCTCTGAATCCATTCCAAAGTATATAACAAAGCAGATTCGACTGATTAATGAGGCAACAATGGGAAAGTTTCTAGAGATATTATCTGCCGAGGAGTAGAATGGCCTCTCTTTTGAGGAAAATCAGTGCGATATAGGTAGTCTCTGGGACAATTTTTTCGGCAGATTCAAGTCCATTTTTGATTTGGCTTTTCCTTTGATACCAACAAAAATTATCGTGATAGATCTATTGAAATATTCGAGATTAAAAACGATTGGATTACCTTTACACAGTGAGCCTTTTTCGTCCCGAATCGACTCATCTCTTCACTCGAACCAAACAACAATATACTATTCTCGTCAGTAATAAAACAGACATATTAAAAATCACATAAATAATTCTTGTAACTAAATTTTGGCAGAAAATGAACGAGGAAACTGGTCGAAAAATAAAAATGTTTGTAATCTAATGAAAACTGATAAACCCCATGAATCATCCAATGCATTCAATAGATATTTTATTAAAATTTCCTCAACGAACTCAATACATGATTCCACATCTACTTCAAATGTTTGTTCTTTCTATCGAAATCCGAAGACGTTTTTCCTATTTGAAATCCCACCAGACGAAGTTATCAGAACGGTGGATAAAATGAAAAATAAGTATTGTTTTGGGTACGATAGTATGTATACTAATGTCGGTTATAAAGAGGTCTATTAAGTTCATTGCTGAGCGCTTGGCCTAAAATATTTAAATGTCTTTCAAAGAAGGTATTTTCCTCAAGGAAAATTGCTGTAGTTAAACCCCTTTTCAAAAAAAGGAGTTCCGAAGATTTCGCTAATTATCGACCTATAAGTCTGTTGACATCTTTCTAGAAGATAATCGAAAAAATAATTGTTAATAGGCTCTTAAGTATTTTCAATAAACATCGAATATTCTCAAGTTGCCAGCACGGATATTTGAAATGTACAAGTGCAGAGACGGCCGTCTGTCAGCTGATTCGCTCTGTCCTTCGTGCTTTGGAGGATGGAGAGGTTCCCATCGGTCTTTTCATAGATTTCTCCAAGGTTTTCGATTGCGTGGTTCATGATGGTCTGGTTAGGAAGCTGAATCTTTATGGAATAAAAGATGAACAATTGAATTTTATGAGGAGCTATCTGCGGGGTCATCTACAGAGGGTTTCTCAGGAAATTCAGGGTGTCGAGTATATATCGCTAGATGCAGAGGTGGGGGTGGGTGTACCTCACGGAGGTATTTTCGGTCCATTTCTGTTTTTGATTTATATTAATGACCTACCTGAAAACATTCTGT
The DNA here is from genome assembly GCA_958510865.1 of Myrrha octodecimguttata. NCBI lineage: Eukaryota > Metazoa > Arthropoda > Insecta > Coleoptera > Coccinellidae > Myrrha > Myrrha octodecimguttata. The sequence continues at coordinate 17,521,285 of OY294058.1, read as the reverse complement.
TGGGTGAAGAGCTTCGGTCTGATGAGGGTATGCTATCTTCAACTTATCAATTCAACTTGAATAAAAATCTGACCTTCAATAGGGATGCTGAAGTTGTCATGTTAGTCGACGACATGAATATATTGGTGGAGGCATCTTATATCCCGATGATTCGAATAAAATAAAAATAAACTCAAATAAAACGGAGTGTGTGGTTTTCAGCACTTCGCATTCAAGAGTTGAAAGACCCGAAAATATTGTTCTTTCTGGACAGGCAGCAAGGATTTCCAACGGTGTGATTGTCGATGATCAGCTGAGTTGGTCTGAACATATAAACTCGTTGCAGAGAAAATTGAACTCTGTTCTCTACTACACACTGACGTAAAGGAATGTGGAATATATGTGCATGAAAACGTTTGATGAACTTCCGAAGAGTCAAATCCTAAAAGACTCTAGAGAGTTCGAATTTGTTATTAAAAAATTATTGATAGACCTGGGGCCATACGGTATTAATGATCAGATGAGTTCCAATTTTCAAATCTGAGCGTTCTGTTTTGTTTATATTGACTTATTTTCTCTTCAATGCATCGTTTGATTATGAAATGAATATAATTATTACTATAATCTCAAGAAGCATAGACCCGATCAGATTTAAACTATGTAGTAAGTGGAAGAATACCAACTCACGACTTGGTGCAAAATTTCGTGAGGATCGTATATAGGGGTAGAAAATTGTTACGAAGTATTCGAATATTTTGAAAATTTTTGTTGATGAATTTTAACTAGGAACTAGGTTTCAACAAAATTGGCGAAAACCTAGTGTATTTTACAACAGCGTTACAACGTTCAGTTTGATCCGATATTCATCTGCGGAGATACTGGAAAAGAATATGTCAAATTTCTTGGTTATTTCCTCGGTAGTATTGATATTTACAGAGCAACCCAAAAAATGGTGAAATAATGAAATTTCGAATGGATGTCTTTGCGGAATCATTGGATCATTTCACCAATTCTCGAATTCGGCTTTCGTAATCGAACCAGTTCAGATGCCACAGTGTCAAATTTCTACCGATTTTAATGAAAGCACAACAAAAATCAACACGGATTCAAACACGATGATAGATAGAAACAATACTCAAGATTCAACAAACGTTGGAACATCTTCTAACAAAAGTTCATTCAAGAGAAAACCGGAATGAAACAACTTATCGACTAGAAATAATTCACAAGACACTTTGGAGGGTGGTTTTACTGTGGTGAAAAATAAGAAATCTAGACGAATAGATAGAAGAAGTTTCGGTAGTGGAAAGGCTGATGAGATGTCTATTGAAGGAGTACCAAAATATGGTTACTTGCATGGTTTTAAATTAGATCCAGCCCTGAAACCCGAAGTGCTAACTAGATACCTTAACAACAAGGGTTTAGCAGAAAATATTTATTTAAATATCACAATGGAATAGACCCATAGAATACTCTTCTTGTCCAGAAATTTGAAACCATTTAGAATCCAGATATATGGCTTGAAGATAGTAGAATAAGTCATTTTTTATTCCATCTGAACAAAGGCAAATTGACAGAACCGAGAAAATTCTCGAATTCGGCTTTCGTAATCGAACCGGTTCAACAAATATCAAGACTCTAAATGGATTCTCATTTTACGGTTGGCAGTTAGGCTGACCTCAACCACAATTACATCCGAAGAATATCTTTTGGAAACTCGATGTTTTTATAGCAGGTTTGGGGGTTAACTAGGAAGGTCGAATTCGTGAAAACTTGAAATCTCCCCCAATGATATATCAATTCGAAATTTTATTTTCCCAGTAACACCAATAATGCAGATGTGTTCGAATCGAAATTCTGCACTTATTGTGAACAAGCGCGTAAAAGTTCCTGACCTCACTTCAGTGGTTTTCCAGATTTTTAAACGAAAATTGAAAACTTTTTTTAAATTTTATTTTCAAAAATTTTTTTACGACCATATCTTCACGAGATTCAGCATGAAATTAAGCGCTGGTGTTCTACAACTCATTTCGAAGCTTTGAACTACACATCAGTACTTCATGAGATATTGAGGATTCTGTTGCTTCTGCAACGTGGGAGTTTGAATTCTTTTGGTTTCCCTGAATCTACTCGAAATTCAATATTTTTGGTTTAAATCAATTGACACCGGCTCTAAGAGCATTTTATCGCAAGCCAACAATAAAGTATAATTTTGTATGACAGAAAACACCCAGATAGAATTCAAGCTCTTAGCATTCCAGGAATCGAAGCGTGATGGGTAGCATACTCCAGATACCATATGTGACAGCTTATAGAATTTATCTTATTAGACCATTAAGGGAAATTTTCTGCACACATAGTGCTCTCTCTTTCGCACCAGCCAATCCGAGGTGCTTTTTCGGATATTAGAAGGGCGTCGCTTAATTCAAAAAAACCAATCAAAATTTATATTCTCCCTCTAAAATGTGAAGAAGGGAATTTTCTTAAGTTAAGTTCTTTAGTTAGTTTTTAGGCACTATTCATTTGACCATTGTACAGTAAACAACAATTCGCTTTCAATTTTATAAACGAGACTTGTACGTTAATTTTTGTGTTGTAAAATCGTAACTTCTCATTTGAATGTCGCTTCAACCTTGCTATCGTAAGATATAGAAGGAAGATTCTATTGTATAAATTGTATACCATTTCGGTCTTGTTATCTTATACAGATACAGGAAAATACATTTTTGTTACGTGTTAAAAGTGCGTTTTTTAATACACCCTAACAACATCTTCGTGTCATAAGTGCAACGATATTGATCAACTGGTCAATAAGTTCTTCAATTATCTGCTTATTCTAGAAGCATCAACATTTCTGATAAAGATCAGAAAATATTCGTCGGTCGCGTCTTCATTTTGATAAAGACTGAATTAATCAAGTGCGATTAATTCATCCACACGGAGTCTCTACTATTGAAACTCCAAAGCACCTGAATAAACCAATACAGGTCAAAACAGATTCAACCTGAAAATTTCAAATGGTCATAATTCCTAAAATTCAATGAGGTATTCGTTCTTTAAATCCTACCTGCCAATTTGGTGGCTTCGAAAGTGAGAGGACATACAGGCTGACGAAAGGACGATCAGTCGGAGAGAATTGAATTCGAACATGAATTATTCTTGAGAGAGTCCAACTTGATCGTTCAAGATCATTTTAAAAATTCGAAACTCACAGACATTTGGGCAAAACAATATCGGAATATTCCCCAGAACAAGCGTGTAAAAAACACTCTGTGAAGTATTCGAAGCTGAAGTGATACCAGTGAGAAAGAAACGAGGCAATCTGTCACTCAAGAAAATAAAAGAAGACAGAGAACTAAAGATCCTCTCTCCATCATGGTTGTATGGTAGGGGTTTGGTTAGTTTTGGAGGTTAAAAATTTAGTGGCAATAACCATATTGCGCAGTCCATGCCTTAATGTAGGTATATGTTCGGTTATAACCGTAGACATAGAGTTTATTTTTTTAGGCGATGATCAGGGTTGTGTTATTTATGGTGGATAACCTTGTACACTTCAAATCAAAGGTTGCTGCTAATTGCAATATTCCAGAGCTATATGTTTAATGTAGTTCTTACCAAGATTCAGTGTAGAAAAAATTATTTTAGAGGGAGGGGGTTAATTACCCACATCACATGATAACTCATAGGACAGTGTCCTACTAGTGCACCTGTCAGTTCCCTCAGATATCATTTACTGAGTCCGAGAATCTTTTCCGTCCGAGAGGAAGAAGAAAAGATTAACCTATCTTTGCCCGCCCAACCATCAGCCAGGACGCAAGCTTCCTCTTTAGTTAACATTCTTTGAATGTCATCAACTAATAACTAGCTGGGGGGGCGCAAAATGGGTCTGGGCCAAGGAGAGATGTTTGCCCCCTCTTATGGGGACAATCGATAAATTTTATTGACTTGTTTACAAGTTTTCAATGATCTCTGAAAATCAAAATATATCTTTCTTCGCAGGTCCATCATCTGTTAGCAAGTATGTCAACCCCAGTCCAGTTTCGAACTTCGCCTCCCTTAGAAGCAGTTAAACCTGGAAGAAGAACGCCCCTCAACAAAACGCGATCTATGAGTCCACCAGCGAAACTATTACATTACGACCTGTCACCTAGGAAGCGATCTAGACATTCAAGACACTCGCATGTGCAAAGGCCGTACCTGGATTTTGAAAAAATGCAACAAGTGAGTTTGTTTCTGTTCTTTTTCTGTCCAAACCATACTTTTTTCAGTTAAATGGCTTTTGAACTCATGTTGAGCCGAACCATCGATTGGATTTTGATATCCGACCGCTTCGGCCTAGTTTTCATTTATTCGGGTTTGACCAGTTATCCGATTTGGCCGAAGCGACTCTATGAAATTTTTCATTGAGACTTGCTTAGTTATATCGTCAAGTCCATTAGAGACGTTTAGATTGTGCTGATTTTTCGTGTTTAAAGTGAAAGGATGCGGTAGTTGAAGCAAATTGATTCGAAAAATGTGATACATTATGTGATGATTACAGTTTATTAGATGTGATTCTGAAATATCTAGGGGGTGTTATTTGTAGAGGTGCTACTAGTAGGTAAAACATCGATGATAAATCACCTCAAGCGAAAACACTCGGACGAATATAAACACCTTCAAGGTCAATCCTCAAGCGAAAAGTAAAAACAGCTTTCAATTGTTAGTGCCCTACAACAATATTAAAAATGGGGTATCGACAATCACACCCTACAATTAGTAATAACTCCAAGCATTGACAGTCAAAAATCCGGTTGTAATAATCTGTTTTGATATTACAGTTTACATTCTTTTTGTGAAATGTTTGTAATGTTGTATTAGAATTCATCTCACTTTTTTGTGCAATATTTTGAGTCATTACTATGATGTTGATCTTATCATTTAAGTGGTAGTTAAAATGTGTAATTAGTTATAATGTTGTTTCCTTGTTTCATTTGCGGTCTTGCTCATGAGTACATTTATATATATACATGAAAATATATATTTGAACTAACTGTGTTCCGAATTGGACCGCATCTGATGTTTTGTTGTGTTCGACGTTTCGACTCCGATTTTGAAGCCATTTTCAGGAACAGTTAACTTAACGCCGGGGTCTCAATCTGCCTACCCCCCAGATCAACGTGATTGTTATCGGAGGTGTGGATGTGCGTATAATAGTCCGGTCAATTTGAACTTTCGAAGGTGCATAAAATCCCAGCAAGCTGAAAATCAGTAAAATTGTTCAAAACATAATTATGAATAATATTTGAAAGTTCCTGTGTATGGAAAAATTTTATTCAAGGTCAAAGGTAAAAAAAAATCAGTTATTCGCGATTTTATGCAAAACGGTGAGTTTTATTATAGAAGTACTTCAGACAAAAATTGTAGATCATAAAATTATCTATAAGAAATGTATCAATACTTTTTCTCCTACGAGCCACCGTTTCTGAGATACAACGATTCAAAAAGTTATAAAAGTTGTTATCGTCATAATATGCACACGCCTAATCTACGGGTAAGTTGTGATCCTGTTTAATGTGAAACTATTGCCAAATAACGTAAATTTTCAGAGACTGGAAATGAAAGCGTGTGTTAAAAAAAATGGTGAAGTTCATTCGCCTGATTCGTGAGTTTCAAATTCTTCTTGTTCTTCTTCTTGTACTTCTTTTTGTTCTTATTCTTCTTCTCCTGCTTCTTCTTCATCTTTAATTCGGATGCAAGTAAATTGCGCCAATAGCGATGTATCGCATGACACTTTGTCGGGATCAAACGAATCCTCCATTGTTTGTGATTCAACATTAGAGCACGACCGGCCCTGACAATTTGTGCATGCCACAGAACAAAACAGTCCGACTTTTATGCAACCACATTTAGCATCCCTTTCTGCAGTTACAAAAATTGTGTTCAGCAGTTTTTCCGGCGCAGGTGGAAGTAAAGTTTGAACTGGCTCTAATATATTGTTGACCAACTTCCAATCCCAGAAGAAAGCGGATTCCGTTGGTGATAACTTCTTGTTGGGTTGAATTAGTCTTTTTAAAAATTTCAGCACATTCAACTGAATAAGACCCTAGCCACGCACACAATAGAACAAGAGACAGATGTCTCGAAGTTACACTGGCTTAAAAATTTAGGGACTGGGTTTCATTTTACCTGATATTCTTCTTAGGTATATTTTATATTTTAAGTATGAGTTACCATGACCGATAGTAAAATATTTCAACATATAATATATAATATAATATAATATATGTATATATTATAATAATAGTGTTATTATAATATATAATATATAACAACTCTAGAGATGGATATATGTGGCGTACTCATGCATATTATGACGATAACAACTTTCAAAACTTTTTGAATCGTTATTTTTCAGAAACGGTGGCTCGTAGGAAAAAGAGTATTCATGAATTTTTTACAGATAATTTTGTGATCTACAATTTTTGTCTGGTGTATTTTTATGATGAAACTTACCGTTTTGCCTATGTACCTTCACTCTCATTTTTTGGTCCAATATGACCGGACTATGAGAAGAGAAGAATAAATTTTGGAAGACTTAAAGAGTGAGCAGATTGAGACCCCGGCATAAAGTCAACAGTTTTTGAAAATGGCTCCAAAATCGGAGTCGAAACGTCGAACACATATAGTTCAAATATTTCTAACTCCGAAAACCTGTCCGAACACAAAAATATATTTATGTATAATCAATAATATCGATTCAGTGAACGCTTCGGCCGAAGGTTTGCCTAATTCATTGATAAATTCGGTATCCGGCCGAAAATCTAGAAAAGCACTGACGTGTGGTCAGAGGTTTTACGCTCTTGTTCAAATTACAAATATCAGATCAACACGAAATTTTGCGCCAAAAGGCTCGTTGGTCTTCTTTCCCTGGCTACGGAGTTTCAATCTGATTGCATTTGTACTTCTTGGGATATTGCGGAAATAACATTCGAATTTCAGATAACAACGAAATTTGGCATCTCTGGAAGTAAATATCAGATTGAATTGAAATTTGGAACATTGCTGTTAAATAATGACTCTACAGTTTGTGCCAAACCTCAGTGAAATCTAATCGATAATTTCGGAGAAAAAATAATTTTTCATCGAATATTTGGAAAATTCTCGGAAAAATATTTTTTCGAATATTCAACAACTTCATCCGCACGAAATTCTGCATTAAGTTTTGCGATGGTATTCCAAAACTGTTCACAAAGTTTCAATCACATGGAGTCAGTACTTCATGTGATATCGAGGAATTAACCTCAAAATTTCAAACTCCGAAACCTCCTACCAATTTCACCCACTAACGAACTCAACCGAGATATTTGGACTTCAACCCTAATCTGACAATTTTGAGTCGCTAGGTTCTTCCTTTCGAAAGTAACAGCACATACGGCGGACGGAATTGAATCTTACTGAAAAACGAAAAAAGTGCGAATGAAAAAACTACTCCGCTTGATATTTTTCTTTCGATGAAGAATTGCGCTTCTTCGAAAAATACTCAATGAGCCGACTCCTTGGTTAGTAAAAACCTTCATCATTAGTGCTGATTCCTCAAAATTCATGGTAGTGAGAAATTGTTCTTTAACTAAAATAAAAAACTGTATATGAAAACTATGAAAATGTAACCCAATCGAAGTTTCATTCACATCGTCCAACTCGTTTCCGCGATACGGAAGTATTTCAATTAAAATAATAAATGAGTAGGTATATACAGGGTGAATCGAAATTTGCCGTTAACCTTGGCGGCGATGTGAGATGACTTATTTCCTGTTATTTTTGTCATATTTTATTAGCAACTGAAAATCAACAGTTTCGGAGATTTTCGTGTTTTTGTGATTCCCAACAACTTTCGAAGTACACCATTTATGTCTGCCAGATTTTGAAAACTTGCCATCTCTCTTCTTCACTCCTAAAAGAATTCTGCCTAGAATCGGCCACTAGTTTCGTTTCAGTAGATTTTTTTGTAAGTGGCCTTCTGAATATCTGGCATAACAAATAATATAGTGTCATCATTAGGGATCGAGATCTCAAGTTTATTAACTCTGTATTTCTCAACATCTATCTAATGCAGCATAGTTCTGCTCCTCCTATACATATCATTCCTTTGTCTGATGAAAATAACCCAGAATTATAATTGAATTTGGTCAACAAATAAAGCTATTGATTTTCTGATACCAATAAATATGTGGCTTTCAGTAGAACCCGAAGATGAGAATTCATAGAAAACAATATCCTGGTGATAAGAGATTTTCCACAAGTTTGCGCATCAGCATTGACAAGTTTCGATTTGACCAGTATTTTTGAAAATGTCAGGAAATGGCAATACAATTTCAAGATATAACTCGAAAAGCGAAAGGAGAATTTCTCCCATCAGAGAACATTTTCAAGGCTATAAGTACTTGAATCTGATAACGTACTTATAGCGGCGGTAGTTCAGTGGCCCCATGATATTGAAGTATGAGGTTCAAGCCCTTGGCCAGAATTTTTCCAGTTTCAGGGACATTCCAACCGTTCGCTGTCGAGTGAACAATTGACATTGCTGTTCCTAACGTGCGCAATAAATCACCAATAAAACCTACACAGAACACACCCGGTCTCCTCACTCGCACAAGCATGAGCTTCTGACCTACGAGGATCCGGCAAAAATACAAATTCAAAATACGATACTCGTCATAGGTGAGTCAAACCTAGCCGTTTAAAAACATTTTCATACCGTAATTCAAGAATTTCAGAATTTGCAGAAACTGATAATGTAGCGGTGCTCAAACGGCCGACCACGATTTTGATCGTGATCGACAGTTCGATAACAAGGGGGAGGTCGTTTTTAGTTGGCTGAGATCACAAGAGGAATTTATATTGCCGATGTATATCTATTCGAAGTTTTGGATTCAATTGATCCTCGAATAGGTCATTTGTATTATGATTCTCCTGGGTTCCGCTATGGAAGCCTTCAGAAGCTTGTACGAGTTAGGTGCCAAGGTGTGTTCTGTGTGAGCTTTGATGCTTATCCCTTGCGCCACGTGAAAGACCTATTACACTACCCAATATCCTGGGCACGGCAGGCAAGGACCGAGTAGTGTTATAACGAACCGACAGCCAGAAGGCTAATCTAGGGCGATCGAATGGACCCGAGCGTCCTACCACCTGGCATACAGAGCAGTATCATAGCAATCATAGCGTTCATTCACGAATAGAATATAAGCCGCCGGCATCTAGGGTGGCGTAATAAGCGACAACCGACCAGGATCCTTATTCTAGAAATGAGGAAGGGAAAAAATAGGCGTGTCGACGCTGCTGCCAAGGAAACGCGGTGCATTTTTGATGGAACGATGCTTCATGAAAGGAAGGCACGAGTTTTGACGTGTTTGAACCTAAATCCTCGATTTTCACCGATTCATCTAGACACTGCAGGTGACTTGTTAGGCTGCACGTTTTCTTTCAACTAAGCTGAAACTTAAATGATTTTTTTTAGTTAACCTTTTGAAAAGACCTCCACCTACCCTAAGTAATAAAAATCATGTTTCGGAAAAATGATTCCTTCAGTTACTACCAATTTTAAGATGGAGTCCACATCACTCATATTTCTAGCTTCTCGGAGAGGGGCTCTCATTTCAGTGCAATTTTACTGTTTATAGTTGGTATATTTTAAGGCAGAAAAAAAAATTTCATCGAAAAAACCGAGGAAAAAGCACTCACCAATCCCAAGAACTACTACAATCAACAACTATTCATTCAGATGATGCAAGTGAAGATGTAGGTACTGTGTCACTGATAATCCGTCTTGTCTAGCTTCTTTCAGTGTCTCGAATGTAATCTCAGCACTGGTATGATTCTAATAAGACTACCACCCAAGTTTTGGGAGGCAAAACTAATGTGAATTTGACAAATCAGACTTCAGCGTCGAAAATTTTGTCATTTTTAATGATGAACTTACTGAAGGGGTGTTCGGAAACTAACTCGAATGATAGTTTTCGAACGCTCTTTCTGTCAACTTGTCGAATTAAGCTAACCCGGGTTGGTGGTCGAGTAAGTTTCCGGAAACCTTTTAAGACCGTGTTGTTACATGATGGCTATTTTTGTTGTTGACACATTCTTGAAACATTCATTCCGCTCAGAATATGGAAATTTTCGAGGTCAACTGACGGCATTGTGCCGATCAACTTCGACTTTTAGTGATGAAGCGTCATTTCTTAGCAGCACATTCCGCCAGTTTCCCTACTCAATTAGCTTGAACAAAAACGTTATTGAGCAGTCAACGAAATGAACTCTTCTGATTCCACAGAATAATTAAATTGTGAGGTCAACATTTTCTCAACAAGAAGTAGTTTATACGCCCGGATCACATTATTTAGAGGTATTTCGATCGGAATAAAAAAAGTTCTTCGGAAATAAGCCCTAACGCAACCAGAAGTTATTATAATTTTGATCTCATTCAACTAATAAGGTTTGTCCGTTGTACCTGCATGAACTGCACTAACTACCCTAACTCCACTGACTTCCAATTGACTGTTTCACAGATGACAGAATGAGTGTAGTTAGTGTAATTCATGCAGGTACAACGAACAAACGTATTGAGATGAGTTTTCCACTGATGGATAAATAATTCACGGCTGATACTAATTTCAATTTATTCCACATAGCAATTCCCAATGCCTTCGTGACACTTTCTAGTTGCATCGTAGAAGCTATTCTCGATCTGAAAGTCCACCAGAGGCGCAATATCAATGTCACCGATAATGCCAAATACGATCCCGCGGATACTCTGGTTATACCACTGGGAGATTTTCTCAACTGAGTTGCATTTTCTCATCTTTTTCCCGCGAAATACAGCCGAACGAAATGACAACGGTATCGAATAGATCCAAGATGAACAAAAATGGGTTGGAGATACAGCAGAATCTTTTCCAAGGAGCAATTCTAGGACCGAATTTTCCGCTTTTATCTGAGGAATAGAGGAGATAACTCGGGATAGTTTCAACATATATTCGGTTTAGGAATTTTTCGCGTTGGTTGGCGATTAGTGAGCGTGGAAGCGCAGGCAAACAGCATCCTATTTTCACGATTACCATCGGCCTAAAGCAGCTGTGGCAATACTTAGGAACAGAGAGTCTTACGATGGGGTTCGATCTAGGGATAAGCGTGATTACTGATTCTGAAACACTATTCTGAAGTGCGTGAATTATCTTATCTACTATGGATAAGAAGATATTCTGTTATGAATTGTTCATGGAAATCAGAGCTTTGTTCAATAAATTGACATAAACACAAGGAGGAATATTTGTTAGGACCTGTTGGATGGTGCTCTTGTTAACAGATGCTCAGAAGCGTCAGCTCAGAAGCACCTTTCAACATTAACCGTTAACTGCAGATAACTTTGAACGATGTGAATGACTTTCATCCATTTCTCTTAACAGCGATCTGTATCTGCAATATTACAGTTTTAAGGGCAGTTTCACAACTAGGAAACACCTAATTCATATGGTTTTCCCGACAAGACGGCAACGTCTCATATCAAACAAAGGTTTGGTTCATGGAAATAAGGGAGCTCCTGTTCAATAACAAGTAACTAATAAAACTCAAAGGCGAATATTTTTCGATGAATCATCGATTACTCCACCTTTATCTGAGTTAATCATCCGATCGGGCAAAGTCTCTACACCAAAGAAATTTTGTCCAAGAAATTCGCAATTTCAGTAGCAGACTTGAGGCATTTCGACATTCAGTGGGGTAAGTCATACTGATATTCGGTGACAACCAGTAGTATACGAATTCCTTGAACAATGACTCGTTAGTGTAGAGGCTTTGGAAGATGGTACTGTTAGCTCGGATTAAGGTGAAGCATATCGATTCATTAAATTAGGGCTCTGTACCTTTACTAACTCTTGTTCGATATTGAAAATTGCTGTCTTGTGAGGAAGACCACATGAACTGGGCAATTACCAGTTTTGAGGGGGTGCAACTGCTAGTTGGCAAAGACATAACCGAAATGACAAATGGATAAAGTTTTTGCACTTCGTTCCTAAATTTTTGCACTTAACGATTAAGGTTCGTCACGTACTCCTAAGATAGCGCGTGAAGTTTGGTTCACAAAACCGCCATCAATAATATAATCCTGACGAAATTTGGCATTTACCTATGCGCCATCATTCTTCAACCCATCAGCACTATATATTTCAGTTTGATCAGACCTGAAGTTTTGAAACTATCGAGAACTTGAAATTTTGAAGGAAAAAAATTTGTACTCAATTATTGGGTAGATTATTCTCATTTCCAAATTCGACCAACGTATTTTAGAGCAAAAGATTCTGACAGAATGCGAAAAAAACGAACTATGAAGAAATGTGGCTTCTATTTTCAAATCTTATGGTGGAATAACTTCGAAAAGCTTGAATACGAATATGTAAATGATTGTTGAGAAACAGGTACGCCAAAATTCACCTACAAGTATTGGTTGCTTTTTTGCAGTTACTTCCACATATTTTTTCTGCAATTAGGAACATGGATCGCGGTGTGTATGAGGTTCACGGTTCCATACCGAAATATCTCGTTCCAAAGATCAGTTCCGGAATCATTCGGCCATCGTTTCTAACTAGGGAGCTGGAATCGTTAAATGCATCCTACATTTAGACAGACTACGTTAGTTTGGCCGCTGGGGATGGCCGCAGTGCCGTAGTCGTGAAAGGGCAAATTGCAATATATAAATTATGGATTTTGCGATCTTACTCATTGAAAGGATCGTCTGAATCATAAGCCTTTTGTTGTATTGGGAAGTAACTTAAACTAGTTTTGGACCTTCTATCTTTTTTTACGCGCTTGTTTTCGGGAACAATGCTTTATCGTTTCGTCACAATTTCTGTAATTTTCGAATTTTGAGCTGGAATTGGTCTCAAACGACTAGGTTGGACTCACTGATGAAGAATCCGTGGTCAAATTTGATTCTATCCGGCTTGCCGTCCATGTGTATTCTTACTTTCGAAAGAAAGACCTAGAGTCTTGAAATTTTCAGGTCAGGTTTTGCTCAAGAATATTTCGGTTGAGTCCGTTAATGTCCCAAATCTTCAAAATGGTTTTTGTGTTCGCAATTTTATTTTTCAATAATTCGAAAGATATTTATCTGATCGGGATGAAACTTGGTTGCTAGATGAATAGTATCAATGAGAAGAACATCGTGCTTTCGTTACATCGAAATGTCTGTAATTTACGAATTTTCTCCCCAGAATGGTTTCAAGGTTGGACTCAATGATGAAGAATCCTGTGTCAAAATCGATTCTTCTGGCTGACCGGCCGTATCTTGGTACGATAACCGGCTTACGCATTTCGGAATGCGGGGGTTGATGCAAAATTGGCTTAACGATTTCGGAGTAATGGTCATTTGAATATTAGAGGTTTCTTCCCTGATATTTCCAGAACTATCTGAGCGATTGAATAGAAACCTGGCAGTTAGTTGGAAAATAGCTACGCGCAACTTATTATTCTTCCAAAAAGTGAGCCTAGACCTTCAACTTCATATGTTACAGCACAACACCAAATTTCAGTTCGATACGATTATAAGGTTTGGAGATATTCGTAAAAATTCGTGGTATTTTCCTCGGTGTCGTTGTTTTACCGGGATGATTAAAAACTGACTCAATCATGATGAATGCTGGTTAACTAGTTCAAGAATGCCGATGAACAACTTTGTGCAAAGTTTCCTCATAATCGTGTAATCAGAACAATTTGAAAAAGAAAATCTTTTTCCCAAAATTCAATACTCTGCGGTCTTCTGATTGTATTATCTCATGAAATTCCGTCTGAATCTTCAAGCTCTCATTTTCAGATAAGGTACTGGATTCAAATTCGATTTTATCTATATATTTGGAAATATTGAAACAGTAGAGTCTTGAATTAGTATATCTGTGGAATCATTGGGTGTTATTTACCCCTTCACGAATTCGGCCCTCGTAATTAAGGTCCAAATCTAGGTTTGGGACTTAATTACGAAGATCGAATTCCTGAATGGGTAAACTCCGCCAAATGATTCCGTAAATATACTCATTAAAAATTTGATTTCGTGATATTTCCAAAACGTTTTGGCAACGAATTTAAACAAGCCCGCAAAAGCTGTTTACTTCACGTCAGTGCTTTCTTAGATTTTTATTGAGAATTTTCTGATTTTCAAGGAATCAATTTTTATTGGTTCATTCCTGAAAATAAAACTCACTAACAATCCGCTGATGCAATTTCATGAAGTGTAAAAGATTTGCTAAAATTTTTACAACAGCATAGCCAAGTAGTGAGTAAATCTGAACTAACTAGGCATTGAAAATCAATGTTGCGAATTCGAGAAAAAATTATGTGAATAATCTTTTACAACAGAAATCCGAGTTCCCTTTCAAACGAAGATCCATACAAAACCATCAAAAATTTCAACATAGTTCGAAATGGAAAGAAATGGATTTTCAAAATGGAAAGAATATGCATACCATGAACTTGAGGAAAATCTGATTTCTTCATCTCTGTTCCTTTACTCATCACATGCACACACAATTGTGGGGTCTGGGGGACAAGAGTGTAATTCAAAAGGGTCCCATTTCTTTTAATATTCAATCGTTTCTAATTGTAACGTTATTTGAGCTGCCTTCAAGGGTAATTGCAACGATCACAGAGTTATCTTCATTGCTAATCGGTGTAGCCGTATAGTTCCAATTGTCTCCTGACGGTTTCAACAATAAAAGCCATCTCTATTCCAATTCAGTTCGGTTCAGTCTGGTAGTTATGGTCCGGGTCAGGAAGGCATCGTGAACCAAGTCGATCGGAAAATTGCAGGATATTTCCCCCGCCCCTCGTGAGTTGGGAAATTGATCGGAACGTTGGACGTAGAAATCCCGATACATAACTTCAGGTTCCTACGACTGCACTCGTTTGAATTCAACACCAGATCTGCATATATAATCAATGAATAAAATGGGGAAACCAAAGTGTACTCGGTTTTCGATGTTCGCCTATCCGTGCCAGAGTGCAGTGGCCATTTGAAACAGTGGCGTGCGCTTGTCCCGAAAATGTTCATGAAATACTCTTGGTTTATTAGCTAACGTCGTCCTCCAGTTCACGGAAATAGAGTTATACAGGGTCTTTCACGAGGAACCTCATCCATATTTATACGGGAAACTACTGAACGTATTTTCATGAAATTCAGCACTTATAAGTATTTCACGATGCTGATGAAATCTAAAATATTTTCAAGGCATGAGCACCTCCGGTTTTTCCGGAAATGACGTCAACTTCCGTTTTTCAAATTAGAACACCATTTTTTTATTGCAGAAATAGATTCCTTAGAAAATTTCAATTTATTTTGATGTAACATTTTTCAGTTTTGGTTGGAAAATTCTCTCTGAGCGGGAAAATTCGAAAAACAAATCGAAAATAGAGCTCCGCTGAAACAAGAATAACTTCGAGGTTTTTGGATGGAAAATTTTCATTTTTGGGATTTTTCAAGATGTAAGATTGATGTATCCACTTTAAAAATCGAAATCGCGATTCATGATACAGGGGGTGAAAAAATCGCTTTCAAAGTTAGGGATGACAAAATCGTGAAAAATCTATTTTTTCAAATTAGAACCCCATTCTTTTATGGCAGATATTGAATCTACGTTAAAAAATAATGTGAGTGTATGCATCACACCCTTGCCCTAAAGTGGATATTTTCTGAGTTATTCACAAAAAACTGTTTTTCGTCTCGAATTTTCAGCTATTTCTTTTTCCTTCACGCCAAAAAGATGACATTTTCAGGAACTGTTACTTAAACCATGTTTTAGATTTTACTACCCTAATATGTAAGAGAAAAAAGTTACAGGTTGTTCCTAAATAGATGGCGAATTTGGATTCGAATTTGTATCGTAAACCTCTTTATTCCAACTAATCGGCCATTGGTTTTCTCTCCAGTGATAAATAAATAATTCCTTATGAACCATATGCAAAAACTTACCATGTTTTACATTATTTTTTTTTAATGATAGATATCATTAATTACATCTGCCAAATTCCTCTTTATTCAGTAGCATTTTGTGTTTACTATTAATTTGGTGATAATTCGTATTAAGTTATAAAATCGATCACTATGCCTAATTTTACCAATGAAGATCATTTAAATCTCATTCTACTTCATGGAGAATGTAATAAAGTTGTAGATAGAACGATTCGACTGTTCATTGAGAGGTTTCCTGACCGACCCAGACCAACGAGAGATACCATTAACAGAACCATGACAAACTTGAGAAATGTCGGATCTTTCGTTAAGAAAACTACACACAGAGAAAAAAGTGAGTAGAAGATGAGAACAACGAAATTACAGTTCTTGCATATTTTCGTGTGAATCCTCAAAATTCTCTCAAAGATGCCGAGATTGATCTGGGATTATCTCAATCGAGTGTTTGGAGAATATTAAAAAAACATAAAATGCACCCATATAAATTCAATAGGGTACAGCATTTGAAGGAAACTGATTTCGTCAGGAGAATAGAGTTTTGCGAAGCTATGATGATTCGATTTCAAGAGAATGAAAACTTTTTGGACTGTATAATTTGGACAGATGAATCTAAATTCACAAAGAATGGTTCTTTCAATAGGCATAACAGTCATTATTGGGATGAAGAGAACAACCACCATTTCAGACAATGGAACTTTCAAGAGACCTGGAGTTTCAATGTTTTTTGCGCCATCAAAAATAATGCAATTCTCGATGTTCACATTTATGATGGGACTTTAACTGGTAAGATAGAACACTACACATGTTTGCATTATTTAAAGAATGTTCTCCCTTAGGAGATAGATATTCTGACATATTGACTCAAATAATTGAGCCGCTAGTACAGAACCATAATGACTTATGGTATCAACAAGATGGCGCGCCTCCACACAATTCACTCAATGTGTCAAATATCCTCTACAGGCTATTTGAAGATCGATGGTTGGCGAACAATGGTCCACATCTTTGGCCACCACGTTCTCCCGATTTAACTCCTTTAGACTATTATGTTTGGGGTAGGATAAAAATATTGTCTACTCAACTCCCCTGAATGATAAAGAGGACTGCATAGAACGAGTCAGAAATGCGTTCAGGTTTGTTTAGATTTTTAGATTCATAGTTTTGAAACTCAATTTGGTTTTTAAACACTTTTGCAGATCTCTTCCTCCTGATGAAATAAAAAGAGCAACGCACGAAGCATTCCTGAGACGTATAAATAAATGTCTAGAAATTAACGGTCAAAACTTTGAGCATCTTCTCTAGTTATAACTGCGAGAGCTTGCCATGGTTCTCCTAATAGTAACTTGAAGTCGGTTTCAAGAAGGGGTGAAAAATCTACAGCATGGTTCAAATAACAGTTCCTGAAAATTTCATCTTTTTGGCGTGAAGGGAAAAGAAATAGCTGAAAATTCAAGAAGAAAAACAGTTTTTTGTGAATAACTCAGAAAATATCCATTTTAGGGCAAGGGTGTGATGCATACACTCACATTATTTTTTAACGTAGATTCAATATCTGCCATAAAAAAATGGGGTTCTAATTTGAAAAAATTGATTTTTTACGGTTTTGTCATCCCTAACTTTGAAAGCGATTTTTTCACCCCCTGTATCATGAATCGCGATTTCGATTTTTGAAGTGGATACATCAATTTTACATCTTGAAAAATCCCAAAAATGAAAATTTTCCATCCAAAAACCTCGAAGTTATTCTTGTTTCAGCGGAGCTCTATTTTCGATTTTTTTTTCGAATTTTCCCGCTCAGAGAGAATTTTCCAACCAAAACTGAAAAATGTTACATCAAAATAAATTGAAATTTTCTAAGGAATCTATTTCTGCAATAAAAAAATGGTGTTCTAATTTGAAAAACGGAAGTTGACGTCATTTCCGGAAAAACCGGAGGTGCTCATGCCTTGAAAATATTTTAGATTTCATCAGCATCGTGAAATACTTATAAGTGCTGAATTTCATGAAAATACGTTCAGTAGTTTCCCGTATAAATATGGGTGAGGTTCCTCGTGAAAGACCCTGTATATAGTCAGCAATGTAGTTTGATTAATGTTAC
Organism: Myrrha octodecimguttata; assembly: GCA_958510865.1. Classification (NCBI taxonomy): domain Eukaryota; kingdom Metazoa; phylum Arthropoda; class Insecta; order Coleoptera; family Coccinellidae; genus Myrrha; species Myrrha octodecimguttata. The sequence continues at coordinate 17,503,220 of OY294058.1, read as the reverse complement.
TCGAAATTCTGCTCAGTTTGCGTTTGAAAATCGCACAATATACGAATACACTTCTCAGATCATTTAGAATGTACATCTGTGTGTGCTTAGTATAATCCTTACACTATGATAAGAGTACATTCTTATGTTCATCGATATGATCAATCAATAGTGAGGGTAGTTAAGAGGTTAGAACTCATGCCTCATGATTGAAAGGTCTAGGGTTCATGTCCTCGGCCAGGAGAGAATTCTTCCGGTTTTCAGGAGACCGTCCAACCATGCCCTGTTGCGCTGGCAATTGACAGTTCTATTAACAAAATAGTGTGTAACTACTTTTTAATCCACTTACACTTTCTGCGTCTAACGCACGTATCGGAAACCACGTTTCCTTCGTCCAGAGACATGTGGAAGGTCAGAATCAGCAACTCATTGACTTCTATCCGAGGAAGATTCAATTCGAGCGACCATTCTTCTAATTATTGCAACGCGATATCGACTGCGGTATTTGGAAATAGCGAAACGACGTCTCAGGATATTAAACGGGCCTTAACACATATGTTATACCTTTTCAAATGTTCTATTAATTTCGACGAGTTTTTGATTGAAAGAGAAGGTGGTGATCCTCGTGAGTTCAATTTATTAACTAACCATTCCACGATGTTGAAAGTCACAGCGTTTATATTCGAAACTATAGGCCTCGTTCGATTTTACGGTTTATGAATTTTTGGCAGGCAGTTCGTACGTGGTAGATTCATGTTTTTTATTTTTAATCTATAAATCTCTTGCGGCTTCAATATATGTATGTATTTTTAAGGGTTTGGTTGACTTTAATCCTGCATTTCTTTAGAGGATTTAGTTATTTCAACGCAGGGTCCCTCATTAATTAGTTTGTTTACTGATTCCACGTACTCTGATTTGGAAAGGATCACGACCGAGCTGACCTTGTCGATTTCAAATAAAAAAACTGTTCGTTTCTAAGCGATTGAATAATTTTCGGTTCAAGTTTCATCAAGAAAGACTTACATTCAGTTCGGACTTAGTTTTGTTCGGGTTTTGGGAATCTCAATATGGCATTTTCAATCTCATCGACGACGATGTCGAAAACTTAGTTTTCCTAGTAGATACTATATCAAAGTCCTTTGCTCAGGAACTGAATTTTTTCCTTAGTGAAATTAAGGCCAGATGTGTTAATTACCATATGTTTTTGTTCGTTCATCGCGGTGTCTTGGGAATGTTTAACTATGGGACTCGAATTATCAGCAGTAGTGTCGACCTCATTGAATTTTTTGTTAAAGGTTCGGATGTTCTTTCTCGTTTTAATTTCTATTACTTCTTTGATATATGTATGCCAGAAATACAAATCAATTTTGCACGTGCTTTTTGCCAATTTCAAATGAATGTCATAAGCTTGCACTCGAGGATATCGTGGAATTTCTCGCCAATAGCCGATTCTATCCATATGAGTTTCGCGGAGTAAATTATTTTATCCATGTTCTTCAATTTCGGCGTTATTGTCTTTGGAAAAAAAACTTTCGCTCAAACACAACCTGATGTCAACATTAAGCAATTAAATTTTGGTTAGTAGTTTGAACAATAGATTGAACTCACCTGACTTAGAAACCATGTTGAAATTAAGTGTTTGAGTTCACTGTGGATGGAATACTGATAACAAAACAGTGAGAGTAGTTACACACAGTTTGTTATCAGTATTCTATCCACAGTGAACACAAATAGTTAACTTGAACAGTTCTGTTCATAACGTGGCGCAATTAGTTATTAACAGAGCCCACAAAGAACACACCCGATATCCTTACTCTCACAAGCATTAGCTTCTGAAGGGTTCCACAATACAATAAAATTACCCTAGAATTTTTAAACGGATTCTAGATTCACTCGGAGAAAATAATTCATCTACGGCTTTAGGTGAGACAGGAAGAAATTTTATACATATAGATTCCAGCACTTTAAGTCCAGGATTGGATCTAAGGTGCTATTTCTGGAATTTAAATAGGAGTTTTAGCGTTTATTGCTGAAGAAAATGATAAGTAATTATTATAAATTTTAAAATAATTCAAAATTTTCATAATAGAGTTTTGGATACATTCTGGAGTGGAAAAATATGATTTTTTGAAAATGTGTGTCATGAGAGAATTCACACCATTTATTTCATATGGAGTAAGCATGTCAAACATTCAGAACCAATTTTGTACTTGCTTGTTGTAGGGAATGAGAATGTTATAATTTATTGTTCCAAAATGTAATTTCGAATTGTGTGCCAAAAATTGTCCTTAATTATTACTTAGAACTGAAAAAATTATGTCCGAATAGAAGAATTTACTTTTACTTTCGAATGAAAGGACCTGAAGTCTTGAAATTTTCAGGGTAGGTTTGGAGCCAATAAATTTTGAAAAGTCGTTAATGAACAAAACTAGTCGCTATACAAATATAGGGTCTATATAAGTTATTCAGTTTTCTTTTTGTTATTCGATCAGCTGTTTTATTCGATGGGGGGACACTGTGGTTGAAATCAATGTGCAACTCTAAGACTAACCCTGTATATGTAATATCTTCCGTAGTTTAAGGGAGTGCACACCCAAACTCATTCAATTCGGAAAAACCATGCCTAACTCAACTTGAGCCGAATCTGAAGAAGAAGTGAGAATCGAGAACTTTTTTGATGACAGGAATCTATCGTTTATACAGTCCGTGAGAATTGTGCTAGTAAGATACTTTTTTCCAAAATTTCCTATTTCGAGAATGAAAAACTTATATTTGTCGAGTTTGTTAATTTATTACGAAAGCACAATATGTCAATTGGTAGAACCTCCCTCTTACGATTCCATGGATAAATCCATTCGAAATTTTGTTTCACCAATATTTCTCAGTCCACTGCTTTTTCTTAATATTTCCACTGCAAGTAGTGGCACAAAAACTTCTCCTGAAATGTGCAATCCAAAGGGAATAAAAAGCCCTACCTTTTCAAAGTAGGTAGTCCATGTGGAAAACTTCTTGGAGGAACAAATAGTAGGAAAAATAGTTGATAATAGGAACAAAACTAAAACCGCTTGCTATGCAGGAAGTGGTATCATTATTTCCAGAGCAATATGGACCTTTAGTACTTCAGAAAGGCTTCAAAAATCATGGTATAAGATTCATGCTATCGGCCTTCATTCTCTCATGAAATCATAGTATGTACCGGGTGATTCATTAAGAGTGGCCGATGGCCGTATCTCGGAAACCGTTTATCCTCTAACTAAATTCTAGTAATCAATTGCTGCAAATTCAACAGTTTTGTGTTTCGTATTTCTTCGGATATAAATCGCAACCTGGATCTCTATCTCGGAAGGTTGATATCATTTATCCGAATATCACTTTTGAATATAATATATCATTAATTTGGCATCTTTCTTGTCACATATCAGCTGATATGAAAATTGGAACGCGTCCTTTTTCAAACAACCATGTCCCTGAAATTGACAACCAGACATAACGAATGTCAATGATCATCGCTGGAGACGAAATATAAGTCCGCCACATTCAAAGTTCAATTCAGCAAAACGTGTTGCAACGGGTGCGTTACGAATTTGAAAACCGCTGATGCTCGCACCAGTTCCACTGTCAGGGGAAATAGGAATATCTTATTCGACATCAGAAGGCAATGATGTCAATGTTTTGCCATTCTAATCTTTCGGTGTTTAAATTCACTCGTGACTACTTCGTGACTACTCACCGAAAATCAGAAGGAATATCGAAATCAGTACAATATAGTAGAAGTCGGAAGTACTACTATTGAATGGAACATTTGAATACAATTCCTTCTCCTGAAGTGCCGTCTATATTATTCTGAAATACTGCGAATTGGTATTGAAAATCTAGTAAACACTGACGTGAGCGCTCTGCCAAAATCGTTGCCTAAGCAGAATTCAATATATCTTTTTACGCGCATCTTCTGGGGAACAGCGCTTTCGTTTTGTCCAAATTTCGAATTCGGTGTCAAATCCGATGCCGGTCGGTATCGTCCGAAGGCACGATTACGGTCGTACGAGGAATCATATCTACTTTGAAACTTTCAGAGTAGGAGGCATTTCAGAATTCAGAATGAGACGGTTGAGTTCGTTAATGGATTGAATCGGCCCAACGGTTTCGGAGTTGGAGCGTTTTAAAATTTTGATATTATTTTGGCGTTAATTCGGGAACTACTGAAACGATTGAAACAAAACTTGGCAGTCAGTTGGAGTATAGAGCAACGCGTAATTTTGCGTGAAATTTCATTGAGATCATACCATCAGTAAATTTTAAAAAAAATTTAATTTTTTTCGTGAACCATTCATCATATTTGAAAAAATTCGGCGCATACTTTGAGCTTCATATTTCACAGCAGTGTACCAAATTTCAATTCGATACGGCTGTCAGTTTTGGAGATATTGGAAAAAAATATGTGAAATTTCGTGGTTTTCTTCTCGATGTCGTTGTTTTTTCCGGTATAACTCAAGAAATACTGAATCCATCATGATAAAACTGCGCTGCTAGTTTGAAGATGCTGAAAGACAACTTTGTGCAGAATTTCGTGATTATCCGGTCATCAGAACAATTTGAGAAAAAAATTCAAAGTTTTTTTTTCAAATATTCAATAAGATGTGATCTTTTTGACATATTATCCTCATTGAATTCTGTATGAACCTTGGAACTGTCATTTTTCGATGAAGTTCTGGATTTCAATTCGATCTGATATTATTATTGGGAAAATCAAATTTTGAATGGGAGTCATTGAGTGGATTTTACCCATTCACGAATTCGGCCTTCGAAATTGAGGTCCAAACCTTCTCTACAAAGGTATTGTGTTGACTGTCGGCCGTTAGGCCGAAAGTAATTTGTAGAGTAGGCTTGGGGCTTATAAAGGTCGAATTTGTGAATGGGTAAAATCCGCCCAATGATTCAATGAAAATACCAATTAAAAATTTTTATTTTTTCAATATTTCCGAAAATACAGATCATATCGAAGTGAAATCCAGTACTTTATCAAAAAAACTAGAAAAGCAATGCCGTGAAGGCAGCAGCTTTTGCGCGCATGTTCAATTTCGTTGCTCGAACGGTCATCTCCATTGAACATGGGCGCAAAAGCTTCTACCTTCACAGCAGAGCTTTTCTATGTTTTTTCTCAATATTTCTCCGAGTAAACATCACATGGAGCTGTAATTTGGTACACTTTCAAAGGAGGAAAGTTTCCGAAAAAAAATTCTGGATTTCCAAATATACGATTCGAACGAAATTCTGCATAAAGTTGCGTGACGGCGTTTTTTAAATCATAACGAAGTTTCAATCTAATCAAATCAGCATTTCTTCAGGTATTGAAGAAGAAACCCCAAAACTCAATATAGGTATTTATAGTTCTGAAACCGGCGGATGCTGCCCGTTAATGAACTCAACCGTCGCATTTCCATACGTAACCTACCCTGAAAGTTTCAAGTTGCTAGTTCATTCCGTTCGAAAGCTATCATGGCAAAAGTCGGTCGGCCTCTCGGCTTCCGAAAGACAAGACGACTCACAAAGTCAGGATTGGTTTTGCTTTTCCCGTGTATTACGTACATTTTGGAAGTGTTTTCGATTACTTTCAGGTTTTTTCTAGGTTTTTACTCGGAATATCAGAAAATTCTTAAAAACGCCCTTGCGGATTGCAGTATTCAAACTATCTGTCAAGGAGTTTTCAGAATATGTGTTGCTCAATGAACCATATAACGAAATAATGTAAACAATAAACGAAGTGAACTATAAAGTTTCAGAGTCTATTTTTTTATCCTTGATCAGACAATTGAGAGAAAATTTGAAAGAATCAATTTCTTCCAACACTTTCGTAATTCAGCGATTGAAAATACATAAATAATTTCACATAATATCTTTGGATATTGACATCTCACGATAAACCTTTATTGTCTTCAACGTTTATTACGTCTTGATTGAAAAATGCAAGGAACTGGTATCTAATAATTTTAGTAGGAAGCTTGAGAGATCGTTAGCACAATAAAATACAAAACAAAATATATAGGGTCACTAGCAACTGTTATTAAATATTTGGAGTGAAAAAGATTTTTGAAAGTGTTTTTTTACTGCATTTCATTCATCATTGTGGCAATATTGTTCTATGCTCGTATTTTACAAGCTTGCCAGTAGTTTCATGTCAACTTAGTTTGGTCAAGTGTTAGTGAAAGCACATGGTAAGATAATGACAAATAACAAAAATAAAATAGATGCTACTGATGATTCTGAATTGAAAGATAGAAAATGAAATACTGTGTCTAGTAGTATAATTGTATTGTAAGTATTTATTATGATACTATTTTTCGAGTTTTTTGGGTTAATTATTATATTCCAGTTGACATTATATTTGAATTTGTCATTCACGACGTTATACGTTGAATACAATGAAAATATGTCTTACGAGATCAGTATCGACCAATATTATGTGAAGGTTTCACTGAAAAATCTGTATTTTCAATCATTATATTATAGCCTTTATCAAGTAGACTACTTTGAATATAATACTTTCTTAATTCGTTTGGCAACATTTTTCCTAAAACTTGGCTGTCTCAAATATCTTAAATTCGCAAGTAAATACTAATTCTATTCAGTTTTTATTCGGATATCGGAAGTAAAAACCATTAAAAAAAAGTTGAAACTAACACAATTATCGAAGACAGGATCGTTATCATTTTTCTTCAAATGTCTGATTTTCGAATTTAGATCCGAAAATATTTTTAATCGACAAAGTTGGGTCCACTGAGATTTTTAAGGTAGGTATATATGTATAGTCCGAGTATTCTGGTAGATATTGTTGATGGGCAAAATCCGCCAGTTTCGGAGTATCACCAAAATAATTTGAACTGAAAAGCTTTGGGCGCACGTTCAAATTCGTCGATCTAATTTCCCACCCAAAAATATGTGTGAAAATTTCTCCATGTAAATGCCCCTTTCTTTACACGATTGTTCTAGAAAACAGGAGCTATATCGTTCTGTATGAATATTTCTTATTTGGAATTTTTAATCAAATGTGGTGTAAGACGTTAGGTTCGACATACATTTTTTTTCACAGTTTTGTTCATTTTTGATACAATAATACAACAAAATCAGAAAATGTGAGTAAAGAAATTGAAGTTGATGAAAAAAATAATGAACCTTGTGTTACTGAATTCCATTCACATTCAATCGATTCTTTCCTACTCAAAACCGATCAAACTGCTCTCCTTCAAAGCAGCAATTCTTCCTCGCTGCATCGATCTTCCGATCAAAGCTCAAAACAAATTCATAAAACGAGAAAAGATCAAAGAAGCTTACTTATTTCGTGGAATATTTTTCTGCATGCAGATAGATCGGCTTATGTGGCTCTTCCTCGTCGAATGCAACAGCGTTCTCAAATAATTGATTCGATTTCACCCCAGGCGCTGCTGCAATAGCTGTTCCCTCCTTCTCCCATCCGATGTGGCAGTCGATTATTCAAATGAAATTTGCGAATGCACGTCGAAATATGCAGATTTTGTGAAATTAGAACGGAACGCACGGCGTCTCTTTTAGGGATGTTTCGGGATGCTGGGCGCGAGTCCGACGTGGCGCCCCCTAACCTTGTGACATCTTGTTCCTGTTTTTCTTCATAAGTCATTAGACATTCACCATAACCATCAATAATTTTTGAGGCCTGTCTAATAATGTACAACATAACACATGTGCAAAGATTTAAATGGTGCCTACATATTGTGGGCCCGAAAACCTGTCCAAACGTTTGCGAAAATACAGCGTAATTGAACTGGTTGAGCCGTAACTATTGGGTAGTTGAGCATTAGTGAAAAAATTACTATGCTTTTTTAACAAAAATTATAAATGTACGCTCCGATTAAAACCCACGAAGAAAATATTCTTATTCGTCTGGTAATTTCCTATAAGGCATAATAGTTTCCTATAGGAAACTCTTGACATATATGTTAAGAGTCCCACCTACAATCTAGAAAAAAAATCAACACTATCTTCAAAACTCTCACCGGTTTCACATCGAAATCTACATAGAATTTTACCAAAAAAATGAGAAAATTTTATCATGCCCAACAAATTAGGGTTTCATAGAGACCAGGCGAGAAAGAGCCTCTGAGACGGGATTTCTAGTCTCGATTAAACCCTAATTTATTGGGCATGGTAAAATTTTCTAAATTATTTGTGAATTCTGCGGAGTTTTTAATGTTATATTTTGGTGTGAAACCGGTGACAGTTCTGAAGATAGAATTCAATTTTTTTCAGGTATAAACAAACTCGCGTCTCGATATTTTTTTGAAGATAGTTTCTTGATCTCGATTTAAAACACTCATAAACAAAAACTGAACGTTATTTAAAAATGCTATGTATAGGTTATTTCGTATAACACAAGGCCAAGGCTGCACCAAAATACAGGGTATTGAATTTCTTCTATGAAAAGATTTATTACGTTAAAATACAGAGGCTCTATGCTACGAACTGAAAGCCACGTATAACAGAAAAACCACCGAGTATCAGCACAAAAATGAAGAATATTGTTCCAAAAAATGAAAACTAAATGAATCCTCGACATTTCAATTTAATTTTTCATCCATAAATTTAAAATTTACCTAGGTACTATTGGTAAAAGTTTTAAATTGTTTCTTCGTTCGTAAAGAGAGAGAACCAGCACCAGCAACAGTCGTCTGTTGAGAACAATTTATTTTATCTCAATAGAAGGAGTCGCAATCGTATATAGTGAAATGTATGTAAAAATGGTGCCATAAGTCTGCCATGAAAATATATTCAAAAGTAATGAAGTTATATGCTTGAACTAACATCATTGAAGAATACAACAGAAATTATATTGAATTTTCGGTCCTTTCCCTTAATGGCATTTCTTCACCCTGAAACGCCAATAAATCAATACATTTTCGAAGTAATAATGATCAGCTTAAAATTATTTTGATGAAGAAATATGGACAAGATTTTCAAATGTTTCTCTTAATCTTATATCAATATAATGATAATCATTGATCTCATTCTCATTCACCGCTTGTGTTTCGACCTGGCAACAGTGGCCAGGCATCCTAAAATTATTTCTCAGCATAGTTTTTACGTTGTGCTAGGAAACAGCGCCTTGTACTTTCTCCACAATGTCTCTAGTTTTCGAATTTTAAAAAGTCTTAAAAGACTAGGTCGAACACCCTGAAAAAAAATCAAATAAAATTGTGTACGCCCGCCCGAAAGTCCTTATTGGCTTTGACCTCGGAAGGAAAAGACCTAACGCCTTGAATTTGTCAGATTAGATCCAAGGATCTTGGCTATATTTGTTGATTTGTGAAATAGGTCGAATTGTTTCGGAGTTAAATCGATTTGAAAATTTTGATGTTAATTGTTCGATATCTCATGAAGTAGTGAATCGATCCCATTGAAAATTAGTGAACAGTTTTGTGATACCAACGCGCAACCTACTACGAAACTTTTTGTTGATCCAGTTGTCAGAAATTATAAAAATGTTTATTCAAAAATTTGCAAATTTTTGATAAAAAAATTTTTTCCTCCGAAAATATCTCGTCTCGAAGAAAAAAGTTGCTCTCGTTCCGATCTAGTCTCAAAATCGAGACGAGATGAGACGAGAAATCTCGAGTTTCGAGAGTCTCGTGAAACCCTATAACATTTTTATATTTTTTTGGTCTAGATGTAGATAAAATATTAACAAATATCCCAGGAGAAGGCCTTTAATTTCATGGATGGTAAAAAAATCACATGTGGCTCCGCTGATCCACTATGAGTTCGTTATACTCTTGGAATTATGTTGACAGAGGAACTATTTTCTGTTCAATAACAAAATATTCGAATAAATGCTCGGCCTAGCTATGGGCTCACCCATAATGAGCCCATTTCTCGCTGCAGATATTTTCATACATTATATAGAAAAAAACCTAGAATAGGCATTGCCGTGAAGGCAGCAGCTTTTGCGCGCATGTTCAATGGAAGTGACCGCTTTGGTAACGAATTTGAACAAGCTCGTTAAAGCTGCTGCCTTCACGGCAGTACTTTTCTAGGTTTTTTTCGATGGAGTACTGGATTTCAATCTGATCTGATCTGTATTCTGGAAATATAGGGAAAATGAAATTTTGAATGGGTATATCTACGAAATCATTGGGCGGATGAAATAGTAATAAACAATCATTTTTGCAGACCACTAACAACTGTAGAAAATGAATGATAATAACAGGTAGGAAATCTGGATTCTCTCTCTGAGATGTTTGGTCTGGAATGTCAAAATTTTCTAGTGATCTGCGGAAAAAATATATTTCTATCCAGATAGTAAGTGATCAGAGAGTATGCATGCAAAAAGACATGAACCTGGACGTAATACAATTAAAGATATAACAGAAAGCTCACCCGAGGCAAGGAACTAAGACAACGTGTTTCTTCTGGTAAGGGAGAAATTCAGAGTGAGAATAATTTTTTGGGATTTTAATAACTGCGAAAATTGATATATCCAAGAGTACAGTGCCAAAAAAAGCAAGAATAAATTCTGGTTAACTTTTTATTTTATTTTTCTTCTGACGGTATTTCACTCAACGTTAAATTTCAAATATGCAAAAATATACAACAGATCATTTAAGAAACTATATTTTTGTAGAGTATAGGTTTGGACCATTGCAAACTGAAATCCAGTACTTGATAAAAAAATGACGGCTTGGATGTCGTGATGGCCATGATCTCAAAATTTTGGAAAATTTCTAATGGCACGATCTTACGAAATACTGCATGAATTTGCGAGACAGTATCCTGCTACTGAAAAAAATCCGATCGCTTGGCACTTGTTTTGATATTTGGGAGATAACCTTAGAATTTCAAACCTAAACCATTCTGCCGATTTTGCCCATAAAGTAACTTAATCATTACATTTCGATACTCAATCTGCTCTTGAAGCTCTAAGTCGTTCTTGGCACTTCACACTATAAAATTATCGGGGCAACAGACAAGGGGCTAGCCGTACATAATTAAATTTAACATCGAATTCTCCATCTGAGAGTCCCGTTTTGTCGTTTGAGAATATTTTCGAAACACAAACCGAAATTTATTGACATCTGGTCAACAGGATTGAAGCGCGTGGAAATGTAATTTTTTTATGGTTGTTGAACGTTTTCTTGAACGATCACTAAGGTTTTTAAATCAATATCGAACCAAAAAGTATCAGTATCTAGAATGAACTGTAGACCCTTAATTTTTCTTCATATCGAATTCCTCATAAAACAAAGTTCGGCCAACACTACGGGAAGTCAACCCAATGCTCACGTCGATGATGGAAGCTGCATGCCAAGATTGAAATCGTTCAGTTCTTTCCCTTTTCATTTTCTCGCGGAAATGAGAAAGAAACCATACGGCTGGAACTCGAAATAATTCTATACTAAGATTCGCTTCAATTAAAGAAATGGAACGTATCCCCGACAAGAAAAATCTTTCCCAATTCTTCGGAAGGCGCAGATCTCTCGCTAAATTTCCGGACATATCTGGAGAACTCCTGGAAGCTACTCCAGACAATAAAGTAACGGTATTTTGATAGCTCTTGCTAATAAAAACGCCCCGCGCACCGCCGTCAGATGCCTACGACATTAACAGTAAAGTCGTCTACAAACATCTCTTATTCCTTAGGAGCCTTTTTGTAATTTTCCAAATTACGATCGAAAAAGACGAATCGAAAAAAAACTGGGGGAGATTTGACAAAGTCATTGTGATGAAAAAGATATTATACAAGTCGTCCGGATTTAACGTTCATATATTCCGGGGTCGGGCTGTCATTTTTCAATCAACTACTGTATTTCAATTCAATCTAATCTGTATCATTGGAAATATTGGGGAAATAAATTTTGAATGGATACATCTTCGGAATCATTCCGTTGATTTTACCCATTCACGTGATTAAGGTCCAAACCTACTCGAAAACTTCGGAAGGAACGAAGGCAGAATTCGTGAATGGGTAAAATCTGCCTATGATTTCGTAATTCGAAATTGTATTTCAATAGTATTTCCAAAAATATAGATCTGATTGAAAACCAGTATTAGAATGAAAAATGACAGATTTGAGTTTCATTCAGAAATTCGTGCGAATAATATGATCAGAAGATCGCAGAATATAGAACATTTGAAGAGTTATTTTCCATTTGTTTACTACGGCCCTGAAATTTTCAGGTTAGGTTGGACACATTTTTTCGGAACCTCTGACTTCACTTCACTACCTATTAGGCATTCTCTTGTTTTCATTGTAATTTCATTTCTTTTCTGATTCAGCTTCTTGCATGCCACAAATATCGAAATGACACTTTTCATTTCAGGAATTTCCTCTTAACTCACTGGTGCTTCAAAAATGAAGAATAATCTGTCTCTTCGGTCCTGAGACATGTAATTAAGAGTTTAATTTTTCAGCTTATTTTCCCTTCGAATATTTCGACTGATTGTCAAATACAATATGTTTTCCTCGCTCTCTTCCAAGTCAACTGTAAAACTTGTTTCACGGCCACGTTTCTTAATTATAATCGCTTCAAAGACGAAAATGTCGAAGAGAGATTTTCACTGCACCGGTCGTGACTTTCAAATGTAGCCCTCTTTAATTACTCGGAGATTGAATCAGAATTCGGAATTTTTAGGTTTCACTGCTGACTAAGACGGAATTGTAGAAAGGTGGCATTTTTGCGATTCGCCACCAAAGGAGTTTCCTCTAAGGCGCAGTTCAAACAAAGAAAACTTTCTTCTAAAATGTCGAACTGTAAGACTTCCCAACGAATGAATTCCGAGATTCAGTTTCGTTCGTTTTCTGGCTCGATTACTTACGAGTTGAACCTGGTGGATATAAAAGCGTAGGTCGAGGTTGATTTTGAGAACCGGCAGAAACCCACCAAATACCACGACGTTGATTCTGATTTGTCATTTCCACTCAATCAAGCAAATTCGTGAGCGATCGAAACCCCCAATCGAAAAGGTGCATACTGTTTAGACTAGGCTACTCACTTATTTTCTCTTTTTATTTTATTGAAATTCAAATGCAAGCATAGAATGAAAAACTATCTTAACATATATCTCTTCACTGAGGTGTCCACCCTAGAAAATGTATTTCTCTGCACAAGGGTTGTTTATTTTATAAATCTAAGAGTAGGAGATATTAAATAGGACGGACAACCGAAGATAACTTAATTGTGGAGAGAAATACATTGTCAGAAGTGGACACTCCAGAGAAGGAAGTTAAGCCAGTTTTATATCCTGTATATTCTGAAATATGAAATAACTCCAGCATTTTACAATATGAGTGATAAATATGAAACATTTTACACTGTCAACTGCCACTGGTCATATATTTGTATTTTGTGCTCGTCACCAAAGATTGTATAAATTATAGATCAAACAAAAGGATGTTATTGTATGAGGGAAATTGATGAAATAGTTATTATGGAATTTTAGGAATATTACGTGGCCAAATTTATTCGTCATTATGCTGTGTTGAGGTGTTTCATTATTGTAATTTGTATCGTAGCCTTGAGAAAGGACCAAACCAGGTCCAGGTTGGCTAAGTATTAATGAAGAGATTCGATCACAACACGTGTCCCAATTTCTGTGAACCAATACATACAATTTGAACATAATATTTTGTCCTAACGGTAATCTTAGAAGATCTGGGCGGCTTTTGCATTCGGCGCATTCGCCGACAATACCAGCAAAAAGGAACATGGTGGCTTAACAAAAACAGAATGAATCCTGCTTTTTTGCTATCATCCCGTAACTTATGGCAAAATACTGTTGGCTCCTATTCCGCACGTTCACGACTCGAAGGATTTGTGTATAAACGTGCTGAGCTCAACGTCCACGAAGGAATAAATATCGAAAATTCACTTTCTGAATTTTTTCGCCTGAGCTGAAAATGTGATAAAATTACGCAGATTAATTATCTTTGTGGAAAATTCAATATTGTTCGTTTAAGGAACCGGAAATCAGAAAATAGTTTCGCGGCATTTTTGAATTGTCATTTGAAGGGTGTTTGGGGTCTTGTAGTGGTACATTACAAGTAAACATTCGTTCATTGAAAATACAAATAATAGGTTAGTTCGTTGTTCCTGCATGAAACACTTTACTGCCTTCAACATGGCAGTACAGCCGAGTGTAGTTGATTATAGTGTAGTTTCATCCTTGGTGTATTGATTCTTCCCACATAAGCTACGTGCAGTTGAAGCAGGCACTGATCTGCGATGACAGAACAATTTCGGAATATGGATGAGAAAATCCTCATTGGCGTCAACTGCGTGAAATACGCCGAAACGAACGATTTTGAGGAAGCTGAAAAACACTTCGTGTTATTTACATAATGATTATGCGGAAATCGAAGATGACTATTCTCTGCTCCTATCGTTTTCACAAATAACGATAATATTACGATATGTAGCTTATGCATCTTACTCTAGTGTTGCTAAAAAATAATCAGAATTTTTATAGGCTAAGAGACGTTTATCTAATATTCATAAAAACAAACATAACCCCATACTTCCCAGATTCTCAGTAACCACAATGAGTACGAACTCATAACTTCATAATCAGTGACTACACTTCATTGCAACACAGGCTGCGTTCGGTAAATGTATCCGAGAGGCGATGGATTTTCTGTTCACGTGAAGTTTGCTGAAGAAACAATTTGCAAACCTCTAGTTTAAACATCACTGATTTTCAGTTACTTGGCCTATGTAAATCAGACTGTCCAAGTGAAGAGTTGATATTTCGAATTTTGATTTAGCATAAGAGCCAGAATACTTCGAATGTTGAGCCTTTTGCCTAGGTGTAAGGGAATTCTAAGAATAATTATTTAAAATTAACTGAGAATGGACAAACGCTTAGTTGAAAGTTAATTATACATAAAAAATTAATTTTCTCCGAACTACCTATGACGCTGACGTATACTTAACTAACACAAATGGAAAATTTAACGGAAATGATTCGCTTTGCACCTTCAAAATACTCTGACGAAAAAGATCGTCATCGACTCGCTTCGAATTTGTTTGGCAAACGGTTGAAATTTGAGATTTGTTCCCCCCTCCATCTGGATTCAATCAACGAACGACTCAGGAGCAATCCGAGCAGTCTAAGCGTCTTAGGTAATACACGAACGCACCTATTCTATGCTGCAACGAACCGAGTTTGAGTTTTCAACAAAAATTACCTAACAATAATCAGTGCTATACGATCAACACTGGTATACAATATTGTATTTCGCGGAGACACAACGCAAAAACCTGACTATATTTATTGAGGCCTTCATACGTCATAGGTGCATACGAGTTCAAAACTAAAAAAATCTAGAAAAGCACTGACGTGAGGTGAGGAGCTTTTACGCGCTTGTTCAAATTAGTTGCGGAAGGAGTCACCTGCATATTCAGGTATTGATTTCGTCAAGCGCAGCTAATTTGTAGATCTTCAATTTATGTTTTATAGTCCTCGGGAAATTTTGCATGAATATTCAAGCCATAATCTTTCAGTCGAGTAACAGATTGCAATTCGATGCTATCTGTATTTTAGAAGTATTGAAAAATAGAATATTGATGTCTACTAATCATTGGACGGATTTTACCCATTCACGAATTCAGCTCTCGCGATATTTAGCTCCAAATCTACTCTGTAAATATCGATTCTCTAAGTAATTTCTTTCGAAAATTATTGTGTTCACGACCGTTTCAACCTATGATCGTAAACCTCATAATTTCTGAAAGAATCTACGGATAGACTTGACAATTCTGGAGCACGTTTAGCGTTCGATTTCGAGAACTGAATGGGCGAATTGCTAAAATCAACCCAACGATATCGGCTATAGGTACCTGTTCCAGAAATGAAGATGGGATCGTATTGACATTAATTATTTGAGTGAGTCCAATGAGAACAATGGGAACTTGAAGCTTCATGAAGAATTCCGTGAGGACCATATGATTAGTAGATCGCATAATATGAAATAGTGGAAACTTTTTTTTAAATGTACAAATTTTGCTCATTTCTTAAGTAGTCACCAAGAATTTTGACATAGTTTCTCCCAGAATCTCGAAAGATTTATATCGGATCAAGCTGAAATTGAACAGTGTTGTTGATTAGTGACTTCAAGGTCTGTGCCAGTTTTTATGGAAGTCTGATGCATAGTTTCCGAATTATTTTTTTTCTCGCGGAAAGATGGAGAATTTTCGATTCTTTGAAAATTTTCTACTTTCACAATCTTCATGCTAGAATTTATATTTTTTATTGCGTCATTTCCTTTCAAGATATTGGGGAAATAACCTCGAATATTCAAATAGCCACCAAATTTGACCCATTTCTTTCCCAATATATCCAAGAATCAATATCAGGTGAATTTTGAATTGGGAGCAATGTGCCAAATTGAATTGAAATCGGATGAAAAGTTTCCGACACTTATCGAGATATTGACTGAATAACTGCAAAATTTGACATATTTTTTCTAAAATCTCCAAAAATTAAAATCAGATGTAGCAACAAAGTTGCGAGATTTGAACATAGGTTACTTCGAACTCTTTTCCTTAAAACCACCTAGTTATTCACACCTTATTCTAAAGTAACCTGTATGTAACATTCCATAATTTTTTCAATTACTTCAAGTACTTGTTTACCAATCACAAACTAGCAATTCGATCCGAGCGTTATTCTTTGAGTTATTGAGAAATCATGAAATGTCGCTTTAGGAATCTTCAAACGGAATCGAACGAATATTTGGAAAAATATAAGAAAATTTAAGAAAATTTTTAAAATTTTTCTATTGTTACGATCGTCACGAAATTTTGCACGAAGCTCTTCAGATATAACTCTGGAAATGTCTTCTGATTTTACTCATTAACGAACTGAACCAAAATATGCAGGATCCAAACCTATCCTGAAATTTTCAAGGCTCTAGGAGTTTTCCTTCGAAAGTTATAGCAAACACGGACGGACGGCCGGAAGGCTGGCCGGATATAATTGAATTCAACGACAGATTCTTCTGGGAGTCCAACCTAATCGTTCAAGACCACTTTCGGCTCAAAATTAGAAAATTACAGACATTGGGACGAAACGATAACGCGCTGTTCCCCAGAACAAGCGCGTAGAAATGTAGAAATGCACTGCATCTTTTGCGCGCATGTACGAATTGATTGCTGAGTAATACAGGAAATATAATAACGATAATGGGAAAATGGCATATTTTTTTCCAATATGTTCCAAACTTAATAATTTCTGCGCGATGTTGAAATTTGGCACGGAGCTGTAACCTTATGAATTGTCCCAAATTTTATTGGAACCCGATGGAAAGTTTCAGAATTGAACATTCTGGATAATTTTTTCCTGACATTTCCTAACAATGAGTTCTGAACAAAATTTCGCATGGAGTTGCGCGTCGGTATTCTACCACTAACTACCTAGTCTCAATCCGAACCTATCAGTGTTTTCTGAGATAAAGTAAATAACCCTAAAATTCAAATGAGTATAACTCAGAAACCTCATGGCTGATTAGCCCATTATCGAACTTATCTGTCGCATTTCGATGCGCAATCCGCCAGGAAATTTTGGAGTCGCTCATTTCATTTTCCCTCAAGTTATCGTGGCGAATACCGGAGAGAATTCAATTTGACACGATATTCTTCATCAGTGAATCCAACCGTTCAAGAGCCTTTCAGAAAAAGATCATAGATTACAAAACTATATCACGCTGTTCCTTACGAAATCTTCGATCAAACTCTGCTCGTTGATTTTGGCTTTGCCTGTTTCTGCTAGAGTGAAATGGAGTCATCATAATCGTGGCGAATACCGGAGAGAATTCAATTTGACACGATATTCTTCATCAGTGAATCCAACCGTTCAAGAGCCTTTCAGAAAAAGATCATAGATTACAAAACTATATCACGCTGTTCCTTACGAAATCTTCGATCAAACTCTGCTCGTTGATTTTGGCTTTGCCTGTTTCTTCTAGAGTGAAATGGAGTCATCATTTGGCCCTAATATCTGTAATTTTCTAATTTTCTCAATAAATTCTGTTGAAAACCTAGGCCATTGCCACGATAACAAGCAAACGAAATGAGCTAGACTTGGCGATCGTCTAGTTCTATACAAGAATAATACTAGACACATTGATTCATGTTTTAATCACACCACATGCGTTCACCAACACTCGATTACAAACAAACTAAGGTGGTATAGACTTTCTGTCAAATTTGTTAAATTGTGCATCGAACAATATTGCCCGTTGATATAAAAATTAAATTTGTCCTTCAAGACGTGGTACGTCTAAGACATTGATCGCACACGACAGACAATCGGTGGTCCATTATTCTGTCTAGTGTCACGCATACGGACGACAGTCTACCGATTCTTGTTTTACTGAACCCGCATACGTGTTCCGCCTTTCAACCGACAAAATAGTCGTCCACCTATTGTCTGTGCGTTAGAAGTAAAAGAATATCGTCAGAAATCAATATCGAAAGATATTATGTGAAGGTATTACAGAAAAATCTGTATTTTAATGATTGTATTTAAGGTCTTCATCAAGTTGACTGGTTTGAATATATTATTTCTATTTTACTCGAATTTGCTATCTATCACAATATACTGCAGCTACAGAATAGAAATGAGTAATTTTTGCCTGGCTGATATTTTATGCTGGATTCACACGATAGTAGTATTCCTACTTCTTTTTAGTCAAGAGAGGATATAGTTAGGGGAGGGGAGTGCTGGGGGTAATAACGATTGAGAACCAATAAATCAGGTACACAATATTTAATCACCTCATTGTCATTGATTGCAATATTTGGGTAAATACTAATTCAAAATTATTGCATGGAATATTTTATGTGCACCACGTTGCGTAACTTTTTTTCAGGTTTTCGGTTCTCATGGGGGGGGTTATCCCCATTACTACCACCCCCCCTCGTAAATCCGCCCTTGTTTTTAGTGTATTTGTGTCGATATCGTCCGACCGACTGTAGGCACGATTGCGTAAAAATGGAAAAACCCATCGACCAAACGGTTTCGGAGTCAAAATCATTTAAATTTTGGGGGTTATTTCCTCGATATCTACTCAAGTAATCGGATCGAAAAATATTAGTTGATTGTAGAATTCAAACACGCAACTGCTTGAAAGATCTTGTTGGAATCGTTCGAGTCGTAAATCTCTCAAATTTTTGTTTTGAAATTGTTTTTTCGGAAACTTTCAAGGAGATTCTGATCTGGATTGAATCAAGTAACTAGATGTCATATGCTCATAAATAGCTTTGTGCAATATTTCGTGTCATTTAACTGATTTTGAAATGAATCCAAAAGTTTCATATTCTATGATCTTCTAATCATATTAACCTCAAGAAATTCCACAATGATTTCGTAGATATAACCATTAAAAATTGTAATTTTTCAATATTTTCAAAAGTTCGGAACGGATCGGATTGAATTCTAAAACTAGGTTGACAAATTATAACACGAAGGTTCGTGCAGAATATTATGAGGATCACATGAAAAGGATCGCTTATTATATCCGTCAGGGAGTAAAGGTGTATTTGGCAGGGTCAATACGTGAAAAAGTGAGCGTTCTGACAACGAATCTGAACATGGGCGCAAAAGCTACTGAGTTCACGTCAGAGCTTTTCTATTATCAACTAGGTAATGACCTATTCTAATTTGTCATGAATCATTGTTGACTTGATTGTATTTATTCTAGCCTTGATAAAGAGAAAATTTGTCCTCAAAACGTTGGCTTTGTTATCAAAGTAGCAGCCAATAAATAATCCAAATTCCCAATACTTCTCTATTTATTTACTTTTCTATAGTTTTCTTTCGAATATCCACCGAAAATATCGGTGATTTTGGAGTTTTGTTATTCTTGATTCACTTTTAATTTTCGAATTCATATGCGAGCGACATTTTGTCAGGTCATTAGAAATCATTGCGAATAATATTTTGCTCAGAGCATTACACAAAAAATACATCTAACGTGTTAGGCGTCCGTCAACATTTAAATACCGACTGGACATCCGACATCATCTTGAGACTTTTTCGAATAAAAAATACTGTTTTTTCTGAATCTTTCGATATACGAACAATTGAAATGTCATAAACACCTATGCATGAAAATAGACGATGTTGTCCGAGCTCAAGAAATTGTCCGGTAAGTTGATAAACTCTCCAATTCCAACTGTGTCACTTTCAACGTGCTGTTTGTCGCGATCCATAACACCTAAATAAACAGATCCAGAAGATTCCGGTCCGAAATACAAATAGGAATGGGAATATTGAGATGGAACATCGACCTGTTTATATCTACTGACAGTTCTTACAGAAGGGGGTCCTCGAGGAATCTACGCGGACAGTTTCGCGCAGAGATGTCGCAGATTTATTCTCTTTCTATATATACTTGTTTAGAGGAGTATCGAATATTCTTGGGAAACTTACATGTAAGAAACTCCGTAGACTCGTTTGAAATTTTGAGTTTATAAAATGGCCATGACAAAATAAAAGTTATTGTTTCTACGGTAGTCCCCTCAGTGGGTCTCAAACACAATAACTCCCGAAAGAAACAATCGAGAAACTCGATATTTGTAGAGTAGGTTTGGAACTTAATTACAAAGGCCGAATTCGTTAATGAGGAGAATCTATTCTTATAGATTTCACAGATATATCCATTCAAATTTTATCTTTCCAATATAAGAGATTAGATCGAATTTGAACCCAATACTCGATTGAAAATGATAATATTCGAAAGATCGCAGAATATAAAATATCTAAAAAAATTGAAATTTGTTCATTCAAATTGTTCTGACACGATTATCACGAAATTTTGCAAAAAGTTATTTGTCAGCATTTCAAACTGTTCGCCAAGGTTCATAATGATTGATCCAGTATTTTTTTAGTACAGTGCTGTGAATTTTGAGGATCAAGATCCAAACAAAATACTTTTTTTCGAATATGATGAATGGTTTGGGTTAAAATATTTATTAGTCGACTTAATTTCGCGAAAAGTTGTTCCTGGTTCATCAGGGAAACAGCCCTAATATTTCAAATGATTATAATAACTCCGAAAGTGGATGGCTGATATTGCCCATAGACGAACTCAACTGTGGCATTTCGAAATGCAATCTACGCTGAAAGTTTCAAGTCGATAGGTTGTTATAGTCCCTACAGAGGGCAGGCCGGACAACAGTGATCCGCTCTCAATCGTTTGAGATCATTACGGGAAAATTACAGACATTATGACAAAACAATAGCACGATGTTCCCCAGAACAAGCACGCGAAAATCATATATTGTTTAAAATCGTGTCATCAAATCTACGTCTCCAAATGTGAAGCTTCCCACTATGATGAAATAACATTTCAAAATGTCAATTATTTTGAATCAGTGAATATTGAATACTATGTGGGACATGGTGAAAAACATATGCTACAATTTAAAAAAAATCAATTTAAATAGCTCACCATGATTCATTTACATGCTTTTCTAGGATTGATTCGAGAGCGCAGAAGTTAAAATCCTATAGCTAAAATTTCCGAAGTATGAGGATATTGGATTCGTTCGAAAAATAAATACTTATACTGAAGGGCATCTTTGTCAAGACAAAGATGTTTTCTTTTTCATTCAGATCGACGGAGCATCTTGGAATAAGTTTTGAAAAAAAAAGGTAATCAAGCATTCATGTGAATACTATGAATATTACTATGTTGATTAGTTAGTCAATGTTGCAACATATAAAATTTCATGAACTCGCATCCGGTGATATTTTCAGATTATTTTGAAAAGACTTGTCATTTCCCTTGAGAGAAATCCTACTACATGGACCACCAATAATATTTGAAAATTTGGGGATATTCCCACTCTCAACCAAAATAGCAGCGCAAAAGCTTTATTTCCTTCAATCAAACATCGATGTTTTTCTGAGAAGTTGACAGATGTTCTGGAAATGGCCCTGTTCCATTTTCTATTGGCCATCCAGTATATTCTACTCATACCTCATAAGAATCATAATGAAGAACAAACAAAAAAAGATCTTAAGAAATCGTCAAGAAACTCTCACTGGGGCAAATTCTGAATACAAATTTGGCTGTAATTTATACGAAGATTAAGCCGAACTTGCCTCAAAAAAGTGTTTACGAGTTACAAGTTATGAAATTGGCAAATTGCTATACTTATAATGATTCTGTCAGTGGCAACATAAAAATTGCCATCTAGGGTTCTTCCAGATAGGAAATCGGAAAAGGTAATAACGAATTGCAAGGTAGCTGATAGAGGGCTCTAGATGAAGCCAATGACATTAATAAAACCTGTCCATTTTTAATCTGCATAAAAAGCAATAAGTAGCTACGTAATGAAACCTGGAGAGAAGGTTTTTCTGTTGAAGAAAGTCTTCGATGTCGTAATTCTTAATTGGGTTTTAGAATTTTACTGCATTCACTAGGTATTGCATCATATACAACTTGAACTAATAGATAGACCATGGTGGCCTTTGACAATAAGTAGGCTTCTGTCGAATAGTATTACTCGTGACATTGAAAATCTTCGTTTTCCCCTCTCAATATTGATGAGTTATAATTTTTCTAAAAAAAACTGTCCCGTAAACTGGCAACATCCATCTCTTATAATATCGTAAAATATTTCAAGTTACTGATTTTATTTCCATTTGAATAAATCTGAGAAGTCTTCCACTGCGGAAAAAAAAGTTACAATCAATCGAATTTGCAGCATTGTAAAATTTTGAAACAAAACGCCGGGGCACATCAGCGTGCTATTGTTTTGTTCAAATGTCTGTAATTTTCGATGATTGAGCCGAAAATGTTCTCAGACGCCTAGATTGGACTCACTGATGATGAATCCGGTGTCAAAATCGATTCTGTCCGACCGGCCGGCCGGCCGTGGACACGATATCTGTCGAACGAAGTGAGCTAGCAACTTGAAACTTCCAGGGTAGGTCGAGCATTGAAATGCCGCGGTTAAGTTCGTTAATGTGCCAAATTGGTCGAATAGTTTCGGAGTTATAGCCCCTTGAAATTTTGAAGTTATTTATTTTTTATTTCAGAAACTACTTTAACGATTGGATTCAAACTTGGCAGTTAGGTGAAGTAAATCGACGCGCAACTTTGAGCCAAATTTTGTCAGAATCATATTAATAAAAAAAGTAAATATAAAAAAAAATTTTTTCTGAATTCTTTTCCAAAAATTTTTTTTTTCAGAAACCATTCATGATACCAAAAAAAAATTCCACTCACACTTTAAGCTTCATATTTCACAGCAGTGTACCAAATTTCAGTTCGATACGATAATAAGTTTTGGAGATATCGGGAAAAAATGTGTAAAATTTCGAGGTTTTCTTCTCGATATAGTTGTTTTTTTCGGTATAACTCGAGATATACTGATTCAATCCTGAATTGATGCTGAAAGACAACTTTATGCAAAGTTTCGTGATGATCGTGTCATTAGAACAATTTGAAAAAAAAATTTCTGTGGTTTTCTTATCATATCATCCTCATTAAATTCTGTATGAACCTTCGAACTGTAATTTTTCGATGATGTACTGGATTTCAATTCGATCTGATCTGTATTTTCGGAAATATTGGGAAAATGAAATTTTGAATGGGTATATCTGCGGAATCATTGGGTGGAGTTTACGTCGGGCTAACGGCCGACTGTGTAATCACCATAACTTCCGAAAGAAACAGCTTAGGAACTCGATATTTGTAGAGAAGGTTTGGACCTTAATTACGAAGGCCCAATTCGTGAATGGGTAAAATCCACCCAATGATTATGTAGATATACCCATTCAAAATTTTATTTTTCCACTATTTCCAAAAATACAGATTAGATCGAATTGAAATCCAGTAATTCATAAAAAAAAATCTAGAAAAGCGCTGCCGTAAAGGCAGCAGCTTTTACGTGCATGTTCAAATTCGTACCTAATGCGGTCATCTACATTGAACATTTGCGCAAAAGCTGCTGCCTTCCCGGCAGTGATTTTCTAGATTTCTGACAACTTAGTTGAATGATCACACGAATAACATTCATTACAATCCAGAAAAATGAACAAATTTCCCGAAGTTTTCGCTGCTAAAAATAGGAATGAAAAGTATGATGGGTTGGGTGAACTGAATATCAATAATATTCCAACTCTAACTGCCGGAACCATTATGAAACGACAGGTTTTCTGGAGACTCCCGCGCTAAAAATATCTCGAATGAAAATGAGGTAGAAAGCTTAAAAAGCTATTCGATTTTCTAGACCGATCATTAAACCAGCGTTATAGGTTTCACCTCGAATTATTGAGTGCATGAAATACATATTCAATGTAACAATTGTGAAAAAACTAGCTGAGCGATTGTTGACGTAATTCTCGCATAGTGGTTTTCTTGGGAACGCGAAATTAAGGAGGATTTGTTGCAGAAATATAATTACATTCGCTTGAATCATAACAGATAGAAACATTCAGGATTGACTGGCAGCTAATCTTCGTTGTTGCACGATCTGTGAGATAATGATACATCTCGAAGTCCGAAGTTAATGCCCAAAGTAATGAACACACTCGGACCAGAATCTAGAAATATTTTTTCGCGCTTGTTCCTGAGGACTAGAGCGTTTTTGTTTTATCTGAATATCTGTTACTCACTCATTCTAGCCGAAAGGCTCCTAAACGATTAGATTGGACTCACAGATGGAAAATTGGAGGTGAAATTCAATTCTGGGACAATATTTGTGAATTATCTTCACGAAGGATAATGCTAAATCTCGTGAGGATTATTTCCCTAGAACCATGGAATAAAAAATTATCAGAAAATATCCGTAATATTTCACTGAAAGTTTGAGTGAATCTTTATTCAACATTACTAGATTTCAACTGGATTAGATCTTTATTTCATTGAAACACTGAAAAAATAACATTGTCAATGTGCATTTCAACGGGATCATTCATCAATTCGACCTTTGCGATTATGCTTCCAACCAAACTCAGGCAAAAGCTGAAGCTTTTTTAAACAATTCAAGATGATTATTGTAACCATACATTCTTCTGAAACAAAAGCGATAAAAATATGAAAAAAGTCAGCAGCTTTAATGCGCTTGTTCACATTGCGAAATGGTGACTTGGAAATTTCAGTGAAATTTTGATGAAATGAAAAATTTGCAAAAAAAAAATTTTTGTTGAATTTTTCCATGGATAATTCTTCTTATTGACACTTTCCATCTTCCAACCAAGTTTCATTTCGATCAGATAAATATTTTTCGAGTTATTGAAAAATCAAAGTTTCAAATGGGTGCAGCACAAAAACCATTCGGCAGATTTGGCCCATTAATGAACCCAACCGAGTTATTCGGGTTCTCAATCTAAACTGAAAATTTCAAGACTCTAGGTCCTTCCTTTCGAGAGTTACAGCGCACATGGCCGGACAACAGGCTGGACGGACAGAATCAATTTTGACCACGGATTCTTCACCAGTGAGTCCAACCTAGTCGTTTGAGATCAATTTTGGCTCAAAATTCTAAAATTACAGACATCGTGACGAAATGATAAGGCGCTGTTCCTCAGAACAAGTTTGTAAAAATAATAATTTTCACATTTCATCACTCCAGATGAAAGAGGAGAAAGTCCATTGAGCTTTTCATGAAAAATGTAAGCTCCTTTCAAAAAATCCTTAAATCGAATATATTTTTCACTTTTCATTTTCGAAGGCTTCAGCTAGTTCTCAGTTCTATGAGTTCAAATAGAATAATATATATGTATAGGTTAAACCAAGCATCATATTTAAAGCAATCTTGTCCATTAGCACATTCAGGAATTTCACAAACATATACTGGGTGTTTCTGACCATGATTTGATCCACATGAAGGTTATTCTAATTCAACATACAACCCATATTCATGTCTTGAAACAAACCACTATGCTCTTCAATTAATTTCAATCATCTTGAATCTCGATAATGTTAGTAAGTTTTTTGGAATGAAATGTAAATGACACTAATCTTGTAACGTGAACCCTAGTAAGTAGTAGTGTAAATCCTTTGTCTCACTAATGGTACCAGCCTAAAATGAATGGTTTATACAGCAGGAAAACGAAATCTGCATGATATACTATAGATATGGTTTTCTATGGTATTTGGTTGCATTCATTAGGTAATACTAGAATTCAATTTTCACGTGCATGTTCTTGGGAACGGTGCGCTATTACTTAGCTCAAATGTTTTTAATTTTCTATTTTTCCTCAAAATGATCTTGAACGTTAAGTTTTGACTCACTGAGGATAAACCTGATGTCAAATTCAATTCTTTTCGACTGGCTGACCGTCTGGTCACGATAACTGCCCAATAGAACGAGCTAGCGACTTGAAACTTCAAGAGTGGGTTGCGCACCGAAATGCAACAGTTGAGTTCGTTAAATAGCTAAATCTTATACTGATTTGAATTTAGCTCGTCGATAAAACTGTCGCTTCTGAGCTCCATAGCTTACCCTCAATTTCTTCCTCAAGGGAGTCCTTTACACTGAGCAAAAGTAATATTTCCAGGAGATGTCATTTCGCGTTTTGATATTATATTGTATTATTATATATTGTCTATGGTAATATCGCATGGACCTCTTGCTGAATTGAATTTGTTTTGTGAGGCTCTTTCCTTTTTACCCGAGGGGCAGAAGTAGATAAAGGCACGGCGAGAATACTGGTATTGCTCAAGACATATACAACTCTGTCTATTGATTGGAAGGTTTCACAGAGTACAATAGAGCTTTGCGTACAGTCTCACTCCTCGTATTCAGAAAGTTGGTGGCATCCACATTAGGTATTTGTTTCATGAGCAGCTAGACCTTCCTTGAGGCACCTTTCATTCTAATATTTTTTCGTGTTAATAGATGTATACTTTATGAATACTTTTTTTATATTTCAGTTGATTTTGTCGTTGTACTCCAACCAGTACATGGTCTTCATCAATGATTTTAACATCGTAGTTAGCTTTGGAACCTCACCAGGGGTCAAAAATGAGGTTATAATTTCTGACGAAGAAGAGTATTGAATATGAATAGTATGTATATGAAGCAACAAAGATAGTATACTGGCAAGACAACTGCGAATTCACAATGTTTCATGAAGACCCTGTATGATTCGTCACAAAATAGTTTAAATTATTCAACACTGCAACTGATGAGAATGGTGTACACGAACGCAGTAAATCATACGAATAAAATGCCTCCTATAAGCAATTCTGATAAAACCGAATATAATGAGGGTTAATTTACATATTTAAATAAGTACAATTAATATCTCGCATGTATAATCTTGAAAAGCCGTTGGTATTACTCACATGAACTGGGTCGCTCTAGAGTGTAACGGAGAAGTGTGTTTCTATGGGATAAGAAAATAAGATTACTAAACTCATTTCAGAAGTGTGAATTCAATTGAAAAAAGAAAATCCCCCTTCAAAAGTATTTCTGGGCCTTAATTATGATGGTCTAGCTCATTAATTGGTTTAATACGCCCACTGATTCAATAAGTATACTCATTCGAAATTTTATCCAAGAGATTATCGAAAATTACATTATATCTCATCGAGTTCGAATCTGGTGAGATATTTTCGAAAATCATACTGAAAGTCCATGGAATGTGTATGGAATTAATATTACATCGCTCATAGAAATAAAGCCTGTCAGTATAAAGTAATTTTGTTAGAAAATGTTCTGGTTTTGCGCCTGAGACTAGCAAATGTCTGCTTTTGTATCTTATTTCGTCCGACTACTATGTAGTTTCTTGAATTAAAACAGAACGTCTTGAAGAAAATGCAAAAACCCAAAACTAAATTCTCAAACCATCGTCCTCATTATCAGAGAATACCTCTTCAGGGTCTTCGGGATGATCTAGCTCATGAGGGTTTTCAAAAGCATTTTTGAAAAAATTTAGCTATTCATCAGACGCCCAATCTTCCCATAGTGCTTACCTAATAGAGCAGATATGCTTTTTATTTCATCTGGTTTCAAGTTTTTCCCTACTCTTAACGGTTGTAAATTTATTTGGGAAATTCTTTTTCTCCGTATGGTCTCGCGCTGCTTGCATTATCACGTGACTACTAAAGTCTCATTTTGATTGGCCAAAAGGCTAATGTCTGCTTTTGCACGTAAGGAGCTCACAAAAATGTCTGCGTTTGCATCTGAGGCTAGATTTGAGTTTTGAATAGAGGCTTTAAAATGTCCACTTATGCACCTGAGGGTAAACAAATCATATTCCCAGCAAATCTTGCTATCTTAATCCATCCTTAACCTATTTTTTGAGAAAATGTCAAATGTCTTGTTTTGCATTTATACGCTTTATATGTAACCAGTAAGAAATTAACAAAAATTCCATGAAAATAACAGAAATAGGAAAAAATTCAATTCTGAGTCCTATTAAGTAAGTTCTTAAAGCGATTTACACTAGTCGCCGACACCACTTGAGCATGTAGAGAGTTCTAACTCGAGAACACGCGATTACTGATGAAACTTTCCGTTTGCACCGTTCTTAAGCGTTCCCGAAGGAGCTTGAATGCATGACCCCGCAAGTTGTTGGAGTTCAAGGCAAAAAGTGCACTCAAGTTACTGCCGAAGAGACCATGCAACGCACAAAACGCAATGATAAGATCACCGCTCATCCTCCGCTCAACAAACGTGGTAAGACCGAAAAAGCTCGATTGTTCCTCGTATGAGGGGCTTCGAAAACCGTACGGAATTCTCGTAGCACTCCTTTGAACACTGTTCAGTAGCAGCTCATCTTTCCTCAGGGTGGGGCACCAAACAGGACCACCATACTCCAGAATAGGGCGAACATACCATGTAAAGAGAAGCTCATATGTTTTAAGGGATCAGGTTGGAAATGACCTCTTCATAAGATATAATATCTTTTCAGCTTTAGACACGACGTGAGAAATATGTTCAGAACAGGATATGTAGATCTTCGAAGACGATTATTCCAATATCCTTATGTTTGGAAACAGAGTCGATTGGATGGCCATCGAGAAAGTATACATGGCGAGGATTGTAGGTGGAGAACTTCACACTTGGAAGCATTCAGTGGGATGAGCCAATCAAGAGACCAGTCTAACGCATATTGCAAGTCGCGTTGTGGTATATGATGACAGGAGAAAGCATCAGCAAACAACTTAATATCATCAGCAAATGAAGACGAATCACAACATAATATGGCACACAGATCGGCAACATAAATCAAAAATAACCCAAAACTGAACCCTGAGGGGCTCCACTCATCACCTCTCGCACATCGGACACTCCTTCCCCCACTCTCTCCTCGAACAGCTGCCCTCGCGAATAGTCCGTAAGCCACATGAGTAGAGCCCCTTGGAGACCGAAATACTCCAACTTGGCCAGAAGTCTTATTGGAGGACCTCTGCCGAACGCTTTTGCGAAGTCACGGTAAACTACATCTACAGATATATTGGTGTCAAGGGAGGATGTCCAACGGTGAAGACATCCCAGAAGGTTGGTTATAACTGATCTACCCGGCACAAACCATGTTGCTCATCAGGAACGATCTTGTCATCTATAAGAAAGGACATCAATTTTTTTTGCGATCAGTCTTTCCAACATCTTTGCAACTACTGATAGCAAACTTATTGGTCGATGATTACATCACATTATATTCGAACGATTTCTATTTGTGAATACTTGAACATTGACTTTCAAATCTGAACTTTTGTCCACGCGCTTAAACTAGAAGCAAGAGCGATATGTTTTTCGTAGGGTGGATACACTGATAAAATATCCGTTGTCAATTCATTTCTGCCCGACCGTCTGGCTGTTTGCCTCCGAACTTTGGGTGTGTAAGCTAGCACATCAATGTGCCAAACAGTTTCGTAGTTATGCTCATTTGAAAAGTTGAGTTTATTTTCTCAATAAATCTTAAAATACTTATCCGATGATACTCAAACTTGTTAATTAGTTGCTACATGCCGTTGCGCCGTTGTGAGGTTTCTTGTTCAAAAAATTTCGTATTTCGAAAACTTTCTGTCAGATTCCGCCGAAGTTCCGCATTATTCTTTAAGTCGACGAATGACAAAAGTGAACTGAATTTTAGTTTGATCGGTTTTGCTTTTCCAAAACTGCGATATCACAGCCTAAACCCGCTCTATAAATCTCTTGTGTATAAGCTGGTGTTTCTGAAACACAATACATTCTGAAAATAAGTCAGAACCCAATATTTTCAGAGTGACTTAGGGATTATGAAGGTAGAATTAGTGAATGGGTGAAATTCCTCTTATGATTTCTAGGGAATGATACATCAACCTACCACTAGATTTCAATGCGATCGAATATGTATTTTTAGGTATAACAAAAATTGCGACATGATATATATGAACTGAAGAATCATGGAGTGAAGTTAACCCATTTAGGAATTCTACCGTGAACATATTAAGGTCTGAAGGAAACTACTTAGGAACTCGATATTTGTTTGAAGCTCGATTACGAGGGTCAAATTCGTGAATGAGGTGAGATCCTCCAAATGCTTCTATTAATAGATCTATTCGGCATTTCGAATTGAAATCTACTACTTGATTGAACAATGACGTCGTGAGCGTTCGGCGAGCCCATTTCCTCTTACAATAACTGCAAAATGTTCGAAATGCTAACTAATCCATTAAAACACGGATTCGTTTCCATTCAGATAGTCAGATCCTTCAGGAATTCGAGTACCACATATTCCATTCTTCTAGTAGGGAATGTCTATTCTCAAAATTAGCAATAGCAGTAGGTGTGGCAAATACCGAATTCTCGCGAAAAGCCCTAGCACCAATACGTCAGGCAACCGCAGGTGAAAAACATGCCTCCGTTCGAAAAAAAATGAATGGAACGGAGCCGGGTTCAGTTCCAAGAGGACAAAATCAGCAGCGACGGAAATTCAGTAGCTGGAAAAAAATACAAAAGAGGCACGAACTCATTTATTCAAAGGAATGCATAACAGCTCA
Source organism: Myrrha octodecimguttata (assembly GCA_958510865.1). NCBI lineage: Eukaryota > Metazoa > Arthropoda > Insecta > Coleoptera > Coccinellidae > Myrrha > Myrrha octodecimguttata. The sequence continues at coordinate 17,472,268 of OY294058.1, read as the reverse complement.
TCTCTAAAACGTCGCGCTATGAATTGTTTTGTCAATTCCGGTGAAAAATTCCCGAAAGGCAGGCAGGCCTCATTACTCGTTAGTTTTTTCGACTTTTTTTGGTCATTACGGTTATGAAGTATTCGCTAGTCCCAATCCGAGATATATTTGGGGAGCACTTCAGATCCCGGTTGTAATTCACGCTGAAACGACTCCTAGAATGCGACCCCGTCTCACGTCCGTGAAGAATCTGCCACAAAGGAGGCTTTAAAATGCGCGCCAGTGACGTCGAAAATCTGATCTTGAAGTTTGGTTGGCAACCTTGGATTCGAGATTCTGGACTTTCATGTACAGAAGCAACGTTCGTTTGGAAACAAATACTCTTTTGAGTGCAATATGCCAGCATTCTTCGGCTTTTTGGATTTTGACCGCATAGGGACGTCATTCATCTACCTATGACAAATGAATACCGCAAAACATAAAAAAAATCAGAGATGTTTATAGCAGTAGCCGTGCAAAAGCCCAAGTAGACGACAAGCTTACATAGCCAATAATTATAGAATGAAGTATTAGATAGAGTGACTTCCTTATCTCACTCCTGTTCAACATCATCATGGATGAATTAATAAAAAAGTTCACAAACAGAGAGACAATAGAATGGAAACAAAGGAGCTATCATTTATATGCTATGCGGACGATGCAGATCTTATAGCAGTGACTGAATATGATCTCACAGTACTGCAAGTGTTCAACACAGTCCTCAAAATGCTTGGTATGACAATCAAGCATATTCTGTTTGCACATAGCAATATTTCCAGGAAGAAGGGCTTCTGTAACAAGGTCAGTTATATTGGTATTCTGATCATCGATTCAGAACAATATGATCTGTCAATATAACAAGAATCTTGCTATCAATATTTCTATCTTAGCAACCTCAAAATAATATTTGCTATACTTGATAACAAGATGAGTTAGAATGGCAGAGTTCCATTCGTTTCAGTATTATTCTATCCAAAAAATATTAAAATAGAGAAGTATGTCGCGATGGAAATGTGTTGAAACTTTTTTAGAATATCTCATTTCAAGGAAAATTCTTAGACTAAAATACTGGCATAGTGGACAACAGCAATCCCTTCTAGTTGTCAACAGAAAAATTCGAATTATTAACGCCCGAATAAAATTGCTGCATTTGATTTCTACCAATATTCTATTGGTGTCTAGAACATGAGATATTGTTCAATTTAACTTCAATTAGATTTTCTGTTTCGTAACAGATTTTATTTTTGTTTTCTTTGCGGCTCTAAAGTGACAAAATAGAGTATTGTCAGCTTTAAAATTACTGATTATGGCAATTCATGATAGCATTATTGCTATGACAAAATTCACCACAAACATTGCTATAACATTCGGAACAGAATACGATATATCATGGCCATATAAATTAGAAAGGTAGCAATAGGACTTGAAATGCAGGGTTCATAAATAGAATCGAACTGATTATCGGCTCCCAAAACTAGAAGTATGGCATTATAAAGAGCACTTTTGAGATATAAACTGCTCGTCAATGGAAACATCATTCATCAAGACATGAAATTCGATTATTCGAGTGGTGTCAAGTTATGGTGACATAGAACCAGAGCTATGAAAGTAACATGAACGGCCCCAGAAATCAACGACTCAACAATGTTAACATCTGAGAAGTGAAGTGAAGACTCGAATCTACTAGGGCACAAATGCCCTCATTAACGTCAAGTCGTGCAGAAAACGTAAGATGATACTGCGGAGGATAGCTGGAAGGACGCTTTGGGATAAACACAGGAGCGAGTATCTGAAGAGATGTGCCCGATAGTCAATATCAACTACTACATTCTAAAGAAGAAAATTGACTGGGATGATCACAACGCGCAAATGGCCAACTAAGTGAACCAAGTAGTAAGAATTGCAAGACAAAGATCGATACAACAAGAAGTCCAGGAAGACCTTGGAATCGTTCTTCGGATATCCTACCAACAGACTAAGGCGAGATACATTGAGGAACAGGCAGTAGTCCATTAGGAAGTAGGAAGAAGAAACCATATTCACCCAGAGACAGGAAACGAATAATGACGAAATAACACGTGTCTGAAAGTTAAAAACTTGATTTTTCTAGGTCGGGGAACTAGGAATGCATTTATTCCAAACAGCATAAATTAACATATCTACATTAGAAGGAACTTCCAACCTGGTAACAGGGAGGGAACATATGTGGATATTAAACCAACAGAACCTAAATCTCCTGATAATGACCTCAGATGTAATGCCCATTTCGATTTTGTAATACCCCTTGACCGTCTGAGTGAGGTGGACTTAGTTAATAGATTGGAAAACACGTCATCCATATAGTAACAGATATCATAAAAGGTATTCGGTTATATTGGACCAAGCTAAGGATCTCCTCTTAGACAGGATCTCACTATCTCAGAAGCAGAAATAATAGCTCTCTACTATTTCGCTCAAAAGTTTTTGATGCGAAGCCGCGAGGGGCACACAGGCATCTCCCCGAGCTCTCTCGTGTCCAGGAAATGGCTTTATATAATCAAGCAACAGGACAGAGACCAAAAGTGACTCTTTCAAGCCATGCAGAGAACTGAATTGTTGAAATGGTAAATCCGATGAACTATTGGAACTTTCCTCAAGGATAACTCCTGCTGGACCAGAACCCTTCTGTGAACTTGGCGAAGATCACTAGAAGCCAGCTGTCGAACGTTTGAGCTAAATAACGAATCAGCTATTCGGAAAAATAATGCAGGACTTGTACAGGTATAAAGATTCGTGGAATTCTCGCCATCATATCAGAAAGCTCAATCAGATAACACGATCTCTTCGGGTGATCGTGGGACTGCCGACAGGGTATTGCCGGTAGAAATAACTCATGTATTGCATCTTTAGGTCAGCGAAAGAAACTTCCAGGCTCTGTGAGTCGGAAACGAAAACAAACGAACATATAATAAATAATAAATTTGGAAGACTATGTGAATTGATTCCTCGATTGAAGTTGGTGGGGTTTCTCAAAATAATCTTTCTTCTGAATCACCTATCCTTCCAAGACTCTCGTAAACCCCTTTGTGTTGACAATTTAACGGTTTTAATTTTTTACGGGTTCCAAAAAACATTATGAATTGTGGAGCACTTTGTGGATTGTGGATGATCTAGGCATAATTTTTTCGAAATATCAACTCTATCTCATTCAGCCGAAAACTTCTGAACTTTGAACTTTTGGTCAAGAAAGTAGGACACTTTCGAAATTTTTAATCGGCAGTTTCTATCTAGAATTAAATGTAAAATCAAAAAAAATTTTGAAAATCATTTTCGCGAAAAATTGCAGAGAAATCAGATCGTATTATTATTTTTAACTGCATATAATGAAGTTAAGTAGTTGTAAAAATCATCTAGAGTGCATCCATATGAAGTCTCATTCGAAAGATTGAAACCATCAAATCTTCAACCTCCTGTAGGATCTTCATCATAAAAGGGTGGGTTAATTCGATAAAAATCTAGATGAGCCAGTTCAAAACCATCACGAAACATCTTTAGATATCCTGAACAAGGTGAAGACATTTTGATGAAAGAGTACATCAATCTCATACACGGTTACTAGTTTTAAGCTCCTGTTATCTTGAAAGAGTATAGAAATTCAGATTAGAGGGTGAAAGACGCCTTACGTGTCGAGTACTCAAACTAATGAGAACTGTTTGAGCTCAATGTAAATAGAATATAACTGGAAAATAAGAGAACCTATAACGAAACCGTGCGTAACTACTCTCTAATAAACTTAGACGAAAAAATTATACTTGGGTCAGAGAGTAGTTACACACTATTTTCTTACTCAAAAGAAGTACGGTATAATTCTTTCTAGCAGAACGATCTGGGATGCGCAAATGGCTTGACGGACTTGTTTTAGCTATTCGTGGTTCTCTTCATCGGAACTTCTGGTATACGAAGTGCTTGAGTTCAACGAAGAATAATTTTTCATGGACGAACATTTGAATTCCCGTGAATGCTAGAGTGACAGATTCGATATTTCGGATAAAACTTTCGTTCGAGAATACCCGGTGTGCCAAGCATAATTCCATGGTGAATGTAATAACAAATAAAGACATCACGAAACTAACGGAACCTGCCAACTCCGGTTTACGTAACAAAATTTCTCAAAAACGTCCGTATTCGCTGTCCCACCCTGTAACATTGAAGTTGGAATTGGAAAGGATCTTGAAAAGGATATTGTATATTTTTTTGAAATACGCCTGAACTTTCTCTTTTTTCTCAAGGGTCCATCTTTGGGCCTTCGTTTTTTAATAGTCCTTCGAGTATGGATTACCAAAATACTCATCACGTTAGATAAAGTACGTGCCAAATCGTACAGGGTTTTTCGGAATCCAAGACTTTCTCTAGTCATGCTCAAACGATTGAAATGCTGTTTTTTTGAATAGGAAAACAGATTTTAGTTCACCTTGAAAAAATATAAAATTTTTCTAGACCTTAACTGTAAGGTTTCCGAGTTATATGTAAGTTTTGATGTCATTGGAGATACCGAAGTACATTTTCCATTAGGTATCCATGGAATATGTAAATAATGGAAATTTTATATTCAATTACTCGAGAACTGCTAGAAATATAATTCGGGTTATTGATACAAATATAGTCGAATATAAGTTACCATATGCTAATGAAGTTTGCAAATGGCCAGTTAAAGTTGATATCTTTTTTTATGGTACCAACTTTGTGAAACATCTAACGGAATTCTCACTCTTGAAGAAATTATGATGAAGACTTGAATAGTCTGTATACATATACCAGTCACTTTTATGAAGCCAGTCGGTAGGCTATGGGAGTTTGACATGTTCCTCTCCGTATAATCACAAAATGTCAGGTTATTGTCATTTCACTACGCGTCGTCTTTTCCACATTAAGTTCATAGTATTCACAAATGTAACTGAACCAAATATAATGTTCAATAAAAATTAGTAGGAATTGAGAACTTCTCGCCAAATTATTTTGACATTTACAACGTTCCACGAGTCTACCTGACTCAGTTGTAGGCATCAAAATCATTGTATGGAGACTCAATACAATGCCAAAACCAATCAAAACTCTCACAAGGCCTACGGTCTGGCAATACTTATTTCTATTCGATCGGATCTGCGTTTTCGAAAATTTTGTATTAATGAAACTTCTAATAGATATCTACGGAATCTTTGGACGGATTCCTACCGTTCATCGATTGGACCTTCGGTATTTATTGGACTCCGAACCAGCAGCACGTTATAAGTTATTCCTTTTAGGAATTGTGTGTCATGAATAGGTAGAATCCGGCCAATAATTCCATGGATACACTCGCATCCATTAAAAATTTATTTTCTTTCCAAAAATAAAGATGCATCAAATTGAAACCTAATACTTGGCTGAAAATAATATTATGAAGATTCCTGGGAAATTTTGTGAATCATAGATTAGAAAATCGCATAATCTTTTCACCAGGAAACAAGGCTATATTGGCGGTATTAATATCTCGAACGACCGCGTAAAAATTTCTGGACGTGAGAGCTTCTCATTTTGTTGTAAAAATCCGTAGCATAAAAATTATTCGTAACAAGATGAAATAAATGAGTACCCTCTTTCAAGTCTGATCAAGTGTCATAAAAATAAAAGTTTCTTAACAGCTAACAACTTCATAGCAGTTGAGAAACTGCATAGATTTGGAACCAAAAAGAAACAGGTATTTTCTGCCTCGCTACGCCACTGGTATAAGACCAGCATCGCCTCATCAAAGGGATCCAGGCGCTGTCTGAAGAGATCAGAATGCAAAGTGCAAGGACGTCTTCCCTTCGTCGCAAATTCGAAGCGGATCAAAGAATAGTTCAACAAGTTACATAATAACCGAGGCTGCAAGTGAAGTCTCATTCGGCAGCAGGCTAGCGTCTTCGGTTATGCCGGAAGTAGGTAGGGCATTATTAAAATAATCAGCACTGTGGTTCAACGTAACGTGACCTATGCCATTTCCCGAATATCAGATTATTAGGCAATGGGGAAAAGTAGGTAGCGCATTCATATTACTCCGGCTATTGTTTAATAGTTGAATACGCTCATCGTCTTTCTTATCTTCTTTTTCAGCGACTTCAGCAGTTTCTTAGTGCCAACCCGAAAAATTCGTTGAGTTGCTGCATTTTTAACCTCCAGATTAGACGAATATTGCCCTCTTTCAACAATGAGCAGTATATTTTTTGGGTGAATCAAACAATATGAATCAACACAGGAAATGTAAACTGGATACCATACATTTTTGTTTATGATAAAAGAGCAAAGACAAAGAACCTCTTTGTGTAAGTCCGGTAAAATTGAATTCTGTTAGCAGAAGAATCTTACTTATTCATAATGAAAGGGATACGTCTCATTCGAACAAGATTTCTCCTTTCGAATTTAGAATGACCAAATATCATGAAAACATATCTGCAACAGAAAAAGGGACAGAAAACCAGCAGGAGGCAGTAAACAATATAAGATACATTTACTCTCTGACCGGCAGGATCTTTCGACCAGGTCCAGTTTTCCAAGCGTTGATTTTTGAAAACCTCATGTGTTCAAAGAACGCTACAGGCCCCTCAATGTAAACTGAATTGGGGATTCTGAGATGAGGATTATTAACTCTCGGATGTCTATTTCTTGAAGCTGCAAACAGTGTGAAAGTATTGGAAATGATATAACATCACAAAAGAGCGCTATAGTTTCTCTCCAAAATGAAATTAAACAACTGAAGAATACAGTGGAGACTGTTTGATATCCTCAAGCGCACGCAGTTTCTAATAGCTCCTTCAATGAGATTATTGTGGAGTTTGAGGAACGCCTCAAACGTGTTTACAACGTTATCCTTGATGGACTTCCTGAACAACCTCATGATATTGCGAAATAAGTGAGGAAGGAACGAGATTTTTAGGTAGTCAGGGACGTAATGAAAAGCCCGGACAAGACACTTCTACAGGTACGATTCGGATCTCGGCAGTAGCTGCCTGGCAGTCGCGACCCGGAAGCGACTACCATACTGCTTCCAGGGAATTACATGCAACACTTACCGATACAAGCAGCCATGCATAGGATGACTTTTGAATTCGATTGGTCATTTATCACTTCGAAAGCGCATCCCAACATTACAAGTGAGGAATTCTACTCTACGTTTGATGGGATTTTTCAGCAAACTGTTCCTTTGAAGAAGCTAAAAAGGATATTCCCACCAAATAATAGATTGTATATTCCTAAAAGAAAAGACTTTTTTTAACTGAAAAAAAGCACACACGTGATTATCATTTCCAATACTTTCGAGACATTCGTAAAAGATTGAAAGCCTTGATGCACAGTGTGTATAAGAGATTAATTCGGCATTCAGAAGTACTAATGAAAACCCATCCTGATAGTTTTGGTAGTTTGTGGAAGACAAACTGGGTGATCCTCGAATCCCAGGTAGGATGATAAATGATTCTCAAGCTTTCGAGGGGTCTAAGAATATAGCCAATGCATTTGGTTTCTACTTTAGTAGCGTTTTCGAGGATGTCGGAAGTATTCACGGAGCCGTGTTCCAGGAGTTTTTCAGATTTCATGTTTCGGTCGATTCAATCTCAAAGGAAAAAATACTGGGGAGTGTGAAGAAGTTGGGAGTCAAGGCGACAGCTGTGCCGAGTTACTTGGTCGAAGATTGTTTCGGTGCTCTGTCAATTCCTTTGCGGTATAGTTCCAACATTATCTTGGGTACTGGGGTATACCCAGGCATGTGAAAGCTCCCTTGGGTTGTTCCTGTATTGAAAAAGAAAGATCAAGTACAAATAGGAAAATATAGGCCAATATCTCTGTTATGCAACTTCTTAAAAGATTTTTGAAATCATTATATACCTACAATGAATTATATCAAGTAGTGAAACATTCGATCAATGCTGAGCAGCACGGCTTCGTGAATGAGAGGTCATGTATGAGTGTTTGACTCGTAGTCTGGATGAAGGTTGTCAGATGGACGTAATGTTTGTTGATTTTTATGAGGCTTTTGATAAGGTCAGTCATAAAATCCTCATTGAAAAACTCAGACGAAAGTACGGCTTCTCAGATGAATTACTGACAGTAATCGAGTACAACTTGTTCAACAGCCGGCAAAATGTTCAGATTGAAAACAACCGTTCGGAGGAGTATGTTTCGACGCCAAGTATACCCCAGGGATCTAATCTTGGCCCGCTCTTATTCATACTTTTTATAGATGATGAAGGGTGCTAAGGTGGTTTTTGCCGATGACTTGACAGGCTCAGCCTTAAAATTTTTCTAAATGTAATGTTATGTCTTTCACGAGGAGTAAGCAACCTGTTAAGTTTCCTTATAGAATTTGCGGTGAGCCTTTGTCGAGAGTACCTGGGGTGAGAGATATGGGTGTAATTTTTGATAGTGGTCTCTATGTCATTCCACACGTCAGTCAATTGGTGCTTTCAGTTTCGAAGGTCTATGGTTTTATTATACGCAGTTGCAGATATTTTACTGATCATCAACGTATTTGTACCTGTTCAGTGCATTGATACGGAGCAGGTTGGACTATGGCTGTATAATATAGAATCCAATTCACGTTTGTCATGAACAGCGCATTAATTCAGTTCGGAAGCGCCTTTTGAAATATCAAACTTGGATGGAGGATAGTGTATATCCTGCGAGAGGATCCGACTATAACTTGATTTCGAGTAAATTCGATGTGTCTTCTCTGAAGGTTAGAAAAAACATATTGACAGTGAAATTTTGTATGACGTTCTGAATAAAATGATTGACTGTCCCCTCATACTGGCTATGCTCAATTTTACAGTAAGAATTCGAGATCACAAGAACTTTTTCATTTGCTTACATCCAGAACCACTCTTCTACAATCTCCTATTGAATTTATGTGCCGAACATTCAATCCTGTCTCTGCGGCTTGTGATGATAACCTTGATTCTCTACCATGTTTCGTTGGACTAGTCTCAGTGCTGGTGTATGAACTGTAGACAAGTTATACTTTCGTCTCAATGTTGTAAATTCATTTTTTCTCTAGGTTTAAAGGATCTGAGATATTTAATGTTGATTTTTTTCCGTGATTGGGTTTTTTCTGTAGAAAATGGCTTAATATTATATAATATTATTAATATGGGAAATCATCTTCCATAGATTCATCATCGGTTATTTCCACTTTCGAATTCGTGCCTGGGTAGAAGTCGCCCAATGGGTCTGTAGATTATGGTACCCGTTGAAAATTTCATTTTCAATATTTCCAAAAATGAAGTTTGGATTGAATTTAAATCGAGTTGAGGTTCATGCAACATTTCGTGAGGACCATATGATAAGGAGTCCGCCAAATCTTTTCATTGGGAAATTAAGGTGCGTTAGGTCAATACGTGAATAGGTGACACCTCTTTGGTATCAAATTTGAACAAACGCTTAAACGCTTCTGACACCACGTCAGTGCTTCTCTAAAGTTTTTCATTGTGGGTTTCAAATCTTGGATATTTCGCTCTAGTTTATCGAGTTGTCTTTTGCTTCTGTCAGTTTGCGCGTCGTGTTGCAAATTGACTACTACCAGTGAGGGTGTCAAATTCTTCATTGAATGAAACCATATTTTGGACATTGATAATATTGATGCATGTTTCCAGGTAAAAGCGATGTCAGTTACAACATGGGGTCATGCTGGAGACCACGGAGGCGAATGGTCTGTTTACTGTTGGTGAGGAAAGCTAAGAGGGCGCTCCTTATCGCCCCATTTACGAAGAAACAACCAGAGACGCCCTATGCTTGGGAGCCTACCATGCATATTCACCGCTAAACTGGACATTTGAAGGTTTCAGGGTCTTCGAGAAGCAGCCTCCGCATGGTGCGCTTTCTGCTTGTGTGAAAAAATTAAAAGCTGAGGGAGTGCGAAAAATGACCGGGCTCCTTTAGTTTAATGAAATTTTTTAAACCCTCACACCTCACATTAACTTGTAAGTCATTTGTAATTTGATCTTGAAGGTCAGTTCCATAAATTTAAAGATTATGTTCAGTTTAATAAGGTGGACTATTTTTTCGTCTCTCATTTCTAAGAGGAACCAGGGAACCTGAATTGTAAGTTCAGCTAGATCTCAGTATGCTTCTTCAAGAGGCATCCAAAAGTAGAGAAACTCTTTATGCAACAGCAATCCAAGAGTTCAGGAAACCTTTCAACTCAAAAATAAAAATTTGTATGTGCCTAAAAGAGTCGATAATTGAAACCAATAATTATGATTGTTGTTGTACCCCATAAAGAGTTTCTCAGACTGAAACTGTGTACCTATTATATTAGTAAAAACTAATACTTCGATAACCTCAAAGTGGAATAATCATTCCTGTCTGTAATGAATAATATATATTTAAGTTAATTCTGAGAATGTTCGTTTCAATTTTGAACTAGCTACAATTGAATTGATAATTTTCAGGCCTCATCCAAACTCTGCTTGAACATCTATTGAAAAGAATTCACTTAGCAGCATATTCTACAAACAAAACTTGTAACTCTAAGGTGTCTCTAACTGTTTTGAATCCATCAAAAAGCAAAAATCTCACCAAGTAAAATAATTTAATACGTCAAAATCAACTTATAATATTTAACTGAATACAAATATTTATGAACTATTGGTTACTGAATTTCGAATTCGGAGATATAATACATATTTTTTTCAATTTCTAAGGGTTTTTCATTCAGTTTTTATCATTCTTACTTTTAGAGATACCCGTTAACATAACCATGTTAATATTTGTTCCAATGCACTATAATACTGAATGTATTTCTGATACATATTCCATAGAAATTTATAGGTAAAAGGTTCTCAATAGTTTTTAGTTGTTTCATACAAAGTAACTAGTTTTTAAAAATCTATGTGTTAGATTACAATATTTACTATGCTTTGTTTCTCGAGTAAAATATTTTCTGACGGAATTACCATAACTACTTCTACATTCGCAACCAAAAACCATCCAAATAATAATAATAATAATATAAATGAATTAAGTTCGGAATTGAGTCAAAACTAACTCACCCATGTATTTCGGAATCCAAATTTTTCTCTATTTGACGAAAGTGAGAAACTACCCTTGCAAAATCAAAAAAATGCGAAATATTTTGCTCGAAATGAAAAGCCATGTTTTTGCCATATTTAGAACATACATATAGGCATTACTAATAAATGTTTTGTGGTAGTTTTATGAAATTGAACAACTCAAAATGTTAGCGAACGGATCGAAATATCGGTAGATTTCAAGTGAAAGAAGAAATATCGTTCAAACCAGAATTAGTGGAAGAAAGGTGCATGAAAGTTCTTCGATCTAATTGGATAATTATACCCGAAACGTGCATTGTGGACTTCAACAAATTGAAAACAAAAGACTTTTTTAAAATTGTGTGAAGTGTAATTTTATATGAACTTTTTTTTTGCTAAACTTCATATTTTTGACACTGTATTTTGAATAGCACAAAATTGATTTATATCGAGAGTTTTCAAACAATATTGTCTGAACAGTTGAGAGTGAATGAAACTCAAACCTTCTTGATCCAACTGATCATCATTGTCCCGATTGAACTTTGCTCATGTAAATTCAATACTAAGTACAAATATTTGAGTTGGTAATTTTATTCGGTTTGGAAAATTTCTATTGCGTTTCACAAGACTTTGGTTGTCCTATTGAAGACTGTTGTCGAATGAATTTTATCTCACAGTTACAATGATTTAGATATGAAATGAGATTTCTCTACCGCACTGCATATGCTTTTGAATATTCAAAACGAATACATATTTTTTCGATTAATTTCATCCATTAACATTCGTAAATCATCGCACAAACAGGGTGTTTCCAAAATAGTTTAAGATTGTTAGGTTGATTTTGTGGGTGATTTCTACATCTCAAGGCTTTTAGGATTATTGAACAAGAGTGCATATACGGTTGACATCAATGTACTATATCAACTTAACTATGATAGACCCGGATGTAGGTATTCAGCGGAACTTCAACTGTAAGAACTCTTAATTGGATTAGGGTATACAGGCGGTTTTCGACATTACTATGTGATTGGTTCTTCATTGTGTTGAAACAAGCTGATTCAATCACCCTGTATCTTTCAGAGAATAGAGCTTCATATATCAAATGATAAAGTAATACCGGTGGAAAAATTTCCACAACAAAAATGGCAAATCACATTTGATGATCGACTTCAGTTTGATTGTCTTGATGTATAGATCCCAGAAGCCTAGCGTTATGACAATCAAAGTTTTGTGGAACTCTCGTGAGTTAGGGTCATAAACACAATAGCTTCTTGTAGAAACTAAGCAGGGTATATTGAAAAGTCAATATAAGACATCATCCTCGGCATCGATCTTTTCTGGGTTAATATTCAGCCAAAGAGCATTATTTTTGTAGTATCTCTGGTAACTTTGGGATCTCGGATATAACATCAAACAGCGAATTCGAAAAGAAATATTGTTTCAGTGTGGAATGAAAATAAACGTCATCTCCCTTTTAATTTATTTTCAATTCTAATATGGATTTGATGAAGATCAGTAAGAGAATTTACGTTATATATGATAATTTATGGTGGAATAGATCATTACTTCATAAATGAGGCCCATACAAACAATAGTTTTGACTTTAGTTATCAGAAGTTGGTAATTTTTCATGCTATATTTACCCCGACCCCAGTGAAAGTAGATGCGATTTTCTCTGAAAGACCCAAGGCAATTCTAACTTCAACGGTAAATGCATCAAGTACTGTATGATTCCTCCAGAGAATCTCTCTGTTCCTAATCACCAATATTTGAAAGAATCATACCTACTTGTGTTCTAAATGATAGGAATTATCAGCTTCAGCGTAATAATCGAAAATGTCTGGTACATTTTGAACATCCTATAGAAATAATGGATTGAAGATAGTAAGTGGATACCAACCTGGATTTTGAAGTGAACATTCCAACACTCTTATTATAATCTGAAGAATTTTCACTCGAAATTATGTCATGTGGTTCAGAAATTGTATTGTATTGTTGCCAGTTGAACCCCTACAATCATGGGGCATGAGCTCTAACCACTGAACTACCGCCATTATTATTCGTAAATACAAGTTTACTAGCATTCAATTGTTGCTTTGTTGGTGAAACAAGTTAATTGACCAAAGAATATTTCCGAACTTTTGGGGCACATCTTCTATGATAAAGCCATAGATTCGACTCGTACATCATATTATGATGATTGAAATTATATAATTCAAAATATCTACAGCCATGTATACAAATTAAAAGAAATATGAAAAATCCTCAATCATTTTAAATGTTTATATCATGAGTAGCTAATACCAATAGAGATGGAATGTGGCCGGCAAAATTTCAAAATTTTGGTATCGTTATATGAAAGTTTTTTGTTTAGCAATGCCACTAAAGGTATTTGCAAAGAATGTCATTAGCGAAATTGCCGAAAAGCAACAAACTTAAATATTACAAGAGAGAAATTTTATCTGCTTGAATTTCATCTCGAGTGGTATCCAACCTGACTATTTCACAAAAAAAATTTCCAACAGTATTATGGTTGCATTTGAAAAGGCCGAGACAACAAAATGTAAGCCTTCCTGAACTTGAGAAATGTCGAAATTCTATCGCTCAAAAACTAACCTGCTGACTTTTGACTGCTTGCACGTTTCATCAACGTGAAACGAGCGACGCTTTAAAAACTTTCCCACTAAAATGGAATGGGTAAAATAGTCAACCCAAGGTTCATTTCAAATCTCCGCTGAGATGAATGAACTCATAATAGCAGTTGATGAATTTTCAGAGAATATGGTTAACATATCAAAATAGTACAAAAGTCCTTGCACCCTTATCTTAAATTCAAATACCACCTGTCGAAGTTCAAACCTCAAATGGCATCACAATATTTACCAGGTGTAACTTAAAGCTCTTCGATTGCACTTGTAAGAATAGATATTTTTCGAACAGTTGTCCAAATTGAAAACTGCCGAATAAATTTTGTGTTATTCATTGTGAGAATTAAAGAATTGGGATAAGCTAATTCGACCAACAACCACTGTACCTTAATTATGATTTGAGTGTTGGAAATCGAATTTGAATATTCGGTTTCAGATAAATATATAAAGAACTGAATAAGGTCGAAGAAGTTTATTCGTTGTAAAATAAAATGTAAAAACTATTGAATGTCGAGAATATATTCACAATATGAAGTCATGAATTTTTATATGTATATCTGTAGGTATATCTGAAACTACATAGAATAAAAATATACTAAGGATGATGTAGATAATTTTGTTCAAGATTTTTTCACTGAAATTTCGAATAATATTGTGATTTGTTTACTTTTAGAAGTAATTTTGTGGATGAAAATCTCGTATTGAATATTTTTATTCTGAGTGGGTATAAAATATCTAATTATTTGAACCAGTGATATGTTTCAAGTATTTTTTCGTATTGCGTAAGCAAATGTTGTGAAATGTAAATTCATTACTAGTGTAGTTTTGAAGATGTGATAATTATGTTGTTACATAGAATTTTTCCAGGTTCTATATAACTACTGGCACACTTGATTTAAATTACTGTTAGTTGCAATACAAAATAATTTTTTATTGACTAACCATTTACTTAATAAATATTTTTTATCATAGTAATGTTTCTCATTAAGCTGCTAGCTGATGAAGTGTGATCTCAGTATTGCGTTCGACTCCATGAACCATGAAGTCTTGCTACATAGACTTTCTATGCTATGTTTCCAGAGGAGTTGCACTCGAACTGATGGAAAGCTACTTTCAGAATATGAATCTGAAAACGAATTCGTTCTAAAAGGTATATATGTGTAGCTCCTCAGGAATCTATACTGAAACCGTTGGCATTCATCTTCGATTCTTCGGCCTAACGGCTGATCGTGAACACAATAACTTCTGAAAGAAACAGCTTAGAGCAACTCGATATTTTTTGAGTGGTTTCAGGATTCAATCACAAAGGCCTAATTCGTGAATAGGTAAAATCCACCCAGTGATTAAGCAGAAATATCCATTTCGAATTTTATTTTTTTAATATCGCCATAAATAAAGATCAGATCGAATTCAAATCTAGTACTTGTTAGAAAAATGATAACGTGAAAGTTCATTCAAAATTTGTGAAAATTCCAGACATCACTTAGAACAAGTACGTCAAACTATATTCATTTCGAAAAACAACGCATATTGCACCATAATTAAGCTTATAATTACGGTAAATTGTAGAAGCTGTACAGGGTGTCTACTTTAAAAAGTCTAAAAAGCAAGATTATACAGATTATCCAACGAAAAAAGTCATATAATACATGGTCGAAATATTGGCGGTAATTCTTCAATTCAACATTTTCTATTTTTACTGAATATCTCAATTTTTTTATAGAATCAATCACTGTCCAGGTGTCCTTGTAGCTTCGTCGAATTTGATCACATATCCCAAAAGTGAATGAACTTTAACACAAGAATTTTTTTTTCGAAAAATCCTGCGGGCGTGGTAAGTAGATAGATATAAAAGTTTTTAGGTGAAAATTATCAATCATATTTTTCCAATAGCTTTATCGATGAAAAATGAATAATTATGAACATGTTTCCTCTTCAGCAGAAACTTCGCCATTTAGTGATCTTTCCAATGATATATCTTCTTTTGTACTAGCTGTTTCTTTTCAGCCTCAATATCATTGCTAACATAATAACAACGAAAAATAAAAAAATATTCAAACCTGATTATTTTCCATTTTGATGCTGTCGAGTGAAACAAATGAACTAAATTTCATTAATACATAATATAAGAAAGAAGTTAGGAAAGAGGACGAAATGCTGAAAAAACTTGCTACAGATAATTAAACAATAAACTCATAGCCAATGTTCAAAATGGCTACCGCCTTGTTCAATACATTTCACACATTTATTCTCACTGAATCTACCACCCGAAGTAGTTCAAAACGTTTCTGATCTATTTCTGCACAACACAGTTTGATTCTATTCATCAGATCATCTCGTGTTCGAACGCTTAATTGAGGAACTTTTCCTCTTAATGTGCTCCAGACATAGAAGACCACAAGGGTAAGATCACGGCTCCTTGGTAGCTATCTTACTAGACCTTGCATTCCCTGGTTCTCCAAAATATTCATTTAGTTGGTCGCTTACATTCCGGCTATTATGAGCTGGGCAGCCATTCATTTGAAACTGAACGTTTTGTATGTTTTCTAGAGGCATTTCATCTAATAAGTCTGTTACTCTGTTTCGGATTAGATGAATGAATTCTACAGAGTTGAGGCGATCAGGAAGAACAATATGTCCAACAGGCATACAGGATGAAATGCCTCAGATTCAATTTGGTCACTAGATGAGCCCACACCGACCTTTGGAACATCTTGACACTCATAAAATTCAAGAGTTGCAAGGATTCGGCTTCTTTGAAGTCTTCATCCCATAAGGAGGTGAGATTTCTTCCAGCATTGCTTGTTTGTCTGATCAACTTTATGTTGTCCTTTCCTACCAGTTCTTGTAAATGAGAGAACTCCTGTTTTCGTGTCGCTTAGGTCGAATCCAGTTCTCTCGATGTCTTTGTCGTTTGAAGGCAACCCAACTGCTCACATTTTCAGATTCGAAAGGGGCGATGGTTTTCTTTGGTTTGTGGGAGACACAAGAGGTTTCTTTCAAGGAGCCACATGGCCAGTATATTCTCATTATCAATGCTACTTTTTTTTAATGTAGAAGTTATTGGTCTCTCCGATTTTGAAGTAGATTTCGAGGTGTCTCCCTCATGAGCAAATTCTGGTTTCGAAGAAGGTATATTTTCCTTTATTATTTAATAAAATCAAATAACAAACATTAGTGATCGAATAAAAAAAAATAAACCCCAGAAAATTTCACAGTTTACCTTTTGAAGTATGTTGATTCGAATGTTCTAATGAAAAAATGTTTCCGTCCGTTGTCCGGGGTTTTTTTCTGAAAGTACTGAACGCAAATCCGTGAAGCTTGGTAGAAAAATCGTGTGTCGCTCGAGATTGATCCTCCGAGCTTTTCAGCAGGATCAGTGTACCCTAAGGGCTCAAATTGGGGGTTGGAGAGAAAAAAATAATTTCTCGAGAACTTACCACCGAATTTTCATAAACTCCCAACGTACATTACTGTTACATAACTCAACCCAAAAATGTTCACCCAGATGATTTCCGACCAGAGGTCCTTGAGTTATAAAGAAGAACGCTGCAAATTTCCAATAATCCCGAAAATGAATCATCGCATTCAATTCTAAGATTTATAAAAAAATTATAACTGGAATGAAACGGAGTATTGGTACGCCTTATTCCTAATTGTACAAATAGGTTCCGCTGTAATCGGGTTTTCACTGGTTCCCTCAGGCTCATGATGAAGAAGTGGATGATGTGAAAGTTTACACCCATTGTTGCCACAAATTTTTCTATTTTTACACCTGAGTTTTTGATGATTTTCTTTGAGACAAGAGCAGCATGGTTTTTTCATTCTTACAATGTTCCACCTACTTTCAAAATCATTCGTTTCTGTTTTTTGTCAATTGTCTTTTTGAGCAGGATCTCCACAATAATAACATTTTTTGGAATCTTTCTAATCATAAGTAGTGAATACCCGTTTTGTTCTTCTTCCATTATGAAAATATTTTGATCTATCCCACGAAGTTTTTGACATATCTCACGGTTCAGAAAGGCTAACAGAACTTACTTGACAAGCTGCCTCTGAAAAATTTGCTAATCAATTGTCAAAATCTTCCAGATCGGCTTCACAATTTTCTTCATTCTTCTGAATGAAAAATATCTCCCATTGGAGCCTCGATTGATCAGGAAGCTTGTTCAGGAAATATTTCTGTAATTGCAGATTTTGCAAATGACCAACAGAACGTAAAGATTTCATAATAATTACTTTATTTGTCGCTTCAGTAGAAAAGTAATTTATTTTTTCCAAATTTGTGTCTTTAATTGGTTGCATCACTTTCATTTTAGACAACAACATTTCTGTAATGATATCAGGTCTACCGAAACGAGTTTTCAATGTTTGAATAATTTTTTTTTTACCTCTCAAACATTTTTGCAGTTTGAATACAATTTCGTCTGCTGTATATTCCTCAATCAAATTTCGAAATTGTCTAATAAAAATTGGCCAATCTAGAGGATTTCCATCTCAAAGTGGATAAGATCTTTATCCAAAATCTTACGTCCCCCAGACTTCACGTTGTGATGAACTGTATCAATGATTGAATGAAGTACCTCATTGATTATCTCGCATAGCATTTTAATACTTGAGTCAGTTTTTTCTTTTTCGATGGTTTCACCTTCAGGTTCATCAGTTTCTCCAAACCTTTGTCGAGCCCATCGACGTATCATATTGTTGTCATAATATTGCTTATGATTACTATCACTCTTTTCCTCGTCCGGTTCCCGAATCTTCCCCTTGTCGATATACATCTTTCATTTCTAAAAGTTTCAGGGTATTCTGAATTTCCTGTTTCTCCATGTCTAATTCCTGTTTCTTCATCTCTAACTCCGGTTTTTTATTTCCGCCTCCAAAGCAAGTTTTTTCTTTGCCTGATGAATACTTACCGTTGTTGTCGTTTTGGTACTTTTTCTCCATACCGATTTGCATGTTGCTGACATGATTGATTGTCGACAGTTTTCTTCTCAGGCCTCATGTACTGATACTGCGCCTTTATCCACCTCACTATTTGCTTGAAGTCAGCAATGTTGTGGTCCTTGTTGTTCTTCGTGGCTCAAGATCACGTCGGGATCACCAAATGTTTGGTTCCTGGTCAAAGTTCCACTACTGAACTCGGATTTTCTAATAAAAGTCTGACGTCTGATGACCCTTACGTGATCTAAACACTGAAGATGCTGTCGAAGCAGATGAATATGAAGCTGACTTGGGCTCATTCGAATCTGACTTTGAAAATGTAAACAGTTCCGATTCTACAATCCACAACATTGCCGAAATATCAACGGAGAGTTCATCTTCGAGCTAAAACAATACTTCAAGCAAGGCAAGGCCTGCAAACGACAAAGATATCGAGATAACTGGATTCGACATAAGCGAGACCAAACGAAAACAGGAGTTCTGTCATTTACAAAAACTGGCAGGAAAGGACAACATGAAGTTGACCAGACCTGCAAGCAAAGCTAGAAGCAATCTCACTTCCATATCGGATGAAGGCTCCTCCAAAAAAGACAGATCATTGCAATTCTTGAATTAATTTTTCAATACTAATGTCGAACTCTCTGTTTACGCGCTTGTTCTGGGGAACAGCGTGTTATCGTTCCGTCACAATGTCTATAGTTTTCGAATTTTAAGTCGAAAATGGTCTGAAACGATTGAGCAGAACACCCCGAAGAAGACCTCGTGATCAAATTCAATTTTGTCCGTCCGTTCGTCCATCCAGCCCTCCGACCGTCCATCCAGCCCTCCGACCGTCCGTACGTGATGTAACTTTCGAAGGAAATAAACCATCGGCGTGAAATAGTCAAATTGGGTATAGAGTCCAAATATCTTGGTTAAGTTCGTTAGTGGGTGAAATCGGTGAAGTAGTTTCGGAATTTTAAATTTCGCGGTTTATTCTTCAATACCTCATAAAGTACTGATGCTATCAGACCAAAAATTTGTAGATAGTTCAAGAATACCAATGTGCAACTTGTGAAGATTTTGTGTGAATTCTGAACTCACAAAATTTTATAGAAAATTATTTGAATAGTTTTCAAGTTTCTGTTGAGAAATATTTTTTCGGAAAGTGTGTGTAATAATAATAATAATATAAATAATAATAATAATTTAACGTCTATTTCTAAAATGTAACAAAAAACTACATCTAGGAGTGCCAAAAAAAATGAGCATCAGTATCTCACGGAAGTGAAACAAATTCACTTGTATGTGAGGCAAAATAAATCTCTGTATCATCCATATGTTGCAGGTGTTATCAAAATTTACAAGGTGAAATGGATCCAACAACGCTCGCGCAAACTGGCTGACTACTGACTTTCTTGTTTAACGTGATTCAACCCACTAACTGTTGACAATACGGCACAATTTTCTCTACCAAACTCCAAAAGCCATCCATGTACTTCGCGTTTGAACACTGTCAGTTTTTCCTCTTGTCCCAACTCAACTGGCAATACATCATAAACATGCTGACCGAGGTTATCATAAAATATTTGCCCAATACGTTTACAACATCGTTCCTTTCTCCTGACAATGTTTTTTTCAGTATTGTAGTTATGGTCATTGAAGCACAGCTTTTGTTAATTTTCTTGCAGGAATATCAAGGCATTCAGTGCGTTCAGCTGGGGGACATCAAAAACTCCACTTTTACGAAAAATAATATCTGTAGAATATGTTCTTGGCTTGCCGAATATGATTTTAATGAACTTTTTTTGGGTTACAAATTTCTCAAGTGAGTGTGCGAAATTCCTCCCCAACCAACAATGCCGTAGGGAAGATGTGTCTGTACCAGAGATTTGTACAATATCATCATCTATTGATGAAAGATACTGCTTCATTATCCTGAATCTGGGCAAGAGATATTTGATCTTCTTAGTCACATGCTTCATCTGAAGGACCCATCTCAAGTGGCTGTCCAAAACTATTCCCAAGTATACAGCGTACTCCCCCTCTCCTATTTCGATGTTGTTCTTTATTTTGAGGGGACCCATATTCGGAAGAACATCGCAGTATGAAGTAAAAGTGGGGAATTTTATTTTGGAAGTATTAAATGCAAGACTACAGTAATCAAGCCAGCTCTTCACCAATGATCCTTCTCACTTAAATCTTTGAGATCCTGCCATGTGTCGGCGCTATAGAAGATAACGATATCATCAGCAAATCCAAAAATTTTCCGGCATCCTACCAGAATAAGCAAGCCATTCATATATATGGTGAACAGTATCGTACCAAGGTCCGTCCCCCAAAGTACTCCACAAACAAACTTTCTGGAACCACTCAACCGATCATCGATGAGAACCCGCTGATATATATCCGTCAAGTAACTCTTTAGCAGGTCGAATGCGTTTCCTCTGATTCCATAACTCTCTAGGACCTCTAACAGTTTTTTGTGTAATACACTATCGAAGGCTTTCACCAAATCCAAAAACACACACATCGAAGGATCACTGCAATCCATTCTCTCATACACCAACTTCCAAAGTTCTACTATGAAGTCCTGGGTAAATGTTCCCGATCTGAATCCGAATTTTTTCAGAAAGTTATTCAGTCTATCTTTTATGATTTTCTCAAAAATGTTGGCTTCATTAGATGTCAACGTGATATGTCTATAGTTCTCTATCTTGAGTTTATTTCCCGTTTTGCGCATGGGTTTTATTATGCCATGTTTTGGAACATCATTAAATAACCCTTGTTTAAGCGCGACAAAAAAGTAGTGGACTGATTTACAAAATTCGAAATATAATAACACAAATTAAAAAATTAAAAGTACCCCTGATACTTAAGAAAAACACTGCAAATTTTACACGAAGGTTTTTTATTTTTCCAGCTCAATGTGCAAATTCTTCAGCGATATTTATTACACTTCCATCGTCGCGAATACCACAAGTGAGGAGTTTTACAGTGGAATAAAATAATTTTCAAGAGTGTCCGCCAATATCGGCCAGTAAATATTATATCGGGATTCAAAGTTTTCTGAAGAAGTCGCTTTCGTTTCAGAATATTCATTCAAAAAACTGCGATATTGTAAAGAATTCTATTGAAGTCGACCATTTTATGTGAACATCGAATGTGGTCTTTTATAAGTACAACAACCCCATCGTTCTGGTTTGCGCTTCCCTGATTATATACGATATTGTGAAATGATATATTTCGAAGATGAATTTTTCGTAAGTAGCAATTTTCGAGTTATTTTTGAAAGTAATATCTCGTTAACGTCTCGAAAAGCAAATGGCGAAGACACCCAGCGATCCACCTCGCAAATCACCGTCAGTTCGGCCACCGTATATCCTAGCAAGTAGCCAGAATGCAAGCCACTAGGCTATAGGCACTTAGTAAGCCGCTTGTCTATGCGGATGTGGTCTAAGTAAACCTATCTTCTATATACATGTCATTGTGGATGTCAGAATTGTCCAAGTAATTCGATCGAAGAATGCACAAATTATATTTGAAATTTGACAAACAGTCAATATAAATTTTTTTATGATACTTTCCCTCTTTCTTATCATATATTGTGTAATTTGAATGGCAGCAGGATTGACACGTACCAAACATAACATCAACAAAAAGGTAAAAACTTACACTTCTGTAGATATAATCGAATTTTAGTTTGCTGGACATTTTTAGGGGGATGCTCCATTGAGTGCAGATTCTATCGAAAGCAAAACAATTTCTGAGAAGAACTATAAACATAAATCTAATCAATATAGATTGGATCAAAGTATTCTTGAACCGGACACCCATCTAACTTACCTGGAGTTTCTGGAAAGGCATCCCCTCAGATTATCTATGCAGAAGTTGAAAGGAAGAATGGATTACAAAGCACAGAAAAAAATAGATCTCGATAGAATTGAAGAAACCTACTGGTCTCAGTGGAAACCCAACAAAAATAGCGTTCTTATGGAATCAGCCAAAATGGGAGGTGAAAAGTTGATATCAGAGGATCAGAAAAACACAAGAGGTGAAGGCGACAGAAACTATGGTACTGCAAGTGACTCAAATGAAATGAACAAACGAACATCTTTAGAGTATAAACAATCTAAGACACTTTCGAAAATAGAGGAATTAACAGAGGAAGATAAAGATCTGGATGGTTCATCAAGCGCTTCCTTTGTGGAGGAGCCTAAAGACTCAAAATTTCTGAAGCATACTGATTCTTTTATATTGAACAATAAAAAACAGTCAGAGGAAAAACCCCATTATCAACAACCAAGATGTATTCGCTTGTATAAAAAATCTTCTTCCAGTAGTTATGTGAAAGGTGGCTCTTACCCCCTGAAGCCTTGTTTGAAGAAAGAATCTACTTTTATGGGTTATCATAGGCGACCACTCAGCGGGAGTCCGTATAGTGCAAGTATGTTCAAATCAGTCAAAAATAAAGTGAAACGTGGTTCAACTAAATAAATTGTTCAAACCTAATTATTCTATTTTATTGCAATCCTCTTTGAAGACCGATAAGTCAACTGTAAACTCAAAAGCTCCTGAAAGAAACGACGTGAGATAATTGATATTTGCAGACTAGGTTTCAAGTTTTAATTCTTGAAACCAGTTTTATGATATGTGATATCTTCATGCAAAATTTCATCTTCTCAATATTTGCAAAAATATAGATCTGAATTGAAAACGAGTACTTAATTGAAAAATGGCAGCTGAATGGCTCATGAAAAATTTCACCAAAATCTAGTTTTTCCAACGCATCTTGAGAGCAAACAGTACCTCGAATATAACGGGGATACCACAGTTTTTCTCACAATACTTTTGGATGGAAATTGTTGGAAAAAAAAGGTGCGAACTTTACACAAGGGTTTAATATTTTCTATGTTAAATAACTGATATCATTGATATCTTAAATGAAACTTATATATTATTCATGACTTATTGGTTTTTCACAACACAAAAACCAATTCCTTGAAAAAATTCATGTGAAACATTGAAATCTCAATAAATTCTCTTTTATAATTGAATGACATTTCCATATGCAGAACGCTTATTGAGTAGCATGATTCGAAATAATATTTCGAATGAGAAGAAACGTTCCACAGTCTTATCACCTCTTTAAAAGACTTA
Organism: Myrrha octodecimguttata; assembly: GCA_958510865.1. Classification (NCBI taxonomy): domain Eukaryota; kingdom Metazoa; phylum Arthropoda; class Insecta; order Coleoptera; family Coccinellidae; genus Myrrha; species Myrrha octodecimguttata. The sequence continues at coordinate 17,448,480 of OY294058.1, read as the reverse complement.
CTCTTTCCAACATCACCGAAGAGGTAAAGTAAAAGGCATGTTTTTCTTCATAGCTCAGGGACCACTGGGTGAGAATTTTGAGAGTTTCATGAAAATTTTCCCTTCTACCCCCAGTTTCGAGCTCTCGGGGTACACCGATCTGCTGAAAAGCTTGGAGTATCAATCTCGAGCGACGCACGATTTCTCTACCTAGCTTCACGGATTTATGTAAACTGAAATTTTCAGGGAGGATAATTTTTTTTTTGGTGGATCACCAGGGTTATTATTTGATTTTATCAAATAATAAACCAAAAACACTTAATTTTCTAGAATTTTTGGGGAATTAAAAACTGAAATCGAGCGAAAAATTGAAAAATGGATAATATTGCGCTTTCTCACAAAAGAATTAAGTACATCCCAAGATGAAATTTCCAAATAATAATCACTGCAGACGGCAAATCAACACCCCGTTTTCTCCTATTAACGTCGTGATTCCACGCATTTTAATATTTCAAGCTGTTATTTACATCGTTGCAGCATGCAGCCCGTAGACGGGTGCCAGACCTTGAGAGATTCATGAGGTTTCATGAAACTTGAAAGTAGCTGTGTTGCAAAATCCACGAAGCCTTAAATTACCGCCTGCGTTTCTGTTTGCCCTTACTATAACGATTCTACGATCTTCTAATCTCATAGAACGAAACATTGAGAGTAATTTTGGTTTATTATTTGATAAATTCAAAGCCCCGTTGTCCGGGCCTTTTTTCTGAAAGTACTGAACAGAAATTTTTGAAACTTGTTAAAAAACTTACTACCGAACTTTCATGAAACTCTCATCATCACTTACTTTTACATAACTCAACCTAAAAATTTTCACCCGGATGATTTCCAATCGGTGGTCCCTGAGTGATAAAGAAAAACGCGCCTTTTACTCTACCCTTTCGGTGGAGGTGAAACGACTGCGGAACGCATTCAAAATATTACTTTAAATTATGCTACTCTACTAGCGTTCTACATGTGGAAATATTACTCCATTATACAAGATTATTTATTAATATTTCAATGTTTCACATGAATTTTTTCATGGAATTGGTTTTTGTGTTGTGAGAAACCAATAAGGTATGAATAATATACAGTGCGCGTCAAAATTATGGAACAAATTCATTTTCTCAGAAAAAAAATATTTTGCAACAAAATCCTGGAACAGGTCAATTTTTGTTTCACTTTTAGAAAATTTTATGAATTTTTGAAGGGTTTTTGTTGCACCCTGTGCCATCCCCATCAACCTTCTAAATTATTTCAATAGGGAAAGTTGGTCATGTGGTACTTTTTTGGCAAGGTCTTTGTATCTTGTTCACAGGCGTGCAAAAATTTTCAAGAAAAAAATTTTTTTTTGATACTTCAAAGAGGTTTTCAGTATGTGCTCTTTTTCATGGCTCATTTACTTTGAGACGATGGTACCTAATGAAATTTGCCACCGAATGAAAGTTGATCATTACAATTTTGTTCATGCACAACTTTCAACCACTACGAACCCTTTAATGAGAAAAAAAATGGATTGACATTGGAAATTTATTTCGCCATTGAAGTGCCACCCAGAGAATCACTAATTAATTTTTCAAAAAAAAAATTTTTTTCTTGAAAATTTCTGCACGCCTGTAAAGAAAATACAAAGACCTTACCAAAAAAGTACCACATGACCTACTTTCCCTATTCAAAAATTTAGAGGGTTGATGGAGATGGCACAGGGTGCAACAAAATGCATAAAAATTTGGTAAAAGTGAAACAAAAATTGACCTGTTTCAGGATTTTGGTGCCAAATATTTTTCTCCTGAGAAAATGAATTCGATCCATGATTTTGACGCGCACTATATGTATAAGTTTCATTTTAGATATTAATGGTATTGGGTTATTAAACTGAGAAAATGATAAAGCCGTGTGTAAAATCTGCATTTGAAATATGTTTCAAAGTAATTTTGATTGTTCCAAAATTATTTTAATTGTTTTTGTATTGACGATTTTTATTTATACTTTTTTCGTTATATTTGTGACTTTACTAGTACCTACTAGTTTTGTGATCCATTCTTTGTTTGACTCGTTACTTCTCCGAGTTTCCTAACAGTTTGTTTTTTCCACTCAGGAATGTTATAATATTGTTTTCTACCATGTTCACATCCTAATTATTGTGTCATTCATTGAAGAGCCCTGAAAAAGATACTAAATATATCGAAACATCGGCATTCCGTCAAATTGAGTTTTTCTCTAATTCAGACCAAAAGTACCCTCTCATAATTCATACAATAGTGTTACTAAGGTCGTTAAAGCATCATTATTTTTCACAATGTTCTCTTTCAACATCCTCGAACTAACCGGGCAGTTTCATCACGATTGAATCAGTATTTTTTGGGTTATACCGAAAAAAACAACGATATCGAGAAGAAAACCACGAAATTCCTCATATTTTTTCCCAATATCTCCAAAACTAATAGCCGTATCGAATTGAAATTTGGTACACTCCTGAGAAATATAAAGTTCAAGGTATAGCTCGAATTGGATTCGAATATGAAATATAGTTTCGGAAAAAAAAATTTCCGAAAAAAATTCTGAAAATTTTTTTTTTTATCGAGTGACCATACGATTTCAACGGAATTTTGCTCAAAGTGGCGCGTCGTTATGCTCGAACTAACTGCCAAGTTTCAATTCAATCGAATCGCTCCAGGAGTTTTTGAAATATAACTCCGAAACTATTCTACCGATTTGGCTCATTAACGAACTCAACCGCGTCATTCCGATGCGCGAAGTACCCTGCAAGTTTCGAGTCGCTAGCTGGCTCCGTTCGACAGTTATCAGGTCCACGGCCGGCCGGAACGAATCGATTTTGACACCCAATTCGACATCAATGAGACCATTTTCGGCTCAATCATCGAAAATTACAGACATTTGGACAAAAGCATAGCACGCTGTTCCCCTAGAACCTGCGCGCAACAATATCACATATTGGCTCTTGAAACGGTAGAAACTTCGCGCCTTCCGCGTAGCAAGCCTATATAGACAGCGTCTGCTGTTTCGAACGTAGAATCGTGCAATATTGAGTGTCGTAGGAGGCGATCTACCGTGTTCCATCCACTTTGATCTTGAGTCCCGAGTTTATCATTTTTGAATCCGAATCATACAGAATTCAGGAGTTGTTTAAATATATGATAGCGTACATTATGATGTATTGAAATCGAATAGGAAAAACAAGCTTGTCAGATTGTTTAATTTTTGGTGGCAAAAAATCACTATTTAAACGGAAAAAATTTAAAGAAAAAATGAAATGCACAGCAAAACGCTCTTTATATATATCATATACAGAAATTCCTGGAAAAAACAATTATTTCGAATTATGATGCACCATAGTCTCTCCTTCAACAATTTCTGCACATATGTCGGATGACCTGGGACTGACGATCTTCACCTTTAGGGGGCTGTTCGCATCTTCGAATGTCTTGGGTTTGGTGATAACGCAAGGCTTACTACAGGGTAATCGTCCAGGGGGTAGTGGCAGACCATGAATATATTTTTCGCCCAAATGAATGTAAGCCCTCAAGACTGGATAGATATGTTTCAGACGATACAACTCACTTCCAGTTATATCCGGCATATGCGTATTATAAACTCCATGCCTTCCTACATTTAATCAAATCAATAATTTTAAGTTTTGTTCCTGATTTTCGACACAACAGTTGATGGTGGCTAAAAAATTTCTTTCCTCGTCGGGAATCGAACATGAGCTATTTCTGCCAGGAGCCTAATACTCTACCCACTGACCTTTTCGTCTCTGTGGTCTTGTAACATAAGTGGAAATACAATATAATTGCACACACGTTTAGCTTACAAAATTACATTTACTCCGCTTAATCTTTCACGGCACTAGACAAATATAGTTTATTTCCCAAATGCTGGTATAACTCATACTCAAAGAACTATACATATAGGATATACCTGAAACAATATAAGGTCGAGTGCGAAGAATATCGAAAATTATCACATTAAAAATATCATGCTGACAAGATAATGAGCATTTTGGAATTTGTATATGATTCAGAAACATTCAATGAAATTTGATACTTAAAAATGCACGAAACATATTTTAAAAATTGACCAAATTTCTCGAGACATACTTTCAAATTGCACCTTATACAATTGTTCGGAACGTTTCATATTTCCATTGAATAGAGAGTGTGGCGATATTCTGGTGTAACAGCAACTATCATGTTTCAAACGAGAAAGATTCTGATTCAAGTTTATCGAGATGGAATGATAAAATAGTTTTGATCAGAATTATTGATTGCTCAAGAATCAAGATTATAAAGAAAAATTTGAAATCGTTGTTGTGAAGTCACCTTCTGTGCGCATGTTCAAATTGGTTGCCAAAGCGGTTTTCCATGGGTAATTGAAAATTCAATAACGATAGTGAGGAAATAGCAACGGCAGTTAATACAGTTTTTTCCAGATATCTCCAAAATACTACCGGACCGAAGTTAATTTGGTACCATGCTGTAGAATTTATATATAACTCCAAAGTTAAAATAATAATAATAGTGGCTTTATTGAAACAGAAAAAAATATATATATATATAATTCAAACATTTGGGCAGAGTCTAGCTTCAGCTACTCCACTCAACCCCAAAAACAAAAGAAATACTAATCGAAAGAAAAAATATATAAATAAACGGGTAATAAAACTTCAAGAAAATTAATGAATTGTAAGAAGCAACTAAACTATGAGCCCAAAGAAACCCTCTCGCACCCTATCAAGAACTCATTGTGTAAATTCACCGCATTGAAGGTAAAAGGGAGCTGAGACACAGCTGAAACATATATTGGCAACATAAACCTTTGCCCGTGCCTTATAGCCACACGATGAACATCAAAACGGTGTACTAGCTTGGCTCTCAAATAAGTTTATGCCGAATTTCATTGAAATCTGATGAGTAGTTTTCGAAAAACAACAATTTCTCAACAAAATTTCGAAATTTTCGCATTTTCTTTTACCGACGTTGCGAGTCAACTCAATTTCGCAAGCGGTTACCTGTCAGCATTATACAACTAAAAAAAGAATTTATATCTCATCGCTTAAATAGTTCCTGAGACATTAGATTCGACATAGTTGGCCAATTAACGAACTTAACCATGGCATTTCGATACGCAACCTTCGCAAAGTTGTCGCTAGATATACTAATTGACAAAGAAACTGCTACACTCAGAAGGAGCTGTTTAAATGTTAATTTTTCTTGGTAAAACATAGATAGTATAGCAAGGAGTAAATGTTAAAAATTCCGAGAAACAAAAACGGAGGGTTTACAATTTTTTTATTATATTTGTTAATAATGTGTTTGTCCCCCGCGGTTATCTATACACTCCCCAACACGTCTTGCCATTGATGTAAGAAGATGCTCTATTTCTTCTTGAGGGATACTAGGTAAGCTATCTGTACTTCATGTCTCAGAGCCGCCAAGGTCCGTGGGGGCTGAAGTAAATTTCCAAGCCCTCTTTCCATGATGTCCAAAACGTGCTTTATGGGCGAAAGATCGGGGGATCTGGGCGAATATGGCAAAAGATTCACATGGGTCGCTTCAAAAAAGTCCAAACTAAATCTGGCAACATGAGGTCGAGCATTATCTTGCTGAAATATTGGATTATGGAGCCCGTTAAGGTAAGGGAGAACCTATGGCTCCACTAGTTCTTGAGGGTAACGCAGCGCTGTCATGTTTCTCGAATAAAGACTAAAGGTCCTTCATGCATGTGCAATAGCACCCCATACCATAACGCCTACTGCCCGGTGTACATGACGCTCAACATCGAAATGAGTGTCACGTCTTTCTCCCCGACGTCGTCTTACCCTTCTTCGGCCATCATGTGCATCCAAGGAGAATCGAAATTCATCAGAAAATACTACCTGATGTCATTCCATATTCCAATGTTGTCGTTCTCGGCACCACTCTAATCGTTGCCGGCGATGCTCAACTGTAATAGGTAACACAAGATGGGTTCGATATTGCTGCAGTCCAAAAGACCTTATACGGCGGTAAACCGTTCGGACAGTACAGGATGGCCTTGTTCGTCTAACCTCGTATCAGCCAAGGATCGAGTTGTCGCAAATCGGTCTCTAATGGCCATAATAAGTCTTAGATGTCGATCTTGAACTTCATTTGTGCCCCTTCGACGTGCAGTGCCTACTCTTCCTAGATTTTCGGCATTATCAAACCACGCTTGACATCTCATAACAGTAGTTGGATTTCTGTTCGTACAGTTAGCGATTTCTCGAAATGACAAGACTATTTTTGGGACAAAATTCGGAAACTACAGACACTCAGGCAAAGCTACAGCACACTATAACCGAGAATAAGTGCGCAAAAATTGAAAATATACGAACTCATATGATGCAAAGACGACATATTTCAAAGAGGACCTTCATAAATCGACCTATGCCAGCCGATTCAACGATTTTCTGAGTGGAAGTGATATTTTCCTGGCTCAATTCTTCTAGTGAAATTAGTCAAATGATTTCAGTCCTGCGATCAGAGTATTCATTGTCTCGAATACGATAAGATCCAAACAATATCGAACTTGCTAGTCAGTTCTAATGTAACTCTATGATGGGTTTCCTATTGCGAAATATTTGATTATATCAACCAACCTGGTGATGTTTGAATCTAACTCGCCCAAGACGATGGTAAGGACCCTCTAAACCAATCCTGCGGTCACCCTAATCACCGTACATGAATTCTCCGATCCATTCTACAGAGACTACTTCAAAGAACTGATTTACCCTTTAACTAAAACTGAAATGAAATAATTGAGAGTATTTTCACACTTCAAGCGGTCCTTCTTCAGAAGATGTCTCTTCTTCACAAGATGTCTTGCCTATAAATGTACGAATACAAAACAATTCAATTATTTTCCACCTATTGCATACAATTTCTCATCAATACTCGTGAATGTCATTCAGTATATTACCACACTCGATCAATGGAAATATTACACTTTCCAAAATTATTTTTAGTAACAGTTAAAGTACGCGTATTCTTGTAGTACGGGGTCCGGCTAAACAGACAGTGCAGTTGTTAAAGGCTATTAAGATAAGCTTCGAAACTTACATAAATAAGATTTATTTCATTTTCTTCAGTGCCATCAGAAAGATGATGGACGCCAGCAGCGACACATTGATGAGGGCGATGAAGTTTTTGGACACATTTCAACACATTTCGTTTGGTATCGCACCAATTTCCTCCCGAATTCACTCTTTCAAAAAGTGAGGCCAATGTTCAAAAACGTTTTGCTTCAGGTAGTCCCACAAGAAAAACTCACAAATGCTCATTTCAGGTGAGCTCACAGGCCACACCCTACATCACCACGCAGAAAAACGAGGTGCGTAGGGAAACCCAAGCAGTATGTGCCCGAAAATGTGGAACGGGTGTGAGAATAAGTCTTCATTCATGAAAAATCCTTTTTACTGAGCTATGCCCAATGCAATTTAATGCTTCCGGGCGGAACGCATATGCGACTGCACATCCACTTCTCTCACTCTTCGGGTATTCTTGCCATTTTGGGACCTACGAATACCCAACTCGCGATTACATTATGGTGAGGGAAGCTAACATGATGCGCAAGGATAAAGTGCAGCCAGGATTGCGAAGACCCATCATTGCTCATCAGACCAAACCATAACCGATCACGGCATTGCCAGCCCGACGAAATGAGACCATCACAATCGCACTATCATCGCCACACCTAAAAGTACCAACCTTTAAAAACTTCACTGTTTGATTTGCCGCACCTTGTACCTTGATGTTCACATTTATATAAAATAGTGTTTTCTCGTGTCATGAAAAGACATAGACCTAAAATCTATCGTTTTTTAGGTTTTCTCTGGGTTATCACTTCCCAATATCTGAAACAGAACTATTAAAAATTAAATAAAATTGTTTTTCCATGAAAAACGCCGTTGCGGTTTGCAGGATTAAACTATTTATATATTATAAAAAAAAGAAAAATCGAAAGAAAATAATTCTTGAAATTTTCTCCTTGCCTGATGAGAAAGTCAGAATTGTACTCTGAAACGTAATAGTTCGCTTTGTTTATCGTTTATATTGTTCCTGTATTATTCGTTAGGCAATCTTTTTTCTGAAAAACTGCCCTTGACAAATAGTTTAATCCTGCACAAAAAACAATTTTTATTTAATTTTTAATGGTTCTGCTTCAGAGATGGGAGTGAAAAACCAAAAAAACCTAAAAAATGATACGAAATCCTCAAAAAATAAGCTTAAATCGATACTTAAAATCTAGATTTTCACCCCTATGTACAAACAAATTTTTTTTTTTATTTTGGAAACAGTACCTACTCAATATATTCGAGTAGTTCTGATATTGTCACAGATAACAGAGAGAGTTGAGTATGTTATCTGTGAATATTGTTAAGCGGGTACTTTCTTATTGCGACCATAACTTTATGAAACCGGTTGCGTATGTCCAAGGTTTTTATCCTACCTTTATTGCTGAAAAGTGCCCGAACAGAAGATCCACCCTGTATATTTTCACAACTCACCAAATTTAACTATGGAGGTCATATAAGGTAGAAATATCTTAAGATGGCCCTCTTGCTTGACAAATGCGCAATCATAAGTATCTTCATCTCCGCGAAGACCTTTCAATATATTATTTATGAGACGATAAGCAGCAACAGCAGGAGCAAATGCTACAGAGCCACCATCTTCATGAATTTTAATGCTGAGCACTTTCTCCTCACCGTATGCCATACCCTCTTGAATAGCATTGAGCACCCTCTGGAACGTAAGTAATACAGTTAAGAATTGGTGTTTTCGTCGATGACTAAAATAATCAAAAGTGGGTGCAGGAATTTGGACGAGAATTGAATTGTTCTCAAGTCAAAACCATTCATTAAAAACTCGCCAACGTTTCGGAGACCATTACTTCTGAATCAAGGCTGTGGGACAGGGAACAAATCTTTATAGATATTTTTATAAGATGAAGGCCACGACAAAGCAAGTGGGGGATATGTGGCGCAAGCAGTTTAGTGTTGATGCAGTTTTTTCATTATTTATTTAGTTGAGACAGAAGGAAAACATACAGGTGAGAACTCGATGCAGTATTCACATTTTGACACTATTTACCATACAAGATCATAATGATTGAACTAATCATATGAACCAAAACTAAAACAACATTAGTCAATAGAGACAAGCAAATCAGAAAGGGTTTAGTAATTTAACCCCACAAAATATTTTGAACTGTTGGGGTGTCGGACATTGAAAACATCAACAACGTAAGAACTAGAATTAAATGTGGCCAATACTCTAGACAGAGGCGAATTCTGAGTAACATTAAGTAAACGGAATGGAAGTGCGAATAACTCACAGGATCTCAGTCTGCTTTCCGGTACTTTAGAACCTATTGATTCGAGAATTTCCGGGACAATATACCGGCAATTCTCGGATCAATTGACTAATTTCTATAGTAGATCGTCCATCCTCCTACGATTTTCTAAGCTTTATATTCTGAAGTTATGCTGAATTTCGAATTTCTGAATGATACGAATCTCAGGAATTCATGCTGAACACTTTTTCGTCTATTCATATAACATCCATATTGTGGATTCCATATTGATGTTGCGAAATTGAGTCTACTGAACACAATTGAATAATACAGAGTCAATAGACTTTCATGTTTTTTTTTTTGAAGAGAATGTTTGAAAACAAAGCTGAGCATTGTATTCGATGCGTCAACTCCGTTTATTTGCATGTCGAATGTCATATTGTCCGAAATCACTCCCAGATCCTTCATGGAATTCAATTGTTTTATAATCACTAGATTGAAAGTAGAATTCAATTCAACGTTGTTAACATTCTTAGTAAAGGATATTTCAAAGCACTTCTCGAAATTCAAGAATAGAAAATTTTGACGGCAGTATTCATAAAGTCCCTCCAAATCTTCTTGAGCCTCATTCAGTCTCCAAGATACTTATCCTCGAAAATACATTGGAATCATCAGCTTACACCAAGAACTTATAACGAAAGCAGCAGAACATATTGCTCGAATAAATTATGAAAAGCAGGCACCGCAATTGGGATCCCTGAGGAACACCTGATCCATTAGAAAAAATACTTGAATTTTGTTCATTAAGGAAAAAATTGGGATCTATTCAAATTTTAAGACTGTATCCACCTCAGCGAGCTTCCGCATATATCCACCTCCGCAAGCCGTCGTAGAAGAACACAATGATTCATTATGTCAAATGCCTTTTTAAAATCTGTATAGACAGCATCCACCTGGAAGGGTTTTCAGCTGTTATAGAGATTTCCAGAAAATCACTAATTCCGTTTCGAGATTACGATCTTTGATATACCCAAGTTGATTTTCTGTTATGGTGTGCTTCGCATGATTAGAAACGAAATCTTGTACCAATGACTCGAACAGTTTCGGTTTATTTGAGAGTATGGATATAGGACGATAGTTCTTTATATTCGTTTTACTGCCTGCTTTTTGAATAGGTACTATTTTCGAGAGATTTCATCTTTTTGTGAGAAATCCCGCCTGGTGGAGATAAATTGAAAATAATTGTGTGGGGCTGAACGAAAAATATTCTTGTTTTTCGAAGAATATCCGGTGGAAATTTTTGTTGGAAACCTCAGGTTCGTGTTCAGTAGCCACAAATTTTCCCCGCAAGAAAAAATGAGAACAACAAAACTTTCCAGTATCCCGGGTTCTTCGACCAAGCCTATTATTTTCATTTAATTTAAGAATGGCATATATGTCAAATTGTAATCTGGTTTTTATTCTATTAAACGAAAATGTCTACCGGGTTTGATAACTTCTTGCCGGGATTGGATCCTGATGTAACTGCAACGACAGTTTCGGCGGATACCCCTCCAATAATAGGGCAAGTTGTGTAGAAGGCATTCACATTCATGACTTTGGAAATCCAGTAATTAACTCTCATTGATGCATAATTTGCAGCACCTACAATCTTCACTTCGGGTACTTTCACTCCGGCCCTGCAGTATTCCTGAAAAAAATCAAGACAATGTAGATTTGTAACGCGGGCCTAAAAACTGCACTGTTACTGTGTGAGTTAGGAGGCGCCGTTTGGGACAAAAGTATGTTTGCAAATATATTCTTTTTCGGGTCGATATATTCATCAGCTGTGCCAACAAACAGGGTTGCGCGAAAGTCCGCACTAAAATTAATGTTTTTCGAACAGTGACTTAAAAGAAAGCTGAAACACTTTTATTGTTTTCGAATTAAATCCATTTTTCGGCAATAAAATAAAATATTTTTCTTGAACCCTTAGCTGCAACCCCACGTAACTTTTTTTTCAAATGTAAACATATGTCGTGTATAGGCTAGTGACGGATGAAATCTTACCATAGTATTTTTTATTTTACTTATGTGGTTATTATAGGAAATAAGAAAAAACTCTTTGAAAAACAAAAACCTAATAGAACCTGATGTCGATATGCTATCTTTCATTCTGAATGAGCTTTTATGTTACACCTTCAAAATAAAATAGCAAGGAGGTATTCAACATATGATGTTTTTCAAGAAGATAAATAAATTGTTTCATTTTTGTGCCATCTTTATTGCCTCGATAAATGATGATATTTTCATCATTTCAAAATTGTATTTCTTTGTCAAATCAAATTGAAATGTCAAGTTTATTAATCTTTGTACCCCTAAAGTGTTCTCTTTGAATTTGTTAATCAAAAATGGTATTGTAAGAAAGGCAGCGTATCATATGCTAATAATTTTTTCGTTCCTAGACACGGCGAGGTATTCCTATCTGTAGTAGATAGGAATAGTGTATTGACATAGTGGATAGTTTGTGATCAATGATCATATATAGGTTAAATGCCGATCGCTGATGATTTAGACATTTTCTTCATGAAAACTGACAGGAATGGTTATCAAAACTGACGAATCCACAAAATTGCTTACCTAGAATGAATCCGAATGCCCAAACAGAACACTGTCGGTAAAAATATTGAACATAACGTGATAATCAGCTCAAAATTTTATTACATTAAATACTCGAATGGAAATATTTCGAATAAATTCCGCTCTGTTTAGGTAATACTTTTTGAGAACTAATGATTTTTCAAGAGTTTCAAACCCTGAATCATTCGTCTTGCCCTATCGAAACATTGTAGATGATAGTAGGTATTCGACTTAACATGAAAATCAGCTGAAAATTCGATTTCATTGCCTACCTGAATGTCAATGTGTTGGATCAGTCCCATATACAGGGTGAGTCTTTGACCTTGCAGAATATTTTAACAGAATATTCCTGAAGTCAAAAGAACACTTCTTTCCCTTACCATTTTTTTCCGATTCGGCTGGGTTCGTAAGATACAGACTGTTAAAAATCCATAAAAAAATTTAATTTTCGATTATATCTCGCGAACGATCTCATCGAATGAGATGATTTTTGGAATATAGTTTTTTATTGATACGATCAATGTTCCTGGATTACAAAATTTCATCCGCATCATCCAGTTTCTTTAATATGACCATAACATTCCATAAAAATACCAGAAATTCAAAGAATCCAACTTTTAGAAATAATTCGAATTCCATTCAACGAATTTTAGACCACTATGGAAATTAAAAGTATTCCTTATTTTTTTCCGTATGATGCGCCGTTTTCGAGTAATCTGAAATTCAAAAATAAAAAATATCTGTGAAATTCCGAGAATTGGGTACTTTGGCTGAATGCAACTCTGTTCAAAAAATCCACAGAATTAAATTTTTCCGCAATGTCACGTCTAAAAGTTGAGAATGGAATCCTAGCATTTTTTATTTAGAACGATTTGTAAGCGGAGTAGCCGACTTTGTCCAATTCACAATGGGCAATTCCAGTGATGTATTCATCAGGTTTTCCATACTACGATTATTATCACCAAGACGAAATAAGAAGTTTCTCCAAAATAGGTTTCCATCCCAAAACTATATATGTGTTGTACAGTGGTGATTCGGTCCTGAATCCATTCATGAAGCTTCCTTTGCAATTTCGAGCTAATTTGTGTAGTATAATTGATTAACTTCTCACTTTTCCATGATAATGGGGATTCTTACTGGTTTGAATGCAATCTTTCTGCTGATTTCTTGAAATTATGTACAGAACTTTGATAGTATTTATTTTGAGGTATTCTTCAAATGCGCATTGCGCTTTCATAACATAACAACCATGGTGGAAGAAAGCCACAGATTTATAGTTCAGTTCAGAATCATAGACTACACAAGTGTATACATAGAATTAGCATATTATGTGTTGTTTGATTTCGAAGAGTACTTTCCTCCTATTCGTCAATTCGGCAACGTTTGTACGTTCATAAATAAATTAGGTACATCTGTTTTATTTATTTATGAAAATGAAAGTTTGAATGGGATATGTCTGAATCTGATAATTCTTGGAGAAAATGAAATAAACAGAGAAAATTAATAATTACAAATTGAAGATGAATCTCAAAGCTAATATGAGTGATAGCTAGATGAATTCCGCATTATCGAAAATGAAACCAAGAGAAGAATATTCAACTTTTATCGCCCACGAAATTTGGAATAACTAACTTGTTTATTGTACTATAAATACAACTTTTTTCACCAACTGGAATGTAAAAAGTAAGTTGACACTTGTTTTTATAACAGAGTTGCTTATTTCGAAGATTTGAATGGTATATCTTATGCTTGGAAAAACTTCAGTGTTCAGGTTTCCAGGGGCGGCTAGCCTATTATGAAAATTTATAATGCCAATATCTTTTTATCTAGGCCGAATCGGAAAAAATGGTAGAGGACAAATGCGTTTCTTTCAGCTTCAAGAATCTTCTGTTAAAATATTCTGCAAGGTCAAAGACTCACCCTGTATATTCGAGTTTTGGTTGAGTCTAATCACCACCCTGTATTTTTTACCGAGGTAACTGACAATTTACTTTTTTTTGGTTTAAACGTAGTAACGAAATTGAATGAATTCAGAAAATATGATTTTCCCTTCCATTACCAATAGAATTTCATTATTTCTCCCCTCTAAAATGTATATGTTGAGTTCCTATCTACATCCGGATAGTACCCACCATTCCAAATAAAATACTTCAACAACTCATTGGTAGTTCTCAACTATATCATGCTGATTATTCGAGCTTGAATATCTCAATTCATTCCAAAAACTTAGGTTTGTATTTATTCGAAAAATGCGATATGTTCAGTGAAGCGATTGTATAAAGATATAATTATACTATGCTATTTATACTATTCTATACATGCGTACCAGCCTTTGTATTTTTCTTTTTGTGTTAGTAGGTTTTAAAACTCATTTCCTGTAATTTTTATAATAATAATAATATCCAACGAGTCCAAGCGCTCTTTCCTCGAGATTTTTTACCTCGTCTAATTTTTTGTCAATGGATAATTCAAATCATCACACAAGCTCCGCAATTCTCATCACGAATTTCGTTTACTGATGAGGCAAGCTTTTCTCGGGAATCTATCAGAAATTTCCATAATAATCATATAATCCACACGAAATTGCTGAATCTTAATTCCAACATTCAATTTTCATTGAATGTGTGGCTTGGAGTTATTGATGATTATCTAATTGAGCCATATTTTCTCCCAATAATAATAATAATAAGGTTTATTGATCCTTTTAGACATAATGATTTTATGTATAGGACAGGTCACGAATGAACAATTTACAAGTGATTTTCTTACTCGTCATCCAAAAACTCATCTACAGTATAATAACATTTTTGCAAAAGCAATGACTTGACTTCCTTCTCAAGTCTATCAAGAGTTAAGGTTCGCAATCTAACAGGAAGATGATTGAATAGCCTGAAACCCTGGTACATCGGTGACATTTCGTACTTAGTAGTTTTGTGTTTGGGAAAGGATATTATTTCCTTGCTTCTTGTATCATGAGAATGTGAACTCGAAAGTTTCTGAATATGGTTCTCGTTCTCCTTAATGTATATGAGACATCTCCAGATGAAAATGGAGGCCAATGTAAAAATACCATTCTTAATAAATAGGGTTCTACTAGATGATCTCGGAGCAGAGTTGGATATCGTACAGAGCATTCATTTCTGGATTATGAAGGCTCTATTAACTTCCGAGGAATTTCCCCATAGCAGAATATTAAAGGCTAGATGACAGAACACCAAGCTGTAGTAGGTGCTTATAATGTAGGTATCTTACGGGAAGCGTGTCCTTAATTCTTGCTATTACATAGTATGAACTGTTGAGCTTCTTGCATACTGCTCCAATATGCGCACCCCATTTCAGATGTCGGTCAATATGAACACCGAGAAACTTAATGCTTTTTTTATGTAATACTGGTGTCCTCAAAACGGATCACAAATCTCCCGGAATCAACATTTGAAAGAGTGAAATCAATGCATTCCGTATTGGCTACATTGAGCATAATAGCATACAACTGGCCCCATTCAGCAAAGGTTCTCACCCAAAGCTCACACAATTCCTGCAACTCCCTCAATGTGTTCGCAGAAAAAGCTATAGAGGCGTCATCATCAGCGAACAAGATTATTCTTATGATTTTCAGAAGAAGTTGCTGTCGATAATACGAACTGAATTTTGCTTTTCAAATAAATTGGAAGGTCGTTGATAAATAGCAGGAAAATAAGTGGTCCCAGGAAAGATCCTTGCGGTACACCCAGCGTTATATTCCGCTCACTGGATAAAAATTCTCCAACTCTCACGGAACACACTCCTACATCCAGATAACTGCGAATCCAATCCAAGAACACGCCGTTGAAGCCAAAATCATAGCATCTGTTCAGCATGAATTCATGGGAGAGACTATCAAATGCTTTAGACAGGTCGAAAAATATTCCCGCAACACAATTACCAACATCAAGGCATTCATAGATGAATTCCATAAAATGTAAAGACCATATCTGAGTTGATCGGCCAGGTCTGAAGCCATGCTAGGCAGTATCAAGTATTTGAATCTTATCCAGGTACTTCATCATTCTATTGAACACTATTCGCTCAAAAACCTTAGAAAATATGCTCAGATGGATATAGGATGATAATTTAAAATACCATTTACACTATTTTTCTTGTGAAGTGGAATAACAATTGCCTTTTTCATGAAGCGAGGAAACACATCTGACGCAATTGAAAGGTTGACAATATGAGTGAAATTACGCTCTACCCCCGCTCCTATCATTTTCAGAACCCTTTCGGAGATTCTGCTTACTCCTGAACTTTCTTTATTGTTGAGGGATCTCGAAACATCGTAAACCTCATGCTCCAGCACTGGATGGAAGGAAAAAGTTGTTGGCGAATGACTGGCGAATATTTTCGCTACAACCTTAGGCTCCTCGTATACAACGCCATCGATGTTCAAAGAAATGGACTTCTGTTCTGCGCTCCCACGGTCTGTCATTTCATTAACCAAAGTCCACACTGTTTTATTTTTATTGTCTGATTTTTCTATTAGGTCACTATGGAAGTTATATTTTGTCTTCTTCAGTAAGAGACGATAAGAAGCTTTGGCCTTTTTATATAAATCAAGGATCGATAGGTCATTCAAATTTGAATGTAACCAGTGGATTTTCTTCAATTCTTGTTTAGCTTGTATAATTTCAGGGGTAATCCATTTTTTCCTACCGTTCTCTCTGTTATATCTGATGAGTGGACAACATACTTCGAAGGTACTTATAGTGATATTCATGAAATGCTCAAAACAATCGTCGACAGTGAAGATAAATGATCTCAAAACTAAAATTAGAGACATGATCAATGAATTTGTTTTAATTTGTTGACTCAAATCTCTCACCAATCTTTAAACAGGTTTTCTTCTCAGATCAGGTTCAGTGGATAGTTCGAGTGAAATAGCCCGGTGATCACTTATAAATGTTTCAAGAACCTCAATATTACAATTCGATAAAATTGCATTAGATATAATACTATTGTAGGCCATTGAATCTCCTCAGAGATAGATTCGTCTATTTCTAAATGTCAGAAACAACATTGTAAAATACTGAAGGTTAGATTGTCAAATGTTGCAAAATGGCGAATGAACCCCCTTATTCAATTAGTATAGTATAGAATAATCGACTTTAGAGACTGAAGTACGACCTGTTATATCAGTAAATACTCTCGTAGGAATGTTTGATGAGACATGTAGATCATAGAATTCAATTAAATCTATAAGTAATTTGTAATTAAGACAATTGTTCTTCAAAAAATAAATGTTCAAATCACCACACAGAAAGATGTACCTAATCAGTTAAATGAAAACACTGGTTCAGTGCAAGTGATATTATATCAAGAAATATTTCTACATTACCAGAGCATGGCCGATAAACGCTCAAAACACAGATGCGGATGTTTTGAATTGTCACTATTATTCCACTGATTGCGCGGTGCATTTCCTCCCAAAATCTGGACAACCTCAATTCTTCGATTGCTGACCCGTCTTGACGTGAATCATTGATCCGCCTCTATTTGGGCGACAATAACAGTCAGCATGCATGTAAGCAGGAATGGTCATGGTTTTCAGGCTTTTCCGGTCACACCAGTACTCAACAACGCTTACAATGTGGGGATTACTTTCCTCAAGAAGTGATTCCACGTTTTCTATCTTACTCTTGATGCACTGCACATTTATTTGTATGATTTTGATGGTGGATGTAGCTATCACCTTTTTCAAGATGTTCGATCGTTTGTCGTCTTCGGCAGAAAAAAAAAGAAATGAACAATAGCTTTATTTGGCTAGTTTGATTCTTCAAGAGCTTTCTCATAGTCACAATTAGGATGAAGTACCTTGAAGGATGAATAACTATCCGGAAACCTCGATAAAAGTTTTTCACATTTCACAATAGCAAAGTTTGTATTTAGAAAACCATCTAAGTCCTCAACAGTAGTTTCTGGCTTCAAATTAGTTACATGGAATGCCCTTAATTTCTCGACTCCCTCGACGGGTGAAATCCCTGAAAAGCTTCGAACAACCAAGGGACGATTTCGTCCAGGAGTTGAACGCTTACGTGATTGAATGGAGACGCAATCTGCCATTTCCTCGAAGAAGAGTTACCCCAACTTTTTGATGATATACCTCTGTGCAAATCAGGCAAGAACTATGGTTCATGCATGATGGTGCTCCAGCCCGCCCACTTTAGTAATAACGCTCGTCTCCACTTAGACGAAGTTTATGCAAATTGCTGGACGAGGAGGCACCCAGAATTGGCCAGCCCGATTTGCGGATTCGAAACTTTTGCATTTGGGGTTTTCTCAAATCACTGATTCATTCCACTCCCGTTGAAAACATCGATGATTTAAGGCATCGTATCATCGAAGCATGTCAGGCTATTAGAAATACACCAGAATTATTTCAAAGAATACGGAATTCAATTAGACGAAGGGAAGAGTCCTGCATTTTGGTCGAGGGGCGCAATTTCGAACATTTATTATGATTTTTGTAATTGAACTTTTGTCCGCGTTATTATCAGTTTTTGTTATTTTTAATGTTATTAGTAGTACAATTATTGTTCAATCCACTCTTATTTACAATATTCCCCAACCAAGTAAAAATGCGATTGTTTCAAGAAAGTTTTATTTAGTTGTGAAAAAAGTTTGAAGTCATTATGAAACTGTCTAGAAATAAGACGAAATCAGGACAATAAAACAATTTGTCATATGACTTCATTTGACAGCAACTTACTTGATTTACAGTGATAACCTCTCTGTGAATTTATGGAAAGAGAGTCTGAGCAGTATTTTATTTTTTTGTGATCAAACTAACAACTTTATGATAAAAAGTCAGGACATAAAAAAGTTGCAGATTGTTTCTGTCTTTCCAAAAAAAATTTTTAAAGAGGAAAATATAAGAGCATTAAAAAGTTATGATGCAAAATATTATAGGGGTTGTTTTTTTCAGCCCCCTTGTGATTACATTTTAGGGTACCTAAAAAACACTCAAAAACTGCCATTTGATAAATATCAGTTATCTGCCAAATTTCATTCTTTTAAAATTTTTTTTGATCTTCTTATATAAGAAGAAGTTAATACGTGTATAGAT
This sequence comes from Myrrha octodecimguttata, assembly GCA_958510865.1. NCBI lineage: Eukaryota > Metazoa > Arthropoda > Insecta > Coleoptera > Coccinellidae > Myrrha > Myrrha octodecimguttata. The sequence goes on along the minus strand of OY294058.1, from coordinate 17,429,408 downwards.
TGCCGCGTTGGCAACGAAACAAGCGCGTAAAAGCTCCTGACCTCACGTCAGTGCTGCATGATGAACCTCAAGCTATCCATAGTCAATTATATCTGTATATATGGAAATATCAGAAAAATTTAATTTCGAATAGGTTTGTCGACGGAATCATTGGAAGATTTTTACCCATTCACGAATTCGACCTTCCTAACTAAGCCACATATCTACTCAATAAATATAAAGTCTCCAAGCCGTTTCTTTCGGAAGTTATTGTTACTTCCGGCCTAATCACCGACCGTGAACAGCTCAACTTTCGAAAGAATCTACTCGCAGACTTATTAAGTGTAGAGTAGGTTTGGAGTTTGATAACGAAGGCCGAATTCGCGAATTGGTATAATCCACCCAATTATTCGATTTAAAATTTTATTTTCTCAATAGGTATTTCCAAAAATGCAGATAGAATCGAATCGAAAAATGACAGCTTGGAGATTCATACAAAATTTCGTGAGTATCAAATCTGAAATATTCGTGAAAAAAAAATTTCAAATTTCGCAAATTTTTGAATCAGCATTTGCCAACTGGTTATCAAGATTCATCATGACCGCATCAGTTTGGTTTGAAGTTTTTCGAAAAACAACGATACCTAGGGAAAACCCAAGAAATTTGAGATATTTTCCCCAATATCTCGATAATATACGATTAGTGATGCCCACGAGAGTCTCGTTTTCGAGAGTCTTGTTTCGTCTCGTCCCGAAAACGAGATGAGACTCGTAGACGAGTCCATGAATTCTTCATACGAGACGAGACGAGACTTTTATGAAGTGTCGTCTCGATTCTCGTACGAGAGTTTAGTAGGTCTGGAAAGTCTCGCAAGGTGCCATTTAATTCCAATCAAAATGAAATCATGTTTTATTTTCATTACCTGAAAGTTGATGGATTTCAACAGAACGTTTTCATATTGAATAGAATTTAATTGCTAAACTTCCTATTATTAATTTAATCAATCCTACTATAAGATCGATGAGATAAATACATCCAACCCAGCATTGAGACTTTGATGATCATATTCTTCCCTTACTTATTGAAGAGATCGATAAAATTGGTGAGTGCATCGTGATAAAAATTATGAAATATTCGTGTTCAGTAAGAGAAACAGCAAATATGAACTAATTGAATTCATCAAAATTTGTCTCGATTCGTTCCTATATGGCTCAGATGATAAATGAATTTTCGATACATTCAAAAACATTATTGGAATCATATTTCCATCTCTCGATTAAATAACCCATGGCCGATTACACAAAACTACGATTGTCCGAACAAAGGCTTGATTAGCGACCAACAGTAAATTCTGTGCTCCATTACAGTTCAACTTCGTTCAAAAAGTTTCGTGTATTGTTATACTGTCCATCAGTATTAGCATTGAAATAAAGATGCACAATTTTCAAAAAATAACATGAAAATTGTCATTATACCGTCGTTTAAGAATTCGAGTTTATGAATTAAGTTGTCGACAATGCATTAGCGTGTATCTAGACAAAAAAGGTTGAACCATCGCAAAATAAGGTTCGAAGAGTGCCAGGCATAACTCAAATACCGAAAAGATAACTCCAATTTCGTGCGATTTCTTCGAAACAAACAATACCCCCCCAGATCTGAATAATCTTGAAAATCCACATGTGGTACCGAACAGCAAGAAATTGTGCACTTTTGGATTCTACCAGTACCTAAATAAACCGCCAGTAAAACTTCTAAACAAACAGATTTCGAAATTCTCAAGAAATGAGCATGCAGAACACATTTGAATTCCTCCGTACGCTTGAAAGAGACCAGTTCGAAAATGAAGTACTACGACTCTTGGGCCACTGTTGAACCCTAATAAAATATAGTGATGTTACACAAAGTAATTTCTTTCATTCTATTTCAAACACAAAGTTTCCGACTACCCTATCCAATATTTGCAGCAATATTCTACAGAGAAAGTTCTTATAGTAGGTAACCAGTAAGAAACGCTCTAATCCGCATTAGTAGCCTACCCCTGATACTAAGATGTTAACGTATTGTTAGGAGTCTTTTTAAAGGGACTTGGTCGAAGGCCTCAGAGAAGTCCAAGTAGATCACATCGATCGAGTTTCCAGCATCGAAGGCCCTCGTCCAGTCACTAACACACCGCAGAAGATTTGTGATCACTGATCTACCCGGCAGAAAACCTTGCTGCTCCGGTGGAATGATGCCGTTATCCAGAAGAAAGTCTAACATCTGAATGAGTATCAAACTCTCACAGATATTGGAAGCAACAGCAGTCAGACTTATTGGGCGATAATTGGTTGGAGAAAGTTTGTCGCCTTTCTTGAAAATTGGTGTAATCGATGCATTCAACCACAGGGAAGTTTGTGTGAGGGTTTCGAAAGACTTTTCAAAAGAGCGCTAGTGGTTCGGACAGGAAACCAGAGCAACTTTTGAAGATTCTCGGCGCGAAACCATCAAGTCCGGGCGAGGAGGACACCTTCAGTGCCATCAGTTCTTTCTCAACCACCCCCCGCATGGAATGAAATATTGCATAGGTCTGAACTGGTGCGAGCACATCTCACAGTTGGTAACTGTCCATCAGGCTCAATTGTACGATGAGGAAAACGCAGCAGCCAAAACCTCAGCCGACTCCTAGTTGTCAGTACAGACAGTTCCGGAGGAATTTCTGACCAAGGGAACAGATACTTTGGTGTTCAAAAAATACCCAACGTATTTATGAAACCTCTTCAACTCTTGACGATGAGGCAAGACCAGACTCGTAGTTGTTTTTTTGCTTGCCTGATGGCGCTGGATAGAGTATTCGAATATGTTCCATACACTCCGTAGTCCTCCGACTTCCTGTGTCTCGTGTATCTCCGCCAAAGTATCTTCTTATGGAGAATCATACCACACAAGATATCGTCGATCCACGGTTTAGGGTCGGTATTATAAAAGTTAACTGGAAGTTATATTTAACTTTAACTGATTACTAAGCAGTAATTTCCAGTTAAAGTTAGATTTGCAGGGTTATCTTCATCTGGTGGTTTGGGTATCAATTATAGTTAAAGTTAAAGTTAAATCGTTTTTTTCCACAGATTCTCTGTCTTTTCGGCTGACATAAGGGGAATATAACCCCGATTTTATTGATGTTATGATATTTTCGGAAACATGTTAGCTAGATATATGCACTTCATTTTTAAAGAACTTTTAATTCACGATGACGAAGATGACATGAATATTGTTGAACATTCTCGTCGAGAAATATTCACTACATTTTTGAAGAACTTTTAAGTGACTATGACGATGATGCTATGAAAATTGTTGAATATCCTTGTTGAGAAAGGTTATTTAGAAATCGGCTGAACCATTTGAACTTATGGGAAGAAATGGAATTCAAAAACCGATTTCGCTTATCTGGACACTCTGCACGCCTGTAATGGAATACGTATTCTTAGAAATCGTGCTTTGACGCTAGTGATGCAAGTGTGTTGATTACACGCAGAGTTTATGCAGCTTGTTCTTTCTTGATAGTTGCTGGAGATTTTAGGGGTTTTCACAAATCAACTATACTGACCGTATTACCAGAAATGTGTCATGGAAAATTGCATACTTATTATCTATTCACATCAGAATGCCTGCTATAAACCTCACTCGAGTAATAATCCAATCTCGAGAGTTCCTCATGGCATATTATTGTAATGAAAATATCAGTTACTTTTTTTGTTCAACTATTATAAAATGTAAATGAAAAAAAAATCATTGGCATGTATTCTTTTCGGTGCCTAATATAACAGATAATAGTTGTGAAGGCGTAATGAAGCATAATAATTTATACACTTTATTTAACTTTTAAGATGAAAGGAAATCATCACAATTGCAATGGATACTTTCCCTAGAGTAATGGCCAAACTGGTAGCTGTACAAATTCTAGATATCAGGGCTCGGTAACCCGGAGCCACACAAAACATTACCATATTTTTTAATTGAATGACAATTTTTGCAAATTTAGTGTTGAGATTATTACCACTCCCAGCGTCAGTAGAAAGTACTTGCCATTGGTGAAGAGTGAAGTATTTGTAAAAAAATTCTGTACCTAATTGGATTTGGACAAATTTTATTGTAATTGTTCAATAATTCCTGAATTGATATGTATCTCATTATTGTCAAGGTTTTTCCTTTTAAGCTTTCATTTCCAATATATTCATTAGTGGAAGTAGTTTTCTTAGTTAGGTGACCGAATAAATACCCAAACATCCCTTCCATATTGTGAAAAGTATAAGAATTCAAAATTGATCATTGCAACTCCCCCTCAAATCAGTAACTCACTTTCTATTTTAATGAAACCACAATCCATTAAGCTCCCTGATACATAGTGCGAATATTTGTCAATAAAGGATTTGTTTATTCCTATCATGTCTTGAAAGGGAGTATTTTTCCAAAGTCCAGCTTTTCCAACCCAGAAATTGGTGGTTAGATTTATTACAGAATCTTAAATTATTTCCTTCTCCTTTTCATAGAAATCATCACAGTATTTCTTGTCTATGATAGAAATGAGTCTTTTATAATTCCGACATTTTTTAGCAAAAGTTTAACTGTCAGTTAAATTTAAAGATAACTTCCAGTTAAGTTTTATAATACCGGCCCTTAGTGTGATTGGTGGAGATCTCTTTTAGGGATGTGTTAGCCTGTATAGCGGATTCCAGAACTCTCCACATATCGTCTACACCAGAATGCGGAAGGTGTTCCCTCCAGTTAATACTAGCCATTTTTCTATTAAGGTTGCTGAATTTGATGATCTCGAATGTTCCACGAATTATTCACTTGTTTGAAGCGACGCTCAACTGGATTTTTGATTTGAGTGTGAGATGGTCTGATTTCCCGAAAGGGGGGAGATATTCGATTTCTGGGATCAAGTTGTCGACATTTACCAAGACAAGATCCAGCAACGATGGTACTTGATTTTGACGATATCTTGTTGGCTTTGAAATGAGTTGTTCAAGACTTGTATCGTGCACCATTTCAGCATAAGAAGGTGAGGGTGACGAAGATGAAGACAGAGTGACCAGAGGCCAAACAAGGTCGGGAAGGTTAAAATATCCAGCTATCACACAGTCGCCCACTACCGAAAGCTGAGTCGGAGTGATCAACGAGAACAGAATCATAGGAACAGTGACGGTGGCAGTTGATACAACCAACCAATCGTGGATTTTTATATGAATGAAAATATTATCAATGCCAGGGGTATGAATTCGAGAAGCTTGAATTGTGGAAGCGTGAACAATTTCCTGTTTCACATGAATGCATACACCCCCCTGGCCAACAGTAGCCTGGTATATGTACCACTAAATCTAATATGTTGGGATGAAGCCAAGTTTCAGAAATTAAATAAAAGAGGGAAAATGGAGATCTTTGATGGTGAGGAGTTCGCCGTGTATAGAACATAAGGATTGAACATTTAATTACACGACTGTCCACTCAGAGAGCTGGCCTATCAGTTTTTCGGGACTCCTGTGACATCTCTTCTGACCATAGCTGAGGTGCCCTTGATGTATTTAATGGTCAAATTTTTTTTCCCAGCAGACTCCCTATATTTTAATTGGTCACGGAGCTCCCCCAGTTTGGCGATCTGTTTAGGTATTTTATCGTCAACCAGTATTACGTTCTTATATTTGGGTATATTAAGTAGATTCGTTTTTTCCCTTAGAGGGTGCCGACAATATGAGGACTAGTGAACGTCACCTTCAAAATACGTGGTTGGTTTGATCGTGTCTTTTCAAGCAGAGTAGCCCTAACAGCAGTGGTTTGAGCAATAGGATCAATACTCTGCAGCACATCATCATTATTTATATTTTCGTCTGGACTCTCTGGTTCCGGTACGTTTTTCAGAATCACGTTGAAGGAGCGCATTAAGCGATCGAAGATTTCAGCTGATCCATTCTACGCATCAAGAGAGACTGAAGACGCAGCAGATGCCAGAGCATTATTATCAATATCTCGTTTGATTTCGCGATCGTCATTGATTACAGATTCGAAGTTCGAGGCAAGAGCCCCATGCGAACTTTCCAGAGAAGTTATTTTTGTTTCGCATTCGGAAGTTGCAGATCGATAGACATCAAGTGTCCTCGAATTGTTTTCAAGTGTTTCTCTACATTTTGCCAGTGATCTTATTCATAAGGAGTGATAAATGTTCCAAAGTTATAGGCTGATCACTGCCTGAACAAGATTGGGATTCTCTGCGCAATAAACGCATTCACAACATTGGAGCTGAATGTCATCAGTGACAATCACCGAGCACACTGGACAATTACCCGGCATAGTTTATTTTTCTTTCTTGTTCAATTATTGAAAGTGTACGAATGTACGATGTATTTTGTGGGGGGGAGAAAATGGGTGAACTCTTCACTCTTGTGGGCCTTAAGGAGAGACTCTAACAGAAGTGGAGGGCCACGAGTAGAACGTAGAAGTAGAACGAGGACAGAGGAAAAAATAATGGAAAGGCTTTTACAAATATGAAACTCGATGTTTACGAACAAGAGCGACAAATACGTAGCGTATCAACCCAGCATATGCAGTGAACTGCATATAATATATATGAATGGGTACATTCAATAATTTCAACATATTTTTTTCGAAATACAGGGAGGCTATGGTGATAATTCAAGATTAATTGTGCAGGTGAAAAAACACCCTTTTCATTGAGTTTCTGAAACTTCTTCATCGGTTTCTGATTCTGCCCTAATGAGTCATTATTCAGGTATCTCTAATTTTTTTGGCACACTCCAGTTTTCCGAGAAAAATTTTCCAAACAAGACCATTATCGAAATTTTGCTTGAAATTAGTGACTAATAGTTAGTATAGCTGTATCGTACAAGGATGATAATCTATTCAAATTCGAACTTCATATCTTATTGCTCATATTCTGTATAGAATCATTCAATTTCAAAATAACTTATTCAATTTGTTTGCACACCTCCAATATTATATTAAAGGATTATTTCTATGTTACAGCGTACATTGAGAGATTTCGATCAATAATGTATTATTCATTAAGGCATATGAGGTAATTTTCTGAATCAAATGAATTCATACAGAATAGGGGCAATTAAATTTGAACATTACAGCTTTATTATACCAGAATATTCCCACTGCTTCGAAGCGAAATTTCGAAAATGTTCCTCTTTGAAAATTTTTTCTCGGATAACCGAAGGTATGCCAAATAAATTGAAAACGCCTGAACAATGACTTATTATGGGATAATCGGAAACTGATAGCGAAATTTTGGAAACTCAATGTACAATTTTTTTTTCAGTCTCCACAGTATTTCTGAATTGATCATTATTATTATATCCCTGTATTTCGAGAAAAATATTGAAATAATTGAAGTTTCTCATTCATATTGTACTGCACTAAAAATTTCATCAAAACTGGATGAGCCATACCAAAATTATTAACAACAGAAAAACCGATTGAAGCAAAATTTCGATATTGTCGTTGTCCGAAAAAATTTTCTCGGAAAACTAGAAATGTGCCAAAAAAACTGAAATGCTTGAATTATGACTTATTATGGAGGTCGTGAACCGACAGCAAACTTTTGAAAACGCAATGTATAGGGTGTTTTTTACCAACCTGCAAAATTAATATGAAATTATCGAAATACGAACAGAATATTTTGAAAAATGTTTCACAATGCTCATTCATATTATACTCCACTGAAAATTTCATCAAAGCCGAATGAGTAATACCAAAGTTATCATTGAAAGTAAAATCGGTCCAATCGGACAAATCACCCTGTTTAGTCTCGATAGGGACCCCCAACCATAAATCAAACATTGTCTTGATAAGTCTAAACTTCTGCTGAAATCTGACGGTCTCCTCTGGAATCACCCTGCATATCCGCAAGCTATTCGTTTCTGAGATAGTGAGGTCATACTCTAGTACATATATTTTGTTAGTATTAATCGATTATTACTTATTTGAACTAACTGTTTCAGTATTGAATTTGTCTCCGTAACTGTCATCATTATAAGTATTAAATTGTGATAAATTGAAGGAATCAGCTTAGAAGAAAATGGAATTGAAACAGAATATTTTCTTCAAGCTATCCGACTCATCTCGAATTAAAAAGCTTGACCTTCATAATACAAGCATGGATTATTCAAATCTCAATGAGTCGAAAACGATTGCTCGTAGTGACCCATAACGGGAATATCATTTTCTAACGAAGATGTTGATTCTTTCATTAGAAAACATACTGCAGGCGTACGTACAAAAAAGTTATAAAATTTCAAATGACCGAAGAGACATATACATATGTATATAATGAGACTCTTACTAAAGATACAAACTCACATGAAATTTGACCATTTCTACATGCCACAATCTAACTCAGATATCATAATTATTCAGATTTATTCTGGAGAAAAACAACGATAAGTGAAAAAACACGAATTTTGACATATATTCCCCAGATACCTGCGAAATTAGAATAGAATTCAATGGAATATATATTTATTCCCAATAATTATTGCGACATCATATGAATATGACAATAAAAAAAATTAGAAAAGCACTGAAGTGAAGTTCTTATTGCGAAATAGTGACTTGGAAATTTCAGTGAAATTTCAATGAAATATAAAAATTTCCAGAAAATAAATTTTTTTTCCGAATTTTTCCACGGATAATTCTTCTTATTGACACTGCTAATCTTCCAACCAAGTTTCATTTAGATCACATGAATATTTTTCGAGTTGTTGAAAAAACCATTCGGCAGATTTGGCCCATTAACGAACTTACCGAAATATTCAGGATCTTAACCTAGCCTGAAGACTTCAAAGCTCTAGGTCCTTCTTTTCGAAAGTTACAGCGCACACGGCCGGCCGGACGGACGGAATCAATTTTGACCACGAATTTTTCATCAGTGAGTCCAACCTAGTCGTTTGAGACCAATTTCGGCCCAAAATTCGAAAATTACAGACATCGTGACGAAATTATAACGCGCTGTCCCCAGAACAAGCGTGTAAAAATCATAAGACACTACTATGAGTGATAATCTTTACAAAAAATTTCGAATTCCTGTAGAGTCTACGGTTCACACTGTAATATAAGATTATATACTTTATTTTTGAAAAGCCTGTAGTCCATAATCTTCTGGATCGCCTTTGGTAGTTTATTGAACATCCTTATACCTGCATAGTGCGGGTTCTTTTCTCGCAATGTAGAGCAGTGATGGGGATATATATATGAAGATTCATTTGTCTACTATTATTTCTGTTTTTGCATTCTTCAAAATAATTATCATGTTTTCGTAAAAACAGGAGAAGTCTGTATATGTAAAGGCCATCTATAGGGTTTGTTTTGGTTTCAAATTCAGAACTGTTCGGGACGGTTCGTGTATGCGCGATTGCGATTTTTCAGACTCAAAATGGCAGTTGCGCATACTCGAACCTTCCCAAACAGTCCTGAATTGGTTCTGAAGTCGGAACCAGAACAAAGCTATAGTTAGAATGTTATTGCTGCTTAAAAGGCCCCTACATGAGTCCCTAAAACCCATTCCCAAAATAGTGCGTACGGCCCATTTCTGTAAAACAAAAATTTTCTCTGCAGAAGATGTAGCGCCCCAGAAAATGATGCAGTACGATGCTGAAGATTGAAAATTGGCATAATAAATAACTTTTAGTACATCTGAGTCAACTTGCTTGTTGACTACATTCAGTGTATATATTACAGAGCAAAGTTTACTCTTCAGTTGTTCAATATGAGAAAACCATTTCAAAGCACTGTCCACTTGAACACCGAGAAACTTTGATTGTTTGCTAACTCTAATTCTCTGATCTTTATAGAGATACCATTGCAACAGTTGAGAAAGATATGTTTGTGGTTCGAACCAGGATGTTTGTATCATCAGCATATATTACAGGTTGACAATTTTCCGTTGGTAGATACTTCGTTATATCATTTATGTAGATGAGAAATAGTAACGGTCCCAAAATGCTACCTTGGGGTACCCCCATAGTTGACACGAGTTCATCTGAGGTGTATATAATTCCCTTCACCATAACATACACTCTCTGTCTCCGGTTGGTGAGATAACTTTTTATACGGTCCAGTTGTTTATCCCTTATTCCAGATAGATCCATTTTTCTAAACAATATCTCATAGTTCACGCAGTCAAACGCCTAAGATAAATCGAGGAACAGAGCAGTCGCAACTTCACCCTCCTCCAACGCCAAGACTATGCTGTTGCTGACGTTGGCTGTTGTGGATTACATTAAAGTTTCAGGATTCGAGTTGCTAGCACCTTTTCAAAAATTTTGGAGAATTGAACTCAGCAGACTAATCGGTCAGTAGTTCACCAAGTCAGCTTGATCTCCTTTCTTGTGTATAGGCCTGATAACCGATTTAAGTGCATTATTATAAGCAAGAATGGGAGCTAGAATATGGATAGCTTTCTTGACAATACCCATAGGGATTCCATCATATCCAGTCGATTTTTTGTTCTTCATTGATCTTGCTGCTGCAACTACCTCTGATTCTTCAATATCAAAAATAAAAATTGAATTTGGAAGCCGTGCAGAATTGCGCTTGCATTCAGCTGCTGTTGACGAATTGTTACACGATAATGAAGCCATATCAATAACGAAGTATTAAATTCATTAACAATTATGTGTGAGTCTTTGTGGTTCATGTTATCAAAACTAGATTTAGGACTCCTATTAGTATGTTTATTTACTATCTACCACGTTGCATTTGATGTATTCTGTGCAATTCGTATTGTTTCACTGTACTTCTTTTTCTTCAACGTTGCAATATAGGAGTCATATTTTCTCTTGTAAGCCTTATAATTATTTTTAAATTTAGTTCTTCTTTGCTTTTCCAATGTCCAGTAATCATAGAAACATCCAGTTCATGTTCATATGCAAATAGTTCAAGAGAGTTCAAACAGTTTCCGATTGATTTTACGTTCTGGTGATCCACAGAAAAGGATTCATATTTACCATTCTGATACGCTAGTTTGTTCGTTTCATTCTTTCCGGCTGCTGAAAAAAATATCGAAAGTTAAATTCCCTCAACATAACACCCTCTTGTCAGCATTCAGGACTCAACAGTTTCTCAAATAGTTGATCGAATGGAGCACCAACGCTGAAAAATGAATTCGTGCCCTTTGTTGGTAGTTTTTTCACCTCAAAACTATCAACGCCTGCTGAACTCTTTAAGAAATCTTTCAGATCTTTTTCAGTTACATCATTTCCATATATTCTTCCCACATACAGCCATTTTCTCCTCGGAGCACCCTTTTTCTTGCTGTTAAGATCAACTTCTTTAGATCCAGTGCATAAAACAGAGAGTATGTTCCGATATACACTGAAAGCACTGTCCAGTGCTCTCACTGCGGAGAAATTCGTTCCGTTATGGACTGTCAGTATACTCACGCAGTATCCTAGAGAAATGTGTGACATCATTGGTCATCGCCATATTTGTGCTGTGAGCACTGGCGGTTTCGTGGTGAGGTGCTTTCAGTGCTTTGAGATTTGAATTATTCAAACGAGGTTATGTACGGTAAAAGTGAACTTCCAACATGTTTTTTATTTAACTGAAAAATAATAACGAATGGAATACGAATGATGGCAAGAGCTCTGGTAACGTCAAACATTTATTGGAATTCTCCACTGATATGTCTGACGATGATGAAAATCTCATATGTCTTTCTGGAAATCGAGCGGAACAAAATATCATCCCCAGAACTTTCGAATGTCTGATGATACTTTTATAAGTAATTTTCAGAAATTCACATCAGAAGTCATAGTAATTAGGATTTTCATTAACTGTTTTTCAGTGCATTTCCATTAATAACTAAATCACAGTATGAGGCGAGATACTTCTCAATTCCTAATGAATTTGAAATTCAGTAAGTCGCTATTGATCGGCCAAATAGTTGATCTTCATTTGATATTTGAAATTAGCGCCAAAAACCATTTCAGTATACTGAACTGCGTTCCGTTTTATACAGGAAGCAGTACATCCAACAATACAGTATACTGAATTGACATCATACCTCACAGTGCTCGCAGTGTATATCGGAACATAGCCAGAATTGTTTTGTTTAATGGTTTTTTTCTTCACTACCGTTCTCCATTCAAATTGAGTAGGTACTATTTCCTGTCTTTTCAAAGTTTAATTCATCTGCCATATTTTCATTATCGGCATCAAGATGTATGATCTCATTCTTCTGGTGTGCATTTTCAAGTTCTACCAATGATTTTGAAGGTTCAACAGCTCCATTTCTATTAAGATCATCCGCTACGGTTTCCCCCATAGATTCACTGACCTCGCTCGACTTTGATAGGTTGTGTTATTCCAGTTATCCGTTTCTGAATCGGGTGATTGAATTATAACTGTATTGAACTGAAACTTGGTACACTGCTGTGAAATATAGAGATCAAGGTATAAGAAAAATTTTTTCGTATATGATTTGAAGTTCCCGAAAAAAATGTAGAATTTTTTTAAAAATTGAGTGACTTATACGATCTCAACAAGATTGCTCAAAAACCGGCGCACAGTCATGTTCCAACAAAATGCCAAGTTTCAATTCAATCGCTTCAGTAGTTCCTGAGATATCAGAAAAAAAACCTCAACATTTCAAATGGCAATAACTCCGAAAGTGTTCGGCTGATTTGAACCATTAACGAACTAAACCACGGCATTCCGATGCGCGAACTACTCTGACAGTTTCAAGTTGCTAGCTCGCTCCGTTCGAAAGTAATCGTGTCCAAACGGACAGAATTGCTTTTGACACTGTATTCGTCATCAGTGATTTTAACCCAGTCATTTGAGACCACTCTTGAGAAAAAATTCGAGAAATACAGACATCTGGACAAAACGATAGCGCGTTGTTCCCCAGAACATGCGCGCAAAAATCATCAATCGAGATGATGAAGCCCAAATCTCATTTGCAAAAATTATGTACCTACTCATGAAAAAATCTTTAGTTATGGTTAAAGGGAACTTGCTACCAATAGAACAAAAAATATAAATTAAGAGTTATTCGATGTATTTGAAAAATCCTAATGTTAGTGAGTGTTCAACTAGTATGTATCTGTTTTCAGATATTTGGAGTGAAAACCCAGAAAAAACCTAAAAAATGATACTGACATAATCACAAGGACGAATATCTGAGGATAAATCAACAAATATTCCACCTTGATCAGAGCTAATCATTCAATCAACCGAAATATTATAGATATTCGTCCTTTTGATTATGTTAGTATTAGTACTGGAGCTCTCTTTTCTCCATGAACCAATTCCTATCTTAAAAAATGATGCTTAACTTGTAATGGACTTTACTTCGCCCTACTTAAAATACCCACCTGATAAACCATTGGAACCAATGATTCAACTGGTGGCCGGGCGACACAAAAAATAGCATTTCTGTTGAACTCAGTTAAATAGATAGCAGTTCTTCTGATGTCTTCAGCATTTCTTTCGAAGAGATCTTCGTAACTTTCAAATGGATTTGGGGAATGGCCCCCACAGTTTATCACCAGGTTTGTGCCCTAAACAAAATAAATATGAAGTAACAGTTACGATGAACCAGAATAAACTCACTGTTAACGCTTCCTTAAGATATTGTTCACCACTGTAAGCTACTATTCTAGTGGAGGTATCGATATTGCTAAGATCCATACCTATTCCACTTGTGTCTTTGTCATCATACAGTCTTAATTCTTCAATTATAGGGTTCTGCTTCAGCATGAGAGCTAAAGCTTGGCCCATCTCTGTAGCTGAATCCATTAGTGTTACAGTGAACCTGTAAGGTACTGGTGGAGGACATAATGAAGGAGGGGAGGTGTATTTGAAATAGTTCCTGTAGCATAATTTCAGAGTATTAACTGTTACAAAAATTTTTGATAATTGCATTGTTGATGTAGTAATGTTTCGGACGTTTCACATCGTGAGATGTCACGATGACAGGCCATATGTAAAATTAATAGTTGAGTTCCGATATTCCTGGCCAGTACTGGCCAGTAAATTTTGACAGTTGATTTTACTGGCACTGCTTTGGTAACTGTTCGTATCAGTACGAACCGTTCCGAAATTACTGATACTGGCCAGTACTGGCCAGGAATATCGGAACTCAACTATTGTTTGAAGGTGTGAAATCATAGACCTATAAAACTATATGGACATGGCTTAAAGAGAGAGGAAGCGGGCCGACAAAGAGGGAACTAGGGCGGGCCAAACCATCATAAAATACGGCAAAAATAAGACAGATTAGTTTGAAGCCATAGACTATAATAATGAATCTGTTTGAAAGTTCTATCTCTCTCTCGGACCTTTCACTTGGTTCATTATCCCCATTCGACTCTTCACAAATGGATTCGTATGCCGTGTCCAGAGAGTTTAATATGTCTATGTGTGAAATAGACAATTGTTGCGTTCCAATATTCCTAATCAGTACTGGCCAGTATCAGTAATTTCGAAACGCTTCGAACTCAACTAATATCACATTGAATTTTTGAAGATGAGCCTAATCCATGAAGGGAAGAAAATTATATGAATGAAAGATTTACATGAATGTTAGGACGCCCGCACACACGTCCACTTTCGTGCGATAGTCGCTGCGTTAGTAGCTGCCACAGCCTGTGGCAGATGAGTTTCATACATCGGCGCACACGCGGCTTCTTTTGTGGCCACCTTCGGGTCACACGGGATCACATCAGCTTTTAGTCGCCAGCTAGTAATTGGATCATGATGTCAATAAAAGGGTGTGCTCATGTGCATTCGAAAGTGACGTCAGCAACTTGGATATTCAAAGCACTGTTATCTGTGGCACAGTGGAAGTCACAGAATACAAAACACAATTGGAAGGGCACTATACATTCGTACTTTGAATGTATAATTATATTTATTAACCATTCGTGAATCAATTCACCATTTTTCAGATTAATTGTCACTTGTCTACCACAAACTTGAATCCATTATGCACTCAAATATTCATTATTTGGAAAACTTTAAAATTTAAATTTATCCTTTTCTTCATGCTGCGATGAATATTGCAACCGTAAACGGCACAATTTGAGATTTTCACGGAGACTTTTGTTGCGAAATGATGCCTTTATTTCTACCAATGTAATTGTTTTTTACTCAATGATTTTAGCACTTGGAACCACGTTAAAACACAATAAAGGACAGTAATGTTCCAGTATATTCCAGGGGATATAATCACTTGATTTAGTCTTTGATCGGCAAAAGAAGCATTAATTTTTAGCTTTGCCAAGTTCTCATTTAGACATTAATAAGATATTCAGATTAAGGTCACTGGAAACAAGAAAAGATCGAAGACATATTGGTGCTTTTTTTTAGAGCAAACATTACCATGTGCTGGTGAATTACGGCTTCGCGCATTTCGTCAACACAGCCACATTCAAGGTTCATTGAACCTAGTTAATATAACAAGGTCAAGCACTTGCCCACGGTCTGCATGCTTTAATGCTGTCAATAGCCTCGAGAAATATCAGAATTCGGCGAAAAACTCGACGTTAATAGGAAGAAACGGAGTGTCGTTCTGCAGGCTTCAGTGATTATTTTTTCAAATTTTGTTTTGGGATGTACTTAATTCTTTTGTGAGAATGTGCATGTTAGTTATTTTCCAATTTTTCACTTCACTTCGGTTTTTTCCGAAATTTCTCGAATATGAAAAAGTGGCATACTTGCGTATTCTCAAATTTTTTTCAACCATTTGCTTCGCCGGAACCTCGTTGAGACTTCTTCGTCACCCTGTGTTGACGCGTACGGAGCTAGTCGGTTGAAATGGACGACCTTCAGTTTTCCTCTGGGAAGCTTCCGTATCCGGTAAACTACATCATTTATCCTTTTTATAATTTCATACGGTCCTTCCCACTGTATCTTCAGCTTCGGTGAAAATCCTCTTCCTCTTTGCGGGTTATACAACCACACCAGATCTCCTGCGGTGAACCCTCCTTCAATGGCCTTGATGTCATAGCGCATTTTCATCTGATCACTTGCTTGCTGCATTTGACCTTGTCATGAATGTAATCTAGCTTACTCCTCAATGTACTTACGTAGTCCTTCCCAGCTACATCTTCTCCAGGCTTACAACCAAATTCTAGGTCACAAGGTAATCTAATTTTTAGGCCAAATATTATATTGGCTGGAATTTCCTTGGTAGACTCTTGAACCGGAGATCTATATGCTATGGTGAATAGATGCAAATATTCGTCCCAATCCAGCTGGTGATCGGAGACTACCCTGGCAAGATGTTTTTCCATGGTCCTATCCATTCGTTCGACCATGCCATTGGATTGGGGATGCAGAGGTGTGGTTCTTGTCTTATTAATTCCCAATTTTCTACCAACTTCTTGGAATAACGTCGACTCGAAGTTTCGGCCTTGATCACAATGCAGCTCTAGAGGTATTCCCAATCTGCAGAAGAATTCTTTGAACAATTTATCAGCAACCGTACTCCCCTCTTAATTAGAAATACAGTAAGCTTCCACCCAGTTGGTAAAATAGTCCATCGCTACCAAAATGTACTTGTTTGCTTGATCTGTTTCGGGAAAGAGGCCCGCGATGTCGATAGCTACTCGTTTCATGGGAGATCCGACGCTATATTGCTCCATTGGTGCCTTCCCTATGCCATAAGTGCCGTTAGCTGCAGCACAAGCTTTACATGTCCTACTCCAGTCTTTAACGTTTTTCTTACAGTTTATCCAATAAAACCGCTGCCTTACTTTCTCTAGCGTCTTAGTTATCCCAGAATATCCACCTGAAGTTCCATTATGTAGTATGGTCAAAACGTCTGCCATTCGACTTTTCGGCAAAATCAACTGGAGCCTCTGTTCAGATCCATAGTCGTTCTCCCAACAACGCTCCAGAATGCCTTCATCGATCTGCAACGTTTCCCATTGTGCCCAATACGACGTAACATTTTGACCCAGTCTGGAGACTTGGATTACTTTCAAGTCTGAATCTTCCTCTTGTGCTCGTTGGATTTCTTGAGGTAGTCAGTCATCTTCATTTACTGTTGTCCGTCCCAAATCGGCCTTGTCTTCCACACGTGAGCAATGGCTACAATTCTCGGGGCAAGGTCGTCTTGATAACGCATCGGCATTTCGATGGGTAGCTCCCGTTCTTTGTTTGGTATTGAAGTCATATTCTTGAAGTCTCTCGATCCATCTAGCCACTTCACAAATTCAGGAGCCATTTCAAAGCAGCATGGTCCGTTCTCAGCAGAAATTTCCTTCCGTACAAATATTTGTAGAAATGTTCTACGGATTTGATGACTGCTGAAAGTTCCCTTCTAGTCACGCAGTAATTCCGTTCTGGCTTCAACAAGACCTTGCTGAAATACCCTATGACTCTTTCTTGTCCATCCTGTACTTGTGATAGAACGCCTCCGATGGCTGTATTACTAGCATCCGTGTCGAGCACAAACTTCCCTTCAGCTCTTGCGTAGATCAAAACTGGGGCTGTGACCAGAGCCTTCTTCAGCTGTGCGAAAGCTTCAGCGCAATCATGGGACCATATGTATTCCTGTCCATCCTCTGTTAATTTTGTTAGAGGTTTGGCAACGTTGGCATATCCAGATACGAATCGTCTATAGTAGGTGCATAAGCCTAAGAAACTTCGCAATTCACTCTTGTCTCTCGGTATAGGTCAACTCTCACGCCCCCTCGAGAAACTACGTATCCTGAATATTTCACTTCTGTTCGAAATAAATTGCATTTCTTGGGACTCAGCTTTAGGTTGACTTCACGAAGTCGCTGGAAAACCTCGGATAGATTGTGAAGGTGGTCTTGAAATGACTTTCCCACTACTATCACATCATCTAAATAGACCAGACAAGATTTCCAGGAGAGTCCTCTCAATATAGTCTCCATTAAACGCTCAAAGGTGGCTGGAGCGTTGCATAGGCCGAAGGGCATCACTTTAAATTGCCACAGACCCGTTCCAATACTGAAGGCAGTTTTCTCTTTATCCTTCGGATCCAAGCCAATCTGCCAATACCCACTCTTCAGATCCAAGGTGGAAAACCAATGTGATCCCGATAGTCTATCCAGTGTATCGTCGATTCTCGGTAAGGAATAGCTGTCGTTTTTTTATTACTTGATTGAGCTGCCTATAGTCTACACAGAACCTGGTGGACCCGTCCTTTTTCTTCACTAACACTACCGGCGACGTCCAGGGGCTATTGGATGGTTCAATGACACCTTCTCTCGCCATGTCCTCAATAATCTATTCAGCCTCTTCTCTTTTTGCCAGAGAAGACGTCTAGGGTGCTGTCGGATGGGTTGTGCATCACCAGTATTGATTTTATGCTGCACAATATCGGTCTTCCCTGTTCTTTGGTCAGTGGCAAAAACGTCGGAGAATTTCTGAATCAGTTTTCTCACTTCGGCTAGTTCATAACGGTCCAGATCTTGACATTTTGAGGTGAGAAGGGTCACCAGCTCTTCAGTATTCTTCTGGATCTGCAGGACTCCTGCAGTACCAATCCCACCAGAAATATGGTACACTGGTACAATCAAGGTGTTCTTCTTCAGGGTGACTGGAAACCTGTTGACATTGAGTAATCGGATTGGAATACTGTCTGTTATTCGTATCAATGCCTTCCCCAGTAACATTCCTTTAGCTAGGATTGCATCGTCACAGGGTTCGAGCACTTTAACTTTAAGTCATCACATAAACCACTCACTATGCCTTCAGTTCGACCTGGCAACGTGATGTCCTCGGCCAATCGAATCCGATATACCTTATAATCCACATCATTGAACGGGATCTCTTCATTTCCCAGTCGAAGCACATCACTCTTCATATCCAGTTGGCATCCAAGTTTCTTAACGAGGTCCAATCCAAGGATAACTTCTTCTGTGATTTCAGCCACTAGAACTTCGTACCTTGCTGTTTTATTTCCCAGTCCAATAGTGGAGAGGACCGATCCATAAGTTGGTATTTCCTGTCCAGACGCAGTTCGAAGTTTGATCATGACTGGACGAATCTTGAATCCTTTAGCTATTTCTGGACGCACAATGGTTCTGGTTGATCCAGTGTCTACCAGGATTTTCACATTTCGATCATTTATTTTTCCAGGAACTACTATGCTGGATAAATCTGTGGACATAATTCCTCGGATTATCACTTCAGGGGTATCTACAGCTTGAGTAGATTTATGCCCCCTATCACCGGTCCTTTTCCGTTTACCTGCTGTGGCTCTTTTTCTACTTTTTGAGCCATTTCGTTCAATATACCCACTTTGATTGCAGTACCAGCACACAGCATCTTTTTTCTCAGTACTCAATAATCTGATGACATCTTCTCTGATGATTTCCTCAACAGGTCGGTCTATTTCTTGGACTTGTCTCACACGAAAGTTTCCTCTATGCGACGCCTGCTTCGCTGCCTCGAATTCTAAAGCCTAAGCTGAAGCATCATCCATGCTTTTAGGGCATGCAAGTCTCAAGGTTGTATTCCACTGTCCTTGATTCCATCTACAAAGGTTTGGATTGATAGCTGTTCAAGGAAGCTGTCTGGAGCAGTTGGGTAAGCCAGCCTGACTTATCTAGCCACATTTGCTTCAAACTACTGGAGATTTTCTCCTGTTTTCTGCACCCGGTTCTTGATTTGGGCATACTAAGCTTGTAGTAAATGAGCATCACCATATCTCATCTGAAGTTTCAATGTAAGAACTTCATAACAGGCTTGTTGGCTCTCTGGAATCGTTTGTAGAATGTTGAGTGCCTCTCCTATTAGAGCTATTATCAATGCTTATTTATTTATTTAATCAAACGGACATGCCATTTTACAAATTGAAGAATTTACAATATTATTATACAAAACAATATTTGAAATGGAAAATCTTAGTACAATAAATCAGGGTAGAACGGTTTCCCACTGAAAAAAGTTGCATACAGATGTATCGAATTATATTTGATCATTTTCCATGTATCTCTTTATAGAGAATATTGTTGAAGAAAATAGATCAATACTTCTTGAATTGGCTTCTCTTAATGCTCTATCCAAAGGATTATTAAAAGTATAGTTGGTGGGACAGAATCTAATCTTGAATAGCTCTCGACTTCTTAAGGTTACTGTACCGCAATTCAACAATATATTTTCAAGAAGGTACTCACAATCTATGAAGTTATTCAAAATTTTGAAAATGAACATCAAATCAAAATTTCTTCTCCTATGCTCTAATGATTTTAATCCGAGACTCAGTTGCAAACCCTCATAACTGAAATCTGAGAGGGGTATGCCGCGTTTAAATGCTACCCAACGTAAAAATTTTTTCTGTACTCGCTCAATATTACGAATATGCACGTGATAATGAGGTGACCACACTACCGATGAATATTCTAATATGCTTCTTACATTCGCTGCATACACCAACTTCATCGTCTGGGTATTATTGAAATCTTTCATATTTCTTTTTATGAATCCTAATGTTTTGAAAGCTCTATTGACTAAGTATTTGACATGAGCTACGAAATCAAATTTCCTGTCGAAATATACTCCCAAGTCTTTCACTAAGGTTACGCTTTCGAGGTTATTTTTTTCTAATTTGTAGTTGAAAACTATTGGGGACTGTAATCTGTGGAATCTCATTATTAGGCATTTATCTATGTTAAACTTCATCTCATTCTCGACGCACCATTTTGATAAGCCGTCTAAATCGCTCTGTAATAATTTGCAATCTTCTATACTCAAAATTGTGCGAAATATTTTAAAGTCATCAGCAAACAAAAGAAAGAAGCAGAATTTGATGACCTTTTTTATGTCGTTTATAAAGCACAGAAAAAGCAATGATGATAATGGAGAACCCTGAGGTACTCCTGACTCTACTCCAAATTCCTCAGATAATACGTCGAGAATTTTCACTCTTAATTTTCCGCCTTGAATTCGATTTGCAATCCAATCTATTAGTGGGGATTCGACACCTAATCTTTTTAATTTTATGATAAGCAACCAATGAGCAACCCTATCATAGGCTTTTGAAAAGTCGGTATATACAGCGTCTGTTTGAGCTTTGTTCTTCATTGATGTAATTATTTGATCAGCATATATTGTAAGGTTGGTGGTTGTTGATCTTTTCGGTATAAAACCATGTTGTTCTTCAATGAAGATATGTTTAAAAATTGGTGTCAGTTTATTGGCCAGCAAAGTATCGAGGATTTTCGGTATATATGATGACTTGCAAATTGGTCTATAGTTTTCAATATTACTCTTATCTCCGCTTTTGAAAACAGGTAATATGTAACCTGACTTCCAGTAATCGGGATAAATCCCGGTGTTAATGGATAGATTGAATATTTTACATAATTGTTCGGCTAAACTAACACCACAGTTTCTAAGGAAAATGGCGGAAATTTCATCAGGTCCTGCATCATTCTTTTCCGGTAATGACTTGAGCTCATTGAGAACCTCCTCAACTGAAAATATACATGTTGAAACATCCACTGAATGTTCGTAGATGATATTTGTGTTTTTTGGTATAGATTTCTGGAATATTTCTGAAAAATTTTTTTTAAACAATTCTGCTATTCCGGCTGGTTCAGTAGCTATTTCTGATTTTAAGTGCATAGAATTGGGTAAATCTTTTGATGTTTTCAAATCATTTATGTACTTCCAGAAATACTTCGGATTATCGTGTATGGCCTCCTCAACTGACCCTATATATGTATTATGACACCTTTGTAGTTCTAACTTGCACTTCGTTCTCAATTCGGTAAACTTTAAATAATCTTCAGATGTTAGTGAATTCTTGTATTTTATATGTACAGCTTTTTTATCTGAAATCAACTTTTTTAACTTTGTTGAGAACCAACTAGGGTAGCTGTGTCTTGATGAAATTCGTTTTGGTACATGTTTATCTATGATGTTTTTCAAGATTTCATAAAAATTTACAACACTATTATTAACATTATTACCTATAAATGAATCCCAACTGAGGTTATCCAAAATGTTTACTATAGTTGTGAAATCCGCCATCTTATAGTCATAATAAGTGATATTTGATGATCGATTTTTCTGATTATTTTCTATATCAGTGAAGAAACATAACGCAGGATGATGTGGGTCACAATTAACTAACTCGTCTGTAGAAACTGAAACACTTAATCCCTCAAATGTCGAGAAGATTAAATCTAGTAGTACATTATTTACATTTCCTATATTGTTGAATTGGTTCATATTCAGCATGGAAAATGTATTACTGATCAATGTCTGAACTTTGTTCATAGAGCAAATCCCGATTTCGTTATTTTCGTACCAACATTCACCCGGAGAATTAAAGTCTCCCATGCATATCACATTCGCCTCAGGTATTCTATCAGTCAACATTTCTAAGTCATCACAATATTTTTCATACATTGATAGTTCACTGTTTGGAGGAACATAAACACAAGATAATAGTATTTTTTGGGAATTTAGACTCAATAGTACACATATGTTCTCTATATCTAAATTGTCTACATTTAGCACACGCGAGGGGAAAATACTCTTGATTGCTATCAATACTCCTCCCCCTGTTAACTTATTACTCGTTATAGAATCTCTATCCTTACGAAAAACATCAAATCCTTTGAAACCTATTTCCGAGTTATTGAAATCTGGGGTCAACCAGGTTTCTGTTAGACAAATAACATCATAGTTAGAGCATGAAAGAGAATGTGAAAGTTCTTTTAATTTAGTCCTTAAACCTCTCACATTTTGGTAATAGTATGAGATTTTATTCGAAGTTTTTTTACGTACCGACTTAACTGATTTTTCGGCACTTACTGTTTCAAATGTATCTGTCTCACTGACCACTGTGAAATCTACGGATTACGACTCCCTCGGGCCAGGCTTCTGGTTTCAGAAGTTCTTCGATGTCTAAATCGTTACTTCCTAGTTTGAACGACTTTTTTGGATGATTTGACTTCAGTTCAAAGCACAATAAGTCCTTATCTGGCCATATTTCCTTGGCATATGATGTAATATTATCTGCTGAAGTACTGGAGGCAAGACCTCCCACCCAAATCCATTTTCGTCCCTTAGGTGCAACCTGTACTAACATATTGGGTTTACCGCTACCTTTTAAAACTTCACTTTCAATAACCTTTCTCTTCAAGTGTTGTCCAGGATTCGACTTATGATCATTAATGTTTAAGATCGTCTTTGGTATATTTTTTCCTGCTGGTTCTCTGTTGGTCTGTTTTCCTTGTATGATGGGATAATCACGTTCTTTTTGACGTTGGTGTTCTGGATTCTGATAATCGGACCCTTCATTAACTTTTACTGCATTTTCCTGCTGCTTATTTTCCGTCGAGACTTCTTTATTACTTCCTTGAAAATTCTTAGAGGACAATAACCGAATCAGTTCTATGTTACTGTCTTTCAGAATTGCTACTTCATTCTTTAGATCATCGAATTTCATTTCAAGATCTTTTGCGATACAACGTGTATGTCTTTCGATTATTTTCTGCACCGAAGCTCCACTAGTCATGTCAGGTTCGTCCTCCGACACTTTCATTTGCTCTTTTCTTGATTGCATCAATCCTACACATTTATCACACAGAAAATAAAGGTTTCCTGAGTCTGTAATAGACTTTAGCAGACTATCTTCTATTCGAGCACACTTCACGTGGAATTTTGATTCACAAAAACCACACTGAATGGATTTATTATTGACAACAAAATTGTCCTCGCAAATTCCACATATCTCTGTCATGATTACCTTGAGGTGTGTGAATACCTTAGGACAGATTAGTTCTTATCGTATCTGCAGATGTTGATTGTTTTCACTTTGTTAACGTTGAAAGGTAGATGAAATATACCGAATCTTCGCACTTATCGACTTTACGGTAAAGAGGTCCTTATTATAATCCTATCACAAAAAATTGCGACACTCGGGTTCGGAATCGGCACTAAAATTGCGACAAAAACCCCACAAATCTCGTCAAAAATCAGCAATTTATCGGAGCAACAATGAATGCGTATTACTCGATCACCATCTGATATTCTGTGTTATGCTGTGGCTTTTTCGTTATCGCTCCAACTGTTTGCCAGCACAGCAGCTTCAAATTGTTTTTGATATGTAGACCATGGGACTTTCCCATCAAATGTCGGAGGCTAGATCTTCATTTTTCCACTTTCGCCGTTATTTTCCATTTTCGAGTTGCTATAGGGTGATGAAGCCGGATAATCTTTTCCCATTGACATTCTTTTCAGGGACTCTTTTATTTTAGAATGCTGTTCAATTATTCCTAATATTTCTCCAAATTTTCCGTTAACTTCTTCATATACTTCGTCAAATTTTCCGTCAACTTTTTCATGAACTTGGTCAAATTTTTCGTCAACCCTATCAAATTTCTCACTTACTTCGTCCATTCCTTTCTTCATTTCTTCCTTGATGGTTTCCATTACTTTCTGAGAATTTTCTTCTGCCTTATATTCCATTTTATCTCCATTTTCTTATTGAGTTCACTCCGAAATTCCATTATCGCCTGCGTCTCCATTACGTTCTCAAGTCTTGCAGTCACTGACATAAATTTGAATCAATAGAATTTATTTATTCAATTCGAGCAATGTCGAATCGCACACCTGACACCAATGTAACGTTTTCTTGGTTTATCAAAACGTTCAGAATAATTGAACTATTTATTTACACTTATTTACTCACTACTGTTCCAATAACTAAACAACTTATTCTATCAAAGTCTGTGCACAATTTATTTCCACACTAATTTATTTTCACTGAACACTTTCCGCTTTGAATAACTCTGCTGAATTAGTCCCTGTGCTGCTCCGCGCCCGGCCTTATATATATCGTGGAATTTTTAGCGATTGCTAGAATTTACCAGAGTGCTCCAGTTACAGGCGAATGACTCATAGGCGTCTGGAGCTTCCGGGAACTTTCTCGCACAGACAGGGCCGTATTCGTCACAATATCTTGAAAACTACTGATCTATACTTGGTTGTTAGATGTACAAGCTAAACGCTCAAATTATAATTATGCATAAGTTTTGTGATTCTTGGGAAATTACCCAAGAATCGTATAACTGGAAAAAAAAGACCCAGAGCATTGTATAATATATACAATGCTCAAAGATATATTCATCCTCTTGGTTACATATTGAATTTGGTTTAAACCTTGCAAATATCTTCAGGATATCATTTTTCAACAAAATACTTGATCTCAGGACGATTGGATAGGCCTTTCTGAAATTATTGTGTTGATAAAAAATCGATTGCCCCGCAGATTTATTACTGAAAGATTCACCTGAATTTTATACCTATAGTAAAATCTCGGAAAAATTCTGAAATGCTATTGGTATCGCAACTACTATCAGTCAGATTTTGCTGATATTTTTAGGACGAAGTAACAGTTTTTATGGGTTTTCACTCCCAATATCTGAAACAGAACTATTAAAATTAAACAAAATTGTTTCTTCATGAAAAATGCCCTTGCGGATTGCAGTATCAACTATTTGTCAAGGGCAGTTTCCTGCAGAAAAGATTGCCTAATGAACAACACAGGAACAAAACAAACGATAAAGAAAAAAAATCTATGTTGCTATGTTTTCTCAAAACTGTCGATGTGGCAAAAGTCTCAAATAGAAAGAAAATAATTCTTGAAATTTTCTTTCTGCTTTGTCTGATGAAAGAGTCAGATTTGTACTCTGAAACGTCACAGTCCGTTTTCTTCATGGTTTGTATTGTTCCTGTGTTGTTCATTAGGCAGTCTTTTCTGCAAGAAACTGCCCTTGACAAATAGTTGATACTGCAATCCGCGAGGGCGTTTTTCATGAAAAAAACAATTTTATTTAATTTTCAATAGTTCTGTTTCAGATATTGGGTGGAAAAACCCATAAAAACCTAAAAAATAATGCAAAATCTTCCCAAAATAAGCTTCAATCGATACAAAGTATTTTCGAATCGATTGGATTTCAATTTTGGTAAGTATTGTAATATTTCGAATGGATATTTCTGCTGAGTTCCCGGGAAGATTAGATACCAATTCATACCATTCATAAATTTGACTACCGCAATTAGGCTTCAGTACGCTCTGCAAATATCGATAAAAAGTGTTTCGATCTTCTAGTATTATGATCCAGTTTATTGAGTAAAGCTTCGTTGGGCAGGGTCAATACGGGAATAAGTGCGAACGCATTAGCATCGAATTCGAACAAGTACGTATGAAAGCTTTCTTGGATTTTTATCATTTGCGAAGAAGATTTTTCCAGTTTCAATTGAATATGAAACTCAACTATGGATGAAATTCACTCTTACAAACTATATGGGTACCGCATTTTGTATTTGTGAGAGAGAATGAAATAACTTGTTTGTGATGGTGTGTAAAGAATGAATAGCATCATAATAATCTATAATCAGTAGATTATTTTCCATTATAGTTCAAATTTTGGCACAAACGACATACAACCTCCAATACGTCATCATGTGTATCGCTTCAAACTGAACGATCACATAGGAGCACACCATGTTTTGATTACATCAAGGATTTTAGCACCTAATAAAGTTGAAGGCAATAATTCGTCTTGTTGTTTCCTCCATTCATTTTTCAATTTATTTATGTCAGAAATTACAAAAGTTGCTTCTGTTCACGATTTGATCAAATTCACATCCCACAATCTACAGAATGGAAATTACCAAATCAGATTCTTCAGAAAGATCGATCCCAATTATTGTCTCAGAAGAAACTCTGCTCATGATTTTATAGTTCCAAACTATGCCTAGGGTTGTAACTCATGGGAACATTTATTGATGATTCAAACAACAATCAAATCAACATGATCCAGAACTTGAAAAAGTGACTGGGTATCCTCAAACATCGAAACAGACTTCACCGTTAACCCCTTATCAAATAGCACCGAAAAATTATCCTTTTGCGCGCATGTTCTAGGGAAACAGCGTGCTATCGTTTCGTCCAAATGTCTGTAATTTTCGATGATTGAGCCGAAAATGGTCTCAAACGCTTAGATTGGACTCACTGTTGACGAATCCGGTGTCAAAATTGATTCTGTCCGGAATGCCGCGGTTAAGTTCGTTAATGGGCCAAATCGGTTGAATAGTTTCGGAGTTATAGCCACTTGAAATTTTGAAGTTAATTTTTTATTCCGGAAACTACTTGAGCGATTAGATTCAAACTTGGCAATAAGGTGGAGTATAACGACGCGCAACTTTGAGGCAGGAGCCAATTTTGTCAGGATCATATTGTCAGTAAATTAAAAAAAAAAAAAAAAAATCCAAAAAATTTTTCCAACAAATTTTTTTTTCGGAAACCATTCATGATATCCAAAAAAAATTTCACTCACATTTTGAGCTTCATATTTCACAGCGGTGTTCCAAATTTCAGTTCGATACGATCATAAGTTTTGGAGATATCGGGAAAAAATATGTCAAATTTCGAGGTTTTCTTCTCGATATCGTCTTTTTTTTCGGTATAACTCGAGAAATATAAATACTGATTCAATCCTGATAAAACTTCGCAGCTAGTTTGAAGATGCTGAAAGACAACTTTATGCAAAATTTCGTGATGATCGTGTCATTAGAACAATTTGAAAAAAAAAATGTCTGTGATTTTCTTATCATATCATCCTCATTAAATTCTGTACGAACCTTCGAACTATAATTTTCGATGAAGTACTGGATTTCAATTCGTTCTGATCTGTATTTTTGGAAATATTGGTAAAATAAAATTTTGAATGGGTATATCTGCGGAATCATTGGGTGGAAGAAAATCACAGAATTTTTTTTTTCAAATTATTCTAATGACACGATCATCACGTAATTTTGCATAAAGTTTCAAGTATAAAGAACACTTTTTCATTTTCAAGAGAATATTTATTTTATAAGAGTAATCATATGAAGATAGGAATTGGTTTATGGAGAAAAAAGAGCTCCAGAAGTAATACTAACATAATCACAAGGACGAATATCTGTCGATAAATAAACAAATATTCCACCTTGATCAGATCTTATACGACCTGATACGACAAAAGGATGAACGTCATGCACATCGATCAAAGTACTCTGCACTCGAAGGTAGGAGTCGCAAGATGCTCTTGCATGGAAGATGGCGCGCTGTACGTTGTTTTACTGCAGCTATCCATCTGAAAGATGAAGTATTGAGATTTCTTCTGCGGTTTCATCCAATGTAAGTTGACCTGACGATCAGTAATAACTGTGTGAAACAGCTGTAGTCATTCTCTTTGGATCCCCTTCTTCGGTGTAGATGTTTTGGTTTATTGGATGATTAGTTCTGATCAAGGTGATTATATTCATAATCATATATTTTATTTATTTTGTTAATTTGTGTCGATCTGTATATGTATTTATTTTCCAAGTGATTTGCATGACATCAAGAGGTATACTTACTGTCTGGAATTCGAATACCTAAACCTTCAAATAACAAGGAATTTTATGTAATAACTCTACCTGACTCTGAATTGCTTTGTTGAAGATAATCCATAAATATAAAGGTAATAAATCTTCAGGCTCAGAAAAAATTCGTGAATAACTGTGTTCTTCTAGTTCGGTGGAAAAAAGGTTCATAGTTTATTATTAGTTTTGAAATGCCATGAGCAATTATCACTTGAAGATCCATATGGAAGCTATGTGAACCTAGCAATCAACCTTGGATGTTTCTTGTGGAAAATTTGACCGATTGTACCAGGAAGGTACCAGATTGTACCATGAAAATTGTCGTTTGTACCCCGGAAATTTTCTCTATACAGCCATTATAACTTTACAACCAATAACCGCACTCAAAAAAAAATATAATTTTCTCATGAAAACTATGGAGGATTGTACCAGGTAGGTACCTAGTTGTACCACTTTTATTTCTGCTGAAATCCTCATGGTTTATCCTGCACATCAATTCGAAAGTTGTTTTCCTCTTCAACTCGTGATTGGCCGATAATTGATAGAATTTTCGTATGAAAATTCTGTGGCCGATTTTATCCGATAGGTATCCGATTGTACCACAGAAATTATCGTTTGTATCCCTTACGTTATCTTTAGGTATACAGCTACTTAAACTTTTGTACCCATCGGCACTCCCCAAAAAAAATTGGAATTGTTTCTAAGAAACTTGGTGAAGGATTGAACCAGGTAGGTACGCGATTGTACCACTTTTATTTTTGCTGATATTCCCAGGGTTTTTCCTACACATATATTCGAAATTTTTTTTTTCTCGTGATTATCCGGTTATCGATGGAATTCGTATGTACCCCTAACGTTTTGTATATAAAGCTTTTCAAACTTTTGTACCCATCGGCGCCATCGGAAACTTGGTGAAGGATTGCACCAGGTAGGTACCGGATTGTACCAATTTAATTCTTGCTGAAATCCCCATGGTTTCTTCTACATATCAATTTGAAAGTTTTTTCCACGTCAAATCGTAGGAAGCAATCTGATATGTTTTTCTTATTAAGTTGTTGAGAGTTAGGATCGATTCGCCGGACTTGTTGTGTGTTATGGGAATTTTCGTTCCACCGAGACATTTAAAGAATGTCCTTCGATTTGGTACTAACTGAAACGAATGTGGAAAATAACTCACCATTGAATAGAGTACTCGCTCTTCACAATGAAAAATTCAACAATGTAGATATCTTCCACCTCTCACCCAAATCTTTTGAAAGAGAAATTTATAGAGTTGGTTGGCGCAATTTATAATAGTCCAGCATGTTTTGATTTGTGATTTTTTTTTTGCTAGTCCTTTTTTTCCTGTTTTGGGTCTTTTTTGTTTTTTTTTCAGTTGAGGCATTGTGAAAATTTTTTTTTTGATTGGGTAATATGTTATTATTCACATCACTGTGAATGAAGCTTTCAAACAACAATATAAGGATGCAAAAATAACATATGAGAAAATGCTAGCAGGGAAGAAGGCTAAATATTTCCAACACAAAATAGAGAAATCCGATAATAGACATCCAAAACTGTATGGTCCATCATAGATAACCTAAAGACAGGATCAGATGCTCCTAGAGATATACAGGTGGAGAGTGAGGAAAAAGAAATTGCAGACAAACTCAATAAATATTCTTTTAACTCTGCAATGAATCTGGTGCCAAATTCCCTTGAAGGGGACCATATCCCTTATTTGGGACGAGAGGATAAATCCATGTTTCTCAAAAAAATAACAGAGAGAGAAATAATAGATGTGGTGAAAAGCCACAATCTATGCAAAAAAAATACAAGTTTGTTTGCATAGAAAAGCGAATTCAAGGCGGCCTTCAATCAGGAAGCCTCAAGGAGCAACTATAAATACGGCCCTAAAACAATAAAATGCAGTCAGAGTCAAAGTTTCAAAGCGTAAGCTTTCAGCTGGGAACATCGATATAGAATATTTCGTATTCTATCTCGATCATGGAGATATTAGAATTCCGTTATAAAGTGTGTTAGAAAATTTCAAGAAATCCACTGACGTGAAGTCACGTGGAGTATACTCATCAAATTGTCGTATGTCACATGGCCAATCTCCACATTCAAATACTATAAATATCAATTGAATTAGATTAGTTATATGGTTTGAAAAATAGAAATCACTATTGTCTTTTGATTTCCTGATTAAACGGTCATCACGAAACTTGGCCATCAGCTGTCTATTTTAGGAGTTATGGGACAAAAACATATAATTATGCTAACGTCATTAACTCTGTAACTACCCGACCGATTATGCCTATATATCAACGAACTTAGCCGAGATATTTAGGCTCTGAACCTACCCTCTGCAACTTTTCAGGGCTCTAGATTTTTCCTTTGGAGGGGAATCGTGCTTACTGATGGCCGAACAGCCAAACATCGATATTGATAACGGAGTCAAACACGTCGTTTGAGAGCATTTCCGGCTAAAAATTCCAAAATAACATACATTGGAGCAAAATGGTAGCACTATTTTTCCTATGGAACCATAGAACTATCGCGCATAAATCTCAACTTAAGAATCGAGTTACTTTTCCTGTAGATTGTGGTCATTGGTCATAAATGTGGTCGGCGCAGCATTTCCGGCTCAAAATTCCAAAATTATTGACATTGGAGCAAAATGGTAGCACTATTTTTTCTATGGAACCATAGAACTATCGCGCATAAATCTCAACTTAAGAATAGAGTTACTTTTCCTGGAGATTGTGGTCATTGGTCATAAATGTGAGTAGAGAGGCTATACGGGTTCTCCCTCAGTCCACCATCCAGATGGTCGACTTGCCCAAAGCAGCTTGACCCGGAGCCCTAGGGCTCCGTGGGGCCCCCAGAGACAGGTGCCCCTGTCTTGGGGGCCTATGTGCCTTTGTGGCATCCAGTGGCGTAGTGTCAGCCCTAGGGCTCCGTGGGGCCCCAGAGACAGGTGCCCCTGTCTTGGGGCCTATGTGCCTTTGTGACATCCAGTGGCGTAGTGTCATGGGGGGCCCCCGGTCCACCATCCGGATGCTCGATTTTTCTAGATGCTGGATTTTTCTGGTCATCTTAACCGGACCACCATCCAGCTGTTCAGCTGCAATATGAATCTGCACGCGTCATAGAACGAAAAAAAAAAAAAAAAATTTTTCGGAAACTATCAGATTCGAACCCGGGATTTCCTGTTACTAGCCGAGATACTTACCGCTAGGCTACGGCGCCTCCTATCGAAACTGCTGTAAATGTCGATACCGCGTTACCGGTCAGTCAAGCTTTGGACCTGGGGGGCGCGCATGCCAGCGATATTTTGTTCAACGATAGTTACGTTTAGCGATATTTTCGTTAGCGATATTTTCGAAAAACGAAATTTCGAATAATGAAATATCGATATTTCGTAACCCTTCAAATATGCAGGTGTGTGATACATAAAAATTCATTTTTCACATCAAGGCAAATACTCCATTCTCGTCAATTCTTATTAATATGTCTTCTTAATATACTGGAATTGCCCTCGAGAATAAACTTTCAAATGAAAATCAATTGGTTAAGAGGTTAATTATGTGTTATCGCCTGATAAACACTATATTTGGAAATCTTTGCATGGATTCAATAACAGCGAATGTATAATTGCAATTATACGATTTCCTTATTCTGTGACGAGAACGCCTGTTCTTGAACGCAAATATGCAAATCTCATCGTATAATTCCGTCTACCTTGTTATTGTTGTGAGTGACAACGGGAAAGCTATGCTGCGGGTAATCACTTGCAAAGTTTTGTGTCATATATCCACCAGTATCCGCAAATATATCCACAATATATCCGCAAATATATCCTCATTATGTTTTCAGGGTGAATGAAACAAAATATGTACCCTATATGATATTTATTATTCTTAAGTACATAATTGAAATCTTACATGCAAAATCTCTGTTTATTTTCGAACACCTTCCAGGTATTATAATTTTTGGAAATCTACAGTTCCTGATACCTGATAGTCTTTTTTCATTGCTTCAAATGAAAACTCTAGAATTATAATTCAGAAACGAAAAATCGATTGGTATGTTTATCAACAAATTGCAGGTTCAATGGAGGTCAAGATGTAATTAGCATTATCGCTTGGCGATAAAACAAATCGTTGGTCAATTCACGAATTGATTCTATTTATCTATCTACTAGTATCCGCAAATATATCCACAATATATCCGCAAATATATCCCCATTAGGTTTTCAGGGTGAATGAAACAAAATATGTACCCTATATGATATTTATTATTCTTAAGTACATAATTGAAATCTTACATGCAAAATTTCTTGTTTTTCAACAATTCCTACATACTTGATACTTTTCTCACAATTTCGCTTAATGGCATATATTCCATGATAGCGTCATGACAGATGATACAAAAACAGGTGGTAGAAGCGGGAAAACCATCTCTTGCATCTATTTCCAACTTAATATCTATGGTGGAATTCTTGAAGGTTTCGTCTCGTCTTGAGCAATCAATTATGAATATACTTCGTGATTTAAACTGAGCATAATCCAATAAAACACTTTTCTTTCGATTCATATAATTTGTTCCGAAATTTGAGTAGTTGAAATACGCCTCAGTAAAATCATTTTTATTGAAATCCAATCTCAGCTGTTCTTGTGGGTAGTACTCTCCATTCATCAACAATCTAACGTCGGATATATTGATATTATCGAAATAGTTTGAATCTTTCGTATCCTCATCTTTTCTATTTGTCTGAAAACAACAAATGACATATCTTGGATAGTCGACTACTGACGTTGTTTTAACATTCCAAATTTCTTTTGTACTGCCTGTAGTAAGAGCAGGAAGTGTAGATAATTCCCATCGACGAAATGGAATCAAAAGAGGTTTATCAATTTTTATTGATTCCAATAATTCCAATTTCAGAAGATCATTTGGATACACATGTTTCACGCGTAGTTCCATACTGTCGATCGTAATTTTACCCTTTGTTACTCCAACTGCTTCTCCAGTACCAGCAGTAATCTTCATAGCATTGTTATCGTTTCGGGCTCTTACGAAACGAAAAGTTTGTTTACCACATAAAGCCATTTGATAATCATTAAAAATATTCAGCAAATGTTTCATTGGTATACGAAAATAGAAACGTCCATCTGAATTAACGGTTGGTGCATTTGGAAATGACCACCCTGCTATGCTTAGCTCCCTGTTGTCAACTTTCTCATAACAGAGGAATCCTCGTATTGTTGAAACGATGCCTGGATTCTTTACGCATTCGATTTCGGTACCCGCTAATTCATATGTTAAGCTTTCGAACAAAAATGCTCCAGCGTTATTCACTAATTCAACTTTACCAGTACCAGCCGTTTTCTCAAGTTTTCCTTTGATAATAACAGCAGAATCGGACATAAGGAACCAAATATCTGGTCTATTGATAGCAATCTCGATAGAGTCATTATTTCGGAATGATTTAATGTAGGGAAGATACGTTCTAGAGTCAACTCTAACGATAGAATCATCTGAATTCAGAGGTTGGTATATGTCAAATGTTTGGGCGGACAACATATCCAATTGATTGTAAAAATAATCGATCTTGAATTGATATCTTTTTCACAACCTTCTTTGCCGATGGCTTTATCACTAATGATTCCTTCGTCGTGGTGGTGTTATATATATGTTGTGGAAATATTAGGACCATCTTTTCAATTCTAATCGTACTATTATTTCTTCGCCTCTGAAATTTACCAAATTCGAATCTTGATCCAATATGTTTAAGGTGAGATTATCAATTTTGTTCTTCGTTACAGGTAAGTATATCAGATTACTCGGTGTTTCATCGATAGCGTAGCCAGGGTCAACGTTCACAGCAAATTCATAAATAGTATGTGATGGTTGGTCGTTGTGAAATGCTCCTTCAGTTATGTTACAACCAATGTTTATGGTCCGAACTTGAACTATTTGAACAGGTAGATCCGATTCGTGCACTACTCCTGGACTCAACACTCTTGCTGAAAATCCCAATAGTTTTCCTAAAGAATTCTTCTTCGTGAAATCGATATAGTGCGAACGATGATATATTTCACACTTCAATGTGTTATTATTTGGCCTCAAGAAAAATATTCCACTGTCAGTCTTACGCTCCTCTTCAGATAATAAAAAATTTTTCAGATAATCTTCAATATCAGTTATTTCGTATGTTCCAGTAGGTACTTGAATATTTCCTGTTTCGCCGTCCTTTTTCAAATAGTAGAATCGAGTATTTTCATCGATATTTGGTATAGTATTATAGGAATGGAAACCAATTAAAGCAAGACCGTACAGATAATTGGGGTCTAACTCAATAGGTATATTGAAATCAGTTGACAAAGTCGAAGTATGACCTTTAAGAGTGAAAATAACAGACATGACTGATGAAGTAAGTAGAGAGCTTCTATATTTATGAATCGAAATAATTCTCTCATTTATAAATACTTTCTTAAATATCGATTCTGAGTCTATATCGTTTCAAAATCACTCATGGCACTGGTTGGAATTATGAGAGTTTCTATTTTTCAAGTGAAGACCTCATCCCCTCTTAGATATTTCTCACATGACCTATGGCTTCGTGTATGAAGGTTCATTTTCATTTTTTTTCTTTCTCATTAATATTTCGAAAGCAGATATGCTTACGAATATTGAATAAAATCACTCAATTTCAACACTGATGTGTCGAGTAACAGTGGAAAAAATGAACCAGTGTATGTCAAACCTACACAGACATGCAAAACAATGGTACTTCAGAGATCCATTCAATAAACATATGTCACATGACATAAACTATGATATTATATTCTCTATTGTAGTCCTAGATTAACTGGTAAATAATGACTGCTATAAAATTGGTTTCGATAAATATATAATAATGAGATCATATGGGATAACCGGCAGTCCATTGTCAACATGTTTCGATACAACATATCAGAGGATCGTAAACGAAAGCAACGAATTCATCAATTGATGCAAGATATTAGAAAAAAATATCAAGCTCTCAAACTTGGCAAAACAGAAAAAGATGAGACTATTCACCGATTATTCGCACCAATTACAGATAGACTGGATAGGGTAGTGGACAAACAAACGGCTGCTTTAATTCAACAAGCTGCGTTGAAAACATCTACTATTCCTGCATTATTCAAACAAGAAGCATCTACACCAATCAAAATGAATTATAAACCGTTAGAAATAACTTCTACACCTATCAAATCAACTCTACAACCGTTTAAAGCACCACTGAACCCGTTCCAAGCAACTCCTACACCTTTCGAAACACCTATTAGACAAGAACCCACACATGTGACCATAAGAACGGACGATGAGGGGTCTGAAATTGTTAGTTCCCCCTTCACACCTATGATGCAATTTTTGAGACCACGAAAACCTCAAAGTACTCCAAATGTTCTGAAATATTTGCCAACTCAAATAATTGCTGAGAGCAAAACAGAAAAAGACGAGGAAAGTGATGAAAAAGACAGAGAAGAGGACAAGGAGGATTTAAATCAATCCAAACAACTCTATGATAAATTAAAAGACTCCGATATTATGAGCGAATACATTGAACAATATCCGGAAATCATTAGAGAGTACATTAGTCAAGTTTGGGAAGAGTCGCCAAATATTGATTTTACTTATGGCCCAAAATATAATCCTATTACGTCGAGATGGACATTAGGTAAAACGCTGATCGATTTCGATCGAAACACTGGAGAAATTTTAATTGGAAGAGAACGTTTTCCGGGCTCGAAAGGACTTTATGAATTGTTATTCAGTAAAGAGCCAGACATATTCAATGATGTCGATAAAGAAAACTATAGGAAAATCCTCAATATCACTAATGTTTATAGGAGACGTTACGATCCAATGAAACCTCCAAGGGGTAATGTAGGATACAAATACAGACGCATTATTAGACCATTTATGCAGGAAGGACAGAGTGGGGCTGGTTTGTCTTACAATGAAAATCTTGTCTACTGGGATTATATAGAGGAGCTGATCAGTAGATTACGATTACTTCACGCATCTAAAAATGCAGGATATACTTCAATTGACAATGAGGTTCAGTCTATAATTGAAGAACTGCGTGAAGCTGGTGTTATATATTGAGTGTTTCGATCGATGAAGCAGCATTTGAAATATGACTCTAGATAAATTTGCACGTTCTTCTATTCCTCGCAGAGAGAAAAGATCGCGGACTGAAACCAAGTTTCCGCTGACTGAAGATGGTAATTATGATTTTAAAAATCGTAAACTATGTAATGTGAAAATACCTACCGAAAGTATGGATGCTGTGAATAAAGAATTCGTGGACATGGAGCTATTAAAACTAGCTGAAGAATCGAAAAATACCATTAAGGCCATTTCAGATTCATTACAAATAACTATAGATAGGATGCAAAGTACTGAACATATATTAGACACCAAACAGCAAACATTTTTCGCTGATCTCCGAATCACTCAAGAAAAAAATTTTCAAGAACTTAATCAAAACATGACAGAAGGTTTCGAAAAATTTGTTGAAGGTTTCAGACAGACGTTAACAGGAAGTTTTGAAATTAAGTTCAACAAAGTTGCAAATAAATTGAAGGAACTTGAAAATAGGATCAATGAGATTCAATCTTCTTCCAGACATTGACAATGGCGCAACACTCAAGAGAGAAAATTCAAGTGGTGAATGAACTACAAAAACCTGCTAGAAAAAAATTCTTACGTAGGCGTACCATTATTAAGGGACTAGATGACTTGTGGCAATGCGATTTGGCGCAAATGGACATATATGCAAAGGAAAATACAAGTTATAAATTTATTCTGGTTGTCATCGATTGTTTCTCCAAATTTGTATGGGTGAAAGCTCTGAAAACGAAAAGTGCCGTTGACGTTACTGGAGCATTTTCAGAAATATTACAACAGAGTAATCGATGTCCTAAAAACCTACACACAGATCAAGGAAAGGAATTTTTCAACAACAAATTCCAACAATTGATGAAACAGTACAAAATAAATCATTACAATACTTATAGCATCAAAAAGGCTGCAATTGTCGAACGA
Source organism: Myrrha octodecimguttata (assembly GCA_958510865.1). Taxonomy (NCBI): domain Eukaryota; kingdom Metazoa; phylum Arthropoda; class Insecta; order Coleoptera; family Coccinellidae; genus Myrrha; species Myrrha octodecimguttata. The sequence continues at coordinate 17,391,935 of OY294058.1, read as the reverse complement.
GTGATACGGACTATAAAAGAGAAACTATTCAAACACTTCAATTTAAACGGATCATATAAATGGATTGATGTGATTCACGATATCGTCGATGTGTATAATCACACAAAGCATAGAACAATCAAAATGAAACCTTGTGATGTTACTAAAAATAATGAAAGTGCATTACTGAAAAATGCTTTCAATCATATAAAAATTGCTGGACCGCATAAGTTGTCAATAGGTGATATGGTCCGGATAAGCAAAGCTAAGCATATTTTTTCAAAGGGATATACTCCCAACTGGACTACAGAACTCTTCAAAATCATCAAAATTCAGATAACTAATCCTGTTACTTATCTCCTGGAAGATGAACAAGGTAGACCAATTCTAGGAGCTTTTTATGAATATGAGTTACAAAAAACTCATCATCCTGATGTATATCTGGTGGAAAAAATCCTACGTCGAAAAGGTGATAGAGTTTTAGTTCGATGGTTGGGATTTGATAAATCTCATGATTCTTGGATTGATTCAACAAATAAACTATAAGCATTCGTCTTGATTCAGATGAACCAACTAATTTCATCTGCTGCAAATATAACGGGGAGACTCAATACCAATTGGACACAGAACTTAGACAGGTGATTCGAATTCCACTTACTGTAAAGACATATTGTGGTGTATCTTGTTCAGTTCAAATTCATAATTGGGAAGGAGAAGGAGATTGTGACTTAGAGGATCACTATAAATATCCCCAGACTTGTGAATCTTCTCATAGTTCGTGGAAATATTCAAACACTGAACATCATCCTGATGCGAAAACATGAATTTAATCATACTATATGCAATTGTTGGAAATGTCTTATACGTTCATTTTCAGCCGAAAATAATGAAGGCTCAAATATGTACCGGCAATAATAATTCAACGACATATGATATGGTTATGACCAGGATAAACGATGATCTACCCTCGTTTCGTTTCAACGATGAAAACAATTCTTTAGAAAATGGTTTCAAAATAATCTACACCTTTACAAATGGAACTCGTGCTGAGTCTGAATGGCACACACCGTTCGATATGAAAACTAATCATACGAATATTATTGTTATATGTGTCTGTATATGTCTATTATCTGTATTGATACCAGCACTAGCAGTTGGTTTGAAACTTTATTTGAATAATTACCTTCATCCATGAATACCTTTTAATAAATACGTTTTGCCTTAAAACTTGTGAATTATTTTAGCATATACTGAAACAATAAGAGAAAAATACCTGATAATAAAGGTCAATTGAATTACACACCCATTATTGGTTCGTGAAGATATTCATATTTATAAAACGGATACAATAAGAGGATAATCATCAGTCCCAATCTTTCGGGTCATGAAACAAGATGCATACTTGTAGAATTTGCGAGAAACAATATACTCTACCCAATAATTTGAGTAGACATATGAATGCACACAGAGAAATTCACTTCCCTTGTTCTTCGTGTGGAAAGACATACGCACGAAGTGATAATTTGAAAAGACACATCTTCAGGAAACATGATGAAATTCAAGATCATAGGAGAATCGATCACATAGGAATAATATTTGGAAATAACCCGCATATCAAAGAGAGATCGCGAGACAAAGATGAAAATTATCCATCCTCAAGTCTTCATAAAGTTGATGAGAATGGATTCACACTTGATATCCATAATACAGTTGATGAACTACGCTTACTGTATGCTCAAAAATTCACTGCAGAAACATCTGAAAGAATACAATATTTGATAGATCAACTTCGAATGGCTGGAGTTATCTATTAGAAAAATATGATGAGCCTTTGTAAAAATTAGTCATTTCGGGGTTATCAAATAATAATTCACAAATCAGGAAAATATTGAATAGATGAATAGAATCAATTCGTGAATTGACCAACGATTTGTTTTATCGCCAAGCGATAATGCTAATTACATCTTGACCTCCATTGAACCTGCAATTTGTTGATAAACATACCAATCGATTTTTAGTTTCTGAATTATAATTCTTGAGAGTTTTTTACCTCCGAGGTGATTCCATATATCGATACTTTTCTGAAATTATTGGATTAAATAAAATTTGATACACCTCTCGTAGGAATTGTGTTGCAGTAGAATGAGCTCGGCTCGACATGGAGACATTTATCCTCAAATAACACGTTATTGTACTAATCTCGAATAGGTTCATTGTGTAGATTTTTGATTTGAAGTAATGAAAAAGAAGACTATAAGGTATCAGGAACTGACGATTTCCAAAAATTATAATACCTGGAAGGTGTTCGAAAATAAACAGAGATTTTGCATGTAAGATTTCAATTATGTACTTAAGAATAATAAATATCATATAGGGTACATATTTTGTTTCATTCACCCTGAAAACCTAATGGGGATATATTTGCGGATATATTGTGGATATATTTGCGGATACTGGTGGATATATGACACAAAACTTTGCATAGCTTTCCCGTTGTCACAACAATAACAAGGTAGACGGAATTATCCGATGAGATTCGCATATTTGCCTTCAGGTACAGGCGTTCTCGTCACAGAATAAGGAAATCGTATAATTGCAATTATACATTCGCTGTTATTGAATCCATGCAAAGATTTCCAAATATAGTGTTTATCAGGCGATAGCACATAATTAACCTCTGAACCAATTGATTAGCTCGGCTCGACATGGAGACATTGTACTAATCTCGAATAGGTTCATTGTGTAGATTTTTCATTTGAAGCAATGAAAAGAAGACTATAAGGTATCAGGAACTGACGATTTCCAAAAATTATAATACCTGGAAGGTGTTCGAAATTAAACAGAGATTTTGCATGTAAGATTTCAATTATGTACTTAAGAATAATAAATATCATATAGGGTACATATTTTGTTTCATTCACCCTGAAAACATAATGAGGATATATTTGCGGATATATTGTGGATATATTTGCGGATATATGACACAAAACTTTGCAAGTGATTTCCCCGCAGCATAGCTTTCCCGTTGTCACAACAATAACAAGGTAGACGGAATTATCCGATGAGATTCGCATATTTGCCTTCAGGAACAGGCGTTCTCGTCACAGAATAAGGAAATCGTATAATTGCAATTATACATTCGCTGTTATTGAATCCATGCAAAGATTTCCAAATATAGTGTTTATCAGGCGATAGCACATAATTAACCTCTGAACCAATTGATTTCCATATGAATTTTTATTCTCGAGGGTGATTCGAGTATATTAAAAAGATATATTAATAATAATTGACGGGACTGAAGTATTTGAGAATTTGCTCAAATGTGTTGAATATCAACTTTCTGATGATAATTAATTCTTGACTTAATGTTATTCAAATTTGAAGGGTTACGAAATATCGATATTTCATTATTCGAAATTTCGTTTTTCGAAAATATCGCTAACGAAAATATCGCTAAACGTAACTATCGTTGAACAAAATATCGCTGGCATGCGCGCCCCCCAGGTCCAAAGCTTGACTGACCGGTAACGCGGTATCGACATTTACAGCAGTTTCGATAGGAGGCGCCGTAGCCTAGCGGTAAGTATCTCGGCTAGTAACAGGAAATCCCGGGTTCGAATCTGATAGTTTCCGAAAAATTTTTTTTTTTTTTTTCGTTCTATGACGCGTGCAGATTCATATTGCAGCTGAACAGCTGGATGGTGGTCCGGTTAAGATGACCAGAAAAATCCAGCATCTAGAAAAATCGAGCATCCGGATGGTGGACCGGGGGCCCCCCATGACACTACGCCACTGGATGTCACAAAGGCACATAGGCCCCAAGACAGGGGCACCTGTCTCTGGGGCCCCACGGAGCCCTAGGGCTGACACTACGCCACTGGATGCCACAAAGGCACATAGGCCCCCAAGACAGGGGCACCTGTCTCTGGGGGCCCCACGGAGCCCTAGGGCTCCGGGTCAAGCTGCTTTGGGCAAGTCGACCATCTGGATGGTGGACTGAGGGAGAACCCGTATAGCCTCTCTACTAATGTGGTCGGCGCAGCATTTCCGGCTCAAAATTCCAAAATTACAGACATTGGAGCAAAATGGTAGCACTATTTTTCCTATGGAACCATAGAACTATCGCGCATAAATCTCAACTTGAGAATCGAGTTACTTTTCCTGAAGTTTGTAGTCATTGGTCATAAATGTGGTCGGCGTTCGCCTTAAAATTTTGTCAATTCTTCGTTTTAGATCATTCTGAATTAAAATGCCGTGAATCGTTGTGAAAATTATCAAAAATGAAGAAAACCGTGGATATTGAATAGAGGGCCATTAGATGACCCCCGACTGTCTATTCAATGCAATTTCAATAAATACAAATACACCATGGTGATACACTACGTAATTTTTCCTTCGATTTGACTCTTATCGATACCCATCAATTGTTTCTTGCCTAATAACTCGGATGTTACAGAAAACATCTATAAAAGCACCGACTTGGAGTCAGCAGCTTTTGCTCGCACATTTAAATTCTTTGCTAACGTTAATTAAAGCCAGTACTTCAATGAAAAATGAAAACTTGGAGGTTCGTTGCGAAATTCCGCGAGGAACATGATGATTAGCAAATCCTCAAATATAAAACTTGTGGAAACAAAATTTAAATTTTTATTTCAACTTAATTGAACGATCATCACGGAATCGTACAAATTTGCCCATTAGCTTTTGCCAACTAGCCTAACGGCCGATAGTAAGCACAATATCTTCCGAAAGGAACAACTTAGAAACTCGATATTTGTAGAGCCTTAATTACGTAGAACGAATTCGTGACCACTCACCCAATGATTCCGCAGATATACCCATCCAAATGTTAACGCCCAATATTTTCGAAAATACGGATAAGATCGAATTAAAATCAAGTATTTGATTGAAAAATTACAGCTTGAAGGTTCGCACAGAATTTCGTAAGGATTATATGATCAGAAGATCGCAGAATATTGAATATTCGGAAAAACATTTTTTTTAGTTTGTTCTAACGACACGATCATCACGAAATTTCGCACCAAGTTGCAAATCAGCATTTTTAAACTAATTGCCAAGTTTCACAATGATTGAGATCGTATTTTTTAAGTTATTACGGAAAAACAACGATACAGAGTTAAAAATCCCCAAAAATTCCCTCCAAATATTTCTTCCCAATATTTCTGAAAATTATGAACATTTCGAACTGAAATTTGGTACACTGCTATGAAATAAGGAGCTCAAAGTATGAGCAGATTTCTTCAAATATAGTGAATTGTTTCCGATACTGAAAATTTTTCTAAAAAAATTTTGAAAATAATTTTTTTCAATCTTACTGACATTACGATCTCAACAAAATTTTGCAGGAAGTTGCGTGGCATTGTGCCCCTACTAAGTGCCAAGTTTCAATATCAGGAAAATAACCGCAAAATTTCAAATTGCTATAACGCTGAAACCGTTGGGCCGCTTGTGCCCATTAACGGACCTAACCGCGGCATTCGGATGAGCGACCTATCCTGAAAGTTTTAAGCAGATAGTTTGCTCCGTTCGATAGATATCGGGTCCTCGGTTGGACGGCCTGCCAAACAGAATCGACTTTGACACCGGATTCTTCATCAGTGGGTTCAACCTAGTCGTTTGAGACCATTTTCGGCTCAAAATTCGAAAATTACAGACTAACCAAACACCAAACGATAGCACGCTTTTCCCTGGAACATGCGCGCAAAAACGAGTTCGCCGTATGCCATGGACTCTCTGAGGCATGTCTTTATGTTTCCATTATTTCGACAGCATATTATTATGGCGAAAACTATATTGGGAAGTAATCGAATGTCGGTCTGTAAGTTTGAAATTTTGAACCGAGAACGGTTTCAACGACAATGTTGGTCTAACGAAGAATCCGTAGTCAAAATCGATTCTGTCCAGTAGTAAACACGATAAATCTCAAAAGAGAAAAGCCCTGTTCGGGTTCCAAGTTATGGTCGGTCCCAGGATAGTTTTCCTACTTCGAGAAACCGATGTGCAGTGGAAAATCTGTTTTGAGCTTTCCTGAGATCGTCTTAGGACCTTCTTCAACTCGAAACCCGAATAAAGCATAAATCGCTCTAATGGTTCCGGAGATATTATAGCGTCTGGAATTTCATATGTTTCTTCTATACATATGGACGTATGCGACCATTTTCGGCAAAAATACCAACATTACAGACAATTTGCTGAAAAAGTCTTAAAGTCGAAGTTTCATATAAAAAAGTGCGCTTAATGCTCGGTGCTCGTGTAAAAGAATTACTTTCTGAAAGTGCTTGGTAATCGCGAGCATTTCACAAAAAAATGAGTGCTTAGTGCTCTAGATTCCGGAGCACTTTTCGAAAGGGCTTAGTGCTTTGTGCTCGGAGCACAGCTCTGATTCGTGCGTTAGTATTCTCTAACTCACTATACATAGTTTGATTCTGATCGCGTTTGTTTTTCTTAATATATTGAGGAACCTTAATCTTTCAATATCTCCGAAAATGAATATCGGATCGAACTGAAATTTGATGAACTGTTTTTGAATATTGACTTCAAGGTATAACCCAAGTTTCAATCTGATCGCGTCAATAGTTATCGAGAAATTGAGAAAATATTCTCATAATTTCAGATAACGAAATTTGACATGATTTTTCCTGATATCTACGGAAATAAACATCAGATCAAATTGAAATTGGAAAAACTGTTGAGGAAGACTAACTCCAAGGTATGTGTCGTACTTCATCGAAATCTGGTCAGTAAAATCGGAAAACAATATTTTTTCCGATAAAGATGTGGGAAATTTTAGAAAAAACATTTTTTCGAAATTTCAACGATTGAAGACGCACGAAAATTTGCGGTGAGTGGCTCGTTGATATTCTACAACTAATTACGAAGTTTCGATGTAATCGTTTCTGTACTTCTTGTGATCAGGAAATTACCTCAAACTTGAAATTTACATATTTTTTTCCATAAGGAAATATCGTATCGAATTAATATTTCAAGAAACGTTGTTGTTGAATACTTATTTCGAGGTATGTTCCTTATTTCGTTGAAATCTGATCAACATTTTCCGGAAAAAAAATTTTCAACAGAAATTTCGAATAAACATTTTTTTTTAATTTTTCAACAACTTGATCCATAAGAAATTTTGCGAAGAGTTTTTCGTTGGTATTCTCCATATAATTACGAAGATTCGATCTGATCGCATCTGTACTTCTCGAGATATTGAGGTAACAACATCAAAAATTCAAACAAGAACGAACTTTGACATATTTTTTTCCATATATCTCCGGAAGTAAATATCGTATCGAATTGAAATTTGAAACGTTGTTATTGAATACTGATCTGTACCAAATTTCATTGAAATCGGATCAACCCTTTCCGAGAAAAAAATTTAAATTTAAAAAAAACATTTTCTTGTATTACTACTAGATTAACACGAAATTTTGCACCTAGTTCTTCGTAGGTGTTCAAAAACTGATTACGAAGTTCCAATCTGATTGCATCTGTTCCAAATTCCAAATAACGAAATTTGGCATATTTTTTTCCTATATCCCCGAATGTAAATATCGGATGGTATTGAAATTTGAGTTGTTTTAAAATGGTGACTTAAAAATTGGGCCAAATTTCGTTGAAATCTGATCAATGTTTTTCTAGCAAAAACAAATATTCAACAATAATTTGAAAAATTTTCGAATAAAGATTTTTTTTAAAGTTTTTTAACTTCTATATCCACAGAAAATTCTGCATTGAGTTGCGCACTGGCTTCCTTAAACTATCTACAAAGTTTTGAACTGATCGAATCGGTACTTCACGAGATATCGAAGAATTAACCGCGAAATTTCAAATGGGCCTACTTCCGAAACTATTCGACCGATTTCACCCATTAAACGACCTTAACAGAGATATTTGGAATACAAACCTAATCTGGCAATTTCGAATTGCTTGGTTATTTCCTTCGGAAGTTAAAGCACATACGGACGGACAGAATTTAATTTGACCACGGATTCTTCTTCAGGGTATTCAACCCAATCGTTTGAAACCATTTTTGGCTTGAATTCCGAAAATTATAGACATCGTGACGAAATGATAAGCCGCTGTTTACCAGAACGTATTATTATTATTGAAGGTAACCTATGTGAACGCAAAATTAACTATTTATAGCTCTTTCATTCCTGCACAATATCAAGTAAAATTTTTCTTCGGCAGTCTATTCTGAAAACTTGAAATTCACGAAAATCTGTTCGGCCGGCATGAGAACCATCATTTCTGCCTCTGGACACCTTGTATTTCCTCAAGAAAGCATTTCTTACACAAAGACAACTCATAATATTTCAAGACTATATCGTTCACCTAATTTTTCCCATTGAATACTGGATCACCCACCTTATTTTTCAAAACAACAATATACAAATTTTATGAAAATTTTACTCGAAAAATATGTATGCTTCTCATACGAACCTCAGGAAAGTTTCATTATCCTTTGAGTAATTAAGTACTGATTTATATAAAACTTTGTAGGAAATTTACTGACCGAGTTAATATGAATTGTCACCACAGCTTACTAAATGAATTTTTATGGCAATTTGGATGTTCTCGAGGACTTCAAGAAAAGGGTTTTTTTTTCTCGAAATCGGTAGAAGATAAGACGCTGTATTCCGAAAACGATACATTCGCGGTCCCATGTCTATGGGGTTTTTTCTTTGAAATTATGCGAGGAATCTTCCCCCTTCGATTGTACCTCCAAAATTAATACTAGTCCGATATCAGAGAATGTTTAATGGGACGTGTATCTCCAGATAGCATATTGAAAATAGAGGAGTTGACTTTTTTCTGAAAATTTGGAAGGCATAATCGTAAAGCATCTTTAATATCAAGCTATCTACAAAACGTATAAACACATCATCTTAACTCATTTGATATATCGATCTTGATCTAAAATGTAATATGAAGCAAGAACGAGAAACTGTTGCTAATTTATAATTTGACAGCTTCTGCTAAAGAGCAGGACAGTCCAGTACCATCTGGTTCAACTTGAAGGGATGTTATTTTACCATCATCAATAACCATGGAGTACCTAGAAACAATGATAATTATTGAAGAATTGAATAACATCATTCGATTGAAATAGTTTCCTCAGTTATGAAATCTACATTTCACTCAAAGGTGAAAACTGTATTTAATAAAAGAGAATTTTATTATGTGCACTCTGCTTCCATGAATCTTAACAATACCCATGAAAATTCGACGTTAATCGATTGCATTGATTGGAATTTTATCTTGAAAATCAATAAATGAAGTTTTCACTCAAAATAAGCCACTTGGGTAGAAGTTACAGGTATTATGTTTACATCTCTTGTGGGGGGTGACCTTTCTGCTCTTACTTTAATTACACTGCGTCTAGGTTTATGAATTTTATACTTTTACTATCTGATCATAGAGTTACTGGATAGAGAAATAATTTTTTGCAATTTTCGAATTATATTAAGTTTAAGTTAGAAATCGAATTTCAATCTGATTTATTATTTGGGAGTGAACCCAGTATTCATTATATCTGTACCATATTGGAGAATACTGGTCTATTTTGCACCATACCCACATACAAAATGCAGAGCTATTGAACGGAATGCAGGCCACTGCTGAAATTGGAATTGCTGATTGTAACTAAAGAATATAAAACCACATCGGCATATCCATGGTTTACTACTTTAGAAATCGCAAAACCTTGAAAAAAAAAATTTCTTTATTTAAAGCTCAAAATATCAATTTTCATGATTAGATTACTACCAGATATCTACATTGGCCACACAATTGAGGACAAATCGATTCAAGTATCCCAATCCCATGACATAACTTGTGTTTATGAATCTGATATCACAATCAATAATATCAAACATAAACATATTTTTCTATTATGCAGCATCAAGTCGATTCCCAAAAAGAAAATGGTCCCTCCATTTACAGAGATAGGTTCAAGTTAGTATTCGAATACCAACATAAAAATCAGGTTCAATGTGATTTCAGAAATGTGATCACAGCAGTATTCATTCAATGATTTCAGACTCACAGTTCTGAAATATCTTTCATTCAGTGCGCTTGCTTCATGCAGCTTGGCCTCTTCTATATAATCTGTCGAGTTGGAAGAAAATGTAGGTACACTTATTACTCCACAAAATAATTCTGAGAAAACTAACCTTTTGCTTCTCACCCCTCCTAGGGGTGGAATATCAACAGAGAGATCTAGTTTTTTAGCTAGTTCTGCCGAAGGATCTGCAAGCATTCTAACTTTTCCCTGAGTATTTTGATCTTTGGCCCAAGCTCCCATGACGAATGGATCATTAACTGAAACACATACTATTTCATTCACTCCTTGGGCTTTAAGTTCGTCAGCTCTTTTTACAAAACCTGGTAGATGAGTCTGTGAAAATGAATATTACATATCAAAATTTAGAATAAGTAGTTCGAACATAGCCAGTTTATATTCTTTGCTAGAAACACTTGAAACTGATAAGCTAATTACTACTGCATCTGAATTCACCTTAGAGCAACCTGGAGTGAAAGCCCCTGGAACAGCGAATAAAATGACTTTTTTACCCTTAGATAATTCAGCCAAATTAACTTTATTCATGGGGGTATCTTCAAATAAGTCCACACTTGGAATAGAGTCTCCAACCTACAATATTTTCCCAACTTATAGTTCAAATAAATGAAAACTAGATTTATTAATTTTATCATAGGATCAAGCTTACCTTGACAGACATATTTACTGCTATTAGTCGTAATGCGGATTTCCTGCAAACTGACTGAAGCACTTTTCTCGATATGAAATTATTGACAATCATCATTAACCTTCACTTACCTACCCCTACCGGGATCTTTATAACCTTGAGTTGCCTAAAGAAAACCGTAATGATAGTAAACCATAGACTCATATTTGACATACATTCGCGATTTGATTCAATGTCATCTGTTGGATATATGGTGAACTTGAAACCAGCACATAAAAAGGTTTTCTTCAATTTTGATTATAATTTGAAAATCTTCAGGTAAATGGGGCACTTGAGCAATTAACCAAACGTACAAGCAGTAAGCTGAACCTGTGAAAATATTGCTGATTCTGAAAGTTTACTGTTAAGGAATGAAAGATTCAAATCATTAACACAATCATGATGTAAGCATGTTTTTTACATAGGGAACACAATATTAGTGAATATACCACCAATCTATGCTCCCCTAAAAATTTGATTTTTTGAAACTCATCTGACTAAATCAGAAAAAACAAATGATACATGCTAATTTATCAACTTGATAGATATTCAGAAATTGGATAATTAAATGGAAAAACCTATTTTACACTATTTTATTGCAGTCGAACATATAAAATAATAATCAGCATATACAAAATGCTCAATAAAATAAATGTTTCCTCAACACTAATTTCAATTTGAAATCACACAATTAAGTCACAAAATATAATAGATTTATATTTGTAACGAACTACTATGGAATATACTTAAGTAATAAGGACATGAGCATAAAGTTTGATATAATTTGGGAAAACAAATTGTACGATTTCTGTGGAAAATACTTAAAACTTAACGCCTTGGTCCTCCACCTCCAGCTGGGGATCTTGAACGGAATCTTGGATTATCATCGAACCTTCTAGGACCACCACCTCTACCTCCTCCATAACCATCTGACCTCCCTCTGAAACCGTCACTTCTTCTACCTTGATCTCTACCACCAAACCTATCACCAGGACCTCCACTATTTCTTCTAGGTGGACCTCCGTATCTGTCAAATGAAGGCCTTCCTCTGAATCCACCACCTCCTCGGTATCCACCACCACCTCGACCACCTCTGAAGCCTCCTCTTCTTGACCTGCCTCTCGCAATTTCGACTATTAATTTCGATCCAAATAAGTCTGTGCCATTTAAACTATCACAGGCTGATTCAGCATCGGTCATTTCGTCGAATTCGATGAAGGCAAAGCCTGGAGGGTTGAAGGCAACCCACACAGAATTAAGTTTACCATATTTCTCGAACTCACTCTCCAAATCTTCTTTCTTGATGGTATCGTTGAGTCCTCCAACGTAAACCCGTGCCGAAGATTCTTTTCGGTCACGGTCGCCCATGTTTCTGTGGAACGTAGAATTTCGTAGAAAATATAAGAGGATATTCAATCGTTTGGGCGAATACGTATTTTTGTGCGTTGATAAAAATTAAGGTCTAATTCGGAGAATGTGCAAAGCTTTGAAGATTGTTGATGCATGATGGAATGTATACTTTTACAAATCGAAGAAATTATTTCTTTGCTAATATGATGATCGAAGAAAGTTCGACGCACTGTTTTCCCTTGCAATATAATGATCTCGAATCGAAAACAAAATGTCGGAAGGGCGTCACTTTAGGACATTGGTACAGTATTCGCAGCCAAATCGATGATAAATAGGATACATATTACAACAATTCTAAAACGAAGATTCGTAGACGAAGAACTAGTTTTTACAGGTAGTTACCAAAATTCGCAGGGTAGATCGACGTTCAAACGTAGAATATGACTTTTTCTGTAGCAACGCTAACTTGATACTTGATGGTCAAACAACAACTTGTAAATGGCAGAATGACGCCGGGCAACGGACCAACATGGAAGGTTGGCGTCATTAGCTATCAACCAATAGGAAACAAGCATTTTCCTATTTCCAATTTCTAAGCGCAGCTTTGCCACATTGTGCACAAACATAAAATACGAAAATAAAAAATTGGGATTCTGGCTTTCAGATTCCATTGAAATATAAAGAAATATGCCACAACTCGTTCACTGTTCAATACTGTTCCATTTATATCATTAACAAAACGACTAAATTTCGAAGAAGTTTATTATCTTTCGTGTTCTTGCGCATGAACTGAACAACGTGACAACGCCGATGTCGGGAAGTGTTCATACCTTCATTTAATAGCTGAAAAAACGCAATAATTTGTAATATTAAACAAAGTTTTTGATGCTTCAGATACCCATCTTCCTTACTTCTCTGGAATATATTTACAATAAAAAAAGTTTTCAGTTTCATTGACTTTCTGTTTGCGGCTGCGCATACTCAAAAATTAGATCAATGACATTGTTTCCAAAGAGTATACAGACTATACAGAGTGTTTCACCCTAAACTGGACAAACATATATAGAGCCGTGTAGATGACATTGAGAAAGTCATTATCATCTGACATACTCGTCGCTTTCGAAGCATATAAGCGAGATACAGAGGGTGTTCAATGTGTGTAGCCATATTCTGATAACTGTGGTAAATAAAATGCTTGACCTTCGAAAAAACGGTTTTTGGTCTCATTTTAGTGTTTTTTTGGTGGTCAATTCAATTTGTAGTGTAGAATTCTGAACGAAAAAATTCAAACTGGCGGAAAACCTGCTAAGCTGGAATTTTTTATTTTCAAAATAAATTGCCAAATTGGGTAGCATAATATATTTCAATTAATGTACTCGATTTTCTTGGAATTTTCGTGAAAATGTTCGCCCCAAATTCGAACTCAACTTTTTTTTACATGTCGCCAATATGGCGAATGAAGATAAGCGGTACTCCCTCTGGTGGCTATCCGAGTAACCCGAGGTACAGACATTATCATTGAAAAGTTTAAAGAAATGTTAAGAAAATGAGAAAGTTTATGCATTTTTTTTGGCGTTTATGTGATTTTACAAGTGCTTCTACTGAGGAAAAGCAAACTCAAATGTCCCTCCCCATAGATTTCTACAGCCCGGTAAAAAATTTTGAGTTAGCGTGAAAGAAACTTTCTTTAACAAGTCGGGCCTGAAAGTGTTGAAGAATCGATAAAAACCCACAAACAAGATTTATGAGAGTCTGTTACCTGCATTTTACCGATGATGATCATTTTTATAGAGGTTAGCGCGAATTGCTCATGAAATATTAGATCACATTTATGAAGACAATTTTTTCCAGGCCCATAATCCAAGCAGATAAATTTACTTAAAAGAATGCTATGCCTCCCAGAAATCTGCCTGTTGAACTGATCATCAAGGAACAACGTAAATTTTTTAGTGATAGAACTGAACGATTGAAACAAAATTCAAAGTCTCAACAAGGAAATATCTGGTGATAAATACTCTTCCCTCAAAGTGCTTCTGCCGAAGAAAGCAAAGTTGTACAAGGCTTATTTATTACAGCTTTTTCAAGTCCAATCATATGAGTGTTGGAAAATTTATTTGTCAATCCATAAATAAGGCTTACGGTACAAGTAGCATTAGTTTCATGTGAATGTATTCATTTTACTCACATACACATATAAAAATAGTAAAGTTATGAGTATTTGTCTATTATTCCAAAAAGTATGTTTTACAATACAATCTATTTTTCAACTTTCAAGACAGCCTAAGAAATCCACCAAAGTCAATCTTGCCATTTGGATCTGCAAATAAATAATATTAAAATACTGTCTAACCTTGGAGATATTCCCAGCATTTTAGAGTTGCTACACTCAATAATATTGAAGGATGATACATACCTACTTTATAAGAATGGAATATGTATTCCCAGTAATTCTCTCGTCAACTATAAAAGTCTAAAAAATCTTTGAATAAATCGTGAAATCAAAAATTATCCAACCAAACACTATACAAAATCGACTATCAAAACAAAATCTATGTCTGTATGTAAGATTCTAAAACTGGCCACCGTGGCGCTGCAATCTTAAATTCAGACGCCAATACAGTGAAAAAAAATTTTGCCCAAAATTTTTGAAATCTTTCGTGGTTGACTAACCTTCTTTCTGAACACTGGTGTGAAAACAGAATGAAAAAATAAAAAAAAAACGTTTTTCCGAAGCATTTCTTACCACAATTATCTGGATATTGCTTATGCTTCGAAAACGGCCGGCGTATATGTCATGGGGCAAAAATGACTTTCTCAATGTCATCTACACACGGCTATATATATGTTTGTCCAGTTTATCGTGATACACCCTGTATATATAGATTTCACCATAATCCATATTTATGTTCTGTGGTATAATCCTTTGAACAGAAAACCACAGTATAGAAACTACCTACTGGTTTCTATCAATGATCTAATAATATATTATTAATGTATTATTAGATCATTGGTTTCTATACTGTGTAGAAAACATTCAAAGGTACTGGAGTCTGATTTTTTCGGTTACCAGAAGTGATTCTGTGTATACATATTTTATTTTTATGAAAGAGTTATGTATCAGCTATTCTAAATCAGAGTTGCAATGCTACAATTACTGTTAGAAGTATTTTAGTATCAACTTATTTCAACTCTAAATGGCAAGATTAATTTTAAATTATCTGGAGTATCTTGAAGGCACAGAAGCTAGCAGTGTTCAGGAAGGTGCATGTGATATTTATGTTGCATGTTATTTGGAAAAATAATAAACTTCATACCTTTTTACCTACCCAATTTGATTATTGTTCAAATGCCCCCTCAGATCCACTGCTAAAAAGTGGAAAAACAGATAGTATTGTAAAACCTACTTTTTGGAATAATAGACAAATTCTCATAACTTTACTATTCGTATAGGGAAGGACTAATTTGAATTTACACGACATATTGTGAATAAAATGAATACATATTCACATAAAACTAACGCTTCTTGTACAGGAACGCTTTATTCATTATGAATTGACAAATAAATTCTTTCAACACTCATATGATTGGTCTTGAAAAAGCTGTAATAAATAAGCCTTGTACAACTTTGCTTTCATCGACAAAAGCACTTTGAGGGAAGAGTATTCATCACCATCAGATATTTCCTTGTTGAGACTCTTTTTTTCAATAGTCTGTTCTATCACTAGAACATTAACATTGTTCCTTAATGATCAGTTCAACTCTTAAGTAACTTTCCCTGCTTGGATTAGGGGGCCTGGAAAAAAATTGTCCTCGTGAATGTGATCCAATATTTCATGAGCAATATGTGCTTACCTATATAAAAATGATGCAGGTAACAAACTCTCATAAATCTTGTTTGCTGGTTTACCAATTCTGAGTTACAAGTTGTCGAGGTTTTTATCGATTCTTCAACACTTTCATGCTCGACTTGTTAAAGGAAGTTTTTTTTACCCAATTTCGAAATTTTTCACCAGGCTTTGGAAATCTTTGGGAAGGGACATTTGATTTTGCTTTTTCTCAGTAGAAACACTTGTAAAATCATACAATGATTATGTCTGTACCTTGGGTTATTCTGATAGCCACCAGAGTGAGTAGCGCTTATCTTCATTCGCTTCATTGGCACGGGCCAGTCTGTGATATTGGCGTCTGAATTTTACAGTGACTATATTACCAATATCAAGTCACTGTACTGAACTTAAGATTGCAGCGCCACGGTGACCAGTTTGAAAACCTTAGGTAGAGGGATGGGAGCTAGGTTTTCGAGTGTTTGTATATTTGATGGATTAAAATTCGATTTTACAATTTGTTTAAAGATTTTTTTCAGTTAACAGAAGTGATTCTGTGTATACATATTTCATTTTTATGAAATTCCAATTCAGAGTAGCAATGCTACAATTACTGTTAGAAGTATTTTAGTATCAAGTTATTTCAACTCTCCTCCTTAAACAATGGTAATATCATTGTTTAACCTCCCTAAACAATGGTTATTCGAAAGTTGCAATATCTCTCCAGTAATTCGACGGTACCAAACAAAAGTCTTAGAATGAAAACACTCACTTTGTTTCCAAAACCATGAGATTTCAGTATTGAAACATATGGCGTTATATGCGTGTTCCGATTTTCCCTGAAAATATCAGATAATAGTTAATTTATACAATGATTTATATAGAGGCAGCTCTGTCTGAAAAATTCCGTTTTTGTACCAAATGACAAGATGATTTTTCTCTAAATAGGCCATCCATTTTTGGATAAATTATTCTCTATACCTCTTAATGTTGCGAGTGAAAAACGACTCAAGGTCTTCAAAAGAAAAGTGCTCAGAAAAATATTTGGCCCAACTACTAGGGACGAGAATACAGAATAAAAGCAAACCTCGAACTAAATGAACTCCACACAGATACCAACATAATAAACGAGATAAAGGCCAGGAAACCACAGTGGGCAAGACACATTTAAAGAAAGCCAGATGATAGAATGGTAAAACTGGTGTGGAGATTCCGGGGGAGTAAACGTCCATTGGGTAGGCCCCACTTCAGATGGACAGATAATATTACTAAAAATCTGAAAGTCATTAATATCGAAGATATCCTCGTTTGGATTGAGTAGGCTAAACCCCACCCAGAGTTGCAAAGCCACAGATGATGACGATGATGTATGTATGTATGTCTTAATAATGGGAATGATAAGACAAATCGATGTCCGATGTATTCTCGATTTTCATATAAAAAAGATATAGAATGATCTACTGCTAAAAGCAAGTTATCGTCCGATCAGTTATTTGTGTGGAATTAATTAATTAAGCTTTATTCATTATAAAACTAAGCCTTTTGGTACAATCTTTCATCAGGTCAAAAATGAAGTGAGATATGAAACAAAAATGTAACATAACCATAGCAAATCAGATCATCACCCAAAATAATATTCAAAATGCAAACCAACTTTTGTATCACACTCCATTTTTTAGTTGGGTTTGTTTTCGAATTTTATTTCAGGAAACGATCTGATTTGCTAGATATTATAGAGTCGAGGATGCTATATTTGTTTCCCATTTTTCACGTTATCTGCCTTTTTGCGCGCATGTTCTAGGGGAACAGCGTGCTATCGTTTTTGTCCAAATGTCTGTAATTTTGGATGATTGAGCCGAAAATGGTCTCAATCGACTAGGTTGGACTCACTGATGACGAATCCGGTGTCAAAATTGATTCTATCCGGCCGGCCGTAGACACGATAACTGTCGACAGAAGCAAGCTAGCTACTTGAAACTTTCAGGATAGGTTGCGCTTCAGAATGCCGCGGTTAAGTTCGTTAATGGGCCAAATCGGTCGAATAGTTTCGGAGTTATAGGCACTTGAAGTTATTTATTTTTTATTTCAGAAACTACTCAAGCGATTGGATTCAAACTTTGTAGTTTGTTCGAGTATTACGACGCGCAACTTTGAGCCAAATTTCGTCAAGATCATATTGTCAGTAAATTTAAAAAAAAATTTTTTTCGAAATTTTTTTACAAAAAAATTTTTTTTTCGAAAACCATTCATCATATCCGAAAAAAATTATACTCACACTTTGACCTTTTAATTTCACAGCAGTGTACTCAATTTCAGTTCGATACGATCATAAGTTTTGGAGATATCGGGAAAAAATATGTCAAACTTCGAGGTTTTCTTCTCGATATCGTTGATTTTTTCGGTATTACTCGAGAAATACTGATTCAGTTCTGATTAAACTTCACAGCTAGTTTTAAGATGCTGAAAGACAACTTTATGCAAAATTTCGTGATAATCGTGTTATTAGAACAATTTGAAAAAAAAAATTTCTATGATTTTCTCATCATATCATCCTAATTAAATTCTGTATGAAACTTCGAACTGTTATTTTCGATGAAGTACTGGATTTCAATTCGATCTGATCTGTATTTTCGGAAATATTGGAAAAATAAAATTTTGATTGGGTATATCTGCGGAATCATTGGGTGGATTTTACCCATTCACGAATTCGGCCTTCGTAATTAAGGTCCAAACCTTCTCTACAAATATCGAGTTTCTAAGTTGTTTCTTTCGGAAGTTATTGTGTTTACGCAGTCGGCCGTTAGGCTGACCGTAAACACAATAACTTCCGGAAGAAACGACTTAGAAACTCGATATTTGTAGAGTACGTTTGGGGCTTAATTACGAAGGTCGAATTCGTGAAAGGGTAAAATCCGCCCAATGATTCCGTAGATATATCCATTCAAAATTTTATTTTTACAATATTTCCAAAAATACAGATATGATCGAATCGAAATCCAGTAATTTATCAGAAAAAAATTTCAAAAAGCACTGCCTTGAAGGCAGCAGCTTTTGCGCGCACGTTCAAATTCGTTGCTGAAGCGGTCATCTACATTGAACATGCGCGCAAAAGTTGCTGCCTTCACGGCAGTGCTTTTTGAAATTTTTACCTGAGAATTGCCAACATTCTCACTCCACTTTTATGCTAATGATGTAAATAATCTGGTGTTCCTCCAAAATAATCAATGCGTTATTAAATGTAACTGTGTGCTCAGATGTTGGCAACTTGTTTGAGAATCTACCGGCTGCCATCTCCCACAAAATATCAGTACCAATACCCACAACTACGTTCCTGATAGGCTAGATGTTCAGAGACAATGCTTTTAGTATGTAATGAAAATACTTGAGTTTAACAAAAAAGGTATTATCTTTATCATTTTGAACAGATTAATGCATATTTAATCTTATCTAACAATTCTGCTTCGTGAACATTCATTCATATTCTAAATACATTCTTCAGTCTAAGAACTACTCGTTGAACTAGCCATGAGCAATTCCATTTTGTGTAGAAAGTTTCTTCCTTCCATCTTTTCCAATCTAACATCTCTGAATTGGCCTTCAAGGTGTTCCCATTTATTTTCTGTAACCAAGCGACTTGGAAAGAAATCTGTACGAGGTGAATGGGCAACTGATACTTGCACTCCTGATTGAGGCTCACATCTTACTGCTATAATTCTGTCTCCTGTAGGTGACGCTAAAAGACAGGAACTTGCGTTTCCTAAGGGTTCAACAGAACCAGTACCTGTGAAAACAAAACATTGTGAATAATACATAACATCACTTGATAAGTCCCGCGCACTGATTTGCCAGCAAAAATGGCTTGATATTTGTTATTCAGGCTTTGCCTTATCGACAATAGGTTGTTATTGCAAGCTAGAGTTAATTACTATAATAAGGTGATACAAGAGTCAGAAAATAAAAATAGAGCTATGAGGTCCATATGTGGGGAAATAAAAGGAAAAAATAATTTAAAAAAAAGTTGTGAACTTGAAGGAGAGCCATTCGAAGTTGCTGAAAAATATAATAAATTCCTTTTAGAGAAGATACCTAAATTGTTGAAAGATCTTGATGAAGTTCCTTTCTTATACAGGGAGCCATACAACAATCAATCTTTATTTCTGAAACCAACTGATTCAGAGGAAATAGTAAAAATAATTACGAAAATTAAAACTAAATTTTCCAGTGGCGTAGATGGTGTACCAATAAATGTAATAACATTATGCATTGATGAAATTAAACATATTTTATCGTACATTATAAATAATTCCTTCAAATATGGAGTATTTCCTAGTAGACTAAAGTTTGCTTTAATTAAACCATTATATAAGAAGGGAGAAGTGACTTCGATGGACAGTTATAGGCCAATAAGTTTGTTATCAAATTTTTCAAAAATATTTGAACATGCTTTTTGTGATAGACTACTCATGTTTTTAAATGAATGTAATTTCTTTAATAGTTCACAAATGGATACTTGGGACGTAGGTCGACCCAGTCAGCACTATATCAATTTACTGAAGTTATAGTGAAAATACTTGAAGAAGATAAACTAGGACTAGGAATATTCTTAGACTTAACTAGTGCATATGATTGCCTTTTTAGACAGTTTCTTTCAGTGAAATTAGAAAAAATAGGTCTGAGGGGTTGTGTAAAAGACTGGATTGATTCATATCTTTCAGGTCGCCTTCAAAGTGTTTGTATCACTAACAACGGGAAAGATTATAAATCTGAGTTTGCAGAATCGAATTTTGGTATACCACAGGGAAGTGTACTAGGCCCTGTTTTGTTCATTATTTTCATTAATGATCTGTGTAAATTGGAGAGGGATTATTTCGATGCAATAACATGTTTTGCAGATGATACTAATGTCATTCTAGGGGATAGAGAGTTTAAATACCTGGAAGGTAGAGCGGAATTAGCTTTCAAGCAGTTAAAAGCTTGGTTCACAGCTAACAAGTTGAAGATTAATGATGAAAAAACTAAAGTAATTTTATTCAGCACCCAGCGATCTGTTAAAAGTAAAAAAGAAAATGTTCAAATCGATGGATTAAATATTTAACTTGAAGAGTCAACAAAATTTTTGGGAGTTTACATAGATCAATACTTAAAGTGGTCTTGTCATATTGATTATTTATCAGGAAAGCTCTGTAAAATAGGATATGGCTTTAGTTTATTGTCAAATTATTTAGATTATAAGACTTTGAAAATAGTATATTATGCAAACTTTGAGTCAGTGTTAAGATATGGTATTATATGCTGGGGTTCTAGTTCAGAGGTGCAAAAATTATTTGTCATACAAAAAAGAATTTTAAGATTATTGTCAAAATTAGGAGTTCTAGATTCATGTAGAGGCGTGTTTAAAAAAAATGGTATCTTGACAGTTTATGGTATTTATTTGTATGAATGCCTAATTTATTTCTTCAGAAACAAGGCCAGTTTTTCAATACATATCAGACCATAAATATGAGACGAGAACTCTAGATTTCAATTACCCTAAGCATAGGTTGACACTAACCGAAAAACATCCATCATATATGTGTTAATACACATATATGATGGATGTTGTAAATTAAAATTATTAATCCTCTTGAATTCATTAGGTAACCTATTATATACTTTAATAAGTATATAATAGGTATATAATTTAAAAAGAAGGTGAAAGAAATGCTCATTAAATTAGAACCCTACTCTCTACTAGAGTATTTTGATGTTCAGTAGGGGTGGGAAGTATTTTTAGTTATAGTTTTTGTTGACACTATTTAGTTGTGTGTGTAGCATAAGTGTAGTTGTGCTGTACATGATTTGAAATAAAGATTGTTATCTATCTATCTATCTATCAATACTGTTTACACTATTCTGCGTGAACATTTATCCATGAGAAAGCTTTGCTCCACATGAGTGCAGCGCTTGCTCACTGCCGATCAAAAGCAACAACGCATCGTCGATTCTGAACGCCGTTTGGAGCTATATTTGCGGAATAAACTGAATTTTTCGCGTCGATATGTGGCAGTGGATGAAACGTGGATTAATCACAACACTTCTGTGTTCAATAGAACGCCAGTTAAGTGGAAAACAGTCGGTGAAAGCCATCAAAATAGACTAAAATCTCAAACATCAGCTGCCAATATGACATCCGCATTTTGGAACGTGTGTAGTATATTGCTCTTTGACTACCTTTTAAAGGTAAATCCATCAACCGTGAATATATATTGAGCGCGAAGAAGAAAAAAAGTCTTAAGATACAAAAGAAAATATCTCTTTCACAAAGGCAATCGTTGAAAACCATATAATCCATTCTCTTTTTTATAAAGTAGTTGGTAGACCTTGGAATGGGTTTATCAAGTTCTGGAACTGGAACTGAGCCTGTTTGGCACTACGGAAATTTCATCAAGGTCAAAATAATTCGGCGGGACGTTGTAAGTTCCTACGTATTTTTATCAATAACTTTAAGGTTTCTTCAGTTACTATCGTTATAACTCTGGCCTTCGTGTAGAACGGACAACGCTGCTCAATTTTACGACTGGAAAATCTAACATTTTGCGCGCACAGCGTGCTATCGTTTTGTCCAAATGTCAGTTATTTTCGATTTTTGAGCCTGAAATGATCTTAAACGACTGTGTTGGA
This sequence comes from Myrrha octodecimguttata, assembly GCA_958510865.1. Classification (NCBI taxonomy): domain Eukaryota; kingdom Metazoa; phylum Arthropoda; class Insecta; order Coleoptera; family Coccinellidae; genus Myrrha; species Myrrha octodecimguttata. The sequence goes on along the minus strand of OY294058.1, from coordinate 17,369,350 downwards.
CTCACTGATGACGAATCCGATGTCAAAAACAATACTGTGCGAAGACACGATTACGGTCGTATGGAGAATCCTATCGACCTGGAACTTTCAGGGTAGGTTGCATTTCAAAAGGCTATAGTTTAGTTTGTTAATGGGCAAAATCGTCCAAACGGTTTTGGAGTTAGAGCCTTTTAAAAGTTTTGACGTTATTTTGGCGATAATTCGGGAACTACTGGAGCTATTGCATCGATACTTGGCAGTGAGTTGGAGTATAGAACTTCTCGCGAAATTTTGTTGAGATCATAATATCAATAAAGAATTTTTTCCAAAGAAATTTTGAGAAATTTTTTTTTTGCGAACTGTTCACCATATTTGAAAGAAATGAGCACATACTTAGAGCTTCATATTTCACAGCAGTTTACCAAATTTCAATTAGAAGCGGCTATTAGTTTTCGCAATATTAGGAAAAATATATGTAAAATTTCGTGGATTTCTTCTCGATATCGTTGTTTTTTTCGATATAATTCAAAAATGATAAAACTTCGCAGCTAGTTTTATGATGCTGAGAGACAACTTTGTGCAAAATTTCGTGATGATCGTGTCATTAGAATAATTTGAAAAAAAAATTTGAATTTTGTTGTCATTAGAACAATTTGAAAACAAAATTCATATGTTTTTTTTTCAAATATTCAATATTCTGTGATCTTCTTATCAAATTATCCTCATTAAATTCTGTATGAACCTTCGAACTATCATTTTTCGATGAAGTACAGGATTAAAATTCGATCTGATCTGTATTTTTGGAAATATTGAGAAAATAACATTATGAATGGTTTTTTTGAATGATCTGCGGAATCATTGGGTGGATTCACCCATCCATGAATTCGGCTTTCGTAATTAAGGTCCAAACCTTCTCTACAAATATCGAGTTTCTAAGTTGTTTTTCGGAAGTTATTGTGTTTGCGGTCGCCGTAATTCAATTCAAACTCCTTTACCCAGCTGAGTAGTTCACTTGAACTCTGAACAAAGTGTTCTATCTAACGTCACATCTGGAGGTTGCGCACTATCGACCTCAGTTCAACCCTTGTACGAGAATAATTGAATACAGAAAGCAGGCCTTGCAAGGCTTCACAAATACTCCAGGAACCAAGACCTAAGAGGAAATTCTAGACCCCTGCCTCAAACAGCCAAATGACCCAACAGTCTCCTTGGGCACCTATCACCAATTCCAACTCTAATACCAGACTGAATATAGTTCACTCAAACTCTCCCCAAAGTATTTCACCCAACCTGATATTTCTAGAAAAGCTAGGGCGCAGTGTCCAAGATTGCTGCTAGTGCGCCTTGAAAGGCCCAGAAATCACTCCGAAAACAACTAACAGAAACACTGTCAAGGAAATCGCATTGAGGAAACAAACACGTTATAAGTCAAATAAATACAGGTTCTTATCAGATAATATTTCTGTCAAGGTAATAAAAAAACATAACAAAAATGGTGAAACCAATTTGCTATATCATTAATTGTGCTCATAAAGCATTGAAAATTACAATTGTGAAACCATGTCACAAAAAAGGTGATATGAATGAGTTTTCTAACTATAGACCAGTCAGTCTAATCACAGCTTTTGCTAAAATTTCGAAAAAATCTTAGCTAACCATCTATTGAAGTTCCTGCTGAAGTTTAAATTGTTGTCTTGTAGGCAATATGGTTTTATTCTTGGTAGAAGCACGGAAACAACAGTGTTTGAGTTACTACAAACGATTGTCGATTCGATCGAGCGAGATGAGATACCTGCCGGACTCTTTGTAGATCTTTCTAAAGCTTTTGATAGAGTAGATCATACAAATTTGTTACTGAAACTCCAGAACTACGGAATAAGGGGAATAGCGTTGGAATTAATTTAGAGTTACCTAACTAACAGAAAGCAAAGGGTTGTGTTAGATGGCGAGAATACACAGTTCGTATCTTCGGAATGTTCTGTTACCTTGGGGGTAGCGCAGGGAACAATAGTAGGTCCAATCTTATTTTTGGTTTATATTGATGATTTGCCAGAGACAATTCAGCAGCCTGAAGGAAATATTGAAACCAATAATGAGACCGCGGACGAAATAGAAACCTATTTATATGTCGATGATGCCGATGCTTTAGGGTCGTATTTATAGTTGTTCCTTGAGGCTTCCTTACTGAAGGCCGCCTTGAATTTGCTTTTCTATGGAAACAAATACAAGTTTGTTTGCATAGAAACATAGAAAAGCAAATTCAAGGCGGCCTTCAGTAAGGAAGCCTCAAGGAACAACTATAAATACGGCCCTGAGTACACGGAAAAAACGTAGAACGTGTGTCTAAAGGAATCAGAATAGCCATGAACAGGATTAATGGTTGGTGCTTGGACAACAATCTTTTACTTAATACAGAAAAAACTAATATCGTTTTCTTCAGCAATATAAGATCAAATGTAAAATTTCCTGATAGTATAATATACAATGATCAGAGTATGAAAAAAAAATTTTCCTGAAATTTTTCGACAATTTTTTTCGGGACTATTCATCAGAAGTGAAAGTATTCTGCCCTATGAATGTGAGTGCACACACTAAATTACTGGGTATAATAGTTAATAAACACCTCAATTGGGGAATACATTGCGAAACCCTCATAGCAAGACTCAATACCATTGTGTACACTCTTAAAATCATGAGGGATCGAATTGATGGGGCAGCATTGAAGACAATTTATTTCTCGAATTTTCAATCACTAATGACATATGGAATAATTTTCTGGGGTGGTAGCTCAGACGCAGAAAATTTATTCATTGCTCAGAAAATAGCTTTAAGAACTATGTTCAATATGAGGTTCAGGTCTACATGTAGAGGTGTATTCAGGAGCAACAATGTGATGACATTCCCAGGACTGTATATATATAGGATTTTGTTGTTTTTCGTCAAAAATAATGGTTACTGGGATAATTGCAGAAATTGTAATAACACTAGGAGAATTCGTAGTTACTTTTTCCCTACACAAAAATTCTCATTGACTGAGCGCAGTGTGATGTATATAGGAATTAAACTTTTTGAATACCTTCCGAGTACAATCAAAACACTAAATGAATTTAAAGCCTTTCGGAAAGCCTTGTCTCTATTAATTATTAAATGTGAACCATATTCTATGTCTGAATTCAAGATCTTTTGTGATACATTTTCGTTGTGATCATATGTATGTATATTCTTTTGATTGAGTTTAGTTGCTGAATTTTGGTTTTGACGTGTTTTCATATTATTGTCTGTATATGATGGTACTTATGAAAATAAACATTATTATTATTATTAAACTAATACATTAATAATAATAATAATAATAATAATGTTTATTTGTCACCCAAGACATCATACATAACAGAAAGTATTTTATATTAAACAAATAAACATTTAGTTTCCCACAAAAGTTCGAAACTTGTACGTGGGCAGTACACATAAAAAAAAAATAATACAAATTTAAAAAAAAAAATGATAATGCTTAATCAAATCAATTTTTCATACACAGCTAGTTTTAAACGAAATTATTTCTATTTGTGAACGTATACCAGAACAATGTTGGCTTGCTTCGAATCCATTTTTTTATTTTCGTATTGAACGTTGGTTTGGCCTTAGTTTCTTTGATGTTCATTGGAAGTATATTGTAAAGTAAAGGTGCCAGGTAAGTATGCGATTTTAAACCAATAGTCTTCTTAGGTTTAGGTAAAGGGATGTTGGGAGATCTCATATCTTTTCTATTTTTTGTAGGTGCATGTAGTTGATGTTGGTACATTAGAAGGGCACGGGCGTATAGTTGACGCACAGTAAACATGTTTGACAACTTGTACAGATTTTCTGTTGGGTAAGTAATCGGCTTATGGTACATAATTTTTAACACCCATTTTTGAGCTACTTCAATCCCTTTATAATGCCAGTCTGCTATCCCTCCCCATGATAGTATAGCATAATTCAAATGCGGCTCAACAAGTGCCTGATACACTCTTGTCATTTCCTCTTGCTCACATATGTGTCTTAAAGTTTTGAATTTACCTAGTACCGATCTTATTTTCTTGATTACAAGATAGGCTTGTTCATTCCATCGAAGGTGGCAGTCCATCATTATCCCTAAGTATTTGATAGATTCTGTACTCTGTATTTGAAAAGAATATCTGCTTGTTTTTATGCATAACGTATCAAATGGGGGTTTTCCAGTTGCAAGACTCGTAAATGACATAAATTTAGTTTTATCCATGTTAACTGTCAATTTTTTTCTTTCAAAAAATTCGACTACTCTAGCAAATTTTTCCTCAGTTTTTACTTTTAATTGGTTCCACGTCGGCGCGGTGATATTCACTATTCACTATTAATTGATAAAAATGAATACTTCATCAACAACCACATGCCGAACATCAAAATCTTTATTTTCGGGGTTATACTTATTTGAATTGTTTAGGTTAGTTATTCAATAACTCAAGAACTATATACAGGTCTGGCCAAGACATAGGGCACTATGCGAAACTTCACGTTAATCTAAATCATTTGAGAATATAGTGCGCAAGTTGAACAACTGAAACCTAAGCGCAATGCTATATAGAATAAACGACTGTTCTATAGGTCTCTTGCATGTAACACAAATGATCATATTTTCATGTTTTTCTCACTCTATATCAATACAAAATGATAATGTATGCTATCACACACTTTTCCAATTCGCGAATTTTGTATAATTCGGTATTTAAAATGGTCAAATCGGGACTCAAGGTTGAAGCGGGAGAAACGCGTCAGATCGCTTTCCACGTCACTCGTTATTGTACGATTCACCGATCGATGAAGCCGACGCTGTGTATTGGCTTGTTAGAGAGAAAAGTACATGAGAAGAGGGAGAGAGTGGTACGTGACGGAAGCCGCGAAGTTTCGTCCGTTTAAACAGCCGACATGCGGAGCCAAATTCAAAAAATCATTTTCTCGTTGAAAACTGAACTTTCTAACGGCGGATTAAGTTTTTTCAGTAGTCTTACGGATAGAATATTTGATTTCAATGATAAAAAATTCATGCAAGAGACCTATTGTAGGTTGGAGGGGAGTCTCCAGCCCGCAGTCCCTCGATACGCAATCGCGATCAAAGTAAGAATTTGCCAGTATGCCTGTCGCACTCCAGACGTGAGGGGCGTTAGACCATATCGGTTGGAAATAAATACGACAATTTTATTCCATTGAAGAAGAGGATGAATAACAAGTGATTTCCTCTGTGAAAATGAGTACTTGGGTTCTTTTTTGCCATAATTGGCTTGAAAATAAAATAAATTCTAAAAATGCGAAATTGAAGGTCAATAAATTCAAATTAAATATTTAAATAATCTACCTTGTTGTGCTAAACAGTAGCCAAATCTATTATGAAGAGATAATTTCATATCTCTGAGCAGATCCGGCATAGTTGCTATTTTGGCACAAAGTTGGATTATTTCATTAATATTCGTCGCTCTATCAATTTCGTGACCATAAACCAAATTTTTCAGATATCCCCAGAGAAAAAAATCATTTGGAAATGCATTAGGTTATCTGTGGGGCCATTTGAAGAAATGACACGTTCCTAAAAAGTCGTCCTCAGATATTGTGTGACTACTCTCGCGTTATGACTTGGACAGCCATCCTGTTGAAACCAAACATCCTCGAACCCGAACTGTCGGAATGATTTGATTTTCTAAAAAGCTCCAGATATTTGGCAGCGTTTAGGTTACCAACGATAAAAAATGGCCCGATGATGTAATTCCCCAGTATTCCTGTCCAAACATTAAGTTTTTGGGGATAATGGGTATGCACAGGACTACTGGATGCGTATTCTCCCTAGGCCAAAAGAAAACGATGATCCGTCGGTGAATACGATATTGCTTGGAAAAAAGCTACTTTCATTATCTTTTTCCATCATCATTTCACAAAATTCTATTCTTTTGATGTGGTCTTTATTGAATAATCTTACCCATACTCGGGACCCTTCTCAGTTATAGTTAATCTATGCCAGGGATATTTCAATTGTGTAGTTTAGGTATCATATGGGCCGCAGATTTTGGTTTCAAAAAGATGTTTGTTTTTGTGGACAAAGATGAGGCTCTCCAGGATGTGAATAGCAGGTGTCGTCATAACTCCAAACAATAAATGAATTTATTGTCTCTTGAATTGAATGATCACCAAAATAATATTTTATGATTTGAATTTTTTGTTTAACGGTTGACATTTCGATTTACGAGGAATATACATTATTTTCAACCGATATGGTCTTACGCTCCTCAAGTTTGGAGTGCGACTGGCAATTCTCACTTTGCCTGGATCGCGTATGGAGGAACTAGAGAGACTCCCCAGCAACATGCAAAAGAACAGTCGTTTATTCGATAGCAATATTTCGTGATAACCATGCCGTTGGAACAAATTTAGGAAGAAAATTTCCAAATTTTTCTTTATCAGGAAGTAAAGCTGCATTTGAAGGGGAAATTCTTGAATAGGTGACAGCTTTGGCGACGAGTTCAAGTATGGCTGCAAAATCAAAGTGCTTTTATAGAATTCTTTCAGAGAACAATTTAATGCTGACCTCAAAAGAGATCCTAACAACTTGGATAATGTAATAAAAGTCTATTTTATCAATTTCACTTTTTATTTTATTTATTATTGTACGACCAGTTTCGTTATTCACACTGGTACTTGATAATGGTGTGAATACTGACACCGGTCATACAATAATAAATAAAATAAAAGAGTGAAATTTATAAAATATACTTTTATTACATTATCCAATGAGATGGTTTTTCACAAAATAAAATCAGCAACAATTAACCTCTATCTTCTTAACAACTGATGGCAAGGCCTACAAATACAACATTCTAAGTCAGGTATTGGTGGTATCACTTCGAATCTGATTTGAAGAATGTACTCAAACATTCAATTTGGGAGTAAGAGGTTGTAAAAAAAGGCCCCTTAAATTTGAAGAAATGCAAGTATAATGCTTCCATTGATCCATTAATCAGGTGGTTGTCACAATGTAACTATTGACACCCAAAGATACCTATGAGGTAAAAAAGAAATAATAACTCACCTAAATGGTTGGAATTGGCCAAGGATTGCCATCCCAACGTTCGAGCTAAAGACTGCACTGCCAAAATCTGATGTTGGTTGATGTGACAAAATATGAGGTCCCTGAGTTCCTGAGGCTCATAACTCATATGCATCACTTTTCCGTCTCTACAAATACACTTCAATGTTTTCTCTCCGACATGTATAATCAGAGGTGTTCTGCACAGGGCATCGTAACCATGTGTGGAGATGGTTATTTTCACACACGATTGAATTGGACTGTTCAAGGTGTTCCAGTGGGAACTTATGAGTGGATCTTTAACTTCCTTTGCAATTGTGTCCAGCACATATTCGGTGCGCAACCTTAGGAAATAGTGCTGAGCTTGTTTGATTATTTGTTCTAGAAGGGTTTCTGTCTTGGTCATTTCCAGAAGTTCATAACGATCAGCCGCCATTGGACCTGTTTGAGAAAGGATCATAATTTGAAAATCTAAAAGTATTTCAAATAAATCAATAACCACAGACTCATTATGCAATTAATAATTATCACTATTTAAATATAAAAGTATACTCCATTCCCTTTCATCAAGTCAGTTGGTAGGTTATGGTTTGGCACCTTCATGTGTATATAGATAGATAGATAGATAACAATCTTTATTTCAAAGCATGTACAGCACAACTACACTTATGCTACACACACAACTAAATAGTGTCAACAAAAACTATAACTAAAAATACTTCCCACCCCTACTGAACATCAAAATACTCTAGTAGAGAGTAGGGTTCTAATTTAATGAGCATTTCTTTCACCTTCTTTTTAAATAAATTAAAATTATTAATCCTCTTGAATTCATTAGGTAACCTATTATATACTTTAATACACATATATGATGGATGTTTTTCGGTTAGTGTCAACCTATGCTTAGGGTAATTGAAATCTAGAGTTCTCGTCTCATATTTATGGTCTGATATATGTATTGAAAAACTGGCCTTGTTTCTGAAGAAATAAATTAGGCATTCATACAAATAAATACCATAAACTGTCAAGATACCATTTTTTTTAAACACGCCTCTACATGAATCTAGAACTCCTAATTTTGACAATAATCTTAAAATTCTTTTTTGTATGACAAATAATTTTTGCACCTCTGAACTAGAACCCCAGCATATAATACCATATCTTAACACTGACTCAAAGTTTGCGTAATATACTATTTTCAAAGTCTTATAATCTAAATAATTTGACAATAAACTAAAGCCATATCCTATTTTACAGAGCTTTCCTGATAAATAATCAATATGACAAGACCACTTCATTGATCTATGTAAACTCCCAAAAATTTTGTTGACTCTTCAAGTTTAATATTTAATCCATCGATTTGAACATTTTCTTTTTTACTTTTAACAGATCGCTGGGTGCTGAATAAAATTACTTTAGTTTTTTCATCATTAATCTTCAACTTGTTAGCTGTGAACCAAGCTTTTAAGCTTGAAAGGTAATTCCGCTCTACCTTCCAGGTATTTAAACTCTCTATCCCCTAGAATGACATTAGTATCATCAGCAAAACATGTTATTGCATCGAAATAATCCCTCTCCAATTTACACAGATCATTAATGAAAATAATGAACAAAACAGGGCCTAGTACACTTCCCTGTGGTATACCAAAATTCGATTCTGCAAACTCAGATTTATAATCTTTCCCGTTGTTAGTGATACAAACACTTTGATGGTGACCTGAAAGATATGAATCAATCCAGTCTTTTACACAACCCCTCAGATCTATTTTTTCTAATTTCACTGAAAGAAACTGTCTAAAAAGGCAATCATATGCACTAGTTAAGTCTAAGAATATTCCTAGTCCTAGGAATATACTATAATAATTAAGATATGTGATGTTAGAATCATTTTCCTGTCAGATAACATCAATTATGTTACTAAACCAAACCATACAATCCTCAATGAAAATATTTAGGAATTGACTCTGACAACAATTCACAAGAGCCAATTTGACTCAGTTCTAGTACAAAGCTTAATAACACTGTTTCGAGGCCCATCGAGCGACTTTATAAAAGTGAATGGAGTATATGTATAGGTTGAGGCTAAAATTTTTTCAAACTGATACTCCAGTTTATATTTTCCCATCAATAACCAACATTAGTTTTTATTATTTCATACAGTTCATATTGCTCTAAAGATTTTCGCTCATGTTTTGAGAAATACAATGCCAGGTTGAGTTGATTCAAAATTAATATCTATTAAAGGTAACTACAATTTATAAAAAGGAGGGAAACATCGAAAATGAAAATAACTACTGACCAATATCCATAGAGTATATAATTTCTGAAGTAGTGAGAGGAATACTTGATTAAAACAAGATTGATGGATGTCATTTTGTACAAGATTTGGGTTTCATACTCAATAATACCGATTTCAAAATCAATGCAATACATTGTTGTTGATTTACAAAAGACTTTCGATAGGGTCGATTCTTAAGAAACCACACAGGATTGCTGACTCAAAGTGTTACGAATTTAAAGAGCTGTCATTTCGTCGGTTTTAAATATTTTTATTTGAAAATTGGTGAAAATGTTGGAAATATTAAAGTTTAAATAAAACAATGTCATTATTCGATGTCCACCCTTGGCTTGGAGATAACATCTTTGATTCTGCCAATGACGAATAGAGAAATCCATCGGGTTCAAATCAGGCGAATATAGAGGAAACTGTTGTGAGGAAATGAAGCGAGGAACGGCATTTCGCAAAAATTTTTTAGTTTTTCGAGCTTCATGGGACGGCAGGACTCTTGTTCGAATGAATGTCCATGCTCTGTTACCGAAAGTTCTGTATGCCCACGGTATCAATGAAAATTTTAAAACCTTTTCGAGATAAATATCCTCGTTTACTTTGACGCCCTGGTCGATAAATACCCAAACCACAGCACGTTATCCTTGCACCCGTGTGGCAACTCTTTGTTGATGATTGTCGTTCATCCATCCTGGTAACCGCACACGATCATTTTGTTTGTTCATATATTGTTGAACAGTGAAAATTTTCTGATCCGAAAACTTGATTTTCGGCAGAGCATGAGTTTCGAGCAAGCGTTTCAACTCCTTCGATCTTTCGAGCAGTGTTTTTTGCGGCTCCGATATTGCAGTTTTTGTATTTTGGTAGGCTGCAATCCAAGCTTGGTTTTCAATATGTAAGCAAGTCTTTCACGCGGATGATGTTGCTGTTCTTTTATGGCAACCACCATGGCGTTTTGCGATGCTACCAGTATCATTGTAACGTGTCCGGTACACGAACATTTCATTCATACGAAATGCTGCAGCACACAAACTATAGCTGGTTGCGATTTTCCGGTCAAATATAGGGCGATCACACTGTTACGTTGGAATTCTATTTTTATATTTCTCTTTTTCCCAAAACTGGTCTGGGTACAGATCAGAGAACGGCAAGAAGAACTGTTCCTACTAACTCCCTCTGCTCATTGGAATAGATAGATAGATAGATAATTTTCTTTATTTCAGATAAATTACATAAACATTATACAATGTACAACACAATTTAAATGAAATGACGTCAGGTTTGCAACTTCTAACCAGATTTTTCAAAATACTCGGCTAGACTATAGGGCTCTAATCTTATTAGCAGGTTTCTAATTTTGCACTTAAATATTCTGTATTCTGACAAACATTTAATTTCATTTGGTAATCTATTGAAAGCTTTTATGCTCATGTATGCGGGACTTTTCTCTGTTAATGTCAACCTGTGCAAAGGATATGTTATATCTAAAGATCTTGTGTTGTGTGCATTTTGATTTTCTCTTGTATACTTTTGCCTATTCTTATGCAAGAATAACAAACATTCGAACAAATATATACCGTAAACAGTGAATATGTTTTTGCTTCTAAATTTTCCCCTACATGATTCTCTAAAACTTAACTTAAACATTATTCGTATTGCCCTCTTCTGAATCAAAAATATTTTATTCAAATTTTCATTATTTCCCCAAAATATCACTCCATACTTAAAAGTTGCTTCAAAATTCCCAAAATAAACAATTCTTAAAGTTCTCTCATTCATATTACTAGCAATGCATCTTAAGGCAAAACATATTTTACTCAATTTCTTTGATAGAATTTCAGTGTGTTGACGCCAATTAAGACATTGATCAATGTATATTCCTAGAAATCTAACACATTCGGATAATTGAAAACTGTACTGAGGCCAACTAATTATATTTGATTTTACTTTTTGTGATCTATTTGTATCGAACAGAATAGCTTTCGATTTCTTTTCATTCAATATAAAATTATTTTGGTCAAACCATGTTTTTGATTCCAGAAACAATTGACTTGCTTTTGTTGTCAAATCTTCAAAATCCGTATCACCTACTAATAGATTGGTATCATCGACATAATTTGTAACAATTCCCTGAATTTTCTGTACAAACTTTCCTAAATCATTAAGGTATATTATGAATAATACTCCTCCAATTCCACTTCCCTGGTCAATTCCTGTGATACGTGTTAGTATTTTAGAATTTACAGTAACATTGTTCTGCGAGAATAACTTTTAGTAAATTTTCCACAAAAGTATCATAAAATGTGATCTTGAAGCCATTTGTTGGAGTCCTCCATCATAATAAAAAGCAACAATAATAAAAAATTATAAACTAACATGACACAAAAACGAATATCTGTCGATTAGTCAACAAATATCCCATCTCCCAGAGCACCTTGTGGAAAACTACATAAACCGAGTATTCCACGTCGTGACGGTTACTCTATAAACTGAGGTATCGCGGATACAGCAACCTGAACTTACTGACAGATATTCGTCCTTGTGTCATGCTAGATTATTATTAGACTAGAACTGTCTTCTCTCCATGAACTATCATTTTGATTGATGAAAATAATGTATATTTCACTAATTGAGTTGAAATCCATTTGATTTTATTGTGTTTTCAATATCCTCTATGTTAACAGTGAAAATGAATTTTGAAAATAATTCATGGTAACCCAACAAAAATAGAAAACCCGCCCCTTAATATCGTACAACTATTCAGTATGGAATCCACAAAGAAATAAAAAACATATATAAACGCAAATTTCGAAAACTGGAAAAAAAATTTGCGCATGCCAAAGTTCTCAAAAAGAAATGGTGAAAAGAAAAATTTCAAAAAGCACTGCCGTGAAGGCAGCAACTTTTGCGCGCATGTTCAATGTAGATGACCGCTTCAGCAACGAATTTGAACGTGCGCGCAAAAGCAGCTGCCTTCACGGCAGTGCTTTTTGAATTTTTTTTCTGATAAATTACTGGATTTCAATTCGATCATATCTGTATTTTTGGACATATTGTAAAAATAAAATTTTGAATGGGTATATCTACGGAATCATTGGGCGGATTTTACCCATTCACGAATTCGACCTTCGTAATTCAGCCCCAAACCTACTCTACAAATATCGAGTTTCTAAGTCGTTTCTTCCGGAAGTTATTGTGTTTACGGTCAGCCTGACGGCCGTCTGCGTAAACACAATAACTTCCGAAAGAAACAACTTAGAAACTCGATATTTGTAGAGAATGTTTGGGGCTTAATTAAGAAGGCCGAATTCGTGAATGGGTAAAATCCACCCAATGATTCCGTAGATATACCCAATCAAAATTTTATTTTTCCAATATTTCCAAAAATACAGATCAGATCGAATTGAAATCCAGTACTTCATCGAAAATAACAGTTCGAAGTTTCATACAGAATTTAATAAGGATGATATGATGAGAAAATCATAGAAAATTGTTCTAATAACACGATTATCACGAAATTTTGCATAAAGTTGTCTTTCAGCATCTTAAAACTAGCTGTGAAGTTTAATCAGGACTGAATCAGTATTTCTCGAGTAATACCGAAAAAATCAACGATATCGAGAAGAAAACCTCGAAATTTGACATATTTTTTCCCAATATCTCCAAAACTTATGATCGTATCGAACTGAAATTTAGTACACTGCTGTGAAATTGGAAGGTCAAAGTGTGAGTATAATTTTTTTTGGATATGATTAATGGTTTCCGAAAAAAAAATTTTGTTGTAAAAAAATTTCGAAAAAAATTTTTTTTTTAATTTACTGACAATATGATCTTGACGAAATTCGGCTCAAAGTTGCGCGTCGTTATACTCCACCAAACTGCCAAGTTTGAATCCAATCGCTCGAGTAGTTTCTGAAATAAAAAATAAATAACTTCAAAACTTCAAGTGCCTATAACTCCGAAACTATTCGACCGATTTGGCCCATTAACGAACTTAACCGCGGCATTCTGATGCGCAACCAATCCTGAAAGTTTCAAGTAGCTAGCTTGCTTCTGTCGACAGTTATCGTGTCTACGGACGGCCGGCCGGACAGAATCAATTTTGACACCGGATTCGTCATCAGTGAGTCCAACCTAGTCGTTTGAGACCATTTTCGGCTCAATCATCCAAAATTACAGACATTTGGACAAAACGATAGCACGCTGTTCCCCTAGAACATGCGCGCAAAAAAAGAGCTATATTCTAGCCATTGGACTTTTGCCTAATGAAATAAAAATACAGGATTGTAATAAACTTACAAAAGTTGAAATTTTGTATTAAGGCACTTTTACAGCACATCAACTTTGAAGGATTTTTCCATTTCAAGGGGAATTATGGATGCACTATTATACTATTTTGTTTATGTTTAATAAATAGGTTTTTTCCCCTTTTTGCGCTAAGCATTACATTTTTTATTCAGGATGAGATGTATGTACCTGGTTTAGATGAATAAATAAACCAACAATATCTATTTTGTCTATTGATGATTGGATGAGATAATTGCAATCTGGCTTAATATCAGCAGACTATGGTAACATGAAAACTTTGAAGGTTTCATTAGCCTGCATATGCAACTTTCTACTAACCTGCGCACATTCTCTTCTTGGATGGCCCTAACGGTCCTGTGGCAGGATGCGGAAAGGGATGATGTGTATTCTTGTGATGAACTTCTCTCAAAAGTTGATGCAGCGAGTGTTCCAAAACATGATCATGTTCAATCTTACTAGAGCTGGTCTGTTTTCTTTCACCAGAAGTTGAATGGCATAAACCTATAATCAGTTGAATACCAGGCAAAACAGTGGCCATTATCTGGTTTCCAACAACCATATGGGGAATTGGAGCCTGCAGTTGAACTGCTTCCTTGGCTAACTGGTTGAATAGTTCTTTACAGAAAAGAACGTTCTGAGCTGCTTCTAATTTTTGCTGCCAATGCATATCTGGGTGGGAAGACGGGGGCCCAGATCCAAGTAAGTTAATATTTGCGCTGCATAAGTTTTCCTGATCTGAAAAAGATTTAAATGAGATCCAGAAAAGCAGTGGGGACCGACATATAAAATCGAGTAACTTTCGAAATAAATGTGTTAAAAACTCAAACTTCCGGCTAATTTTGTTGTTGCCAGCTCATTTGAAGACTTGAGAACAGGCGCATGGAGTATTTTGAAAGTACCAGCAACAGCTTCGAATGAGTCAATCATTGGATATTGTTGCCTAAGCTATAAGTAAGATATTCACACCATTGTAAGCAGTGTGAGTTCCTGAACAAAAAATATGAAGGCCAACATAGGCAGTCTCTCTTTGTTTGGAAGATATGGGCCCCCAAAGTTCCAAATTGTTGCATTTTCAGATCCTTTTTTCCGTCATAAAAAGGATCTCTCACTTCTCAAATCTAGTTCATAAATCATCTTTGAACCTTCAACCAACGAATAGCGACACTTTCTTTCAAGAATATTCATCATTTAAAGGAAGAAAAGTGAAAACATTAGACAACCACTTAACCTATATTTCTACGAAATATTTCTCATTGTAAAAGCGGAGCTTGGCAACAGCGTCTTTTCATCGCTGGCCAAGGTATGGGTTTACCCAAATAAGTATTACACCTCAAAATTTTTGAAACATATTTGATGAACTGATGCCAGTTAGTCTAGGTGAATGAAGGGTGGTCGGAGAAGATGGAGATCCATTGTGGTGTGCTGAAGGATCGGTGTCGGGGCCAATTTTGTTCCTAATTAATATAAATAATTTATGACCCCAGGCATAAGTTATACTAATAAGCCAGTTGTTATTTACCTTTCTGACATATAACTTCAATATATGCTATACCCTGCAACTCAGATGGTATGGATACTCTTAGAGCAGAATTAGTTTTTGGTACAACAGGTCCTGGACTGCTAGGGGGAGAAGTTGTTTTATCATCCTCCTCTGCTTTTGTAACTTCGAAAGTGCCAGTTTGAATATACTTAGAACCAGCTGTCCTATAACTCAGATCTCCAATAATAGTATTAGATACTTTCTTGAGCCTCCAGTTCTGTCTCAATTTTAATAACTCAATATGAAAATCAGGTGTACTTCTATTTCTGGCAGCTTCTGTTTGGCTTGTTTTGAGTCTTTCAGCCCCAGTGAGTAGAACATTTGCTGCACCTGAAAGAGCTTTTTTTCGAGCATATATTTGTGCCATAGATTTTGTTTCTAAAGGTTCCTGTTGTACAGGGTCAAGTACCATGTACCGTTTATCTTTAGCAATAGCTAAAACGTCTGCTAAAACACATACTTCTGTCAGAGCACTACGTAACTTATTACGAACAGTATCCCAAGGCCATAAATTGGATTGAAACGCATCTTTACTGTCCGAATCTGATTTTGCTTCATCTGTTGCTTCAGAGGTTTCTTTTTTGACCTCTACTTCATTTGTCTTACTGAAGTCAATTTTTTGGGCATACTTGGCTAAGCTTTCTGATAAGGTGAGGGGCCTAAAAGAATAGGTGATAAAGAGCAAATTTCCTGATAAGTTATAAAGAAACCCTTACGGTTGGTATATTTCGGTACCATCATAAGTAATTTCTTGAATTTGATTTTCAATTGGGGCTTCGACTGATATATTCACGGAATAAGGCATTTTGATTTTTTCGGGGATTATCAGAACATCGAGAATCTCAGTTCGCGACAGAATTCTAATTATTTACACCAATGTAATTGACTTCACAAGTTACTTTCATAATAAAAATATTATTCATAAATTTTCATAGAAGACAAGATCCACAGAATATCGGTATATGTCACAGACCACAGAGACAGAACATTAATTCATTCACTCCTTCAAGTGTCCTCGGCCATTTAGACAAGCTTTCAATTTTACATTCATACATTGACATTCAATCAGATTCATACCAACTAGAGAGTTCTTATTTATAGACACAAACATTTAAGCTGCATTCAGAATCAATTCGCGGGCGAAGTGCAACTTTAGCACGCAAGTCGGCACGAAAAATTGACCATTCACAATGAAATCCAAGATTTTTTGACAATTCTATGGTTTTTGTTCTTAGATCCGATCTAATATAAGAGGATTCAAGGAATTTCATAGTCCTTGTCCATTTTTGCTTCATTCATTAGTTAATAATTATTACAAATATAAGCAAAATACATGCGAAATTTCAAGAAAACACATCAAGCACTCCACAACAGAAGGAATGCGCAGGTGCGATAGTCAGCACGAAGTGTAGGTCAAAGTCGAATTGCAAGCATGCATGAAAAATTTGGCCGTCTTCAGCTTGAGTGCCGGCACGAGATTCATTGTGAATGACAACGTGGGAACCCATATGATTAGCACGCGCGGCGAAGTCGCATTTCGCCCGCGAATTGAATCTTAATGCAGCTTTACCTACATCACAAACCAACATCCATAACCTCGCCGGGATTCGAACCCAATACCTCCGGTTTTACAAGCAGGCTATCAACCCTCTGCACCACCGTGGCAGTTAGAGACAGAACATCAAGTCAAACAATGATCAGATGTTAAAAACGTGGTGTGCTCATCCAGGGCCGGCGCGACCAATTCTGGCGCCTGAGGCAAAAAAAATGTTGCGACCCATCGTATAAAAATATGAAAAATAGCAAAAGTTAAGTTAATCGGCAAAATTGGAGTGGGTGTAAAATGCTAAACACGATATACTTGTAGACGTAGGTATATCAAGTGTGTCTAAGGTTTTTTTTAAAGAAACAAAAATATTATATAGATTAAAATATCTCATTGAAAAAAAAAGAAAAAAAAAACATAATTGTGTAGATATCATATCTTCAAAAACAAAACATAAAAAATATGATCTTGAACTGTATATAAAATAATATGAATGAGAGAACTTTAAGAATTGTTTATTTTGGGAATTTTGAAGCAACTTTCAAGTATGGAGTGATATTTTGGGGAAATAATGAAAATTTGAATAAAATATTTTTGATTCAGAAGAGGGCAATACGAATAATGTTTAAGTTAAGTTTTAGAGAATCATGTAGGGGAAAATTTAGAAGCAAAAACATATTCACTGTTTACGGTATATATTTGTTCAAATGTTTTTTATTCTTGCATAAGAATAGGCAAAAGTATACAAGAGAAAATCAAAATGCACACAACACAAGATCTTTAGATATAACATATCCTTTACACAGGTTAACATTAACAGAGAAAAGTCCCGCATACATGAGCATAAAAGCTTTCAATAGATTACCAAATGAAATTAAATGTTTGTCAGAATACAGAATATTTAAGTGCAAAATTAGAAACCTGCTAATAAGATTAGAGCCCTATAGTCTAGCCGAGTATTTTGAAAAATCTGGTTAGAAGTTGCAAACCTGACGTCATTTCATTTGAATTGTGTTGTACATTGTATAATGTTTATGTAATTTATCTGAAATAAAGAAAATTATCTATCTATCTATAAAACTTAAAAAATAAATTTTCTATTTACATAGCTCACCTAAGTATGATATGAACATTTTCTTATTACTACTTTGGAATTTTTAGAAATCACAGTAATTGAACCTTTCTGGATTTAATTCTAGCAAAATCATCTATTACATCTTCAAAATTATTTTTTTTGCTTATTTCGTGTTCAATAGAGATTATTGCTAGTCCAGAAAGTCTCTCTTGGTGCATAGCGGAGCGCAAATAATTCTTTATAATTTTCAATTTTGAAAAAGAATGTTCTCCGCTAGCTACAGTTACTGGCATTGTTATAAGTATCCTGAGAACAATTAGGACATTACGATAATTCTCTGATAAATTATTCTCCTCTAAATAATTCATCAACTGGAGTGGTGACATTTTCGATTCTAGCGTGCGACTCAAAAGAAGCAATTCAGTGCTAAGATTTCTATGTTCAATGTCATCTCTTAATTGATCGAAAAGTCTACTGCAATTTTGCATTTTATGATCTGGAGATTTTAAAGCTAATGCATTCACGTCATATAAAAATTCAAACAATGCTCTTTTAATTATAGGAAGCGTTCATTCAATGAATTAACGCAAATGTCTGAAATTGTTTTTGAGGATCTTTCATTGGCGTATCTCTACCTTCATATTGAAATAGTCTCGTTTTTTACGAATACGAACTTCTCGCTTAGACTCGAATTCTGGTTTGACCTCGATATTCTCTGCCATTCCTTTAGCAAAGCAAAGCATTTGCTCAAAACATTTAGTCTGTAGTTGGCCAAATGATCTGATTTTTTTTAGCTCGCTAATACACACATTAAGTATCATACTAGGACTCTGCAACTGAGAAAATAGTGAAAACTTCAAATGTCAATAACTACTGGATGGATTTGGCCCTTTAACGAATTTAACCCAACCTAGAAATTTCAAAGTCCTAACTTCATCAGCTGCGAAATTATTATGTACATGGATGGCCGGATAGAATTACTTTCGACCACAGATTCTTTACAGGGAGTCCGGCTCAAAATTCGAAAATTACAGACATTTGGACAAAACGATAGCAAGGTATTCCCTATAGAATAGGAGGGCAAAAACTGCCAACTAACATAACATTTTCCTCTTTGTAATTCCCAAGTTGCTGCTAAGCCGATGTTTACTGCATATGGGATAGGTGGTATATTCACTTCTCACAACACACTATGATTATAAACGAACGATAATGGAACTATCATAGGGCATCGATAGGGTTGCAAAGCTCGCAGGTGAGTGCCGTTACCAGGCAAAAACACACAAACCAAGATATCATAAAATCAGCGGCAAAATAAAAAAAAAACACTGAGATCTTCGAGAATATCCAGTAGGGAGTCGGTCCCGCGCGTCGAGGGGTGCGTGGCAACCTGCCGACGAAGACAGTACGCCTTTGTCGGCGTAATAAAGTGCGGTAATAAAACTAACAGTGACACGTGTGACTTCGGCATATTTCATCGAACCTAATTATAAGGATGATTAGATAGACTTTTATTTCGGTTAGGGTGAATGTTTACACATTTTCAAACTACAGCATTAGCAGACCCGAGACAGCCTGTCTCGGGTCTGAACATACAGCCTGTATGTTAAAAAATCTGAGATTCAACTAAAATATGAAAAGGTGGCCCTCCGATTTTGCCCGAAATGCCGCCCCTAGCCGAGTGGCGCCTGAAACGACTGCCTCGCTGCCTCACCCCTAACGCCGGTCCTGTGCTCATCTGACAAAAAAGTGACGTCAGCAAGATTAAAATACAAGGAAATATATATTCTCTGCTTTGAATTTGAATGAAAAAGGTGCCATCATTGGTAAATACGATCAAAGATGAGCACACCATGTTTTGCTTACATAATGCAATGATCTCACAGATTACAGAATAAAATGATCTAATAATGATCTAATAATATACTACCCTTGAGCTATCATGCATGCCGCAATGAGCATCGATCCCACCATAAAAGAGAGATAGGATTATAGGCTATCTGTCATGTGCGATTGAGACGGACAGAAAATGATCACGTGGTTTGAGGACGGATTCACATTGCACTTAGGAGGAAAATGATCATTTTTTGAATTATAATTAACGAAGGGGGTATAATGTCTACAACCAACAGTTCTTTTCATTAACCTTTATTAGATCATTGAAACTGGTTTCGGAATACTTGATTCCATCTTCAGCCAAAGAACTAAAAATACATGTAAGGCGTCAAAACAATAAAATAAACATTAAGACAAGACTTCAACAATAATCTCAACTTTTCAAAGTTACACTACTAAATAATACCATCAATTACTATCAAGTCAAGACTTATATTTTTTGAATTTTTAGGGGTTTAATTGATATTATCACCGAAAATATGTATTGTTTGAGGAATTGTTCTTAAATAATGATTAATTTTTATGTTTTTCAATAATTATTTGTCTAAATCAAAAAAAAAATTACAATTTTACTTACCGCAATCGTGATTTTTTCATTCGATTGCCAACAACGGCGTTATGAATTCTAAAAAAATATTCGTTTGGACTAAGCTCATCATTACATATTGAGGACCCTGCAACCCAGTGGAATAGTTTCAGGAGCACCTTATTTGACTCAAAATTTGAAAAATATTTTTAACTGTTTTCTCATATTTGAGAGTATTCTATATAACTACTAATTCTACCCCGAACACATTAAATTGAGTACATAAAATTGTCTTGTTGGTGAATAATGGCAATTATGGTAATAATTAATTGTTGATAAAAGGTGTTAATTCAAGGGAGCTAGAGGCATTGTATAAATCCCTTTTTATACAATGCTAGAGGTGCCAAAGTTACGGAAGCCGCTGAAAATCAACGAAGGAACAGTGCACCACTTTTGAAAAATCAAATTGAGAAAAAAAAGGTATTGAGGTAGAAAGAAAACAAATTTACTATTCTTTTGGACTGATTTGAGCTTTTAGAATGATAAAACAAATCATGTTACTCAATAATATTTATTCGTAGAACAAAATAATGAACATTCTAATTTTCGATGAGAAGTTTAGGAGCAGCAATTCAAAGGAAAAAATATATACCTACTCAGTTTTACAGAAGTACTAAGATATAAAATTTTCATTTTGCCAATTATCCTAGGTTTTAAGGAAACCAGTAAAGCTGCGTGGCGACTTCGCCACGCGTGCTATAAGCATATGGGTTCCACGCAAGTTGAAGTCGGCAAAATTTCATTTATTTACGGAACGCTCGTCTCCGGTTCTTTTTTTTAGGATTGTAGGTTACGATTAGGGTGTTCTGTGCATCCTAGTTATGATAATATGTCCATGATGTTAAAAACATGGTATGCTCATCTGAAAAAAAAAGGGACATCAGCAAGATTATAATACAAGGAAATATAAATTCTGTGCTTTGAATTTGAATGACAAAAGTGACGTCATCATTGGTAAATACAATCACAGATGATCAGATGAGCGCACCATGTTTTGCTCACATAATGTCTTATTTTGAATATTGTGTGTATCTATACATTTGAATAAAGAACAACAGGAAGAAGCATAACGCTTTTCTACTTCGTATATCAGTGGGACATAGGCGCCCATATTGAACCTCCAAGTATGACTCATGTTAGTTAGTTTCTTCAGACAAAGAAGTCTCGGAACAAATTATTCTCTCTTCAAAGTGAAAGGGAAGTCGGCCATATGCAACATCCATCCCGGACCACTTTGTGAGGCATTATGCTTCTTCCTTATGTTATGCTATGACTAAACATTAACCTTTCGCAATAACAATATGAGTGCCCTAAAAAACGATGTGCTTTAGAATTCTTAGCCCGAGTCCTCTTAAAAAGTTCATGAGATGGATATACAGGCTGGTCCAAGTAGTGACGTCAATAATTTTTTTAGATTCCTCCTACCGGGGGATATCCAAGTATACCCCATGTATGAATTTTTGTAGTTTACAGGTTATAATTTTTTTGTGTATTCTCAATTTATTATGCCAGCATGGTTCTAAAAATTCATATATTTTATGTAGTAGGTATTTTGCAGATTTTTCTTGTGACATGATCCCCCTGAATGTTATTTCAATAACAAAAATAACTCAGCTTCCTGAAGTTATTTGAAGTTACCCCAAAAAGACTTGAAAGCTAGAACTCTTGTTTTCAGTAGGATTCACTCAAATATTAAACTTTAATTTAGAATACAAAAAAGAGTTTTCATAGCTTATGGCTGAGTTTAAAAACTTAGCACGGTCCCAAACTACTGAAATCATAAGAAAAAAATGGTACTTTATTAGCCTTTTTTTGCTGTTATCAGCCTTTGAGAGCGGATAGGCTGAAATCATTGAAACACGATTAAAGTTATTTTTCTACTTTTATCATTCTCATGGAAGATTACACTTGAAATTGTGAATTTAGAGCAATTTTATCTTTTTATGTATTAGGTATGTGGCAGAATTTTTTCTATCTTCTTGAATGTTGTTTTAATGAAAAAAATAACTCAACTTCCTGAAATCACTCACATTTTTTCAAAAAAATGGTTGAAAGTTAGGACTCCAGTTTTCAGTAGGATTTACTTGAACATTCAAGTAATTTAAAGATAAAAAAATGAGTTTTCATAGTTTCTGGCTGAGTTCAAAAACTTCGCATGGTCCTAAAATACCGAAATCATAAGAAAAAAATTGTTCTTTATTGGCCATTTTTTGCTGTAATTGGCCATAGAAGGCGGATATGCTCAAAATCATTGAAACACGAGTAAAATAATTTTTCTACTTTTTATCATTCTTATGGCGAATTAACCTTGAAAATGTGACTACAGCAATTTTAATTAAAATTCCAGTGAAATAATTGTAGCTCGTGTTATTTTTACATTAAGATGGATTGGGCGTATAGGGCCGATCGAATGGTCTGCGCGTTAGCCAGCCCTAAGCACTATCGAATTTTTCATTTGATGATTTTACAAAGAGCTGGTGTAAGAGACGGAAAGCTACAACGAAACAGAATAAAGACGAAAATTCCAAGAAACTTAAAGAAAAATAAAATAAAAAACATTAGCGATTGTGGATTTAAGTTGGAGGAAGGGATTTGGACGATGTATTGTAGTAAATAGTAATTTTCGGTAGTACGAATTTGAAATATGCTCACATTTGTAATCAGCGGTGAGACCAAAGTTATTGTAAAAATTACACGAGCTAATATTATTCTACAAGAATTTCAATTAAAGTTATTTCGAAATCAAATTTTTTTGTTTGATTTACCATAAGAATGATGAAAAGTAGAAAAATATCTTTAATCGAGTCTCGATGATTTTATGCCTTTCAACTTTCGAAAGCCGATCACAACAAAACAAGACTGATGAAGTACGTACTAGTTTTTTTAGGAATCTAAAAAAAATAATGTCACTATTTGGATCACCTTGTATAAGTCACGAATACTACTGATGTATAATTTATGTTTTATATAATTATATTTGTTGTGTTAAATGATTCTCTAATCGTTTATTTCAGTTATTTATATAAATTATCCAGCAAGATGAAATATCTTGCTAGATATAGTAGAAAAATAGATATATAGAAAAAGTGTTTATATCAAATATTATTTGTGAATATTTATTAAATAACTCTTCAATTTTCGTAGTTGGACATAATAATTCTGAAACTTGATTTGGTAACAATTATATACTTTGTGTAGATTTTAAAGGTTCACATGAGTTTCAAATTTCTCTGAACGAAATTTCATTTTATAAACCTATTCATTTGATTTATGATAATTTTCAAGATATAAATGAAGCTAACTAGAAAAAATAAAGACATTCTCTGTTATATGCTTATTGGAGTTCAGTTTCAAAGAATCAAAATAGGGTGCGTTTTTATTTTAATCAGTTAAAGCGATAAATTCGATCGAGCGATGAAAATACGATTGACGTGAAGTCATCAAATCTATCGAGAATTTACTAATCATTCGGGGAAAATGAAGACAGGAATCAGAGAATTCTCGATGAATCTCGTTAATGGATTTGAATTTTGAATTAACGGTTTTCTGGTGTATAGATTAATAACGAACACTTTTTATCATAATATACAGAAATAAGGGGAAATCAGTTATTCAATTTATTTTGCAGATATCCTATCATTCTGTGGTAGTTATTTTCTGTATTTCTGAACATATTTTTCCCAAAATTCATTATTAGGATGTGGCATTATTCCCGT
The DNA here is from genome assembly GCA_958510865.1 of Myrrha octodecimguttata. NCBI lineage: Eukaryota > Metazoa > Arthropoda > Insecta > Coleoptera > Coccinellidae > Myrrha > Myrrha octodecimguttata. The sequence goes on along the minus strand of OY294058.1, from coordinate 17,345,327 downwards.
TGTGAGGAATATGATAGAAACTGGGTGATATTTCTGCTAGTTATGAAGAATTCGTAATATTTGATTCGGAAAGGAATCAAGGAATGAAAGACATGAATCAAGACGAAAGTAAAAATCGAGAATTAAATTGAGGAAAATGTACTTAAATATCTTATTTTTATAGCTAAGTTCCACCTTTTCAGTGGTGGACTCATCAGTAAGTCTCAAATCATCTTCACCACATCGTCACTATATATTTTTCAACTTTTCACACCAAACATATTTGATAAATCCACGAAAACTTCTGGTCAAAACATAACAAAACATTAAAGTTGGGTTAGAATTATCCATCTAATCAGTTCCATCGACCTCCGAGTACGATGGATCCGATTAGTAATCGGAAATTCATCGATTAAACTATGTTGAAAATAAGAACACCCTGCTGAAATTCATCGGGATTTCTCTGATGAAAATAAAAACACCTTGATGCATTTACGATTAATCAATTAGATATTCCGATTAAAATAAAAACTTTTTTCTTGATGTGTAAAGCAATATAAGACGAATGGAGAATATCAGAAAACGAAAGCAGATATATAGAATGGAACATGGCTTCAGAATAGTGACAGCTCTTCCGCATTGATTTATTGTCGGTATTTATGTCACGCCTCGTAAAAAAGCCAAATACGAACGAAGAGATTGATGTTGTTCCAGCGGTTACGTTCTATCGCTGACAAAGTTTCCTTTCCTTACCAGAACCCTATTGTCGTATCTCTCTTCGAACAAAAGTAGTCGACACATTTCCATCGATTTTCGAAATATATAACGACATTAAATTCCAAGAATCTTCAGTAAAATAATTCAATACGCGAACTTCTTTTAAAATAATAACATTTCCATACATAGGGACGTGCCGAAGCCAAAATTTTTCCAGGGAAAAGCATACGACCTTTCATTGAAGGAATAGATAACCGAACGTTATCCCATGATGTTTATAACTATACAGGGTCTTTCACGAGGAACCTCACCCATATTTATACGGGAAACTACTGAACATATTTTCATGAAATTCAGCACTTATAAGTATTTCACGATGCTGATGAAATCTAAAATATTTTCAAGGCATGAGCACCCCCGGTTTTTCCGGAAATGACGTCAACTTCCGTTTTTCAAATTAGAACACAATTTTTTTATTGCAGAAATAGATTCCTTAGAAAATTTCAATTTATTTTGATGTAACATTTTTCAGTTTTGGTTGGAAAATTCTCTCTGAGCGGGAAAATTCGAAAAAAAAATCGAAAATAGAGCTCCGCTGAAACAAGGATAACTTCGAGGTTTTTGGATGGAAAAATTTCATTTTTGGGATTTTTTAAGATGTAAGATTGATGTATCCACTTTAAAAATCGAAATCGCGATTCATGATACAGGGGGTGAAAAAATCGCTTTCAAAGTTAGGGATGACAAAATCGTGAAAAATCAATTTTTTCAAATTAAAACCCCATTTTTTTATGGCAGATATTGAATCTACGTTAAAAAATAATGTGAGTGTATGCATCACACCCTTGCCCTAAAGTGGATATTTTCTGAGTTATTCACAAAAAACTGTTTTTCGTCTTGAATTTTCAGCTATTTCTTTTCCCTTCACGCCAAAAAGATGACATTTTCAGGAACTGTTACTTAAACCATGTTTTAGATTTTACTACCCTAATATGCAAGAGAAAAAAGTTACAGGTTGTTCCTAAATAGATGGCGAATTTCGATTCGAATTTGTATCGGAAACCTCTTTATTTCAACTAATCGGCCATCGGTTTTCTCTCCAGTGATAAATAAATAATTCCTTATGAACCATATGCAAAAACTTACCATGTTTTACATTATTTTTTTTAATGATAGATATCATTTAATTACATCTGCCAAATTCCTCTTTATTCAGTAGCATTTTGTGTTTACTATTAATTTGGTGATAATTCGTATTAAGTTATAAAATCGATCACTATGCCTAATTTTACCAATGAAGATTATTTAAATCTCATTCTACTTCATGGAGAATGTAATAAAGTTGTAGATAGAACGATTCGACTGTTCATTGAGAGGTTTCCTGACCGACCCAGACCAACGAGAGATACCATTAACAGAACCATGACAAACTTGAGAAATGTCGGATCTTTCGTTAAGAAAACTACACACAGAGAAAAAAGTGTAGTAGAAGATGAGAACAACGAAATTACAGTTCTTGCATATTTTGGTGTGAATCCTCAAAATTCTCTCAAAGATGCCGAGATTGATCTGGGATTATCTCAATCGAGTGTTTGGAGAATATTAAAAAAACATAAAATGCACCCATATGAATTCAATAGGGTACAGCATTTGAAGGAAACTGATTTCGTCAGGAGAACAGAGTTTTGCGAAGCTATGATGATTCGATTTCAAGAGAATGAAAACTTTTTGGACTGTATAATTTGGACAGATGAATCTAAATTCACAAAGAATGGTTCTTTCAATAGGCATAACAGTCATTATTGGGATGAAGAGAACAACCACCACTTCAGACAATGGAACTTTCAAGAGACCTGGAGTTTCAATGTTTTTTGCGCCATCAAAAATAATGCAATTCTCGATAGAAGATAGAACACTACACATGTTTGCATTATTTAAAGAATGTTCTCCCTTAGGAGATAGATATTCTGACATATTGACTCAAATAATTGAGCCGCTAGTACAGAACCATAATGACTTATGGTATCAACAAGATGGCGCGCCTCCATACAATTCACTCAATGTGTCAAATATCCTCTACAGGCTATTTGAAGATCGATGGTTGGCGAACAATGGTCCACATCTTTGGCCACCACGTTCTCCCGATTTAACTCCTTTAGACTATTATGTTTGGGGTAGGATAAAAAATATTGTCTACTCAACTCCCCTGACTGATAAAGAGGACTGCATAGAAAGAGTCAGAAATGCGTTCAGGTTTGTTTAGATTTTTAGATTCATAGTTTTGAAACTCAATTTGGTTTTTAAACACTTTTGCATATCTCTTCCTCCCGATGAAATAAGAAGAGCAACGCACGAAGCATTCCTGAGACGTATAAATAAATGTCTAGAAATTAACGGTCAAAACTTTGAGCATCTTCTCTAGTTATAACTGCGAGAGTTTGCCATGGTTCTCCTAATAGTAACTTGAAGTCGGTTTCAAGAAGGGGTGAAAAATCTACAGCATGGTTCAAATAACAGTTCCTGAAAATTTCATCTTTTTGGCGTGAAGGGAAAAGAAATAGCTAAAAATTCAAGACGAAAAACAGTTTTTTGTGAATAACTCAGAAAATATCCATTTTAGGGCAAGGGTATGATGCATACACTCACATTATTTTTTAACGTAGATTCAATATCTGCCATAAAAAAATGGGGTTCTAATTTGAAAAAATTGATTTTTCACGATTTTGTCATCCCTAACTTTGAAAGCGATTTTTTCACCCCCTGTATCATGAATCGCAATTTCGATTTTTAAAGTGGATACATCAATCTTACATCTTGAAAAATCCGAAAAATGAAAATTTTCCATCCAAAAACCTCTAAGTTATTCTTGTTTCAGCGGAGCTCTATTTTCGATTTTTTTTTCGAATTTTTCCGCTCAGACAGAATTTTCCAACCAAAACTGAAAAATGTTACATCAAAATAAATTGAAATTTTCTAAGGAATCTATTTCTGCAATAAAAAAATGGTGTTCTAATTTGAAAAACGGAAGTTGACGTCATTTCCGGAAAAACCGGAGGTGCTCATGCCTTGAAAATATTTTATATTTCATCAGCATCGTGAAATACTTATGAGTGCTGAATTTCATGAAAATACGTTCAGTAGTTTCCCGTATAAATATGGGTGAGGTTCCTCGTGAAAGACCCTGTATAAAAGTATAATATTTGTTTTGGTTGGAAAAAACATTTGGAGAAAACTTCTAATACATTGAAAAAAACTAGTCGCAGTCGAGTGCTTTTACGCGCTTGTTTGAATTCGAAGCCATGTCCTTACGAAATTTTGCACGAATCTTAACGCCGTAATTTTCCAACCAAGTACTTAATTTCAAAACGATCACATCTTTTTGGAAATATTGGGAAAATGAAATTTCGAGTGTATATCTACGAAATCATTGGGTGGATTTCTCGACCCTCGTAATTAAGCTTTAAGCTCTAAGAATATGGAGTGTCCGAGTCGTTTTTTCCGAAAGTAATTGTGTTAACGGTCTACCTACCTGCCAATCGTAAATACACTAAGAATCCATTTAAACACTCGGTATTTGTAGCGCTTGTTTGATTAGGAAGTTAAGATTCGCGGATTGGTAGAATACAGCCAATGATTTCGTGGCTATACCTGCTCATCTTTTTTATCTTGCCGAAATCTTCACAGATCCGATCTCATTGAAATTTAATCCTACTTTGTGGAAACATGACGGAGTGAATGTTCATGCAAATTTGAGAAAAACGAATGGAAATATAAAATATCTAGAGAAGCATTGACGTGAGGTCTGGAGCTTTCCCGCGTTTGTCTAAATTTTAACCACTAGATCAATACGACATCTTGGATCTAGTTGCGCGTTCGTATTCTTCAACTGATTACAAAGTTTCAATCTGATTGCATTTGTACTTTTTGAGATATTAAAGACATATCGTTAAAATTCCAAATAATGAAAATTTGTAATATTGTTTCATCATATCCCTAAACCTCCAGAAGTAAATATGAGATCGAATTAAATTCGAAAAGTTGCTGTTGAATACTGATTTTAAGGTTTGTGCCGAATTTTGTTGATATCTTATCAACATTTTCGGAGAAAAAAAAATTTTTCAGCAAAAATTTGAAAAATTTTCAAATAAAAATGACTGGATCCATACGAAATTTTGCAGTAAGTTGCGCAATTATCTCCGGAGTTTTAATCTGGTCGAATAGGTACCTACTTCATGAGATATCGAGAAATTAACGTCAAAATTTCAAATGGGCCTTACTCCGACCAATTTCACCCGGTAACGAAGTTAACCGAAATATTTGGATTCCTTACATGATCTGACAATTTCGAGTCGCTGGGTCCTTTCCTTCGAAAGTTAGAGCACTTCCAGCGGAAGGACTGCAGGACGGACGGATGGACGAACAGAATTGAATCTGACCACGGATTCTTCCTAACAGTGTTCAATTAAATCTTTCAAGAACAGCTCAAAATCAAAGACATTATGACGAAACTATAACGCGCTGTTCCCAGACAAGCGCGTAAAAATACTAGCTGAGGCCATCTGAATTTCAACTTAAACCTGCCTGGCTGTATCCAAATTTATGTGGCAATATCATATAATATGGAAAATAATTAAAGAATATGAAAATTCAAGAGATATACAGGAAACTTAGTCCAATTCTGTAACTTCCATGTATAAATTATTAGTTTTGGTTCAAAAAAAGGCCGTTTTCACTTAAGGAAACTTAATCAAGAATATATTCACAGGCGGAGCACCTTACTCGATATCTGGAAACTGTTCGTCAGACAAATCTCGTATTTCGTAAAATTTTTGGTAGCCCATTAGTATGCATTAACTGCATCAGAAGTTATTAAATCGTCGAATTTACATAACATACCAAACTGTGTATTATTGAAAGACTTAGATATACGTAAAATATCATTGATATTGGTGTAAACGCACTTAGACAAAGTTTATCAGCAATTTAGCTCTGAAATACTTCTTGAATTTATGCAACTAATAACATTTTTTGCACAGAAATTATCTTATTTCAGTTGTCCACATTTTTGACTGTGATTATATCTGATTTAGACTCTTGGTACCAGTATAAGTTGTAAGGGTTTTGAAGAAGTTGAATAAGTCACACTCTCATTAATGATAATATAATGACAAACCGGACAAGAAGCTTGTTTAAGTTCATATATTGTGTTGTAGTTTTAACAAAAAATGAATATATATGATGTTCTATACCATTTATCACGTCGAGTTCTGTCTAGGGGGAAAACATGGGTTGGTTAAATTATGTGCTATTGCAAAGACGGTTTTATAATCAACTACATAAATTTAAGAGCATTCAATAAAAAAGATTAAAGGTATGGACGAATTCACCGTCCTAAAATTTAACGTACAATCTATACGATGAGGCTTCATGCAATGGATACAAGGTGCGTTAACCTAAAACCTGAAGATCGTGGCGGGTTTTTGAATGGTCATTTAAAGCCCAGGTGATTCGTAGGGGGACTCTACACATTTGAAAGTTGATGATGTACTATAAGAGTATCAAAGGAGAAAGAAAACGTAAAAATAAGAATTAGATTTCGATGTAGCCACTTCTGGGAGTTATAATCAGAAAATTTTTTTACTGACCTATTTTGCTATTGATGAATTGATGAATAAAAAACTTCATGTAATCACATATTTGTTTCAGGATAGGCGAAAAATCTTCATATTGATAGGAACTCGATGCATTGTCTGTTGCATGAAGTTGCGCCTGCAATGAGCCAACCTAAAACAGTTAGATTGAGAATAAAATGAGCTTTCATTTTATATAATCGTTCTTAATGGCAGTATATTGATAACACTTACTTACCTGTTTATACCTGGCAACTCTACAGTTGTACAGGGGGGAAAGTAGGCAACCTATACTCAATTCTGTTAGGTGTATTTTTTTACTAGTGTTAGATTGCTCTCTATGCAAATAACAAATGAAAGAATCAAATTAAATATATTCAGTGAAGAATTAACCAGTCAACCTATGTGCGATGTCCCAATGTGCAAATTATCTATTATTTTTTTTTTCACTAATAAATCTGATTGACTGTTTTCCACTGTTACTTCCGTTTTCGAAAAGGCTGATTAACTATCAATTAGAATGGTTTCATAGGTCACTAATGTTATTGTACGAATAGTGTGTGATCAAGTAGTAGACTTATGTATAAAGGATACCACCAGAACAATATGGTTTCATCTCCGGTCGCTCAACTCCCACTTACCACTTAACTCGCTTATCTGATTGGTCTACATCTTACGATCGCGGCACTCCGGTTGAGGTCATCTTCTTTGATTTTTCTAAAACCTTTGTACAAGTTCACCACGAGCGACTCATCTCCAAGTTGAAACATCTTGGGGTCAGGGGTAAACTTCTGGAATTAATTTCGGCATTTCTACATAGTAGAACCTTTCGTTTGAGAGTGGGTAATGCGGTTTCTCTTTTAAATAGACCAGTTGAGTCGGGAGTGACACGGGAGCTCAATAACAATAATTCTCACAAATATATAATAGACGGCAAAACTCGCCAGTTCCTCTTCATTGGTGTGTGTCTCACAATATTTCTACAACTCCGAACAAAACTGAACAGATGGCTTTTCTTTTGCTGAAATCACTCCATGGATTTGGCATTGGGAACTTCAGCCAAATTTGTGGATATTATGTTCGTCCCATTACTGTGTACGCTGGTCCCGCTTGGCGTCCTTCCTCTTATGATGACGCAGTCCTCCTGGGGTCGGTCCAGGGTCCAGCTGTGGGTGACTCGCTTACCTTACGGTTTCAACCGGCCACCGTATGAGGAGAGGATGCGGAATTTCAATTATTTGTCCTACTTTGGGCAGAGAAGAACCAGAAATGATGCTATTTTACCTACAGTGCCCTTACCGGCCATCTCGGAGATGACATTCGACGTCTTTACACCCTGAACTACAAGCACATTTTCACTATCGTTTTTTTTGCGCGCATGTTCTAGGGGAACAGCGTGCTATCGTTTTGTCCAAATGTCTGTAATTTTCAAATTTTGAGCCGAAAATGGTCTCGAACGACTAGGTTGGACTCACTGATGACGAATCAGGGGTCAAAATCGATTATGTACAGGCGTACGGAAACTCCTATCGATCTGAAACTTTCAGGGTAGGTTGTGTTTTAAAATGTGACGGTAAAGTTTGCTAATGAGCGAAATCTGCCAATCGCTCTTTGAAAATTTGAGGTTATTTCCGTGATAAACTACTGGAACTATTGGATTGAAAGTTGGCAGATAGTTGGTGCGTAACAACGTGCAACTTTAGCAGAATTTTGTTGAGATGGTACTGTCAGTAAAACCATTCATCATATTTGCTCAGGTCTTGAGCTCCATATTTCACAGTAGTGTACCAAATTTCAGTTGGATCCGATCATAATTTCCGGAGATATTTGGAAAAAATATGTTAAATTTCGTGTTTTTTTCCTTGATATCGTTTTTTTTGGCATAACTCAAATACAACTTATTCAATCAAGATGAAACTTGGCAGATAGTTTGGAAATGCTGATGGACAACTTTGTGCAGAATTTCGTGATGGTTGTGTCATTAGAACAACGCGAAAAAAAAATTTCAAACTTTTTTTTTTAAATACTCAATATTCTGTGATCTTCTGATCATATCACCCTCATTAAATTCTGTATGAACCTCCAAACTCTGTTTTTCGATGAAGTACTTGATTTCCGGAACGATCCAATTTGTATTTTTGGAAATACATATTGGGAAAATGAAATTTTGAAAGGGTATATCTGCGGCATCATTGGGTGGATTCTACCCATTCAAGAATTTGGCCTTCGTTATTAAGATTCAAACCTACTTTACAAATATGGAGTTTCTAAGTTGTTTCTTTCGGAAGTTTTTGTGTTCACGGTCTGTCGGAACCGACAGCCAGCCTGACAGAATTGAATTTGATCTTGGACTCTCCTTCAAGAAGTCCAAACTAATCACTCGATATCATTTTCAGCTTGAAATTTTCAAATTACAGTTGGGCAAAACAATAACTCGCTGTTCCCCAGAACTAGAGCATATTGTACACACTCTTTCTCTTTTGAAAGTTACCGCCTTATATTAGCAGCGAATCGCAGTTGAAAAGTGTTAGGGCAAGATTCGGTAGAAGAAATATAAGCTTCGATCCTTTTGCGGGTTGCCTTGGTTTATGTGCTGAGTGGACTCGAGGAATAATTATGAGGGATAACTTTGAATCTACTTGTGTTAGTTCGCTTTAACTTCTTAACTTCCCATAGTAGCGGCGACGTAGGTTCACTTAACAATATTTCATTTTTGCGCGAATACCACATTTTTTGCTCCGCTAAGAAAAAGTTCTGAGATTGACCCCGCATACTTCAAATCGTAAGGTATTTTCTCGCTGAAATCTATATTCATCAATATCAAAAGAAGTCATCTTGACAATCGTGAAATAATTATCACATAATACGAAAACTGAAATTAAGTAATCCTTTTATCACAGAGAGTCAAACACATCATTTTTTCATCATCACCATCTGCAGTTGACCCCGAAGTAACAATCGGCATTTCTATTTCTCCTTAATCCATCCCTTTTACCCTGTTACTTCCGAAGACCAGCCAGGTCAGTAAAAATAGTTCAACCCCTGCACGACAACGGAACGCAAGATCTGCTGAAGACATTCCCCCTATCCGGGAAAGTGTATAAGTCATAGCTTGGCTTATTTGGCATTGCCTACACTCGTATAGAATTCAACCTACCCAAAAGCTGAAGGTAAACGACAAAGGACAACAAACTATGTTCGCTGAATAGTTCCTGAAGCATTTCAAACATACCCTGATTTTTATCGTAAATTCATTTTCAGCGATGAGGCCAATTGAGTAAAATTGTTGAGTTTGGGATGATACCAAGAGCATCCAAAACATCACGAAAAAGTTATTGTTTGGTTCGGATTTTTGACTGGCAGTGTCATCTGCCCGTATTTCTTTGAAAATGACGTTGGTTATGCTTTCATTGTTAACAGCGAGCGCTAAAGTTGGAGGACTATACACTTTCCTTGGCATGCGTTGGATGATATGCAATGACAACGACAACGACAAGTGGTTTCAGTAGGTGGTGCTACGTACCATACAGCTCATGTCATTTTGGACATTCTGCAAGAGATGATTGAGGGGATGGTCAAATGGTCATTTCACGTAGAGGTCATTTGAATTGGTCATCAAGATCGCGAGTTTTGACCCTTAGACCTCTTTTTGTGTGGTTATCTTGAGTTGGAGATCAGAATGAACCATAACCAATGTCATTTGTCAAATACAACCGGATTTATGCGCCAGAGTCAGGCAAAATTGGACATTTCGGATACGCGCCACACCCAAAGTTGAGGCGGACATTTTTGCAATATTTTTTAGGTTTTTATGGGTTTTCACTCCCAATATCTGAAACAGAACTATCAAAAATTAAATAAAATGGGTTTTTCATGAAGGACCGCCCTTGCGGATTGCAGTATTGAACTATTTGTCAAGGGCAGTTTCTTGCAGGAAAGATGGCCTAATGAACAATACAGGAACAACACAAACGATAAACGAACTGAGAGGTTTCAAAGTACAAATCTGACTCTTTCATCAGACAAGAGCAGAAAAAAATAATTTTACTTAATGTTTTAGTTTTGTTTCAGATATTGGATAAGTGAAAACCCATAAAAACCAAAAAAATAATGCGAAATCCTCCCAAAATGAGCTTCAACCGATATTTTTGCAATGTTGTATTCTAGGCATAATGGTATTGATAGGCCTTTCAGAAATACAACTAATTTCGATTATATCTCATACCATCTGTTCCATTTAAATTTGAAGATATAGGAATAAGCCATCCATCAAAGATCCTTCACAAAAGTGCTGCAGTTACATTTTCAACAACAAACATAGTATGTTCAAGAAAATGTTACCACTACGGTTTCAACTATCAGGTACCTAGACAAAGATGAAGTATGAGAGTTGTGCGCGCGAGTGATCGAGATATGCGATAGCGGTTGTATCAGAGATTGCTGGGAAACGTTTCCTCTGTCTCCCTCCCTCTCTCTCACCCCCACTCTCTCTTTCTCTCTCTCTCTCTAACTGAGAATTCTGGAGAATTGGAAAGATGAATGAGAGCCAAAACTTTTTTTTCCACTCACTTCTTCCACAGAATTAACAAACCTTTAAAATAGGACCTATGGATATTTGTGATCTGAAAAAATATTCTTCGAAAGTTTTATTTAGTACAATCGTATAATATTCTAACAACAATAAGCAATATAGCCCTCCGCATTCGAATTCTCTCCTGAGTGCCAAAACAATTTAAGGAGCTTCTCGTTCCAATCAAATGTCAATATAATTGATGATATATGAGATGAACTCTTAATGTGAGGAATGTTTATCATCAGCTATGTCTGTGCGAAGGCTTCAAACCTTCATATATTGGTTTTACCCATTTTCTGACGGATGGAGCTCGTTTTCAGCTGGGGAGAATTACAATAGATAGGTTATTTCTTTCTTTGAACGGAAGTGCACTGGAAAAATTTTTTTTCGAAATAAGGTATACCAGCTCAAAAATATCATTTGGAAGACAGTTCGTGGTATTTGTTAATCATTTTGATTTTTTTATGGTATATAGTATATAACTAAGCCCAGCAGTACAATTGAATTGTTTTGGACGATCCTTGGATATCTTGGTTTAGCTGAGCCCAATATTTTAAAGTTACCTAGGCCAGTCATTCGAATATGACTGGAAATCTAGACGGTGAATTGCGCGGCTGTGTGAATGAGAGTGAGTTTTGAACGTAGTTCAAGTATCAGACATCGACTTTGTGAGTGTGGACCCTTTTCTGTTCAGGTAAAGTGTTTGTACAATCTGGTGGTCGTGGGTCTAGTGTTTTTTTCGAGTGAACCATAATAGTCGATCATTCTGTAGAATTAAGCTTCTTGATGGTTTGGGAGTTAGCTTCAACCCATTTGGGGTATCACGTTTGGCCTGGCTAACTCTGCGCAAAATTGCTAGGGAATAGGTCGAACTAAGCCAGTTCATGCCTAATTGAGAAGACAGCCTTTTAGGGATCATAAAAGGAGTGTGCGGGATCGTCGGAGGTGACCAGCGTTACAATTTTTTTTAGAGGATCTTGAGTGCAGAGGCAATAACTTACGTCCCCTGCCTGTTGAAGGATGTGGCCAGGCGTTGAGAGCAGGTAACGTAGAGTACTTAAGACGCAGGTGATGAAGTAGTAAGTCTCCTATTCTGGAGACGTCATCTGAAGGCTCAACCATAAATATTGAAGAAGGTTACCTACTTAACACAAAAAATTCCTGTGAAAATCAAATATTTGGAATTTTCATTTTTCGGATTCTTGAGATCGAAATTTCTGGTGAACTCTTCAGCAAATGTAACTGGCGTCAAGGTCTGTGTCGGTGATTTTCTCGAATTTCCCTCTTCCTTTCACTAGGACAGATATTCCAGTCATCTAAATTATTCGCACCTTTCGAATTCATTTGGAATTCCGAGCTCCTTGGGTTCTGACATTAAATATGAAAACCGCAGCGTGTTATCGAGTCTTCCTACAAATAAAACGGTCCTGAAAACGTATTAATCTTGCGGGTCGACGGGTCGCCTCGTTCCAGGCGCTCGAAATCCTTCCAGATCCTGGGAATCTTACGCGATTTCCACAGAATAAGAGAATAAGCTTGAGGAGAGAGTCGCCTGAGATGGAGGAAGTGGGGGGAGGGCGGCCATGTTGGGACTTGGCAATCGCACGGTCACATTATTGATATTCCACTTTGAGTCTGGTTCATGTCGTAGCCTGTGCTCCCTTCTCCTTCTTCCTCCAGCGCTATATTACTTCCTCCTGCAGCACTAATGGCACCCCCTTCCCTTTACACCTTCGTGAATAATAATAACTTATGAACGCCAATGAGATATGCTGATATTACAGAAATATATTTCTTTTGTGAGACGAATTTTCCGATGTCTTGGGATTCGGCATAATTGCTACGAAAAATGAAATGATACAACTGAAAAATGAAACCTTAATCAAAAATCATATATAACTGGTTCGTGATAGTCACTGGGCCTTATCATTTCATCCAAATGTCAGGTCTCCAACAACTAGGTTGGCCTCACTACGGTCAAAATCGATTTTGTCCTACCTGCCGATTAATGGGCCGAATCGGCAAAATAGTTTGGGAGTTACAGTCATTTGAGTGTTATGAAAATTATGAACTCAATATCTCAGGAACAACAGAAGCGATCAGACTGAAATTTAGAAGTTAATTGAAGCGTACTGATGTGTAACCAATAACAAAACTTTTCTGGGAACGTAGTAAATTTGGAAAAAACATTTTTTGAAATTTTTTTCGAGCAGTTCATTTCTTTCGAAAACCATTTCGAAAATACTATCAAAATCAAACCTCACCTGAAACTCAATATCTCACAACAGTATACAAAATTTCAGTTCGATCTGGATTCGGGAAGATATTGGGAAAAAATATGTTCAATTTAGTGATATACTGATCCAATCATCATAAAAAAATAGTGATGCTTTCTGCAGAAATTTGTTATGATTGTGTAATTAAAACAATTCAAACAAAAATTCAGAAATTTTTCTTCAAAAAAATTTTTTTTTCGAAAACCATTCATCAGATTGCGACGAAAATTTGTCACTGACTTTCAACTCATCATATCAGAAGAGTGTTCCAAGTTCATGATGAATTTCGCGATGATCATATAATTGAACAATTTGAAATTTTTTTTTTTAATTTTTCCGCACATACCTTGAACCCCATAATTCACGACAATGTAACAAATTACAGTTCGATCCGATTATAATTTTTGGCGGTGTTAGGAATATCATATGTCAAATTTCGTTTGTTTTTGTCATCTCTGGAAAAACTCGTTGCATTACTGATTCAATCATGATGAAACTTGGTGTCCAGTCAAAAAATGCTGATGCACAACTTTGGGCACAATATCGTGTCATTTAAATTCGTTGCCAAAACAGTCATTTCTTCACGTATTGACCCCGTCGAACGGACTTCATCCAAATGAAAAGATTTTTCGATTTTTTTTCATATGGTTTCATGAAATTTTGAATGAGCGTTCAAGTTACAGTTTTTCAATCGAGTACTAGATTTCAAGTCCATCCATTCTGTAATTTGAAAATATTGGAAAAAGGAAATCTCGGTGTGGGGATCAATTACCAAGTTCGAATTCGTGAATGGGTAAAATCCACTCTATGATTCCACAGTTACACCCATTCAAAATTTTACTTTCCTAATGTATCCAAAACTACAGATGGGATCGAACTGAAATCTAGTACTTGATTGAAAAATGATAGCTAGAAAACAAAACACTGGGTAACTCCTCTCTAATCCACTCTCCAGAAAGTGTAAGCAGATTAGAGAGTAGTTACACACTGTTTTGTTATCAGTATTCTATCCACAGTGAACTCAAATAGTTAATTGATAACTAGAAGTTTCATGCTGAATTTCATGTGGACTACCTATATGAAAAGAAGATCGCCATTCTCTCCATCAGGAAGGAAAGGTGCGTTTGGCAGGGTCAATATGTGCAATGCTTTGGCAACGAATTTGAATATGGGCGCAAGAGCTTTTGCAGAACTTTTGTCTTGCATTTCTCGATTAATTACGAGTAGAGCCCAAGTTAGAGTTAGATGTCTGTGACATAGTAATGGTAAGGGTACTACCTGACGGTGAAGATTGGCTGTTTTTTTTGGTTTTGCTACGAAAAAATGACTGTGAATTAATAGATGAATGAAGGATTGAAGAGAAACTCGCTGTGGAATCGAAAAGAGTGAAAAGACCCCAAACACTATAATCAGGTTATTTTTGATAAAATGTGGGACTACATTTTCAAGAAGAAAAGGAATAAGATTCCATTTACGTTATGATGTGAATTGTCCATTTTATATTTAATTTTTTACGCGCTTGTTCTAGGGATCAGCGCGTTATCATTCCGTCACGGTGTCTGCAATTTTCGAATTTTGAGCCGGAAATCGTCTTAAACGATTCTCCCTGAAGAAGAATCCGTGGTCAAATTCAATCCTGTTTTTCTGTCCGGCCGTCAGTATGTGCTCTTTCTTTCGAAAGGAAGGAGCTAGAGTCTTGAAATTTTCAAATTAGGTTTTTATCCTGAATATCTCGGCTGAGTTCGTTAATGGGCCAAATCTGCCGTATGGTTTATGTGTTATAGCCGTTTGAAATTTTGATTTTTCAATACCTCGAAAAATATTTATCTGATCGGAATGAAACTTGGTTGGAGGATGAAAAGTGTCAATAAGAAGAATTATCCATGGAAAAATTTGAAATGTTTTTTTCAAACAAGCGCGTAAAAGCTGCTGACTTCACGTCATTGCTTTTTTAGGTTTTTTTTTGTTTTTTTCTGGGTTTTCACTCTAAATATCTGAAACAGAACCATTAAAACTTGAATGAAATTGTTTTTTTCAATGGAAAACCCCCTCGTTCATTGCAGGATTGAACTATTTGTCAAGGGCAGATTCTTGAAAAACAAGAATGAATTCGGAACAATGCAAACAAAGCGAGCTGTGACATTTCAGAGTATAAATCTGACTCTTCTATCAGACAAACGAGAACGTTCTCAGAACGATAGAAAAAACCTGGAAAATGATGGAGAATCCTCCCAAAATATGCCTTAATCGATACTTAAAAGAAAGGTATGAGCCCTTTTATTTCGTTCTAGAAATTATCTCGTTTGTCGATAAAGCGTCAGATTTGTACTCTGAAACATGACAGTTCGCTTTGTTTATCGTTTATATTGTTGCTGTATTGTTCCTTAAGCAATCTGTTCTCCAAGACTGCCATTGACAAATAGTTTAATAATGCAATCTGCAAGGGGATTTTCCATAAAAAACAATTTATTAAATTTTTCAAAGTTCTGTTTCAGATATTGGGAGTTAAAAAAACTTCAAAAATGATGCAAAATCCTCCCAAACTAAGCTTCGATCGATACCTACCATTTTATGTGGCTAGAAATATGGAACTTCATATTTATTGTGCATCATAATACCAGTCTCGATGTTACTATGAGACTTTCAGCAGGTGTGATTAGGTTTCGGATGAAATTATCCTCGTCTTGTCTGAATTGCATGGCAGTATTTCTGGAAAATGGTCAACAAGGTTTATGTTTATTTTGAAATATTCGTTAAACGTGATGGGATCGTCTAGTAGCTTGTCGAATAAATTCCGCATATATTACTCGCGATTGATGAGTTAAATGTATTCCATCGGGATTTTTGCGGGTCCAATATCACATTTTCGGTGACGAGTTTTCTGGTAAGAGTAGGTAAGTCAGATATGTTCATTTCGCCAGAATGTTTCAAAGTGTGGAAACAAACTGAACGAATTCATGCTTGACTATTTGCTTTTTGCTCCCCACCCTGTTATGACTACGCTTTCTGCTCGCAAGTTTTGCTCTTTTATCGGTTTTTTTTTCGATCCAGTCTCTGCGTACACTAACGCCCATACGCGTAGTCCTATCTAGAAATTTTCCGCTGAGACAGGCTCATCGAGTATTGACGAATGCTTAGGAATGGTTCCATGCCTTTAACACACCTTCGGCAATTCTCAGCGAAGAACATGGATATCCGTAAAATGAAGGATGTTTTCACGTTTTCATGTTTGTCGCACTGGAAAATTGCCATTATATGACAGTATCTATTGAGGCTGTCAAAGAAGCCTTCCCATAAATCGAACCGTAATTCTGTTACAGAAAATGCTGACAGAATAGATGATTTATGCATCAGTGTTACTTAAAAAAAAAACATGAAGGATCATTAAGAACAGGATCACTATGTATTAGGATCTGTCATAACTGTAATGAATTCGTACGAACTCATTTCTTCATTTCATAAGAATCATCTAAAATCTTTCGAACAGTTTACCGGAGTATCGACTATGCGTACTGGAATAGTTCAGTTTTGAATAAGCAATCTTTACGAGCAGCTTACGGTACGACAGCAGCTCACTTTGAGGTGGTACAGACGCTGATCTGGAAGCCGCTAATGGCCGTTACAGTCGGTCCGTGATTTTGGTGACTAGTTTCTGTCCGTATCGGGTCTTTCATTCAACTGATATCACCTAATATCTAGGAGCCTTTTTCCTATTCCCAACCTGAGGTGGCTCCCGATGGGTTACTAGCAACTTCACTCGGGTTATTATTATTATTTTCAGTGGAACTATTATTATTCGTTTAATTCGTGATATTTCCCTTATATTTTTATATTATACCATAATAATACAGCTTTTCATGAAAAACTTGGGAGATGTTAAGGCAATATACGGTTCGTTTTCAATTTTTATGTCAATAACATTCAATGAGGAAAACGTGCTTCTCTGAATTTCTAAATACGAATTCCTCCAGTGCGACTTCTGAAAAGCTCACCACAGAACGATGATTCGCTTAAAATATAATGTCCATATCATTCCATATCGCAAACAAGTTGTACCGAAAGGACTTATGTGCAGTTGATACGAATCAAACTCGATGTCCTTTATTCATAGTTTTCATTTCTGCGTTCACTCGGGAAACATCATGTAAGAAATAATAAAGCCTTTTTGAGAAGTAAGGGGTGGATCTTGCATGACTAATGGATCAAAAACCACAGTAATACCATAACAAGTACAATACATTTAAACTAATATACCAACCACACTGAAGAAGCTATCAGGTCTACTGAAGAGTTTAGCGTTTGCAAAGTCTGTCCCCCAACTACCCAGCCGAAAAGAATGGTCTCTCTGTATCGCGACCCTCCCATATACACATCCTTAATTTGATAATCACATCATTATACAGCCTTGGTCAATCATAGAATGGGAAGAATCAAACTTACAATAAACGAAAGTTGAAAATAAAAGAAACACATCTTAGTACAGCACGATTAAATACAACATGAAATGTCCGAAATATGTTGAAAATGCAAAAATTCTGACAAATCATGTACAGAAGTGAGAGGAAAAGCACGTTCGCACGCGGAAACTGTATATAGAAAGTGATCACTACTAACTAGCAGCCTCGGAAAGTACAGGTCCACAGAAGCCAGCAGTCAGGGGCAGTTCATTTTACAGCATAAGATATTGTGTGAGAAGAGGATTCTCAAGACAGCTCTTATGAAATCTAATTCATAATAGTTCATTTGGTATGCCACGATTGGAATAGATTTGAAACTCAAAGACTTTGGAAATTACCCCTGCATTTGCACGCTTGGTCCTCCCCTACCACCGCTTGGGCCACCACGTGGTCCTCCTCGCATGCCTTGGTACCCTCATTGTACATTATTATTACCATCTGGTCCATCCTCAAGTCCCCCAGCTATACTTCATGTGGAACCGTCCTGCAGCGACCTCCTCCTCTAACACCTGCACCTTCCATATTATCAGATGTTTGGTCAAAATTAATTTTTAACCTCCAAATTTCATGGTTCTCTGCTCACCATCGAAAACAATTCACAGTTACTTCCCAACCCATTACTACAGTGAATTCGTCTTCTATATCTGCTACGCAGACTATCTGCATAATCCGTACTCTTCCGAGGATTAATGTAATGTCGGCCTCCCCTCCAGTCGGTGCATTCTCTCCAGTGACTGTTCGTGAAATGAAATTGGATATGAGTCCAACTCTTCTTGGTTCAAGGATACCACTGAGGATCAGGGATACTGACGCACCAGTGTCTATAGTGCATATAACGTCAATCTGGTTTGGTTTTTCTGATTCTGTTGATTTGAATGATCCTGAGGGCTCCGTTATCACTAGCCAGCATGCACCCTGATATGCTAGCTAATTTAGGTATTACTGGTACCTTCCCGAAGATTCTAGATTTCTTGTCCTTGTTGAAATGTTGCTTGTACCACATTGGAGCAATGTTCTCTTGGCTGGTTGGCGGCACTGCTATTTCTGAATTCCTTTTGGGAAGGCCGCTTCCACTTCCAGTGAGCGAACTAGAAATTCACTGCTTCGCTTAAAGCTTTCAAACTGAAAGTCCTCCGTATTTCAATGTCCTTCAACCAATCAATTAATGTTTACATCACCAGTTGTTCTTTGAAATCCTCTGGAACTTATGGTTGAGCGAGCTGGATTAGTCTTTGAAAGTCAGCTTCAAACTCTTGCAGACTTTCACTAGATTTCTGCGCTAGTGTTTTAAGATATGCAGTTATTCCCTATGTTGACTGTCAAGCCCCAACTCTAAAGCAGCAATGAGATCACCATACTTGCGATTTTGGTCTTCTGAGATCGTCTGTTGCATTGCAAGGGCAGGACCACTCAAAGACACTCTGAGCGCATTAGCCTTTTCCACGTCTCTCCATCCATTGGGTGTTGCCTTCGCTTCGAATTGTTTATTGTAGAGGGACCATGGTGACTGACCATCACAGGTCGGTGGTATTACGTATTCATGCGATGTGGCAAGCCTGTAAGGCTGATGTATTCTCAGTGATGCTTCTTTCTTTTCTAGATCTCCAAGTAGCGCAGTAACTGGTGTTATTTTTCCGTCAATTCCCTCCCCCGTTTTCCAAATTGTGTTCATTCCTTCCTTCACTCCTTCTTGTACCATACTGATTTCTTCCTCCAGGTGTGCGATTTGTTCTTCGGTTTTCTAGAACATCTGTTCAAGAATCATGACAACAATATAAAGATATCAAAAATACGGTGGATAGCCTCGAAAGATGAGGAGTTATTCTGACGTGAAATCCCAATGTTGCCCGAAAGAAAGGAAAAAATAGCTGCTCGTCATAGACAATATCTCGATTAAATTCAAAACTCTTTTATTTCACAATGAATATAATTTTTTTGACAAAAACGGCGGAAACTCATTTGTACTCTCAACTAAATTCCTAGGTTATACACATTACTGTAATTGTTGCTACATTAAACTCCCGGAAGTACAACTCTTAGACAGATTTACATTCATTTTCATATAATACCCATGTATGTATGTAGAAGTAGTAGTGTGCGGCTATGTAACGGCACACCACATACCAGATTTTGTGTTACCTCACGCCAGGGTTTTTTTTTGGTAATACATCGATGTATTGGATAGATTGGTTCGTCAAGCCCTCATGGTTACCAAAATGAGCCTTTTCCAAAAGTTATAGACTGTTCCAAAAACACATAAGCCAATTTTTAAGAATCTTCTTCTCAATTCTAGCGAAACTACTGATAATACTTATGGATTTATAGTTTGAGGTATTATTTGTAACATTTCCCCGTATAGCGGTATCTCGCTCTCCGGAATTCCCAATCAGTATTTGCAAGTAATCATTTCTACAGAAATCAGAAGAGTTGGAACGGGTCGGATGACTGGCCAAGACTGGTAGGGATTTTTGGAACGCGATAATAGTAAACGTCTTCTCCGATGCTCCAACAAGAGACCCCTGAACATATGAGATTTTCATTACATGTGCAAGCGGAACAACATGATGAGTTTTGATATATTTCATTATCCTGGCTGATATTCCATCGAGGCAATGTGAAGATTCGTTTAACGCAAAAGTGGACGAAAGAATAACGTGTGTTGGCAATCCAGGCTTATTTCAAGAGTTGTAATGTAAAGGATAGGTAAGGTTAGTTGGAGTTTAAACATTGCTCATGTATTTTGTCTTTTCTTTTGGATAGAGAGAAATATACTGTTTTCACAAGCATTGTGGTTCGCTCTTAGAATTCCTCCCAAATAATGAATGCAGTACGAACTCGATTTCCTGATTATGCAAATAAAATAGTTGTGATACTTTTGCTGTTTCATTTGGTGTTTTGTTATTAGGAGTCTGAAAGAGAGCCGAGATGATCTTGAATTGTTTTATAAAAATCTAGAGAAGCATGTTCGAATTCGTTGCCAAATCGTTAATCTTTTAACCATTTTATCCTCAAGAAACTCTGCATGAACCTTCAAGCTGTCATTTTTCAATCAAGATACAGATAAGATTGAATTGAAATCTAGTACTTGATCGAAAAACTTGACGACGATTACAAAATTTCGTACGGATAACATGATCAGAAGATCGCAGATTATTGAATAATTGAGAGAAAAAAATGTCATCGAACAAAATATGAAATTTCCCTCGAATTATTCTAATGACGGGATCATCACGAAATGTTGCATAAAGTTGTACATCAGCATTTGCAAACCTGCTACCAAGTTATGACTTATTTCGGAAAAAACAACGAGACCGAGAAAAAATCAATAAAGTTTGACATTTTTTTTACAATATATCCAGAACTAATAATTTTATGGAAATTTGATACACTGCTGCGAAATATGAAGTCGAAGGTATCTAGGTATCTGTTTCAAATATAATGGATAGATAAATTTTTTTTAATTTACTGAAAGTACGGTCTCAACAACACTCTGCAAATAGTTACGCATCACAATATTTCAACCAACTTCCAAGTTTAAATCCAATCACTCTAGCAGTTCCTGAAATATCAGGGAAATAACCTCGAAATTCCAAACGACTATAAACTGATTGGACGATTTCACCTAATTTAACCGTCGTGTTTCAAAATGCAAATTACCCTGAAAGTTTCAAGTCGATAGGATTCTCCGTACGCCCGTAATCGTGCCTACGGACGGGCGGCCGGACAGAATTGATTTTGACACCGGATTCGTCATCAGTGACTCCAACTCAGACCATTTTCATGAAAAAATCGAGAATTACAGACATTTGGACCAAATTATAGTACCTTCTAGTCCTAAGAACGTGTGCACAAAAATGAGGCCGGGTTTAGCTGGATGTCAAAAACAGAAAGCAATAATGAGCTCGCCACGAAAAGAGTGTACAAGATAGATTTTACACTTTTGAAGATCAAGGAGTGCAATTTTGTATTAACCCGATGATTAAAATTATGAAGACACGAAACTTGGTGAATATTATTTTTCGATAAAACTATACATTTTGGAATTGTTTCAACCCTGAAATATGCTTAGAAGAGGTTGAGATAGTCAACCTATAAGATATTTTTTCTCACAGATAGGCTTTTATTCATTGTTAGCTATTGCTTTAGTTGTAAAAGTCTTAGCCTAGTAGAATCATAAATTGGCTGGGTGTTGTTCAATAAAATGCTATTTAACACGAGTCATATTTTTCGAAAAAAGTTGTGAAAATAAAAAAGTAAGTAAATGAATTGGGCTTTTGAGCCATATCTCTTTGGAAGGAAAATTTCAATCCAAAAAAAACTTTCAAGAAAAAAATTTTTAGGGGTTGACTATTTCAACTCCTTCTAAGCATACTCCAGGTTTGGAAAAATTCCCAAATATGTAGTTTTATTGACAAATAATATTTACCAAGTTTCGTGTCTTCAGCTTAGTATACACAACATAACAATTTTCTTCGTTAATCTTCGGAGGGGTGTAACCTAAATGAGGGAAGGTTTTCCAATGTATACCGAATATCTACCTTTATTTTTATCACAGAATCACCCCCCAAATTTTTTCGGTGTTATTCAGATACAACCTGTATAGGATGAAAATCGAATCAATTCTTCTGTCTTTATCTTTATCGCTTTTGACAATTCTCCTATCAGCCAAACACATTGTATCTAGGATCTGTATGCCGAATGTATTCGACTAATGCATTCCGAAAAAAAATCAAGTATGAAATTCTTCATAGCGTTAATATTGAATTTCGATATTTTTTCATCACAGACAGGCAAGTATGAAATATTTCATAGTGTTTGTATTGAATTTCGATATTTTCAAGTTACAGGCAGGCAAGTATGAAATTCTTCATAGTGTTAATATTGAATTTCGATATTTTTTCATAACAGACAGGCAAGTATGAAATATTTCATAGTGTTTGTATTGAATTTCGATATTTTCAAGTTATAGACAGGCAAGTATGAAATTCTTCATAGTGTTAATATTGAATTTCGATATTTTTCCATTACAGATAGGCAAGTATAAAATATTTCATGGTGTAAGTATTAAATTTCGATATTTTTACCTTACAGACCGTCAAATATAAAACATTTCATAGTGTTCGTATTAAATTTCGATATTTTCAAGTTACAGAAAGGCAAGTATAAAATATTTCATAGTGGTTGTATTAAGTTTCGATATTTTTACGTTACAGACTGGCAAGTATAAAATTCTTCATAGTGTTAATATTAAATTTCGATATTTTCAAGTTACAGACAGGCAAGTATGAAATTTTTCATAGTGGTTGTATTAAATTTCGATATTTTTACGTCGCAGAGAGTAAAGTATGAAATATTTCATAGTGTTAGTATTACATTTCGATATCCTACGAAGGACTCGGCTCGGTTTGAGTGTGCCCTCGGAACAATTCCGGGAAACGGGAAAGCCAGTATTTGTTGACAATCGGACAAATTGGAATGTATTCCAGGCAAAGCACCCACCCACTCAAACAGACTCGGGCAATGACAATAACAGAAATTCGTGGGATTCGCGGGTTCATCCGACCAATCGAAACAGTCGGCAAAGCCCGAGTTTCTCGGAATGTGGATCTTATTGCCAACGGGAGCAGGATTGGACGCCGCCGTCGTGATGCCTCCCTCCATTGGACGCGTCGCTCTCTTTTTTCTACGATTGTGTGATTCTACAATTGTTATTTCTGCGCAGAAATGCACACAAATCCGGAGAACTCCCGAATACTGGCATTGCTTGCATCGATTTTTACTTCCTCTTTCTCTTTGTCTGGATTTCCCACAGTTCCAATCCAGGATTGGATTGGAGAATACTGGAAATCTTGGCCTGGTTCAGATTATCTGAACCCATAGGTCGGATTCTCTATCAATAAATAATCAAAACAGATACAGTCAAGACAAAAAGACAAGCCCAAAAAACAACATGAAATTCTAAGTCAAAATAATTTCCAAAATATCTATAAAGGAACTTATTCATTCTTATGATGTTTCGCAACGATCTCCTAAATTTAAACAAACTCTTATCGAACTCATCCACGTTTCAATAATACCTTCCGAATAAAATACACATTCTAATAAGAGGAGGGTTTCTTCAGAGACTTGTGCTGTAAGGAGTTATTGAAGAAGCTTCCTATACCTAGTATTCTTTGGAGGGACATGATATGAGACCATCGATCTTAATTCTGTTTATATCCAATAGTTGGGAATCGTATTCAATTCTGATCTCTCCAATTCCATCGTCCACGTATAGTTTTGAGGCCTTGAAATTCAGACATCTGAGGAATTCATTTTGAAACCTCTCGAGTCTGATTTTGTATATATTATATTATGGATTCCAATTAACAATGGCAACATTCAGTTCATCGTGAATGAGTGAATAAAAAATGGATTTGATGGCCACCTCATCATTGAACGTTTTACATGTTCTGCAGAGAAAACCGAATAATCGACTACAGGTATTGACACCACCATCCGAATATGGACACTGCCCAAGGCATCTTTACTTCCTGAAGAAATTATTCTGTAATCTTCTGATGACAAGATCCTCACGAAATTCCGCATGAACCAATACACCGTCATTTTTCAACAAAGTCTAGATTCTGATTGGATCTATTTATTTTATAATCAAACTATAGCCCATTACTATCTTACGGTTAACGCGTTGTAAATTTTATCGGTTGTTTTATTTTTGTAGTTTATTCTGGGGGAACTGTGTCTGAGATGGCATACTTTTTGAAATGGGTACATCTCTCCACATAAGTATTCAGAAAAGGTTAGGACGAAAAGAGATGCAAGGGTTCATTCATGTTTGGATATTTCGATTATCTCAGCGGATAAAACGAATATGAAAAAATGATCTGCATATGCCGTGTCACCTGCAACACTAAGGATAAGATGGTATGCATATAATGAATAATGACCTACAGATCTTGCAAACAAATTATTTTATCATTTTGAAATTAAATTAACTCCTGAATGCATCCCTAGTCGTTAATCTGGTGGTAATGATGCAACCTCTTACTCCCTATCTATTTATTTCAACTTAACAATTAAAATTGCTATATACAGACACAAATTCAAGTACAGTGAATCTGAGATCCGGGATTCGAAGAAGCACTTATCTTAATAGTAAGGATCCGGTGGTATGGTCCTTGAAAATACAGGTATTATGCAGGTAGTCCAGTTTCAAGAGATTCCATCCAGAGCAAAGTCCAGACTTAAGATATTCCAGTAATAATTAGCTTCGGTATAAAGGTATTCCAGCCGTAACCAGCTCCAGTACTAAGATAATCCAGTAATAATTGCTTCTACTAATAAGATGATCCAGTTAAACTTTGGGTCCGGTAGTAGGATATTCAAATGGGCGCCAGCCCCAGCAAAAAGACAATCCACTAGTCGGAAGCTCCGGTAAAAGGATGGTTCAGTGGGCGTTAGCCCCGGTAAAAGATGGTTCAGTGGGCGATAGCCCCGGTACGAATACTGCAAATTTCAAAACTATAAGATAGTGCTTGTAACACGTGATCTCATTCCCAGTGACTCTAGACGTTATTGAAATAATTTACAAGTAAGTAAATATGAGATGAAATATCTAGAACTCAGGAATAAGAGCACGTTATTCGATAATAAGAATGAGACAAGAAATCAAATGCACAATATTATACAAAGGAAAATGTTAACCAGTGTAACCTGCATGGAATGAAATAAATCAGAAATCACAATTTGGCATTCACAAAAGCAAAAAATATTGGTCGGGATATACGTAGTACTTACCGCCTTTTGAATAGACGTCTTATAAGAAACAATAAAACTTCAAAATTCCACGATGTTAATGGATTACGAGGTACGTTAATTCGCTAAACACTAGCAAGGTGTTGAATCTTCAACTTCTCCGCACCAAAAAAAAGAATTTTCCATAAGCTGGACCGAGTTTGAAGGGTCGCGCATGCGAAACACACACTCAACCGTCAAAGCGAAGAGCGTTCTTTAGCGACCGATCATATAATTTCAGTAAGGCGTTTTTCTTGCGATTGAAATTGAAATTATTAGTATGACGTATTTTCGCGATGGAAACTGAAATCGACAGTGGAGCGTTTTGTAACGTTACAATTTTATGGACTCCTGTACATTTTGCATGACACCACTGAATACATCCTTCGTATTTCTACCATATTTCTTCAGAACGCAGTCAGAAAAACATTTCTTTCAGTAAACACATACTATGTCCTCATTTTCACAATTTATTTCACTAAAATGATCTTCCGTTATCTCATTAAATTCCATAACAGCACACCTTTGGACTTTTTGTGATGATTTTCTTCGAAGTCTGACTCCCTCAACATGTTTCTTTCTCAGAAATTGTCGGCTCCTTCGAATTTTCCTACCATTATTTCAGGCATTTAAATGCCGTATACCTTTGTTCTCCTATATCTTAAACGTTTTGTTGCTGAAGTGACCAGTAAGGGCGATATGTCTGAGACTGAAATATTTCTCGGGCTGCCGGTAGATCACTAGGCACTCATTTTTCAGATATTTTTGAAGCAATTTCTACCGGAAGGATGGTGGAAGATATTGATGGTCGGCTTTTTGAATAGTATTTTCAGAATTCATTCAGGTTGGGGTGGCATACCTACACATTCTCATCAGCATACTGTGAATGCCAACTCAACCAGTAGGAGACGCCTGCTCTTTTTTCATTCTTCATAACAATGCCAAAAGCAAAGATCAAAAATAAGACGTTGATTTCATGCAACACTAGATGCAGAATAAACAAAGATATATTCACTATAACCCATCGAAAGATTCACAGAAAACTTTCGCTCTTATAAATTTTCAGCCATCTCAGCAAACTGTCCTCGCATGCACCGACCATAACCGTTTATAAGATATTTTTCCGAAGGTTTCTAATTTCATTTAGAGAAGATGTGAGTTTATTTTGAGCATGCTCAGAAGGTACAAGAATATTCGAGGAATAACTAGCTAGGAGGAAAACAAAAGAGATATATGCAGATCATTTTATATCATAGTTTCAATTTCATCCGCCACTAATGGGAGGAAATTGGTTATTTCGCAAAGAAGACTCTCGTAGAACAATGCTTGTTAGTTTCAAGTTGTGTTTTGCGGCATGCCCAACATGTTTTTGAGTGGGAGCCGTCAGTATCAAATTACTTGTAATATTCCATTTTGCCACGCCTCTATCCTTAGAAATATTTGAAGTATATATTTAAAATATATCTCTTGGATAATATTTCTGGGCCGAGAGAGATATTTCACGTCATATTTTTTTTAAAAGTTATGATTTTAAATGAAATGGATTGGAAGATGGAGACCACTTTCGAAAAGAAGCCTATAATGATTTAAAGATAATAAGGCTTATTACATTTGCGTGCAGTAGAGCAGCTATGAAACAATTTCGAAATATTTCGCGTCAAGAATATTTTTTTAAAATATTAATAATCTGGATGTAAATCTTGTGCGGGCAAGTCCAGATAGAGTAGAAAAATTTGTTACATTTTTGATGACTTGTGCCGTGAATATTTTAACGAACGTTCCTAGGGTTTCCCGAGAAATCACAAAACTGAAACTAAAGTTCTAATTCATTCATTGTTTGTTCGAGGTTGTTGTATTTTAAGGAGGTTGCTCTTAGGCTATCTCATGTAAAAATTCCAATCTCCAATTCTGGCCTGAATGAAATTTGAGCATACACATTCTCCTATTCAATAAACTGACTAAGTCAATAAAACAAAAAATACATTACTTCATCTAAAACGCTAAGAAACTTCAACCTTATATATAAAGGAATCTGAAAATCGTTTTTGAATAGGAACTTTAAGATACGCATCTAAGTTCCTTTTTTGGAAGGATATCTAGATACCTGAAATAACTTCGGATACTCGAAACCTAACTTATCTAGTATCTAGATATTTTTTCAAAGAATCTTTGACAGCTCTGAGTATCAATTACAGAGAGATCTGAGTTATAATCATCCTCCCAAATATGTAGGCACAGCTGATATCAGACCAATTGGTCTTTAGTTCTTAGGACAGAATTTATCACTCATTTTGCTGAAAAACTTACGATGGTCAATAATTAACTTCTCTAATAGAGTTAGATAGGGTTAAAACCTATATGGGTACTCATTGTGTTATACATCAGTACCATTATCAACGTAAATGGGCAGATAAGGCTCGCAACAACTTCAGACTTTATGTCAGCGCTTTTCTTGAATTTCCATTACACGAACATTGTTCAGCTAGCCAGTGCATTCATTGGGTACCAGAAAGCTATACAAGATTTTTTCATTGATATATATCAGCAGCTGTTAGGGCGGCCGAGCACAGGTGAAATTTTGTCACCTTGATGATTTTTCACTGCCGCTGTCACATCACTCAAAATTTTCGACCCCGCACATTACCGAGTGATTTTTTGCCACCCTGTGGTGACATTTTAACTTCGAAGCACAGATTAAGCACTTGATTTCTTCATTATCTCTGCTTCAGACTGATTATTCTCATAGAAGATGATATTGTCTTCGGCTATTTGGTTATTATTGGACATCGAGAAGGCAGTTGTCTTTGCACTCATGTTATTGAGTCTTGATTCGCTATTTCAGAATGAGCATCGTAATGTCTTATTTTCAAACATTCATTGAAATGAACCGTGAAATAGTACCATAATAAGATAATCTTTCCCTTCCGGAAAAATCCTTTTTATGATCACAAGGTACAGTTGAAAGTTTTGTATCCAGTATTTCCATTTTGCTCGTTGACAATCAGAATTGTATTGATGTCCTATAGGATTTGAAATAAAAAGCTTATATTCACTCATTAAAAGTTGTATAGAACTTTCTTTGAATGTCATTAGAAATTTAGTACAATATTGAAATCAAGAACTCCTGAGTGTATATCCATTTGTATTTGTATTTATCCGATTATCCTAGGCTTCAAGGACACCCCCCGAAAGCTCTAAGTCTGTGCGAGTTAGGATATCGGGTGTGTCTAGGCTTTGTTACTGTGTCCTCTCGCTACCCAAGACACGGCATGGTTAAGTTTTGTCCCTACAATGAATGGTGGCCGGTACCCATCTGGAAAAAATTTTTCCTAGTCCCGGATCGAACTCAAGACCTGTCGACCACTAGTCCAACTCTCTAACCACTGAGCTATTTAAAATGAAAAAACACAATTTTCCAACTCATTATCAGTACACGCTTCATCGAAATTGAAGTGGAATCCTTTCATTGATATTTCCATATACTTTTTCGCTGAAGTAGCAGAAAAACTCCACATATGGAACTGCACAAACACCTTCTGGATTCTTCGAACTCTCTACTCTGTAGAAAAAATTGATCCTTATAAATGATTATTGTTGACTGTAAATTGATTTCGTGAATGAAGATCTTTAATGTAAACATAATATCAACTGCCAGCAGAAATTTTCGAACGTAGCATCGGTGACAGCTTGTTACCGAAATGGTCGCTTGTCAGGTGACATATTATGTCACCGAGGGCGACCTTATGAACGAAAATTCACCCAACTGTCACGTCGGCTAGTGCGCGCACGTCAATCCTAGAACCAAGACCCGGTGACGGTGACAAAACGCTACGGTGAAAAAAACTCACAAGTGCGGGGCCACCCTCAGAGATATGACTTGAATCAGGTTGTAACTTCATTCAGCGAGGTATGCTTTTTCATTGGCATCAATCGATGCTTGTCGAAAATGAATGAACATTCAATTATTATTCCTCCAATTCAGTAGTAGATACGTAATGCGAACTTTGTCGGGGGATCGCTCAACAACATGGCTTTAACGTGTAATCCAATTCGTCTTATCGGGGAGAAGTTGAACATAGAAAATCTCTCTAGGTCCTTAAGCCCCTAACCACTCAGGCATTGGTACCAAATGGAATTAAACATGGCTGCTGTAGCGACCAGTTACGAGAAAATCTCAGAAATGTGACTTGGCTTCGATCAAATGAATTGGGTACATTTTGCGGATAGATTAGAGTTCACAACCATATATGCTGGCGCCTGAATAAATCGTTCTGGTTTCTTTTAATAATTCTATTTCGATATCGTTTTATCTGGACATCATTCTTGAATTGGTAACTACATCTTCTACACTTCTGAGATACTCTGTATTTTATCAGACTCGTTTTCCTGTTTTGGAATGAATCATGAATGCTAATGAGGGTTTTTTTTTTCGATCATCACTCATATATCGACCCTAACTCCTATTCTAAACATTCAAAACTTTCCTTCGTGAATTAACCATTCCTGAAAATTTCAGGAGCACCTCCATTGGAGGTAACTAAGAACAATAGCCCGAATACGTCCCTGGCAGGAGACGGGAGACAAATAAAAGTTATATTCGGGCGTGAACAGTAGCACATGAGGAGGGCGGCAGTTGAGCGGGCGGGTTCCGCACAGATATCGACCCGACGTGCCCGAATGAGGACATTACCCGGAGCAGCTCTCAATTCGAGGAGCTATTCTCCTCCTCAGCTACCCCCTGGACATCTGCCTCCCGCCGCGACGACTCTAAATACATCTGCGAATTCAATGAGAATATACCCCTCCTACCCCACCCTGATCGTTGAAGATTCGAGACGTCGAATTGTTCTTGGAGCGTCGAAGGAGGTGGAGGATTACAGGCTAGGTTGGTTTTGGAGGAGGAAATTTCACTGTTGTTTCTCAAGAAAATTATTTCAGTCACTTCACTCGGTATGTGAATCTACATTTATTATGAACTAACAGACCTATTCGTACGGATGTTGTAATTCAGGCACCAGAAGGAGTTGTTGAATCTTTCTTTCTCTATTCCCTTATTCCAAATCTGAGTATTCCTAACGAGAAGCGTGACAATAAGGGTTCAAAAACATGGTAGTATCGAGAAGTATATCTCATAAAATGAACAAGGAACTGTTTACAATTTGATAGCATACAGGGTGTTTTGCAAATATAGTAAGGAACTTCAGAGAGTGATTCATTAGGTCGTTTTTTTCAAAAAAGAGTTCCTATGAATATATGTACGAAGTTGTTTTGTTTCAAAAAACTATATTGAGGAAAATACGCCAATCACCTTCTTGTTGCTTCCTATCATTCTTAAAGGAAGCACCCGAAAATTGAACCTTTTGGTGTCTTGTGTTTTCTTCATATCAAGCTACAGTTTGGAGAAAAATTACTTTTACAGATATGACAATACTATCATTGTCAGCTGATCCCCAACGCAGGTGTTCATGATATGCATGAGTGACTTAAATTTTTTTCTTCGTAATTGAAGCTAGATTTGTAGAAACCACACGAGTCGTTGTATCTTTAGTTTCTTATTCATCCAAAAAATGAATGAATACCAGAAAAAATCAGCGCCTAGTTTCTTGGAATAACTATACAGAATTTCAAACGAATCAGCTCACGAACATTCATGATATTTATACTGTTTTTTTCATACTACAACGCCCTTCTGTATTTCAGAATCAAAGCAACTCTGGAAATATGTTTATACATACTTCTGTTTTTTAAGACCAAACGAATCACACTGTAAACTTTCGTGCCTTAGATAAGAAACACCCAGTATAGGTGAATTTTCCAATTTTATCGTATCACAAAGTTCTCGATTTCACGATGAAAGTGTGTTTGTTCCAGCGAGAGACAGAGAGACTTTTACTTTGAGATTGACGACTCCTATACGGTTATGTATACTGTCAAGGAGAAAATAAACTTTATTAATATTATTATTACTATTCATTATCGGGAGAGACTTGTTAGCGATATTCACAAAATATACATTGTTACCACAAGTCATATACAAAAATGTTGAAATGAAAATTAAAAATTCACCATTTGAGTTGAAAATATGATTTGACAACATATACTCCATTTTAGTCTCGAAACCAACCGTTCATTGGTTGATTCTTCATCCCGCCGGGAAGTTTATTGTACCAATATCTTTGAAGGTATTTTTGCAGAAGACGTGATAGCCCAAACTCCCCAAGACTCTAACAGCTCGTCTCTGCAGTCTATAGAAGCATGCTCATGGTACGCACAGCCACCCCACAACAAGATACCGTACCTCAAGTGCATCTGTCACAGGGTGGAATAGACTGTGAGTAACAACTTTCAGGATAGTTAAAGCGTCCTTAAGGCACTTAAGTCTCATCAGTAGGCCGTCAACATGTACTCTCCAAGTGAGTGCGGAATCCACATGTATACCCAGAAACCTTACATAGGCGGCTACGGTCAGATCACAAATCATAGATTTCAGAGTCATAAAAATAGTGTAGCTTCATCCTCATACCGAGGACTTCTAGAAAATAATCCGGTAAATCGTTAATGAAAATCGAAGATAAAAAAGTCCCAAAATGGACCCCCGGACCACCCCTTAGTCTATAGGATGCAAGTCAGATGATGTATCATCTGAGTAAACCACCTGGTACCTCCCACTCAAAAAGGATTCGCCCATTCTCAATGGAGCCTTATCAGAGCTATATTTTTTTTCCATTTGACGAGTAGCTTATCGCGAGATGCACAGCCGAGGGCCTTTGTGAGGTCACCAAAAGTAGCGGGACAGTGATCCCTATTTTCGAAGCAGTTAAGTGCAAAATCGACAAAATCAGCAATTGTCTCATTTGCATTTCTTCCTTCACGAAAACATTTTCGCGCTGATCCCCAGGACAAGCGCGTTTCGTCACAATGTCTGTAGTTTTTGAATTTTAAGCTGAAAATGGTCTTAAGCGATTGGGTTGAACACCCTGAAGAAGAATGTGTGGCAAATTCAATTCTGCCCGTCCGAATGTGCTCTTATTTTCGAAGGAATTCTATCTTGAAGTACCGATTCGATCAGATCAAAACTTTGTAGATGGTTCAAGGAGACCAATGCCCAACTAAGTGCAGAATTTTGTGTGGATCCATAAGTTAGAAAGTTTAAAGAAATCTCTTCAAATATTTTTCGAATTCTTGTTGGAAAACTTTTTTTTCTCGAAGAATATTGATCAGATTTCAATAAGATACGGTTCAGTCAGTGTTTCACAACAAAAGTCCAAATTTCAATTCTATCCGATATTTACCTTCGGAATTTTGAGGAAAAAAATATGCAAAGTATCGTTGTTATTTGAAATTTTAACGAAATTTCCGCAATGTTTCAAAAAGAACAAATGCAACCAAATTGAAACTTTGTAATCAGTTGAAAATATCAACTTGCAACTAGGGGTAAAATTTCGTGTTGATCTAAAAAAAAAAATATTCGAAAATGTTTGGAATTTTTGTTCAAAATTTCGTTTTTGTCGGAAAGTATTGATCCGATTTCAACAGAATTTGGCCTAGGCCTTGAAATCAGTATTCAGCAACAATACTTCAAATTTGAATCCGATACGATAATTTCTTTAGGATAGCATAGAAACTGCTCACATACGTCAACGAGATTATTAATATTATACACATTGGAAAACGACAACTATAGGTATATAAACGGAATAAACAAACCTACAATATAAGAGAAATGACAAATAATAAAGTACAACAAAACAATAAAATGAACAAGTAGTAAATCATGGCATACTGAAATCAACAGATTTCAACGAAATATATTCATCGATGGATTACATGCATCGATTCAACAAAAAAGTTCAAATCTTTTCACCAAATT
The DNA here is from genome assembly GCA_958510865.1 of Myrrha octodecimguttata. NCBI lineage: Eukaryota > Metazoa > Arthropoda > Insecta > Coleoptera > Coccinellidae > Myrrha > Myrrha octodecimguttata. The sequence continues at coordinate 17,312,031 of OY294058.1, read as the reverse complement.
TTTTCACAGGTAATGAACGTAAATCAATAGGTATTATATTATAAAATTTCACAGCAAAATAGTCCGGACCTTTCTGCAAACTGCTCAGTCTAAGGTAAGGTAGGTGTACCATATTTTTTCCTCCCGTATTGTGAGAATGCAAATCCTTGTTTTTCAAGAACCTTGAGGATCTTCGATGTGGATATTTGAGACATTCATGAACACCGGAGCCACCTCAAACAACCAATCCATATCTAATATAGGACCCAAACAATGAAAAGTACACTGTTTTAAGTACTCTGGGTGATACAGAGTCAGAGAGATGTCTGAGTAGGTAGGCGCTCTTTCCTAGCCTTCCAGTGAGCATATTAATATGTGCATTCCAAGTAAGATGTGAGTCAAGCATGACGCCCAGAAAATTGACACCATCTGCAACTAACATGCTAGGGAAATCGAATGATCTCACACTGAAAACTACTCTTTCAGTCTTGCTCTAATTAAAACAGAGCTCATTCTCAGTGAACCACGCCAAGGCACCTGGCAACGCCCCATCATAAAGGTAATTGGCATGATTCATATCACCGAGGTGATAGATATGGTGGAGTTACCGGCAGATAAAATAGTTGAAGAGTTCTTTAAGAACTCATGGAAATCATTGAAATAAATTAAAAACAGCAAGGGACCCAATACTGAGCCCTTAGGCAATCCTATTGTTACAGATTGCAAATCAGATCAATTGTTATTCACATATTCAGATTGGCAAAGATTTGCCAAGAACGATTCCACAAGATTCACGCTGACTTCATCGAAACCATATCCCTTCAGCTTCACCGGCAAGAATGCGAGACGCAGTCAAACGACCTAGTCAGGCCCAAAAATTTGAAAGAGCCCAAACGAACCCGTCTCAAAACATCTGATTGTGTTATTTATGAGTTCTATGATTGCATCAGTTGAAGATCTACCCTTTCTGAATCCAAATTGCCGACCACTGGAAAAAAGATTTGACTCAAAATAATCTATTATCTGATTGCTCAGAAGTTTCTCAAACAGTTTAGAGAAAACAGGCACCAACGATATAGGCCTATAGTTGGATGGATCTTTTTACTCCCCTCTTCTGAAAATCGGTAACACCTTGGATATCTTCAAACAATCCCGATATATACCCTCAACAATTCATCTGTTCATCAATTTTGTAATTGGATATATCAAACTATTAACATTTTTCTTTAACAATATCACAGAAAGATCATAAAAATCACTTGATTTACTATTCCAGAGTGCTCCAATAACATCCTTTACTTCCACATAGGAAACCTCTCTGAATGAGAACTTCAGGCTATCAGAAACATTCACATGAAAGAGAGAACTAGCTGTGGTGCTGTTTTTCGGCAATGAGCTTGAAATGATATGAGGAATCCTTGTAAAGTAGTTATTGAATTGATCAGCAGTAACTTTCAGATTAGAGGCAGGGCTAGATGAATTCCTCTTATTATTAATGATATTTCATACAGCTAGAATAGGATTATCTGAATTTTGAATTTTCAAATCATTCGCTACCACCTTCTTCTCCCTCATTGTCAATTTATATCTCAACCGGCACTTATTCCGTAACAATCTGAAGTTCTCAGTTCTATATCTATTAAACATATCACACAAAAGACTGATCCCTGAATCTCCTCAGTTTATCATCGAACCAATTCAGTTTTTCAGATACCCTTGAGCACCTGAAAGTATGTTCCGGTAAAGCTAGCCTATATATATCAACTATGCACGCATGAAAATTACTGAATGAATCCTCAATATTGAAATTATTGTCCGATATAGACCTCCAATCAACATCTTCCAAAATTGAATGCATTCTATACAAATCTTTCGAAGGTCTACACTTCCGACTCACCACAGGAGAAATTCCAACATAAAGACCTCCATCGAAGAGTTGAGCTCTATGATCAGTAAAATCACATTCAACAACCCTGCTTTTCTCATTTGAAAGAGAAAAATTCAGAAATATATCGTCCAGGCCATTCTGTCCTCTCGTCGGCTCCAGTACAGTGTGACGATTACCAAAGCTATGGAGAAGGTCGCATAACTGTGTGACGACCTTTTCTCGGTGGCGGTGTAACCTGATTATTTCAACACTCAAAACTTTGCTCGGGCGCCAGTTACAATGGGTTTTACAAGGTTGTAACGCCTTGGTTGAATCGTGCACTTACGGTATTACCTGAGTAGCTTTTAAACAGTTGGAGAAGAGTTCTGTCTAATCTAAGCTGGTAGCGATTAGGATGTTAAGGTTTCTCTCTCACAACAGATACTGACACTGTACAGGTATAGTAGTGAAACACACAATGTCTATATACAACTTTATTACACTATGTACAGGTTCATTAGAAAATCACGATTATAAGAGCAGTATCAACACGATGGTACAGTGTCAGGAGAGTTCAGTTAAATGTGAGCACTTGAATTGTCAGAATGGTAGGACGAATAAATACACAATGTACAACACCGTGTCTGCGGTGTGAAATCAAATAACTCAACAATCAAAACAGGTGAATATAAACAATGGTAATAATATGCAGTGAACTGAATGATTGAAGTGGACGGAGAATAAAGCGGTGAGGTTAATATGAATACAAATGAATGAAGTGAACAAAAAGAAATGTAAAATACAAGATGTTATGTAAGTCTAATCAACAATGTCAAAAATGAATACTAGCAAGCAAAATAAACAGACGGTAAAGTAAAGTACGGAACGGCAAAGAATAGGGTGAGTATAGCAATGGTTAGCGGTGATAAATGTACGGAAAGGTGAAATAAAATGCAAGCGGTGATTGGTTATTACAGTAAATGAATGAGAGCACACAGAGTTATACAGTAAGATGGTGAAGCAGTGAAAAGTGTTGTGTCCTTTTAACGGAACTGACTTGTGAAATATTAAATCCACGAATCGGTGTTTGAACCTGACCGATCTCGGAAATCCACTCTCAGCCACCGAGTCAAGCGATACACCTGACACAATGGACTAAAGGGTACCGAGACACCAACTCACGTCTGACTCAAACTCCCAAAGCGAGGAGCCCCAACGGTGGGTAGTCCGAGAACAGCACTCCAAGTAAGCGTCTCGCGGAAATGGTATTGATCAGCCGAATAACAAACTCGAAAACGGACAGACGGTCTGATGTATCCGATAAGAATGATCGTGGAGACCCACCTTTAGACCTCAAGTCAAGCTACAAACTTGACTTAATGGACTGAAAGGCACCAAGGCACTAACTTACGTCTGACTCAAACTCCCAAAGCGAGGAGCCCCAACGGTGGGTAGTTTGAGAACAGCACACCAAGTAAGCACCCTTAGGAATCGGTATGATCAATAAAATAAATAAACACGACGACAAACGGACGGTTCCGGGTATTCACTGAGAATGATCGTGGGGATCCACCTTTAGACCTCAAGTCAAGCGATAAACCTGACTCAATGAACTGAAAGGCACTCAGGCACTAACTTACGTCTGACTCAAACTCCCAAAGCGAGGAGCCCAACGGTGGGTAGTTTGAGAACAGCACACCAAGTAAGTACCCTTAGGGATCCGTAGGATCAATAAAATAAATGAACACGACGATAAACAGACGGTTCCGGATGTTCGATAAGAATGATCGTGGAGACCCACCTTTAGACCCCAAGTCAAGCGATAAACCTGACCCAATGGACTGAAAGGCACTAAGGCACCAACTTACGTCTGACTCAAACTCCCAAAGCGAGGAGCCCCAACGGTGGGTAGTTTGAGAACAGCACACTAAGTAAGCACCCTTAGGAATCCGTGTGATCAATAAAAAAAAGGAACACGAAGTCGGAAGGACGGTTCGAGATGCCCGGTAGAAGTGACCACGGATGTCCACCCTTAGACCTCAAAGTCAAGTTGTGCACCTGACCCGACGTACTAAAGGGCACTAAGACACTCACTCACGTCTAACCTCAAATGCCCAAAGCGAGGAGCCCCAACGGTGAGCAGTTTGAGATCAGCACTCCAAGAAAGTATCCCACAGAATTAATTCGATCACTTCAACAATTTCGGACGCCCCCTGTACGGTCTCCCGGCTCGCGGTATTTGTTCCCGAAGAAAATCGTCTGAACTAAGACGCGCTAGACCGGCTTGATCTCGATCCGCGGTCCCCAAGTGATACAATCTTTATCGCCCCACGTGCAGAAAAATACGGTCGGAATAATTTATTTATTATGAACGGATATATTCGGAATTTGGAAAGATACAACTGATCGGCACACAAGAGAATTTAACAAACGGCAAATTAGACACAATCAAATAGGTTTTCTTACCATGGTTCCACTACGGTGAACACTGCGATTAACTTGAGTCTCTTTCTCGGCACTTTTACAATTTATTCACAGACTGAATTTTACTAGGATTCGGTATAAAAGAAAAATTTTGAAGCACAATGTAATGCAACCAAACGTTGAAGCAAGCCAAGAAAATTAAAGAAAACTGAATCGGAAAACTGAATAAGACGGAATTTAAAAGCTAACAAACTGAATGAAACTCGGAATAAGACGGAATTGTCATTTTCAGCGGCAGACGGCACTTATATCACCTCGGTTGGAGGAGGGAGACATGTGTCAAAATTTTCGGTCATTTCTCCTGAGTGGGGCTCGAAGATGCCCCCTGATTGGTTGGTTTGAAATTCTCTGGTGTTCTAGAAGGTTCTAGAAGTTTCCAGAGACGGTAACAAAGAATAATCGTTTCACCCTTTTTTGTGCTGTTCAACATCTGAAAAACCAAAACAACAACTGAAAAAACTGCGGATCGCGACAATTGCGAACTGAAATTGTTGTATGGAATTTTTTCCACATAGGATGGATTTTAAGTTTGATTCTTATTGAACAGCATTTATTAAGGTGAAACGAAAATTTCCCGAAATGAATTTTCACAGGATTGAAACGTAACGAAAACTGCTTCGTTACACACCCCCTCCTCTTCCACAAAAAAAAACTGAAAGTTTTTTTTTTCTACAACACCCTATCACCTCTATTACCTATTCAAGCACCCTACTCTTACTCATCTACGGCGGAGAAATAGCTGAGCTTGCGACGCCAGTGTCGCACTGAACGCCGATGGATCTTCTTGGATTCCGCTGCTTGGGGTGGATAGCGACTCTGTTAGCTGCTAGGTCCACTTCTCGGTGGTATGCAGTTCCTTCTCTGGGTAGGTTTAGACGATTCCTGGTGAGCGTCCCCACCTTGGTCGTGGAGTTTCTTCCTACATTGGCCCCTGTTTGGTCGTGAAGGCAATTGCGGTTTCTGACCTTCTAAAAACTACCTGATTTTAGCAATGATTCATTCGTTAAAATCTTACCCTTCAAAGTGGTCAACCCAATAGTCAGGGGGCTTCTAGCGGTCGGACAGCTACTTATGGTGGAGGCAGCCACAATCTCGTCTCCTCCCGGTACGGTAGAAGGACCTGCCCGGTCTTCATGGAACGGTTTCAAGTCTTTGACATGAATATGTCGCAGATACTTTCCGGACATATCCTTGAGGTCATACACTACGGGGGATATTACCTTGGTCACGGTATACGGGCCGGTGTATTTGGCGGCTAGTTTGGAGGCGAAGTTATCGGCAGCCGAGGACAAGGGATGTTCTCTCCGCCACACTTTGTCGCCGATTCTACATGACCATTCCCTGCGACGCAGGTTATAATAGTGGCTCTGTTGGTCGTATGCCCTTGCTAGTTGGAGACGCACGAACTCGTGCGTTTCCCGGAGGCGTTTCAGACGGTCGGCATATCGCGCAACGCCTTGTACGGAAGGTTCCTCGGTAGTCCCCTCGGCTTCGTCTGGGCTGGACATAAACCTGCGGTTCGTTTCAGGCGAGCGAATCTCTCTCCCAAAATTCAGGAAAGCCGGTGTGAATGCGGTTGATTCGTGTTTCGCTGAATTCAGGGCGAAAGACAATTCGCCGATGCGTTCGTCCCAATTTCGGTGGTCTCCCTCGCAGAATTGGGCAATCATGGTTTTGATCGTCCGGTCTGCTCGCTCGACGGGGTTGCACTGCGGAGAATAGACTGGGGCGAACCGATGGCGGATTCCCAAGTCCTTGAGGTTTCCCTTGAATAATCTTCCATCAAATTGGGAACCATTATCGCTGATCACGGTTTTGGGACAGCCAAACTTCAACACTACCTGGTCGTAGAAAGCTTGAAAAACTCCTTTACCAGTGGCGGTCCTGAGGGGATTGCACTCGACCCATTTGGAAAATCGGTCTTGGAACATTACCAAGAAGGTATTACCCTTCTTAGAACGCGGTAGCGGGCCAATCAGGTCGGTGCTGACGGTATTCCACGGTTCGGTAATGGTATAAGGCTGCATTTTCCTTGACGGTTTCTGCTGGCTAACCTTATACCTCTGGCATTGCCGGCATCTTCGGACATATTTCGCCACTTCTCGGAACATCCCTGGCCAGTAATAATTCTGGGCCACCCTGGATATTGTCTTCGCAATGCCCATATGGCCAGCCACGGGTTCGTCATGGTTTTCTCGGAGTACGGACATACAGTTTTCGGTTGGGACACACCATTTCCATGGCGTTCCCATTTCAGGCTCGGTGAAATCGTTCGAACTCCAGAAATGACGATATAACTTGCCACCCTCAATACGGTAATCGGGGTATAACGCCGGGTCCTTCAGGACGTCCTGATATTTCTTCGCATACCATGGACAAAGCACCACATCTTCTGCCAAACATAATTCTTCTTGAGACGGTAACGGATCCCGGGACAGAGCATCTGCCACTCGGTTTAAGGCTCCTTTTCGGTACTTGATCTCGAAGTCATATTGTTGCAGAAAGACGCTCCATCGTGCGATTCTTCCGGACGGGGACTTGATGGATTGTAGCCAACGGAGACTCATATGGTCGGTCATCACGGTAAAACGGTATCCTTCCAGGTACGGTCGCATCTTGTCGATAGCCCAAACTATGGCTAAACACTCTTTTTCGGTCACTGAATAATTCTTCTCAGCATCATTCAGCGTACGGCTAGCGTAGGCTATCACACGTTCGTGACCTTCCAACACCTGAGTTAGAGCAGCTCCAAGTCCTGTCTCTGATGCGTCGGTCTGTAGTGTAAACGGTTCGGAAAAGTCTGGACAGGCTAGGACTGGTGACTCAGTGAGCTTCTTCTTCAAGGTCTCAAAGGCTTGTTGTTGGTCGGATGTCCATACCCATCGTTGTTTCTTCTTTAGCAACATTGTCAGCGGCGTTACGATCTTCGTGAAATCCTCCACGAATCGGCGGTACCAACTCGCGACTCCTAGAAATCGACGAAGTTGACGGACGGTCTTCGGTGTGGTCATGGAGTTTATGGCGGCAATCTTGTCTGGATCGGTAGCAATTCCATCTTCGGTCACCACATGCCCTAGGTATTTGAGTGAGCTCCTAACAAACTCGCATTTCTCCGGGTTGATCTTCAGATTGGCTTCCCGGAGTCGGTGAAATACGGTTTTCAGGTTTGCTAGATGCTCCTCGAAAGTTTCGGCTAATACCACGATGTCGTCTAGGTACGCGAAGGCGATGGGGTCCATTTCCGGGCCTATCACACGGTCCAAACCTCTCTGGAACGTGGCTCCTGCGGAGTGTAAACCAAATGGCATCACTTTAAATTGGAAGAAGCCTCGTCCAGGGACTGCGAAAACCGTCAGAGGTCTGCTTGCCTTGGAAAGTGGAACCTGCCAATATCCCTGCCTCAAATCCAGCGTTGAGATGTACTTCGCTCGTCGCAATTTATCCAGAATTCCGGCTATGTGTGGTAACGGATATGCGTCCTTTACGGTAACGTCGTTCACGGCGCGGAAGTCTATACAAAACCTCGGCTTTCCGTTGGCTTTCTTGACGATGACGACGTTGGAACTCCACGGTGACTTTGACGGTTCTATGATGCCCTCGGCCAACATTCTATCCACTTCCTGGTTAACAATCTCCTGCATTTTCGGGTTGTACGGACGGTATCTTTGCTTGATCGGTTCGGTTCCAGGTTTCAGTTTGATCTCGTGGGATATCATGTTGGTCAGTCCTCGCACTTCTTTGAATCTTCCTAGTTCCTCTTTCAAGAACTTCTCTAGGATTTGCTGTTCTTGAGACGTCAAGGCGTTGATCGTAGAGCTCCGTGTCTTCGTGGGTGGACGTGTGGGATTTTCCAGCGGCTTTCCATTGAGGAAGCACTGAGAAGTCCGGAAGTCGATCCGGAAATCATGCGAGGCCAGCAGGTCCATACCCAAAATCACGTCCACTGGCAAGGTAGGGACCAAATACAACCTTGCCTCAATGTGTTCCTCTCCAATCTTCAAGCGTGGCTTGTAGGATTCTACGACGGCTACGGCATTTCCATCTGCGACGGTGGCCAACATGTCGGGGATCTTCGTTGGCAGTACACTGGCATTCCTGCATTTTTCGGCGGCGGTTTGACTCAGGAATGACCTCGACGCTCCGGTGTCCAGTAAGGCTTCGACGGGTTCATCTCCTATGAACACGGTGATGATAGGGCGGTTTTCTCGGGGATGCGGTTTCGGTGCTATTGGGGATGCTTTGGACGGGACCTGTCTCTTCCCCTCTTGATGACGGTCCCGTTCTAGTTTCCCGAACAGCGACAGTCTCTCGACAAGGTGCCTTCCTTCCCACATCGAGAGCAGAATAATCTCGGTTTAGAGCGGCACTCACTTCTCATGTGCCCCATCTTTCCACATCGCCAACATTGCAGTCCGGTGTTGTTGAAACGCACACTTTTCGGTAGGGGCTTATCTTCGATCTGTCTCACGGTTCCTTTGCTCGGTTTTTCCACTGGTTCGGCTACGGAAGTCTTCGGTACGGGCAATGACGGAGCGGCCGGTTCTGTTGGATCCTTGAGTGAAGAACTCACAGAAAGACTTCGTGACGTCGTGGGATGGGGGTTTTCGTAAACCAGGTGTGCTTCATCGATCAACCCCTTCCGGCTTGGTGGAGGTACGTAGTTATCCACATGCCACTGCACCAACTCGAACACCCTTCCTTTTTCTAAGAGGTCCTTGTAGGTTGGAGTATCCTGGAAAGCGAGTGCCTTCTGGAGTGACGGTAACAGACGCTTCTTCACGATGCTTACTTGTTCAGCCTCGGACGGTCTCCTCGTCGTCAGCCTCAGGAAAAGATTTTGCATCCTGGTGACAAACAATAATAGTTTTTCTCCGTTTCCTTGGGTGCGCTTCCTTATTTCATCCAGCAGTGTCTCTTCATAGTCTAGAGGCAAAAAGGCCTCACGGAGTTGGTCCTTGAAATCGTCCCAACTTTTGAAAGATCCTCGTCGAGGGATATACCAGTCTTTTGCATCTTTCCTTAACAGCTCGAAAATAGTCTCCAAGAGTTGTTGGTGAGTCACTTTGCGGGTTTCACATAGCTGTTCGACTTCTTCGAGGAAGGTGTTCACGCTGGATGATCCATCAAAGGTTACGTTCCACTTGTAAACGGGTATGTAGGGATGGTCAGGCGAACAAGTAGATCGGGCTGCGGTGTCAGCTCTGGGACGGTTCGTCTCGGTCCGGTCCTGATCCAACTTTCTCACTTCTATGGATCGTGGTTGAACCATTCGGTTGGCGGTGGTTCGGTGCTGTATATCTTCTCTGGGGTCTGAAGCAATCGGTTCTATTGATCGGGGCATCTGACGGTGTTCGGTTCTGGTTTCTCCCAGAATTCTGTCGTCGGCGGTCTGCGGCGGTACTGGTCTGCTCGGTACGGGGCTGGGATGAGAAGAACAGTCCGATTCTTGCGGTTCCAGGAACGGAAAGGAAATCCTTCTTGTAGATTCGGCCACGGTGCGCCCATTTCCTCGTGCTCCTCTTTGTCCCAATGGGCTTGTGAGGTCCAGGCGTTTGCTGACGGCATCGCATGCTCTTTCTCGCAGGCGTTGGATGAAGTCTACTGACAGTCCGGACCTCTGGCATGTCCCTGGTGGTTGAACAGGTTCGGTAAATCTAGAAAGATATTCGGTTCCTTCTTCCAGCCTAGGCATCCTTGGAGTATCACGGTGAACGGCGCCAGTAGTCTGAAGTTCTTCTATTCCACTGGCCTGACTGTGAAGCTCTGGGGAGTCTTCGAAAGAAATAAGGTCGACTAATTGTTCTGGCTGGGAACTTATTCCTGTATCTGTATGTTCGGTTCTTCTAGTGGTCTCCTCCAGTGGTTCATGCAACGGTGGTCTCGCATCGGCCAAGATTTTAGCATCCTTCAACATTTCACCTGTTTGCCTCAGGATGCACTCCAGATCGTCCAACCTATCCTGTTGTGCCAATGTCGACGGCCTGATCTGTCCTAATCGGTTTTGGACATGCACCAGTCGGCTTCGGATTCGGATCTCCTCATTAGCGGCATTTTCTTCATCGAATTCCCGGACTTCCTCAATCAGGTATCCCAGTATTCGATTAGCACTGTCTAGTTCTTCCTCGGTGTTCCTGGGTATATTCCGGAATTGCATATTCCGGGCCAACACCCTTCGTAGTTCTGCTTGGTTCTCGTGAACGGTCCTACCAGCTTGGCACCCACGGGCTTCAAGCTCCCAGACCAACTCTTCTGCTCTAAGTCTGTTCACTTCCATTTCGGTTCTTCCAAACTCTCCTTCTTTGCGGCTCGTTGTTGAATGAAAAACAGGTCCCTGCTCGGGCGCCAATTTGTGACGACCTTTTCTCGGTGGCGGTGTAACCTGATTATTTCAACACTCAAAACTTTGCTCGGGCGCCAGTTACAATGGGTTCTACAAGGTTGTAACGCCTTGGTTGAATCGTGCACTTACGGTATTACCTGAGTAGCTTTTAAACAGTTGGAGAAGAGTTCTGTCTAATCTAAGCTGGTAGCGATTAGGATGTTAAGGTTTCTCTCTCACAACAGATACTGACACTGTACAGGTATAGTAGTGAAACACACAATGTCTATATACAACTTTATTACACTATGTACAGGTTCATTAGAAAATCACGATTATAAGAGCAGTATCAACACGATGGTACAGTGTCAGGAGAGTTCAGTTAAATGTGAGCACTTGAATTGTCAGAATGGTAGGACGAATAAATACACAATGTACAACACCGTGTCTGCGGTGTGAAATCAAATAACTCAACAATCAAAACAGGTGAATATAAACAATGGTAATAATATGCAGTGAACTGAATGATTGAAGTGGACGGAGAATAAAGCGGTGAGGTTAATATGAATACAAATGAATGAAGTGAACAAAAAGAAATGTAAAATACAAGATGTTATGTAAGTCTAATCAACAATGTCAAAAATGAATACTAGCAAGCAAAATAAACAGACGGTAAAGTAAAGTACGGAACGGCAAAGAATAGGGTGAGTATAGCAATGGTTAGCGGTGATAAATGTACGGAAAGGTGAAATAAAATGCAAGCGGTGATTGGTTATTACAGTAAATGAATGAGAGCACACAGAGTTATACAGTAAGATGGTGAAGCAGTGAAAAGTGTTGTGTCCTTTTAACGGAACTGACTTGTGAAATATTAAATCCACGAATCGGTGTTTGAACCTGACCGATCTCGGAAATCCACTCTCAGCCACCGAGTCAAGCGATACACCTGACACAATGGACTAAAGGGTACCGAGACACCAACTCACGTCTGACTCAAACTCCCAAAGCGAGGAGCCCCAACGGTGGGTAGTCCGAGAACAGCACTCCAAGTAAGCGTCTCGCGGAAATGTTATTGATCAGCCGAATAACAAACTCGAAAACGGACAGACGGTCTGATGTATCCGATAAGAATGATCGTGGAGACCCACCTTTAGACCTCAAGTCAAGCTACAAACTTGACTTAATGGACTGAAAGGCACCAAGGCACTAACTTACGTCTGACTCAAACTCCCAAAGCGAGGAGCCCCAACGGTGGGTAGTTTGAGAACAGCACACCAAGTAAGCACCCTTAGGAATCGGTATGATCAATAAAATAAATAAACACGACGACAAACGGACGGTTCCGGGTATTCACTAAGAATGATCGTGGGGATCCACCTTTAGACCTCAAGTCAAGCGATAAACCTGACTCAATGAACTGAAAGGCACTCAGGCACTAACTTACGTCTGACTCAAACTCCCAAAGCGAGGAGCCCCAACGGTGGGTAGTTTGAGAACAGCACACCAAGTAAGTACCCTTAGGGATCCGTAGGATCAATAAAATAAATGAACACGACGATAAACAGACGGTTCCGGATGTTCGATAAGAATGATCGTGGAGACCCACCTTTAGACCCCAAGTCAAGCGATAAACCTGACCCAATGGACTGAAAGGCACTAAGGCACCAACTTACGTCTGACTCAAACTCCCAAAGCGAGGAGCCCCAACGGTGGGTAGTTTGAGAACAGCACACTAAGTAAGCACCCTTAGGAATCCGTGTGATCAATAAAAAAAAGGAACACGAAGTCGGAAGGACGGTTCGAGATGCCCGGTAGAAGTGACCACGGATGTCCACCCTTAGACCTCAAAGTCAAGTTGTGCACCTGACCCGACGTACTAAAGGGCACTAAGACACTCACTCACGTCTAACCTCAAATGCCCAAAGCGAGGAGCCCCAACGGTGAGCAGTTTGAGATCAGCACTCCAAGAAAGTATCCCACATAATTAATTCGATCACTTCAACAATTTCGGACGCCCCCTGTACGGTCTCCCGGCTCGCGGTATTTGTTCCCGAAGAAAATCGTCTGAACTAAGACGCGCTAGACCGGCTTGATCTCGATCCGCGGTCCCCAAGTGATACAATCTTTATCGCCCCACGTGCAGAAAAATACGGTCGGAATAATTTATTTATTATGAACGGATATATTCGGAATTTGGAAAGATACAACTGATCGGCACACAAGAGAATTTAACAAACGGCAAATTAGACACAATCAAATAGGTTTTCTTACCATGGTTCCACTACGGTGAACACTGCGATTAACTTGAGTCTCTTTCTCGGCACTTTTACAATTTATTCACAGACTGAATTTTACTAGGATTCGGTATAAAAGAAAAATTTTGAAGCACAATGTAATGCAACCAAACGTTGAAGCAAGCCAAGAAAATTAAAGAAAACTGAATCGGAAAACTGAATAAGACGGAATTTAAAAGCTAACAAACTGAATGAAACTCGGAATAAGACGGAATTGTCATTTTCAGCGGCAGACGGCACTTATATCACCTCGGTTGGAGGAGGGAGACATGTGTCAAAATTTTCGGTCATTTCTCCTGAGTGGGGCTCGAAGATGCCCCCTGATTGGTTGGTTTGAAATTCTCTGGTGTTCTAGAAGGTTCTAGAAGTTTCCAGAGACGGTAACAAAGAATAATCGTTTCACCCTTTTTTGTGCTGTTCAACATCTGAAAAACCAAAACAACAACTGAAAAAACTGCGGATCGCGACAATTGCGAACTGAAATTGTTGTATGGAATTTTTTCCACATAGGATGGATTTTAAGTTTGATTCTTATTGAACAGCATTTATTAAGGTGAAACGAAAATTTCCCGAAATGAATTTTCACAGGATTGAAACGTAACGAAAACTGCTTCGTTACAACTGTCCCGACTTAACATCTAAAACATTAAAAAACACATTGAAATTACTACAGATAAAAAAATTAGAATTTTCAAGACCTTTGAGAACATCTTCCATGATTTTCAAAAGATAATTGAAATCACCATAAGGTGAGCGATGACAGGTAATCACTGTTTTCAGCTTAAAAAGAAAAATGGCAGCTACCCCACAATGAATTTCAACCGACTCATAATTCATTTTATTGAGAAAAACATAATCTTCACTTTTGGATGGAATCGCGGCACTCTCGTGTTTATAAATTTTTCTACAGAAAGTGAATGCCGCAAAAGTTTCATAATCGGAACTTACAAGATGCTCAGTCAAACAAATCAGATCTGGGCTGTGATTGCTCAAAAGATATGCTCCAAGTAAATCACACTTTTTGCCAAGCTCTTGTATACTGCGGTGCACCAAAAAAAATCAACAAATCTCAAATTAGAAACTGAAAATTACCGATGTTGTCTTCAATGTCTAACTGACTTACTTCCTCTTTTGAAGTCATTGTTGTCTTTCTCATGAGAAATTGAGTAACAAGGGCACCTTTGGGCCACTTACTAGTGTCCTTTGCTTTATTGAAATCATTTGCATTTATAATTACCTTAAAAGATTTATAAACATTTGGAAATTTAGATTCGAACATCTCGCATTGTGCGTCAGGAAAACTTACTCTTACCATTTAATAATAATAATAATCTATAATGATAATGTTTATTGATATTGATATACAATTACAACTTCATACCATTTTCCTACAAAATACTAATAAACATAAAAATACTCCACAAGGAAATTTCTGCGCTTGGACAATGACTTATCTTGATCCCAAACATATTCAATATTCAGAAAAAATTTCCAAATTAATGTTTTTCCCCTTTTTTCTTTTTTTTATCTATCTTTCATTTTCAATTATCCTGTTGTGTTGTTCACTTTCTTTCTATCAAATCTCTTACCCCCATTCTACTACAATTTTTTTGAACGTACTCCGAGAACATGATCCCATGGTCCGAGGACCCAAAGAAACAAATGATCGCTGACTCGTCGTCTTAATCATTTTTGGCTCTAGTATGCAATTATATCTACGTGAACCATATGCATGCTCAACCTTCATCCACTTAAATCTATATGTAAACAGATACATAGACACCGATTGAGCATATTGTCTGATGCAAAAACACAGCTCTCTGTAAACAATTGGTCAGTTGGAAATCGAAAACTTTTCCGTAACATCATTTCAAGTATCCATTTCTGGGCAATCTCTATCTTTTTCAAGATACAGTTATACATCCCTTCCCAAGCTATAATACCGTACATTGAATGGCTCTGCACAAGCGCATTATAGACGATCCTCATTTGATGATGTTCTACACATCTTTATCTTGGAAATGATTGATTCTAGTTTTTGCTTGACCTTTGTTGTATGAACATTCTATTGGAGGTGGCTATCAAAATGAATACCCAGGTACTTTATTGTATCTGTGACTTTAATTTATGTGGCTGAAACTCCCATATCTACGTCGAGCCTGATGAACTCCGGAAGCTTATGAGTCAAACTATTGAACATCATGAATTCCGTTTTTCTTTATTCACTGTCAGTAGTTTACCATTAAAAAATATATTATCTTCCCCAAATCGATATCTACTCTACGTTTAAGATCCTTTCATGTTTTGTCTTGATAAAATACTACACTGTCATCCGCAAAGTCAACAACATCTCCCGAGGTAAGATTGTATAGATCATTAATATATATCAAGAACAAGAGTGGACCAAGAACCGTACTCTGTGGGACCCCATAATTAATTTCTTCAAACTCACTCAGACATTCTCTTATTTGTATTGCTTGGGATCGTTTACAGAGATAGCTCTCTAGAAGGTTCAAAGCCGCCCCTCTAAATCCCATATCCTCCAAACTCAATAGTAGATCTGCATGACTAACCGAGTCAAAAACTTTTGCCAAGTCAATAAGAACACACACTTCTAGAATTTTTTTATCGACATATTCATATATTTTACCACTTGAATGTGCAATAGCGTCTTGCGTTGATAATCCCCTCCTGAATCCATATTGTTTTCTAGAAATGAGACCATATTTATCGAGAAATTTCACAATTCTTTCTTCGATCATTTTCTCGAAAACTTTTGATACCACAGGTAAGAGTGATATGGGCCTATAATAACTACACGATGTACGGTCACCTGATTTGTATATTTTTATTATTATTGACTTTGGTCTAGTTATATGTCCAGAAACGTGCTTCAAAGTTTCTGCCTAATACCATCAACACCCATTGACTTCTTGTCATCAAGACTCATTATGATATCATGAACTTCATTTTCTGTATTTGGTAGGACTTCAATTGAATTTTTATTTTTTCAGCATTTTTGAAAAAATCTGCAAATGATGTCCCGAGATTATGTTACCCCCTCGAGTCTTTTAGCACATGTATGGTATCCTTTTAATTTTTCCTGCCGCCTAATTTACTGAAAGCTTCTCAAAGTTTGGAAGGTTCATCAGAATTCTCAACAATTTCAGTACGAAAGTAATTCTATTTTGCTTTTTGTATCGAAAATTTTAATTTGTTTGCTTACATTTTGTATTCGCTTTTCAGATTGATGTTGTAAGTGTCGAGTTCACGCCTTCTATACAATTCATTTTTCTTGTTGATCGATTTAATCAATGCCTTCGATACCCAGTCACGACGCTTTATTTCGTTTCGCTTGAGTTTCATAGTACATGTGTTTTGATTTATGTGATGTTTCAATGTTTATAAAATTGCGTCGGTTACACAATGAAAATTCTTCTCGTTGAAAACGTTGTACCAAGATTCATTCTGCAAATAAAACCGCAATTTATCATGATGAATATTTTTTTTCGATTTGACCTTAGATATTGCCGGCTTCTGAGGTGTAAGAATCTTCAAGGCGATTGGTCTGTGATCCGTAAACATATGATCTATACAAGAATCTATTCTAGTAGGCAAATTTAACCAGCGGCATCAATAATACTGGGATATTCCTCTTTAACGCTTGTTCCATCTAGTGTATCTACATTTATATCCCCGATGATTAGCGCAGTGCCCGGGTCACAATGATTATTATGAAAAAAAAATTTTAAGTTCTTTAAAAATTCGTGAACATCTAGTGAAGGAGATCTCTATATTGTTATTATTCTGATTTTGAAGTTACATACTTCTAGTTGTACCATTATTGTCTTGACATTACGTTTTTTAAATATTTCATAAGTGAAATTAATATAATAATAATAATTAATAAATAAATTATGACCCCATCATTCTTGCTCAAGTTCCCCATATTATAAGCCATTTCATAACCTTGCAAATTAAACAATTCCAAATCATAAATTTTAAAAGTCTGCTATGACTTATGATCCTTACAAGTACTTGGAATACCTTCAAACTAATAGAACCGAGCTCAAATTGATGAAACAAAAACTTACAGCAAAATTCAAGGAGATAAATCTACTCAAGTCAAAGCTCAACTCTGCGAGAATTTCCAAAGCAATAAACAGCTATGTCATACCCATCCTGACTTATTCATTTGGTGTTGTGAGCTGTACGCAAACTAGCTTGAAGAAGTAAACAGACTGATACGAACCAAAATGACTGCTCACCATATGCACCACCCACATGATTCGAAATATCGAATGGATTTACCAGGAGACAAATGTGGTAGAGGAATCTTGGATCTGGTAAAACTATGCAATTCACAAATTCGCACACTAAGAACATCTTTTTATACCAACAACTATACGCTTCATCAATCCATAATAAAAGTCCAAAGAATTTCACGGAACATTTCAAGCTGATCTTGGTCGTGTGAGTGTTGACCGGAATGCGTCTGTGCATTGGCTAAACACGGGATTAATGAATCCTGAGACAGAAGGGTTTTTGTTGAGTATTCAGGACAATGTAACGAACACTATAGATCATAGAAAATACATACTCACGAAGGAAATGGAGTCTGACCTATGTAGAAAATGTCATAGCTACAGACAATCCAACGAGCATAAAATATCGGCGTGCTAATGCCTAGCAAACACGAAGTATAAGGAAATGCATAAGGAAGTGGCGACAATCATTTACATAGAATTATTGAAAAACATACATTCGAATATATCAATATACCTCACTATAAACTACAACCTCCTTCATTAGTAGAAAACTTGAATACGAAAGTTTATTGGGACAAAACTCTACTAATCGATAGAACTGTTGTACACAATAGTCCAGATAATACCACAGTTGATAAGGTACAGAAAAGGCCTATTTTGGAGACGTAGCACTTCCCAAAAATAATAATATGGATTTCAAAATAAAAGAAAAAGTAGAGAAATATGAGCCACTTGCCAGAGAAATAAAACCGATGTGGAACCTGAAAAGTGTGGACACCTTGCATTGTATCAGCCACGAGTTTGATACCCGAAAACCTAAAGAGCCACTTATGAAGGTTGAAAATTCCAGAAAAAACTTACCAAGTATTCCAAAAATCCGGTCGTTTCTACAGATGTGAAGCAGCATATTCATCCTGCTGTTCGAAGCCGATGAATTCCTGAAAGTACAACCAAGTTAATCGAGGGGTAATAATAATAATAATAATGATAATAATAATATTAATAATAATAATAATAATAGTAATAATAGTAATAATAATGGTGAAATAATACAAGCATTGGAACAAGGTGAGACCTACTAGTATCTGGGTTTCCAACAAGCCAGATTATTGGACCATGGACAAGCAAAGAATAGAATTAAACAACAGTATACGAAGCGAAAATAGCGCTTAATGCTGGAAATCTCATTCAGGCTATTAATACTTATACCATACCCGTATTAACATACACCTTTGGAATTCTGAAGTGGACTGCTACTGATTTGGAAGATCTTCAGAGAACCACTCGCACCATGTTAACCCAGCATAATAAACACCACCCTAGGTCATCCATAATGAGAACTACACTACCAAGGAGGGAAGGAGGCTAAACTGAGAGAATTTTTCAACAATAAGGCCCAGACTTCGGACATCCACGGTGGTGTTAGCTGATAAGAAGTACACACCGTTGAATCTTACTGTGGACATGTTAGACCTGCAATTGGTCTCTGATGCTCAAAAAAAGGACCATTGGGCACGAAAGGAACTTCACGGTCGTCACCATCACGACATTAACCACCCCACATCGACAAAGATGCATCTAATCCATGGCTAACAATCGGACAACTATTTGGCGAAACAGAGGGTTTCATGATGGCAATCCAGGACCAGGTGATTAATACCAACAACTATAAAAAGTTTATTACTGGGGATACAACTCTCATATCAGATAAATGTAGGAAATTCCATCAGAAGTCCGAAACAATTCAGCACATAACATCTGGCTGCACAAATTTGGCCAATACGGAATATCTACATAGGCACAATCAGGTATGCAATATAATACACCAGAAGATAGCTCACAAATACGGCCTCTTGGCTAGCTACACACCGTATTACCAGTACCTGCCACCACCAGTGCTAGAAAACGCTTCTTTCAGGCTCTACTACGACCGGTCTATTATTACCGACAGAATGGTGACGAATAACAGACCAGACATTGTTGTGTTTGACGAGGTGGCTAGACACCTGTTCCTGGTTGATGTTGCAATCCCTAACAACAGCAACATAACTCAAAAACATCTGGAGAAGATGAATAAGTATGCCGATTTAGCAATAGAAATACAACAAACGTGGCATGCTCAAAGTGTAGAAATCATCCCAGTGATCATGTCATCTACTGGTCTCGTTCCAAAAGTCCTCACTGAAGGACTCAACAAGCTGGGGCTGCACAGGAATACCTATATCGAGATCCAGAAGGCGGTTATCCTGAACACTTGCCGCATATTCAGGAAATTTCTGCAGGTTTAGTGACCGACACTAACCCTTTTGATACTCATATACCTGGGGTTGGTGGAAAAAATCCAGTCTAGGCTGAGCAAAGAATAAAAATAATAATAATAATAATAATAATAATAATACAAATAATTAGAACTGATCTGGACACATCATTGAGCATCATTCGAATTGGCATCGCTTGCCAATGATGAATAGAAAGAAACCCTATTAATGAGAAATCAAAATAATAATAATAATAATGATAATAACAATATGGGGGATATGGCGGTAAAAACAGACAAGGAAACCAGACATTGCTCATGAATAAGAAGGATAACACCGTCCTCATAGATGTCACCGTACCCCTTGACGAGAATGTGAGAAAGGCTAGACAGGAGAAAATAAGCAAATACTTCGATCTGGCTAATGAACTGAAGAAAATCCACAGACTTGCAAAAGTGACTGTTGTGCCAATAATTGTGTCTGCTAATAGCCTTGTGTAAAAGAGTTGCCTAGATCATTGAAATTGATAGGGGTTAAGGAAAAATCCAAAAATAATAAGACTTATGCAAAAGGCTGTGATTCTTTCCACCTGCTTCACAATAAGAAGAATAATTGCTAGAGATTAAACAAGTGGTGGCCAACACCCCGGTTTATAATCATTTCTACCAATTGAATTGTGACAAAAAAAATAATAATAATAATTATGATAATAATAATAAAAATAAACTTAATTTCACCAAAAATCTCAAGGGGAAGTTCATCCAAAGGTGCTTTACCACTTAACCCTTGTACTTTAAGGTTCTTCTGCCCTGTTGAATAGTAGGTTTGTGAAAAAAATATCACTGGTGCCATCTCAGAAGATCCTCACGAATCCTAACCCTCAAGATGCAGGGTACTTTGAGCGATGGGCATGACATTCATCCATTTGTCGTTCAAGTTAGCAATCTCTGCGAATTTGCGGTTATACAGCACCACAAAAATATCATATTATTGTTCTGTTTTCCATATTTAAGTTTTTTTTCTGGTGAGACATTGTCAAAGAAGCTTCGTCGTTATACTGATCCCTACGGCTCCATGTAATTTTGTCGTATCTGATTCCGATTCCAAGAAAAACAGTTGATTCCTTCGAAATTTTCAGGAAACTTCATTACTTAGTCATATGTCACGGAAACAAGTATTTACACTGCTCCCTGTTTTGTAACGGTTTAAAAGTACATTTTAACAATAATATAAACGAAGTAGTAGTTAAACACTTCAGTAGTTCAATTTTTACTTGACACATATCGAACTCTGTGTTCTCGATACTGTTGCGCAATCGCGTCTGACGAAGGTGCGCCTGAGAGTTCCTTCGTTCGACTTCCTTCTTTCTTTTCTGGCAGAGTTTTCAAGGTGCAAAGATCGATTTTATATTAACGATCAATATCGATTAATTGAGTTTGGTATTCTCATTGATTTTGAGAAGTTGTTCCCTGTGTGCTCTAATATTAAGTATTAGGGGTAAGTACTTTTAATTTAACTGTTCTGAATGACCTAATATATCAATTTTATTTGCTTTTTCCGATATTTCGTCACATGTAGGAACGCCATTTTGGGAGATTGTGGCCGGGAGATTTTGCGACTCATATAGTTTATCTGTTCATATCGTATTAGTCTTCAAGTGGATTATTTTCCAGTCTATATATTGTTGTTAGTTGAATTTTGTTATTGTTCAATCTTTTGAAATTTTGGAAATTGGCGCCCAACGTGGGGCCAATTTGTATAACAATAAAAATTTACAATTGTTATATTTAAGCTTTGAACTCACCCAACCTATTGCATGGAGAGGAAACTGAAAGACTGGATTACTAACCAATCCAATATATTAATCTTTCACAAATATCTACATATTTTTTACAAACAATTTCTGAGCTCAGATTATAGAAATACAAGAAAAGTAACACTTATCTAACGGTCGACTAGAGCATGTGTGTTGGTGGTCGAAGATCTCAGGTCGTAGGCCTTTTTAATCCAATTTTGGTTTGTGCTCTTGAATTGCTTGGTATCACAGATGGAATTACAGATAGTTACGCAAGTTGGTATGTCCTTAGCAGGTACTGGTTATCGGTTAGGTATGAAGAAGTACTTAGATAATGTCAGACAAGTCCCAAAAGTACGCAACAAATCAGGTGAACAGGTACTCGGTATCCAAAAGATGAGAACCCAGAGAGTAAGGTTCCAAAAAGTTAGATTCCAGGAAGTCAGTTTCCAGGAAAAGTCAGGTTCTGGGAAGTTAGATTCCAGGGTAAGTGCTAGAAAATTCGAATAAAATTACCACATGTTCATTTGTGTTGGCTTTACCCTCCAGTCTATCTTCTAACAAAAATATATAGACTGGAAAATAATCCACTTAAAGACTAATAAGATATGAACAGATAAACTATATGAGTCGCAAAATCTCCCGGCCACAATCTCCCAAAATGGCGTTCCTACATGTGACGAAATATCGGAAAAAGCAAATAAAATTGATATATTAGGTCATTCAGAACAGTTAAATTAAAAGTACTTACCCCTAATACTTAATATTAGAGCACACAGGTAACAACTTCTCAAAATCAATGAGAATACCAAACTCAATTAATCGATATTGATCGTTAATATAAAATCGATCTTTGCACCTTGAAAACTCTGCCAGAAAAGAAAGAAGGAAGTCGAACGAAGGAACTCTCAGGCGCACCTTCGTCAGACGCGATTGCGCAACAGTATCGAGAACACAGAGTTCGATATGTGTCAAGTAAAAATTGAACTACTGAAGTGTTTAACTACTACTTCGTTTATATTATTGTTAAAATGTACTTTTAAACCGTTACACAAGGTCATTCAGAACAGTTAAATTAAAAGTACTTACCCCTAATACTTAATATTAGAGCACACAGGTAACAACTTTTCAAAATCAATGAGAATACCAAACTCAATTAATCGATATTGATCGTTAATATAAAATCGATCTTTGCACCTTGAAAACTCTGCCAGAAAAGAAAGAAGGAAGTCGAACGAAGGAACTCTCAGGCGCACCTTCGTCAGACGCGATTGCGCAACAGTATCGAGAACACAGAGTTCGATATGTGTCAAGTAAAAATTGAACTACTGAAGTGTTTAACTACTACTTCGTTTATATTATTGTTAAAATGTACTTTTAAACCGTTACAGTTTCTTCAAAAAATTCTGGGTAACGCGTTATTTTGTGTCGCTGAAATTATTGCGATTTTGGAAGAACTTCATCCCGCGAAGTTTCGAACATTTATTGGAAATTAGATTCTTCATGTAAAGAACTGATTATTTTATATATCATCAGAAATTTGAAACATATGCTGCGAGTCTGTAATTCTCTATAGGTTTTCATACACGTCAAGAATGTTAGGTGACGAGAATTTGGTGAAGATTCTGAGGGAAGAATTATTGAAACAAACTGCATCCTTGAGGAAGGATTTGGAGCGAATAGAGGCTGAAATTAAAGGTGACAAGAAGGCCGTGTGGAACCGACCACAGTCAGTTGAGACTCGTTTGGATGATGTTGAGTTCGGGATCTTAAAAGCGGAGAGGTGAACTAGAAGGAATAATATAATCATAGCAGGACTAGAGGTCGACTTAGTGAACGTTGTGGAGTCTACGATCGCTGGACTCCACGAGATTTTAAATTTAAACCTCTCGAAGCTGACCAATAATATATACAGCCTAGGTGGCTCGAGGTTAGCTCTCATTAAAGTAGAGTTTTCTTCGTTGCTTGCGAAGTCCTTGGTCCTCAAGAATAGATCTAAGCTACGTGGAACTAAAATCTTTATACATGTAATAAGGATAGGAGGGACGTAAAAATTCTGAGGAGTCAATTTAGGGAGGCTAGAAAAAAGCAATACAAGGCATACCTGAGAAAACGGCTTTCTTCACTTAAATGGTACTAGGTATGGTCCTGATGAATTATTTGGAGCCCAGCCGCTTGTGAACACAGGTGAAAAGCTGATTGGAACAACGTAATTCTATTGAGAACGAGAGATATTTAGCAGCGAAAGAACGAGAAACATCACTCCTCTAGCGGTGAGAATTCTCCAACTAGAGCAACGAGGAGAAGGATCAAATAAATTGTAGTGACTGACTGATGATGTTAAATTTTTTGTAGTTTTCTATTGTTGCATGAGTTTGAGAAATCTGTAATTAATAATAATAATAATAATATGGTTTATTTCCTGAAGCTCCAGTTATAAACAATTATCACAGAGGCGTGAGCCTGTACGTGATCTATTATTAAACAAAGTATAAAACAGTAGCCGATATTCAAATTATTTTGCAAATTCTAGGCAATATACATTTTTACAAAAAAGAAAACCAATATAAACATAAAATGTGAATCCAATTCAACCGGAGGAAAAAGAAGACAACAACCAAAAGTGGAGATGATGATTGAAAAACTAACACAGCAAAACGTAAGGAAGTGGACATATTCGGTTCAGACTAGTATCAGTCACCTTCAGTGACATAACTTTTATATATTGATAGTAAATGTTTACTTCAACCAAAAAAGAAGTTCGATGGAGGAATGTCGTATCTGGTTACTAAATTCATTAAACAGTATTATAATCGAGTAGATAAGGATGGTTCAAGTCATTGGGGATTTATTATCGAATTGAAATATTTTCTTCCCCTCTCAGTCACCCATAATTTGAATTCTTTTTTGCACTCAGCTTCTTTAAATTCTTCAGGTCCATTGGAACCACAGCATATATTCGTGGGGCAAGGTAAAGGAAGCATCTTTGGCCAATGCGTTTTTCTGCTCTAGGCGTAATATATTGATTCATCTTATTTCTTGTTTCATATTCATGTTCTGAAAGTTCGAGTTGAATTTTCCCCGTACTAATGCCAAGCAATATCTGTAGCACAAATAGTTGGTAAGGATTCATAATTTTTGAAACAGCATATAAATCATCCGATGGAAACAGGAGAGGCTTCTCATAAATGACACGGAGCAACCATTTCTGGACTACTTCAACTCTCTTCATATAAGAAATATATGCACCGCCCCAACCTATTATACCATATCTTAGTTGGGACTTTTCATTTGGATTTGTTCATTTCATTCAAATTCATTTAGAATTTCTTTGGTTCTGATTCTTTTGTTCACTTGTTTAATACTTAGTTTTTCAATTCATTCCAATTTTTTTTTCTTGTTTTCTACTGATTCACATCTCAAATTACTTATCATGAAGTTTTCTCATTTGAATGCGCAATCTTTACAGCCTAAGATGTGTGAGTTCAGGTATATATTACATAAGTATGAGTACGATATTGCTGGGATGACTGAGACCTGGTTTGTCGATGGGATGGTATCCGGCGATGTTTCGCTGCGGGGTTTTAGGTTATATCGCAGCGACAGGAGCGAGAGGGTTGGCGGAGTTTGTGCTTATGTCAAGGACTATTAGAGGTGTGAGTTGATTCATTTGAAAATGGAAACAGAAAGCCCTGTAGAGTACTTGTGTTTAAAGTTTGCTCTGTGTGGCCATATAGTCATCGTTGGAATTATCTATCGCCCACCAGATAAAAAGAAGAAACCTTCTAAGTTGAGTGCTTTTGTTAATAACATGAATAAGATGTTGAGTTTGTCAAGTCCTATGGGTGATTGTCTATTTTGTTTGGGTGATGTTAATGAGGATCAGTTGCGTGGTAAGAACCCGGTCATTGATTGTTTTTTTTTCGTTTGGTATTGATCAGATAATAGCTGAACCTACTAGGATAACTTTTCGTGGTGGTTCGCTATTGGATCCAATTTTCTTTTATTGCCCGAAAACTCTGATAATGATGTGTTCCTCGAGGACCTTCAGGGTAAGATGTGGAATGAATTTTTGTATGAACCGAATGTTGACGAAAAGGTTGAAATGTTTGACAGCTTTCTACTCAGCGTATTCGATAAGCATGCTCCAGTTGTAGCTAGAAAGGTTACTCGTCCTAAAGCTCCTTGGTTGACGGAAGTTTTAAGACACCTGATGAGGAAACACGATCGTGCTTTGAACAAGTTAAAAGAATACCGAAGAGATGATATGTCGCAGGAATATAAGATCTTAAGGAATAGAGTAGTTTTTGAAATGCGTAAAACTAATAAGTCGTTTATTAGCGAAGTCACGTCAGAAGGTAGTAAAGATGCAGAGTGCATCTGATCCAGAAGTAATTAACGATTAGTTGCTGTGTGCAAAACTTGAATACTTTGGATTCTCTCTCTCTGCCCTTACCTTGATTTCTTCATTTTTGGCCTTCCGAACACAGAGTATAAGTAACATAATCACAAGGACGAATATCCATCGATAAATCAACAAATATTTCCCCTTGATCAGAGCTAATCATCCAATCAACCAAAACACCTACACCGAAGAAGCGGATCAAAGGAGAATGACTACAGCTGTTTCAAAATTATTATTGATTGTCAGGTCAACTTACCTTGGATGAACCGCAGAGGGATCTCTCGATACTTGTCACCTTTCAGATGGACCGCTGCAGTATAACAACGTACAGTGCGCCATCTGCCAGGAGCATCTTGCGAGTCGCACCTTCGAGTGGAGAAAATGAGTGGATTATGTTATTTAATATTACTGGAGCTCTTTCTTCTCCGTGAAACCAATTCCTAACAGAGTATAAGGGTAGGTGATAAATTGTTGAGTAGAAGGGAAATTTTACCTGGAGTTCCACGAGAATCTAACATTGGCCCTTTATTGTTCATCATCTATACATCCGATGTTTTTTAGAGGTTGAAATTTTGCATGGCAGAATTATTTGCTGATGACGCGTAATTGTTGTCCAAGCTTTTCCCTAAGGATATATTGCTGGCTTCTGACAGAATAAACTCGGACCTGGATATTTTACGAAGTATTGCACAAAACCACAACCTAAACCTGAACTCGTATAAAAGTAAAATGATGGTCGTTACAGGTAAAAGAGATTATGAGAGTGTTATAGATAACTTGAATATGTGTATCGAAGGTGTAAAGCTGAAGGTATGTGACAGTGTTAAAGATCTAGCTTTAAGAATTGACCGAGATTTGAACTTTTCAGAACACGTAATGCAAATTATAAGATCGGCTTTTTTCAAGCTGATATTTGCACGTAGATATTTGACGGTTCGAGATCAAGAGAATTTTCTGTGAAACTTTGTCGAGATTCAATTACTGTGGCGTTGTATATGGTTCATGTATCAATCATTTTCACGGAAACACATTCAGAGTATTCAGAATTGGTGCGTTAGATTTATTTATGGACTGAGGAAAATTGACAGAGGAAAATAAATGATTTGAATTGGCTGCGCATGGACAATAGAGCTAAATTGCATTTGGGATGTTTCATGTTCAAGTTGATGAAACTACCCTCAGTGCACGACTTGAGGCTCAGATTGTTACCAAGATATGGCATTCACGATCGCCATATACGTGGCGCTAATATGCTAATGATTGCGTCTCATCGAACGACCAGGTTTGAAAGGTCTTTCTCTGTGCTGCAAAAATTTTCAACTCAGTGAACTTGGATTTGCATTCAACAACAATTGCACAATATAGGGCACATCTGAGATCCCTTTTATTCCAGAGAGAAGTTCATTCGTATTTATTCATTCATTTTATTATTTGATTCTTTTTAGTACCGAATTTCCCTTCAGATGTTTCAGTTTGTGGTTTTTTCTTCTTGCCTTTCTTGCCGATCATATTTTTGTATTTAAGTTGGAGCAGTGTACATGTAAATTTTTTGGGCCATTCTGGAGTTAAGTGTTATAGTAGTCCCAGACTTAACTCAATAATAATAATTTTCAATAAAGGTGACATTATTATATTATTATTATAAACTCCGAATTGTCACAAAATCCAGTTAGTAAGCTGTGGTGAATGAATTCATTATTAGTTTCTGATCGCATCTTCTGAGGAGCAGCATGCTATCGTTTTGTCCAAATGTCTGTAATTTTTTAATTTTGAGCAGAAAATAGTCTCAAACGACTAGGTTGGACTCACTGATGACGAATCCGGTGTCAAAATCGATTCTGTCCGGCCGGCCGGCTGGCCGAACAACGACACGTTAACTGTGGAAGCAAGTTAGCGACTTGAAACTTTTAAATTGAGTCGCGCATTAGAATGCTGCAGTTGATTTCGTAAATGGGACAAATCGGTCGGATGGTTTCGGAGTTGAAGTAATTTGATATTTCGAGATTAATTGAATAATATTTCTAGAACTACTTGGTAGATTGAATTGGAATTTGATAATTAGTTGGAGCATGATAATGCATACCTTCCCACAATGTTCCGTTGATATGAAACTGTTATTAAATAAAAAAAAAAAATTTCGAAATTTTTTTCGCAAAAATTTTTTATTTCGGAAACTGTTCATTCAATCTGGAAAAATCTTCTTTTGTACCTTGAACATTATATTTTACAGCAGTGCACCAAACTTAATTTCTGCAGATATTGAAAAAAATTTGTATAATTTTGTGGTGTTTTTCTCGATATCGTTGTTTTTATGGAAAAACCCGAAAAAACCAATTCAGTCAGGATGAAACTTGGTAGCTAGTTTGAAAAATTCTGATAGGCAACTTTGCAAAAATTCGTGATGATCGTGTCATTAGAACAATTCGAAAAAAAAATTTTTTTTTCAATTACTCAATATACTGTGATCTTCTAATCATACTATCCTTATGAAATTCTGCATGAACCTTCCGTTGACCGTGAACACAATAACTTCCAGAGGAAACGACCTGAAAATTCGATATTTGTAGAATAGATTTGGGGCTTAATTACGAAGGTAGAGTCATTGAATGGGTAATGATTCGGTAGATATATCAACTAAAAATTTAATTTTTTTAAAATTTCGAAAAATACAGATTAGATCGAATTAAAAACAGTACTTTATCGAAAAAAATATAGAAAAGCACTGACGTGAAGTCAGCAGCTTTTGCACGCATGTTCGAAGGATTACACCAAAAGTGAACATGCGCGCAAAAGCTGCTGACTTCACGTCAGTGCTTTTCTATGTTTTTAGGGATATCTTTTGATCTGTAGCAATGATTCATATATAAAATCTTCTTGTGAAGTGCAGACACTATGAGGAAAAACTTGAAGAAAATTCAAACTTTTACACCGTGTTCCCCATGTTTATCGGACATTTTTCCTTGAATTCATGCGAGAAATCTCCCTTCTTTGTTTCTACTTGCAAACTCGGAACCCCCAGTATAATTCCAATCATGATGATCATGGATTCTCGAAAATGTCTGAGTGACCAGTAACTCGACCCGACAAAAAAGTATCTGGCAAATAATCGCCAATATATCCACCTCAGATAATTTATAGAAAGTTCCTTGGAAATGAGTTCCCACAATTTCATGTGAATATTCCCTCACCCACTAATGACTTAACTTCTTGAGAAAATGCTTCACCACTAAAAGAATGAATGAGGAGAAACAACGAACCTATTGATTCAACACTGACAAAATATAAATCTTCTGATCAAAATTTCGAAGCAGGTATACCTGCACCTTGTAGATGTAATCAGAGAGATAATGATTCAATTCTCAGTAGATGTAATAGGAGGATAGCAACGGATCTCGTAAGTTTTCTCATTGAAGAATATTCATTTTCATATTTCAGATTCTCTGAATATTAGAGAATACTCTTAATCAGACATACTCAATTAGAATAGCGTTCCTTATAGAGACGCATTACTTCTCATACATTTTCGTTTGCAAGACTCCTTTCAGAATTTGTGAAAGTCGAGAATTTTCATACTGGTATGTAAACAAACTATGAGAAAACTCGTCCAGATAAAATAATAAAATATTAATTTGATGTGATTTGTCCAAACTAATAACACAATCATAAATTTATCCCGATATTCTAAAGCCTACTAAATTCTTATCGAGAAAAAGATTCAGATGACGACTAAAGAATAGTAATTTAAAATTTCTTCTCGAAGTAATATACAAGATGTTCCTGAAAAAAAGGGCGAACGTTTCATTTTCGAGATATAGTGTGTTTAAGTCTTTTCAAGTTTTCTTTTCATGGTATCTGCATTTCAAGATATTCAACTGAAATATGGCGAAGATATCACAATTCAAAGTTTACATTATGTGACATGTCAATTTCGATTGAAAATCCGAAGGAATGAATTTTTCTACTGATATATTTCTGTAAACAGGATGGATATAGACAACACATAATTGTGACGTTTAGGGCTCTGTCTGTGCGAGACTCTTCTGGAAAACTCCGGATGTCCATGCGTCATCCGCCTCGTGACTAGAATCTTCTGGCAATCGCTAGAAGTTCCATGAGTTATATAAGGACGGGCGCGTAGCAGCACAGGGATTCAACGGAGTTATTCAGAGCGGTTTTGACAAAACGAGAAAACGTTACATTAGTGTCAGTGGTATTGAATAAATAAATTCTATTAATTCAGATATATACCAGTGACCACAGGTAAAAGTGTCCCTGGAAAAGATTAGCCGGCTATATCATCCTATAACATCGTGAAAGCGGAAAATAACAGCGAAAGTGGTAAAATGAAGATAAAGCCTCCAACATATGATGGAAAAGTGCCCTGGTCGACATATCAGAAACAATTTGAAGCTGCTGCGCTGGCAAACAGTTGGAGCGAAAACGAAACAGCCACAGCAGTAATAACAGCTTTAGGAGGAAAGGAACTCAACATTCTGCAAACGATTCCTGAAAGTCAACAAGTCTGTTACGAAGTTCTAGCATCCTAACTTCAGATGAGATATGGCGATGCTCATCTACAACAAGTTAACCATGCCCAAATAAAGAACCGGGTGCAGAAAACAGGAAAAAATCTCCAGGGGTTTGAAGACGATGTGGCTAGATTAGTCAGGCTGGCTTACCGAACTGCTCCAGACAGCTTCCTTGAACAGCGATCAATCCAAACCTTTGTAGACGGAATCAAGGACAGTGAAATACAACGAGCCCTGGGACATGCACTCCCTAAAACCATGGATTATGCTTCAGCTCAAGCTTTAGAGTTGGAGGCAGCGAAGCAGGCGTCGCATAGAGATCCCGCTTGTGTGAGGCAAGACCAAGAAATAGACCGACCAGTTGAGGAAATAATAAGAGAAGAAATCAGCAGATTATTGCGTACTAAGATGAAGGATGCTACTGCAAATAAAGTGGACATTTCAAGCGGAATCTCCCCAAAATTGAAAAAGGGCCACATCAGGGAAAAAGAAAGGGTCTTCCATGAAGAAGACCATTCCCCGAGAATTGCAGCCATTGCTCACGTGTGAAAGACAAGGCCGATTTGAGATGGACCACAGTAATTGAAGATGACTGGCTACTACAAGGAATTCAACGAGCATAAGAAGATGATCCAGACTTGAAAGTAATCCTGAGCTGGAAGAAAAGTGGTAGACGACCTACTTGGGAAGAAGTATCCAGACTGAGTCAGAACGTGAAGTCGTATTGGGCACAATGGGAAACGTTGAAGATCGATAAAGGTCTTCTGAAGCGTTGTTGGGAAAATGATGATGGATCTGAGTAGAGGCTTCATTTGATTGTGCCGAAGACAGACGTTTTGACCAAACTAAATAATGGAACTTTGGGTGGACATTTTGGGATTACTAAGACGCTGGAGAAGGTCAGGTAGCAGTTTTACTGATAATTGATTAACTGTAAGAAAGACGTTGAAGACTGGCGTAGAACATGTAAAGCTTGTGCTACAGCTAACGGCTTTTATGGTAGAGGAAAGGCTCCAATGAAGCAAATATAACGTTGGATCTCCTATGAAACGAGTAGCTATCGACATCGCGGGCCCCTTTCTTGAAACAAACCACGTACGGTATTCCTTATCAAGAAGCGGATACGGTTGATAATAAATTGGTCAAAGAATTCTTTCGCAGATTTGGAATACCTCTTGAGCTGCATTGTGATCAAGGCCGAAATTTCGAGTTGACGTTATTCCAAAAAGTTTGTAGAAAATTAAGGATAAATAGAACAAGGAATACATCTCTGCATCCTCAATCAGATGTCATGGTCAAACGAATGAATAGGACCATGGGAAAACATCTAGCCAAAGTACTCTCCGATCACCAGGGGGACTGGGAAGAATATTTGCATTTATTCATGCTGTAGTTTAGATCTTCGGTTCAAGAATCTACAAAGGAAACTCGAGCCACTAGAATGTTCGGCCGAGAAATAGACTACCTTGTGACCTCGAGTTTGGGTGTAAGCCTGCAGAAGGTGCAGCCGGGGAGGACTACGTCAGCAAATTGAGACGCGAGGTAGATAACATTCATGACAGGGCGCGCAATCAAATGCAGCAAGAAAGCGATCGGATGAAAATGCGCTGACATCAAGGCCATTGAAGGAAGATTCAGCGCAGGAGATCTGGTGTGGTGGTATAAGTCGCAAAGAAGAAGAGGATTTTCGCCAAAGCTGCAGAGACAGTGGGAAGGACCGTATAAAGTAATGAAAAGAATAAATTATGTAGTTTAGCGAATACGGAAGCTTCCCAAAGGAAAACCGAAGGTCGTCCATTTCAAGGTTCGGCTTCGTACGCACAAGGTGACGAAAAAGAAGTACGTCTCATCAAGGTTCCTGTGAAGGAAAACAACGATTTCCAGAAATTCATGAATAACTATGGGAGAACACGCGTTGCACGGTTTGGCGTTCATCAAGACCTGTTTACAGTTCTCAAGGAATACTCTCTTGCTCTTTGTGTAGCAGCTGATCTGAGAATGAGTAGGGGAATAGCGAGAGTATTCAGAAATAAATTTGGACGTCAAGAGGAACTGATGAGACAGAAGCCCAGAATCGGAAAATCCCTGAGATTGAAGTCAGAGGGTCGGTTCATTTATTACAAAGTCACCAAGCAGTATTCCTATCAGGAGCTCTCTACCAGAATGTATGGACAGCGCTGCATGGCTTGAAAGAAGACCTTCAATGTTTTTGGATTAGGAAATTAGCCGTTCTCAAGCTGAGTTGTCGACTAGATTAACTGAAGTGGCAGGTTGTGCGGAGCATGCTTGAAGTTAAATTTCATAAGACAGGTATACAGATCTTGGAATGCAATTCCAACCCAAAGCAAAACGAAGGGCCCAGCAAAACCGTATATAGACTGTTACTTCCATCAGAAGAGCTACTGTAGGAATGGTGACGATTGCAGATTTCGCCACTGTCCTCCAAAGAATTCATGGAATCTGTTCTAGGGCAGAACAGGCTTAAGAGCTAACAATACCTTGAATATAACGTGGTGACTTTTGGAGGCCATACTTCCTTTTTTTCAAAAAGGTTTTTTTGGTGCAAATGGTTGAATAAAATTGTAGGAATGCGCAATGTTGCCAGTTTTCTATATTCAAGAATTTTCAGGAAAATATGAACTGAAGTGGAGTGAAAAATGGAAAAATAACTAACATTGCGCATTCTCGCTAAAGAATTAGGTACATCTCAAAAAAAATCTCAAAAAAATACTCACTGAAGCCTGCAGAACGACATCCCATTTTCTCCTATACACATCGAAATTCTTCCGAACTCTAATATTTCACGCGCCTATAGGCAACCTTAAAGCATGTAGATAGGGATTCAGCGGCATGACCTTGAGATAAAGACGAGGTTTGATGACATTCAAATGTGACTGAGGTGCCTTGCTGTAATTTACTACCAAGTGGTATTGTTTCCTCTTAAGGAGGGGACAGTGCGACGAGTACGGCTCTGCCTGTTCGAGAGTCTAGAAAACTCCGGATGTCTATGCGTCATTCGCCTCGTGACTAGAATCTTCTGGCAATCGCTAGAAGTTCCACGAGTTATATAAGGACGAGCAAGAAGCTGCACAGGGATTCATTCAATGGAGTTATTCTAAGTGAAAGTGATCAGAGAAAATAAATAGTGTGAAAATAAATTGTGCACAGACTTTGATAAAATTTAGTTGTTGAGTTATTTGTTAATATTTCAATTATTCTGAACGTTTCGACAAAACAAGAAAACGTTACATTATCATATGATTATAAACATTGTTTTGAATATCATTATAGGGTTGCTCTAAATTGCGAAATTCTTTTGTTTAATTTTTGAGGTATAATACAAGTAATGAATGTTATTTTCTTTAGTTACTTCTATTATGTGTTGATACTGCCTGACCTCATTATTTCGAGAGTCAGTAATGCCCCACCAAATGTACCCTATAATATCTTGATAGTTGAAATATTCGATAAATATTTCTTTCTCTATGTGAGATGTGCCCCTCTTTTTTTTTCACATATTGACTCCGCTTGCCGTGATATGAACTGATTAGTTCAAGAATTTTCGTTTGAATCTATGGCTCATTGTTTTCGAGGAATTTGATTCTTAAAATTTTTTTCCTAATTTTTGTGAATTTGATGATATAAACGAAATTTTGCATTACCATTCGAATCACTATTTCACATGAATGAAACGTGTATATTGCTTCCTAGAAGATCGAACTTCCTCATCGAGCTTTCTGTCGTCAGCTGAATTTCTATGCTATTCAAGTTCTGTTTCTGAAAATTAATCAGCTTTGCAAGAGACCTCATAGTACATCATAATCATTCAAGACCAATCTCGATAAAAATTCCTGAAAATTTTAAGCGGAGTATATGGCACCCAGAAACAGATAAGGAAGATGAGAAATCTGAGAAATGTTTAATTCAGAAATTTCTCAAATGAATTTCGATCTGAAATATATTTTTTTGACCTCATTGAAAATACACTTGTTCGTGATACTCAAATATTTAAAACGGTTGATTAACAAGAACAACGAAGAAACGAGCATCCAACCAGTAGGAGGTGAATAAACCACCTATATAACTTTATCTCGCAGTGTAAACAAACGCCTCTTAATTACTATCGATGTTTAACATGCACACCGGCTATTATTAAAACTCTCATTCAAGATATAAGAAATACTGTAAATCACACCAGAACCACACGTATAATTTCAGGCATACATGTAATTGCAATTTTCCAAGATATGCAAAGATTTCTTTTCGGCCGCTTGTTGATGGCATGCTTTACGCCTATTTACATCTAATGTTATTTTTATCCTGTGCGAAAGAGTATGCGAGCAAGTGGTAAATAAAATATCTAGAAGGCCCTCACGGCAACCGAACATGAAAAGCGGCTGGATTCCCTGGTAAGACCATATTCTGGATGGACAGATATGCTAAACTTAATTATATAAAATTATAGGTTTTCCGAATGTTAAAATATCACGTGGAATAATCCTATTGCTTGTTAATATTATTGCTGCCTTAGAGCGGGTGAAATGTTGTGATTCGTCGACAGATAAAAGTCCCTTCCTACTGGTCAAATGTTAAAAACATTTTTTTGCGGTACGAAAACACACATTGACTTATTGATCCCAAGTAATAAAACCTCTGAAAAAAACTTCTAGAAAAGCACTGACGTCAAGTCAGCAGAGTTGCGCGTCTGTTCAAATTCGTTGCTGAAGGGGTCATCTTTTCATGTGTTGACACCGCCAAACGTACCTACCTTTCTTTACTTGCCGATTGAAAGATTTGGCGATCTTCTTTTAATATTATTCTCACGAAAGCTGTAATTTTTCAGTCGAGTACTTTCATTTCATTTCCATCCAATCTAGAGTTATGGAATTGTTTGGAAAGTATATTATTATTATTATTGAATGAATAGTTCGTTATTGGCTTCAGTACTGGGAAAATAAACTGATCAATTCTAGGCAGTCGACGTTTCAATCCTGATTTGGATCTTTCTCGAGACTGGAAGGATTTTAATCATGATAAAATAAATATAATACATTTAATAAAACACAGAATACAGGGGACCAAATAACACAACTACAATACCACACATAAATCCTCTAAGAACTATATGATCGATTTAAAATTAATACATGACATCGGATTTTGTCTTGTACTCACCAACTTAGGTTGATCAACAAACGAACCTGCGTATTTTCACTGAAATTGTGGTCAGTAATTTCTCCATCAAATATCAATATCGAAGGTATTAATTGTTTGTTGTTAATTCAACACAAGAGATGAATATGGATGTACTGAGAAATGTAAGAATCTGTTTATCAAGGTGGAATGAAGTAGCGCTTGTTATTACGCGCGATATTTTAAATTTTATCTCTCTTAATTTGTTTCAACAAATTGCCGTAAATGACACTCAAAGATTCTACGTCGGTTCATATATGAAAATTAGGTTGGAAGTACAAATATCTCAGTGAAGTCCGTTAATGAGTAAAATCGGTCGCATAGTTTTGGAGTTAGGCCCATTAGAAATTCGATATCTCATGAAGTTCTGATTCGATCAGGTTGAAACTCTGTATATAGTTCTGAAAAAACAAATTCTTTCAGTTATTGAGTTGTCGATTCATGGTTGGCCCGTCGGCGAACAAATTAACTTCTGAAAGAAATTACTTGGAGAATTGATATTTATGTAGAAGGTTTGGGGATTGATTTCGAAAGTCGAATTCGTGGATGGGTAAAATCCACCCAATGATTTCGCAGATTAACCCATTCATATTTTTTATTTTCCAATATTTCCAAAAGTACAGATTAGATCCTATTTAAATCTAGTACTCGCTGTGAAAATTATAGCTTGTAAGATCATTAACTTGGTACTGAAATACGAAGGCCCAATTCGTAAATGAGTTAACTCCGCCAAATGAGTCACAGATATACACATTAAAATAATTCCGAAAATACGGATCGAATCGAATTTGAATCTGGATTGAAATGATAGCTTTTCTAGAATTGTTTTTGAGTTATTGCAAACATTACAACGATTCTAAGGAGAAATCTACGAAATTTGATTTTTTTTTCGAAATATCTCCCGAAATAAAACCGGATCAAACTGAAATTGAGTGCACTGTTGAAAAATATTGATTATATACAAATGAAAGTTTGGGAAAATTTTCCAAGTTTTTTGAAGCTTCTTTCGATAAAATCCCGAAAAAATTTCTCAAGCAGTTGCAAATCGGCATTCTTTAACTTATAATCAAGTGTCAATTCGATCGCAGGAGTACTTTCAAAACTTTCGTCAAATATTCAATTTTCCCAACTGAACCTTTCAATTCCGCTCATTGTTTGTTCGCCTTTCCCTTTCCGTGACCTACCTAATATGTTGTAAGTCTCTCTTATCGGCCCAAGAGAGTGAAATCTGTGAGCATCCTTTTTCCACTTTCCTTGTTTCAGTGATTTTTGTTTGAGGGGAAATATGGGTAAATGTCACATATGCTCAAAACAGACAACTTCTTCGAAGTGGGTTAACTGCATCAAATGTAGGAACTTTTTCCATCTTGATTGCCTTAATTTGCTACCTGGCGAATTGAATTCGGTCGGCAAAAATTGGATTTGCAATTACTGCCAGAGGGAGGGCCGCTCGCAGTTTTCTCTCCTGTACAGCGTTCTGATGCTTCGACTCCAACAGTTGACAAGCACTCTTTGTTTTCACCAAGTGGTGAGCAGTTTACGGTACTAATGGCTAAACTTAACGAGGTGCCTGATGATATTTTCGTAATTTAGGCTGCACAATTGTTACTCCAAACCAACCTGTCGGAGTGCAAATCTATTTTAGAAAAACACTCATCAGATATCAGACGGCATGAGGGCATTCTCGATGGCTATTCTCGATCAATCAGCAAACACGATAGTGAGATCAAAGCTTGTACCTCATAAATGAGCCATTTAAATGAATCCCATAAGGATCTTAAGGAACCTGTTCATTCCGCTTGTTTCAGAATATCCGAGATTTCATCTTCAACGCTGTCGAGTACTGTTAATACAGCTCTCCAACTAGCAGAAATGCTCGAACGTTTACGTAGATCTCACAACATCTTGATTCGTGGAATTCCTGAAACGAACGCTGAAACTAACGAAACCAACATTTCTCGGATACTTATTATCTAAGCCCGAACGCGAGTTCACAACGCTTCTGTACATCAAGAATAGGGAACTGAGCTGCCGATCGACCGAGAATTGTTAAGGTGTCTTTTGACAATCCACTGGTGGTTTCTAAGATAATCAGAGGTAAGTGGGCTATCGCGAGTGTGCGTGAGTGGCGAAGTATCAACATCAC
The DNA here is from genome assembly GCA_958510865.1 of Myrrha octodecimguttata. Taxonomy (NCBI): domain Eukaryota; kingdom Metazoa; phylum Arthropoda; class Insecta; order Coleoptera; family Coccinellidae; genus Myrrha; species Myrrha octodecimguttata. The sequence goes on along the minus strand of OY294058.1, from coordinate 17,274,494 downwards.
TGATGATGAAACTCCTACGCAGGTTAAGGAGCTCAGTGATTGGCGCATTGAACTAAAGCGCAGGATTAGTGCGGGAAGAATCTAACATTGACATCAAATATATCTCCGGCAATCCTACAATTGTCAACATTTCAGGCCGTAAAAATTCAAAAAAGTGAATAATCATCACGACTGGACTGTTTCATATACCAACGCGCAGTCGTTATTGCCTAAGTTTAACGAACTGTTACCTTTTGTGAATTTTTATCATCCGACTTTTCTTCTAATTTCTGAGACCTGGCTCCATCCTGGCATTTCCGACACACTTGTGCCTGGTTATTTAATTTATAGGCAGGATAGCACGTTCACTGTCGGACATGGTGGTGTATGTGCTTACATTTCAAGAGAGGTGGTTGATTCATTCTCTCTGACGATTGCGAGTCTAGGTTCGCACGGAAGTTGATAATTTATTCATCAATCTTTCGAGGGTTGATTTGTGTGTTTTCACCATTGGTTGTATTCATAGACCCCATCCCTGTCAATCTGATGCAGCAGTATCAGTTCACCTAGGTAATCTTTCCAACTCCAAACGAAACCTAATCATAGCTGGTGACTTCAATATGCCCGATGTTGAATGGCCACTTTCATCCAAAACCTGAAATTCTTCATACAGTTCATACGTAGACTCGATCCATAACAACAACACATTCACATCAGCCCTCCAAAGTTTGATAGATGAATGCTCCCATGAAAGAGAAATTAATCAAGTTCCATCTAAACCATGGATTGATGAATTTTGAATTAACCGGTATTGAAATTACAAAGTAACGAATACAGGTGATCGATATATAGAGCTCCATCAGGCTAAAGGAAGAATCTTGAGAGTTTTCACTGTAGGATTTCGGAAAGTTTGAGGATTATACATGAACTGGATAGAAATAAAATAACTTCAATTGGGGGAGACTTCAACTTGGGTATCCTGAAGCCTTCCGAAGATACTAAAAGATTTCTCAATTTGATGGAAGAATTTGGCTTCAAGCCCCTGTTCCAAGAACCGTCGAGGGTAACACTCGATTCATCAACCAACGTGTATTGACAACATTTCTTACCGCAACTGTGATACAGGTGCAATTGTAAAAAGTAAGTTCCAGCCCCACCTTTCCCACCATCGTACCTAAAAAATTGAGTTCAGCACTTCTGTTGCAGTATCGAACAAAACTGCATTTGAATATGTAACAAAGTTCTCTGATTATAACATCAATAAACTATCCACTTACCTGGGTGATATCAATTGGATGGAGGACAAGTATAAAATTGGAACACCAGAACAACTTTTTGAAAATTTACATACAGAAATCATAACAGCTGTGGACATTCATTGTCTAGTCATTAGAAGGGTAGCTAAATTATCGAAAAAGTCAAGAAAAGAACCTTGGTACACTGAGGAGCAGGAAAAAATCAAAAATAAATTAGATCCTTTACAAACAAAACTTCAACTTAAGAAAGACAATGAAATTTTAAAGTTGTACAGAAATTATAGAAAGCTCTACAAGATCTCATTGGAGAAAGCAAAGAGAGAATATTTTTCCATGAAGATGTCCCAGTCGAAGAATAAGCAGAAGCAAGCTGGGCAAATTGTGGACTCTCATAGGAAGATAAATAGCCAGGATATTGTTCTGGATCCAGAAGAATATCTGAAGTTCCTTGAAAAAATAAATAATGATGTATCGAAATAGCACACAAAAAAATTGGCATCTTCAGTGGCACACTGAAGATCATCGGCAAATCTCATGAGAAAGCAAAAAGTTGAAAATAACAAATCTTTCTTTTTAGAACGTCTGATGAGGTGAAAACGATAATAAAATCTCTGAAGAGGAAACCAACCTGTGACACATATGCTCTATCGGTGCATGTTTTGAAGGAAATAATGCATGTTATCTCTGAACCTCTTACGGTTGTACTCAACAGATGCTTCGAAGAAGGTGTTTTGACCGGATTCTCAGAAGATGACGAAGGTAATTCCCATTATATAAACAATGTGGCGATAAGAGCCTGCCCAATTATTATAGACCGATTTCAATTCTCCCGATGTTTTCGAAAATAATAGAAAGTTTAATAGAGAACAGATTAATAAAGTGTTTTGAGAAAAACATCTTTTTCACGAAGCAACAACATGGATACAGAAATGGGAGATAAACTATCACAGCTCTACTTGAAGTTATCGAGAAAATATCGGAGGTTCTTGACGGAGGAAATTAAGTCGAGCCTAGTTTGTGTGATCTGTCGAAGGCGTTTGACAATGTTTCTCATGAGATTCTTTCGAATGAACTAGAGCATTATGGCGTACGAGGAGTGCCCCTTCAACTACTTACTTCTTTTTTAGAGAGCAGACAGCAACAGGTGCATATAACGGAGAGAAAAACAACCTGGATGTAGATACGTAAGGGAGTACCTCAGGGGCCTATACTAGGACCATTACTTTTCATCATTTACATTAATGACCTTCCAAACAACATGACATGTGACTGTGTTTGTAACTATGCTGATGATACTTCTTTTCTGAATATCTCAAAACACTCAGTAAGAAGAACACGGAGAGGTACCTCTAGGAAGCTGAATCATGGTTCGAATCGAACGGTCTTCATTTAAATGCTGAAAAAAACGAAAATTCTGAGGATAAGATCGGGTACTGGAACAGATGACCTCAAAAGTCGAAGTCTCTTAGTGTACAGATTCAAGAAAATTTTAAATTAGATATTCATATAGGGAATCCAACCAAGAAATTATCATCAATAACATTCCTCCTGAACAGACTGAAAATATTAACTACTGAAAAAGTACTCTTGGACACCTACTATGCTCTTTTCCACAACGCCATGTCCTATGGCGTTCTCATTTGGGGAGATGCACCCGAATTCAAAATTGTATTCTTGAAACAGAGGAGAGCAATGAGAACTCTTGCAGGATGAACAGCACCGAATCCTGCAGAGACTATTCCAGAAAGTTCAACATTCTGACTTTTATTCGCAATTCATCTATGCATGTCTGCTGCATGTTCATGAGACTACGCATAAATACATCGAAAGTGGTAAATTCCATCAGTATGACACAAGTGAAAGACAAGATCTGTGTATGCCGTACCACAAAATAAGAAGAACTCAGAAAGCTCCTAACTACTTGGAAATTAAATTATATAATCCACTTCCGGAAGAAATGAAACGGATGAACGGTTTCAAAAAACGTCTCAGGCTTCTTTTGACGTCTAAATGCTACTACTCGGTTGAAGAATTCACGTTGGATGATTTCGGGTAGTAAAAATTCATAATTAGTCATTTCTTGTTACTGGTTTCATTTTGGTATTCTCTTACAGGACTATTATTGTTACTATATGTTTGCAATAATTTGTAGAATGAATTTGATTTGATTTGATCAAAATATACTTAAGTTAATACACCATAAAAAATTGATATTGCAGCGTTACCAACGCCATAAATAGATAGAGGACTACAACGATCATCGAAGATTCTCTTATTTTCTCTCTTCTGCCATGAGGACCCCTAAAAAATTTATGAATCTAAATAAGTCCGTTCAAAGGTTAGAAAAAAGTTCTACAAATATGTAAGATCAATCCTTAACCCTAAAGTGGGCATTCCACTTGTTAAAAACAGTACCAATCAACCATGCTTCGGCCCCCATGAGTCTGCAAATGTGCTGGCTGATTGATTTGAATCTTCTTTCACTGTAGGAACTAACAATCTTTCTGACCTGATTGATCCATACAACCCTTCTGAGGTCACAGACATGAGTTTTCCTCCTTCGATCGTCGAAAGGAATCTCTCAGCTCTAAATGTCTGAACTCTTCGCCAGGTGCTGATGATTTATCTGCTGAACTTCTGAAGGAGTGTACTGGTCCCTTTCATGCCCACTTTCTCTCATATTTGAGCGTTCGTTTGAGACTTCCCGCTTGCCTTCTACTTGGCGTAGTGCATTTGTGACTCCAATCTTCAAGAGGGGTGACAAGCGCAATGCCACCAACTATCGACCCATCAGTTTGGTACCGATCGTATCCAAGATTCGTGAGAAAATCATTCATGAGAAAATCCTCCATTTTATCCTTGAAAATAATCTTTTACCAGATAGCCAACATAGTTCTCTCCCAGGACGTTCCGTCGTCACCAACCTTCTCGAATGCCTCAATTCCTGGTCAAAGTCCTTAGATAGGTCCCTTCCTGTTGACGGGATATATTTGGATTTTTCACGCGCATTCGATTGTGTGACTCATTAACTCCTCCTTCACAAATTGAAGCATATTGGGATTCGTGGTCATCTACTCTGTTGGATCGCAGCATTTCTCAGCCATCGAATCTTCCAAGTTCACGTTGACGGAGCTCTCTCAACACCAAGACAAGTTCTGAGTGGTGTTCCCGAGGGTTTCGGATTGGGAACACTGCTCTTCCTCCTGTCCATATCTGATTCACCTGAAGATCTCAAATCTACCTGCTCGCAATTTGCTGATGACACCAAATTGTTCGGAAACCCTAATAGCGACGAAGGCGAGCTTCAAGAGGACCTGGATGCTTTGGATCGTTGGTGCCGGGAGTGTTAATTGCTCCTCAATCGTGATAAATGTGCTTTTTTACACATGGGTTCTAACAATCCCCGTCATCCCTACTACTTGGAAAATATCCATATTAATACCTGCAGCTGACATTGCGACCTCGGTGTGATTATTAATGAGAATCTTAGCTGACCACATTTTCTCTACTGTGAACAAGGCTAAAAGATCTCTGTTCATGATACAGAAGGCTTTCAGCAGATGTGATCCCTCAACATTTGCTGCCCTGTACAAGACCTATGTCCGCTCTAATGTGGAGTTTGCTGGCGCAGTTTGGTGCCCGGTACTAAGTAGGGATTTGGCTTTGTTGTAGGGTGTCCAGCGCAGAGCAACTCGTCGTCCTTATGGGATCTTGCGCCCAAGTTATGAAGAAAGATTATCGCTTATAAATTTGCCAACGTTTGCAGACAGGAGAACTCGCGGTGATCTATTCACAACATACTGTGCTCTCCACGATCTGTTCAGAGTTGACCTTAGCGACCTTTTTAAGCTGAACACCGACAGTCGTCATCGAGGTCATGCGTATTAATTTGGAAACGAAAATTTCAAAACAACGCAGAGGCAGAATTTCATCTCCAACCGAGTTTTTTATGCGTGGAATGCTCTACCTCCGGCGGTTGTGCACTCGGTGTCTGCTTATGCCTTCAAAAACAATTTCGATAGTTTCCACCGTAGCGTGCGTGAGTGACCATGAGTATTATTTTTTTTCTGTCTTATTTACTGCTTTGATGGACATTGTTTTCCATTTTTATATGTATATTTATATGCAAAATGTATATATTGGAATTTTTGAGTTTTATTGGCTTTGCCTGAACTCTTTATCTATGTTAAATAAATAAATATATATCTTTGACAAATTTTTTTACAAAATCAATGATGCTTTCGCAATTTTCTTCTCGGAGGTAAGTTTTTCTTCTTCGAAACCACTCAAGGAAATTCGTCTACATTTTTCGAGGTATTTCGATACCCCATTTGTCTAAGTTTCCACTCTCTAATATACAAATTTTCACAAATTTATGCCTAAATATTACAATTTTTCCAAGTTTATAATTTCATCTGCCTAAAATTCATAAATTTCTACTCACGTTCGCCATAACATACTTTCATTATATACAACAAACCCTATTTCTAAAACTCAACTGCAATTTGATTCCTTCGAACACCTGATAATTACATGATTATTCATCGATGCATAATTTCTAACACAAATTTAAATTCTCTCTGTTCTACATCAAAGTCCTGGGTGAAATTGTTATCTCTGTTCAATTCAAACCTATCATAATAAATTTCAACAAAATATCACTTAAATTCCTCATACTCCAATAATTTTTGATTAGATATAGCATTTTATAAAATTCAAGGTATTTATTCGAAGTTCTCGTACTTTCAGATCATGAGATGCCTCTTGAAATGGATAATTTGGAATTAATTCGTTTCCTGGATAAGCTACTGAAATACTGGAAATGAATTCTAGGAATTAGGATCGTGATTGATGTGGATATTTCTTATATTTCATGATAGAATTTACTATGTTTGCCTGGACTTATCTTTATTGTATGTTATGATAATAAATGATTGATTTAGTGGAATTCATCGATAAGTTATTTTTCATTATTCTTTCTTTATTAATGATTTACGAAAAACCACTAACACTACGTAGGTATCTATCAATATTATACCTTCCAAAAATGGTTATTCCATCGACCTCAAATCTGGTACTTGGTTGGAAAATTTTGATTCCAAGGTTCTTGTCATATTCAGAAGAAATATATTGGGTAGTTAACGAGATAACAATTGTCGAAATTACTCTGAAAAGTTTATGTAGTTATACAATCTTGACGTAAAGTCGCATGTGGACATTTCCCATCTAACTATCCATTTCCAACTAGATCGTGTCAATGAGTCCAAACTTTTCTTGACTGCGATGATATGGAAGTTCTCTGTCGTTCCATTACAAATGCATCGCTTCCTTACCAACCGCGTGGATACGCCCACCTTTTCGAGTTTGTCCTCTTCCCAGGATTTCAAGAATAGCGCTCCTAGCCGTTAAGGATCGTTATCGTTGAATATAGGTTCTCACAGTACATTCCGTAACCTTCCGTTATCCTTTCCGTTCTATTTACATAAAATATTATTAAGTCCGAATGAATGGGAATGAGCGCACTATACCCTTTCCGCCTACGTTTCAGATTCTATTTCCTTTTTGACTACATAATTTTAACTGATCAACATTATTCGATTGTTTTACTGCTTTATAAAAATTCAGTCGGTAGACCTTGGAACAGGTTTATTGAGTTTTTGTAACTAGAACCGAGTCAGCAGTGGGAGATGCTGTGTCCTATAGAAATCGTCATGTCATTCTTTACTGTCGACAGTTATGGTAGAAAGCGTCAGTCGCCTGATTTCGTATTCTGTGTAGCTATCGCCTAAAGTTTGGTTGACTTCGGAATTATACTGCTCGAATCTAGTTACTTTTCATGTTTTTTCGTTGTCATATTTTGATATCTCATCAGAGATATTCCGTCAACAAAAAGATGGCTTCCATTCCTTGAAATGGAAGTATTCAACGATCTATCTGAAATAAATTTACAATATCCCAAATATAATTGCTGGATTATTTTTTGTTGAATCCCGCCTCGCGCATTGATTACGAACTGAAGATGTTTCACCAACGGTTATCAGAATGTATACTCCTTAAGCAATGGTATTTACCTCTCTCTCTTCTTATGTTTTCCACCAAACAAGAGAAAGACATAGGGATTAATCGATTTATCACTTAGAAAAATTATATGAATTGAGAAATAAAAATCCTAGAAAAGCACTGCTGTGAAGGCAGCAGCTTTTCTAGAGTTTTCTTGATGAACTACTGGATTTCAATTCGATCTAATCTGTTTTTTTGGAAATATTGAAATGAATATATTTTGAATAGGAATATCTACCGAATTATCGGGCGGATTTTGTCCATTCACGAATTAAACCTTCGTAATTAAGCCGCGAACCTACTATACAAATATCGAGTTTTCAAGTTGTTTCTTTCGGAAGTTATTGTGTTTATTTGTAGAGTAAGTTTGGACTTTAATTACGAAGGCAGAATTCGTGAATTTGTAAAATCCACCTAATGATTCCGCAGATATACCCATTCAAAATTTTATTTTCACAATATTTTCAAAAATACAAACTACATCGAATTGAAATCCAGTATTTCATCGAAATATGACAGTTCGAAGGCTCATACAAAATATTATGAAGATGATATGATCAGAAGATCACAGAATATTGTTATGCTCAAACCATGATGTAAAAAACATGGTGTGCTCATCCGGAAAATGAGTGACGTCAGCAAGACTAAAATTCATGAAATTCATGAAATTCATGAATTTGCATGCAAATTCAAAGAACAGAATATACAACTCCTTGTATTTTAATCTTGCTGACGTCACTCATTTTTCAGATGAGCACACCCAGTTTTTTACATTATGGCTCCAACTTACTGTCAAGTTTCAATTCAAACGAGTGGGCAGTTCCTGAAATGTTAGGAAATTAATCTCAAAATTTGAAATGACCATAACAGTTACAGTTATCGTGTCATCAAACGGCCGGGCGGCCGGCCGGACAGCCTCGATTTCGACACCGGATTCGTCGTCAGTGAGTCCAACCTAGTCGTTTCAGAATATTTGCGGCTCAAAATTCGAAAATCCATGGCATTTGGACGAAACGATAGCACGTTGTTTCCCAGAACATGCGCGCACAAATGCTTCAACATTGCGCTTTCCAATCAACAAAAAGGATCAATTTGAATAAAATCTGTAGCCTCCAAATATCAATCATTATCATTGCTTTCTACTTAAGATTGTCATTTGTTTCATACAGAATAATGCAAAACAATGCTCACTTTAGTGAAATCCATGCTCACTTTAGTGAACGAATATCTGAATGAATTGAGGTCAATTCTTCAATTTTACTCAAATAGATCAAGCTACAGTTCTTTTTCAAGCAAAATAAGTTCCTGTTTTCTTTCACAAATCTTCAAATAAACTCTGTTCTTTCACAAATTTCTAAGTGACATTCACACAAAATCAATAATTTTCGAGATTAAAGCGACATGTTCCCAGATGACGATTCCTATGGCGATCGAATTTAACTTCTCGATGTGACAATGACAGTCCTCAGAATGCGACTCGTGTGGTATAAAAGCGATATATAGAATTCTCTAGGACACAGTATCCCACTGCAGGTTAGGACTAGTCATGATGTGCTCATGTGCAAAAAAGTGACGTCAGCAAGTTTAATATTCAAGGAAATACATATTCTGTGCTTTGAATGTTCATATAGTTTCAATACGTCATCATGTGTATGGTGTACGTACGATCACAGATGAGTTGATAAACACACCATGGTCTCTATTCTTGACAGCGATGGTATGGACGTTCTCTATCGTTCCATCAAAAATGCTTTTTCTCTTCCCAGATTAAAAGAATAGCACTCCATGTCTTACTTATATCTTTGAACAAAGGACAACTTCATTCTTCTTTATTCAGAGACTTACATCATGGCACTAGTGAAATATCGTCCAGGTTGATATAATTCGGCGGACGTTGTCAATTCTCTCATCTTCTAGTTATATAGTTTCATAATTATTGAACCAGTATTTTTTGAGATATCCCGGAAATAACGATAGCAAGGAAAAATATATGAAGTTCACTTACTTTTTCCCAATATCTCTGCAAATTTGAATCGGATCCAACTGAAATTCGATACACTGTTTTGAGTTGCAGCGTCCTAAGTATCTGCGAAATTTCTTTGAGATTTGATGAATAAATTACGAAAAATAATAATTTTCACGCAAAATTTTTAACCTTTTTTGGCTTTCCATAAAGCTCTATCTGGTGATGTCCTTAACAGATATTCAAAATATCATCAATATCTCACAACAGTTATTAAAATCAATTTAAGCCTACTCAAATTGGTAGAGCGGCCGTCAGAGTACCCTAAAACTATAATTTTTCTGTGATAAGATCAGAAGTGAGCCACCAGTCACTTCAATGAACTGATCTGAAAAATAGTTTTCAATCCCGCCATCCGCTGGGACGTTTTCTATAAATTAGTATTTTTTTACATTCGGAAAGTAGTTTTTTTGTTCTCTCTAAACTAAATCTTCCGCGTAGATAGCCCAATTTGATTGGCCAAATCGAAGTATTATTTATCTATCGTTCAACTATAGCCAAGATAATGTCCTATCAGCGGAAAAATCCAACAAGAATACTTCATGACGTCACAACACTGTAATTGAAGGATGTAGGAGAGGAAGATAGAGGACGGCACTGTGTGAGGGTAGGACAATACCGAAGGCGGTTGAAACTGACAATCAAAGCTCTCGAAATTTGTAATTAATGATCTTTCTTGTAGAGCCAACTCGAAATCATAATGGAATTTCAGCTTTTGATGCTAGCAGTCCAGGGCCAATTTCAGAGGCGGGATGTGAAGGATTGAATTTTCTATTGGCCGATTTTAATAAGTGCAATCGGTAAAATGGCTGACGTAGTTTTTGCACAGAACAGGGTTGAACTCAAAAAGAATTGATGCTCGTAATTTCTTTCATGAATGCTGCAATTAAAAAACGACAAACTCTCACTCACCTCCTACATATATGTAATATTGAAGGAATTTAATTTTATACCGTTCTTTAAAAACGGTGGTGCAACCGAAAAATCTTCAAACCAATACTCTAATTTGAATACTTTAAGAGTAAACAATACCTCGAATATAACGAGGTGACTTCTGGAGGCCAGGGTTTGTTCATTTCAAAAAATGTTATGGGTGCAAATGGTGCAAAAATCTAGAAAAGCACTACTGTGAAGGCAGCAGCTTTTCCGAACATATTCAATGTAGATGACCGCTTCGGCAACGAATTTGAACATGCGAGTATGCCTTCACGTCAGAGCTCTTCTAGAATTTTTTTCGATAAATCACTGGATTTCGATTCGATCTACTCTGTATTTTTGAAAATATTGGAAAAATAAAATTTTGAATGGGTATATCTACGGAATCATTGGGCGTATTTTACCCATTCACGAATTCGAGCTTTGTATTTTAGCCCCAAACCTACTCTACAAATATCGAGTTTCTAAGTCATTTCTTCCGGAAGTTATTGCTAGTTCGACCGTAAACACAATAACTTCCGGAAGAAATGACTTAGAAACTCGATATTTGTGGAGTAGGTTTGGGGCTAAATTCGAAGGTCGAATTCGTGAATGGGTAAAATCCGCCCAATGATTCCGCAATTATACCCATTCAAAATTTTATTTTTCCAATATTTTCAAAAATACAGATTAGATCGAATCGAAATCCAGTTATTTATCGAAAAAAAATCCAGAAGAGCTCTGCCGTGAAGGTATACGCGCATCTTCAAATTGGTTGCCGAAGCGGTCATCTATATTGAATATGCTACGGAATTATTGGGCGGATTTTACCCATTCACGAATTCGGCCTTCGATAATACGGTCCAAACTTACTCTACAAATATCGAGTTTTTAAGTTGTTTCTTCCGGAAGTTATTGTGTTTAAGCCTAACGGCCGAATGAATGGGTAAAATCCATCCAATATTTCCGCCGATATACCCATTCAAAAGTTTATTTTCCCAGTAATTCCAAAAATGAAGACCAGATCGAATTAAAATCCAGTACTTTATCGAGAAACGATAGTTGAAGATCCATACAGAATACAATGAGGATAATAAAGGGTTTTCCAATAAGAGGTGTTATTTTGAATAGCCCGCTATTTCGGTAGATGTCACTTTTGAAGCTGTCATTTTTTGACATTTGACAAGTGGAAACTACGCCATTAATAAAAATGGAACGATACACGATTCAACAACGCATTGAAATTATTTTTAAATTCACTAAAAAAATCGTGAAAATGTGGCAGAGACGGTTCGTAAAACTCGTAAAACAGCGATAAAGAAATTGGTGGAAAAATTCGAGCTGTTGGGACAAGTTAGTGATGTGAAGAATAAAACCCGTGCACGTCGCTCAAGGACAGCCGAGAATATTGCTGCTGTAGCCGAAAGTGTTGAAGAAACCCCAGGTTTGTCCATTCCTCGTCGTTCTTTGGAATTAGGCATTCAACAAACGTCATTACACCGTATTTTGCATAAAGATTTGGATCTTGAGGCTTATAAAGTTAACACGAGAACTCAAGCCGACCGATCATCAACAACTTCGTGTCTTTGCCGATTGGGTCGTTGAAATGCATGAAGATGATCCGGAATTCCATCGAAAAATCATCTTGAGTGATGAGGCCCATTTTCACCTCGGTGGCTTCGTCAACAAGAGAAAATTGTCGCATCTGTGGCTCGGAAAACCCGAGAGTTATTGTTGAAAAGTCACTCTATCCTCAACGTGTGACTGTTAGGTGCGGTTTATGGTCCGGCGAATCATTGGATCTTACTTTTTCGAAAATGAGGCTGCAGCAACAGTTACGGTGAATTGATTGCGCTATCGAGAGATGATTTATGGTTTTTATGGCCGGAATTGGATGGTATTGATCTGGACAACGTTTACTTTCAACAAGACGGCGCTACGTTCCACACAAGCAACGAAACCATTGATCTTTTGCGGGAAAAGTTTCCGGACCGTGTTATCTCTCGAAGAGGTGATCACAATTGGCCACCGAGATCTTGTGATTTAACACCTTGCGACTTCTTCATTTGGGGCCACGTGAAGAGAAGGTCTACGCTAATAGCCCAGCGTCGATTCAAGACCTCGAATATGGAATTCGTGAGGCTATCGAGGACATAGGGCAGCCACTGTGCGATTTGGTTATGGAAAATTTCATTAAAAGGATATGGTCCTGTAAGCGTTGTCGTGGTGGTCATTTGCCTGATGTTATTTTCCATTATTAACGGCATAGCTTCTTCTTTATAATGAAATGAACATCCGATCATGAGAAGATCACAGAAATTTGAAAAAAAAATTTGAATTTTTTTTTTCAAATTTTTATGATGACACGATCACCACGAAATTTTGCACATTGTTGTCCTTCAATATCTTTTAACTAGCTGCGAAGTTTCATCACGATTGAATCAGTATTTCTTGATTCATACAGAAAAAAACGATATCGAGAAGAATACCACGAAATTCTACATATTTTTTTCGAATATCTCCAAAACCAATAGCCGTATCGAAGTGAAATTTTGTACACTGCTGTGAAATATGCAGTTCAAGGTTTAACTGAAATTTTTCTCAAATATGAACGATGGTTTCAGAAAAAATAAATTTTTCGATAAAAATTTCGAAAAAAACTTTTTTTTGAATTGAGTAACCATACAATTTCGATGAAATTCTGCTCAAAGTTGCGCGTCGTTATGTTCCAACTTACTGCCAAGTTTTAATTCAATCGCTTTTGTGGTTTCCGAAATATGTAGAGAATAACTTCGAAATTTCAAATGGCTTTAACTCCGAAACTATTCAGCCGGTTCGGCCTTTTAACGAACTAAACCTCCGTATTTTGAAATACAACTCTTTTTGAAATTTACAAGTCGATAGAATCCTCCGTACGCCTGTTATCGTGGTGACGGCCGGCAGAGCCGGATCTAGGATTTCAGCGCCCGTGGCAAGTTATCGAAAAACGCCCTTTTCAGTTTTTTTTTTCAATGACCACATACTTTTCATGAAGTATAGTATTTATTCTATCCCTAAGATATTCTACAATTGTTATATTCTTTTGAGAACGAGCATTAGATTCTTAGGTATATCAAACAATATGTGTATAGAAATTACTATAATCTCCCATGTATCTTATAAGGTAGTGAAGAGAACTCACCATCGTATTAATATACGATAATGAGGGTATGAAGAAAACAAAAGTGAAGCAAATAGAATAATTTATTCTGAAAATAATATATAAGCATTCAAAGCTTCAAGAAAACGATAAATGAAAGTGTAAATGAATAACTGAAATACATAAGAGGACACACATGCCAACAAAGGTCATAACGAACATTTTAATATTACTTTTTGTAATTCGCCATTATGTAGGGTCATTAAAATCAACTGGTTCATTTTCCTTGTCCGAATTATCCGAAATGGAATACTTTTTTACGATAGGCTCGGTACTTGAAGCAGTAGGAGGAAATTTCCCTACATGATGGGCTTCCCTAGTGAAACCACTTTTTGTCGACACAATACCCGCATCGTTCTTAAAGTATCTTGAGATGTTTCTAGTATTTTTTAGGTATAATAATCTTTTATCCCTGATCTTCCGAGATTGCGATCCTGAACGAATAATTTCCCGGCCGGCTTGCACGGTCACGTTATTTGCGGTATTGCACATTATATAAAATATAATGATAAGTTCCTGGTTCCTATTTCTCTTATTGATGCCGTCAACTGCGCCGTTGCATTGAAGTACCCCACATGCGAGAAAAAAGTAGTATAAATAAGACTGGGGTGATTTCATCAAGCCTATCGTTCGTAAACGTCTTCGAAATACACAACCCTTATCAAAGCCAGTGTGATGAACGATTCGGCGATTCGGCCCTCTGAACTGGCCGCTAATTGAGGTCTTCAGTGTTCGAATAACAAACATCTGGACGCGATCGGGAATCGTAGGGCGACCGACAAGCGTAAATTTATCATCTGTTAATTTATTGGTATCTACTTGTCGCCGCATATTGTACAACAGGTGCATGCACTATAGCACCGCTCTAAAATATGAATGGACTCAGGTGAAGAAACATCATTTCAAGAAAAAAAATCATAATTTTGCGCCCCTAGCTGGTTGGCGCCCGTGGCAAATGCCTCCCTCGCCACGCCTTAGATCCGGCTCTGACGGCCGGCCTGACAGAATGGATTTTGACATCGGATTCTTCATTAGTGAATCCAACCTAATCGTTTAAGACCATTTTCGGCTCAATAATCGAAAATTAAAGACATTTGGACGAAACGATAGCACGCTGTTCCCCTAGAATATGCGCGCAAAAATTATAGGAATGCGCAATGTTGCCACTTTTATATTCAACAATTTTTTCTAAAATAAAAATTGAAATGGAGTGAAAAATGAAGAAATAACTAACATCTCACATTCACACAAAAGAATCATCCCAAAAAAAATTTTTCAAAAAATAGTCGCTGAAGCCTGCAGAACGACATCCTGTTTTATTCTATTCACGTCAAATTTTCTCCGAATTTTAATATTTCTCGTGGTTATTGGCAAGGTTGAAGCATGCAGTTCATGCGCAGGTGCCTGACTTTGATATATTAACGAGGTTCAATGAAACTTGAATGTGGGTGTGTTGCGGAAATGCGAAAAGCAGTAATTTTACGAGCACATGGTAATGTTTGCTCTTAGGTTCTGATTGATTGAGATAATTGTTGAGGCTGAAATTTTCACCCATTTGAAACTGCCATTCGACCCGTCCAGTTTCACCACCCTATATCATATGGTGGAAAACTACTTCAGGAACAACATACAATACCTCCTGAGCAACACAGTAAAACAGAGGAAGAACAAGCCCCAGAACATCCAAGTAATCTCTTTCATTCTCTAACCCTGTATTGCGCTAATGTTCTAGGGAAACAGTGGTATCGTTTTGTCCAAATGTCTGTAATTTTCGAATTTTGTGCAGAAAATGGTCTCAAACGACCAGGTTGGACTCGCTGATGGCGACTACGGTGTCAAAATTGATTCTGTCCTGCCAGCCGTCTGTATGTTCGATTACAGGCGTATGGAGAATCCTATCGACCTGAAACTTTAAGGGTGGGTTGCATTTTGAAATGCGACAGTTAAGTTCGTTATTGGGCGAAATCAGCCGAGAAGTTTCGTGGAGTTAGATCCCCATTGAAATTTTGAGGTAATTTCCGTGATAACACAGGGCCTAACGGGACGATAAACTTGGCAGTTGGTTTTTCAAAATTTGTTTCGAATTTTTTTTTTTTTTCGAAAACTGTTTATCATATTCAGGAATAAACTCTGGTCAGGCTTTGAGCTTCATATTTTACAGTAGTGCACTGAATTTCAGTTCGATTTGATTATTGTTCTTGGAGTGGAATAACTCAAAAAATACTATTTTAATCATAATAAAACTTGGCAACTGATTTGAAAATAGATAACTTTCAGCAGAATTTCGCGATGATCGTGTCATAAGAACAATAAGAAAATAATCAAATTTTTATTTCAAATATTCAATATTCTGTGATCCTCTGATCATTCTTACGTGATGGCTCCGAGAGGTAAGGTCGTTCCCGTTACGTGCTGTAAGAAATGCAGCAAAGAAGTCAAACTATTTGTTATTTGTGGAAACTGTGATGCCAAATATCATCCAAGTTGTATATTGAAAATATGTGGCACCTACGTTGACGAGAAAGGTGTATTAACATGTTGTGGAAATGAACTTCAAATTAAAAAGGATCTAGAAATTAACCAGCTGAAACAGAGGATAGCCAACCTGAATGAGTCACTGTATGAAAATTCTATAAGGTCAGATATAACTATCCAGGAATTAATTGAACAGGAAGAGAAAATTGAACAGATTTCTGCAATAAAGGACGTCGAAATAGATAAAGACTCTTATTACAAAGACCTGATTATCGAGCAAAAAAATGTACTAATAGATGAACTTAAAGATAAAATTGAAATTCTCAAAAATCACATTAGTCTACTTGCCAAGTTTGAAACAATAGCCTCAAATGAAAGTATATCTGAGAAGAAAAAAAAAATTGTCAATACAGATTTAAATGTAAATAATGGTGAATCTGATAATGTTATCGCTATCAACGGAATCCCGGGGAATCCAGCTGACAGGGCTATGCTCGATGAAACTCCACCTGTGATAAGTGATAAGGAACCGCTACCATCACATGAGTTATCAACAGAGAGATTGAATGTGTATACCAGTGAATTCAAAACTGTTAAAAACAGAAAGAAATCCAACAAACGTAATAATGGGAAAAATGGTAAGAAAACTACGGGATCCTCGTTGGACACGAGTAACTCTGATGGAGGTAAACATAACTTTTGGAAAATAACTGGAGCATCCACAGAAAATCCAGTTAAAGCAATCGACAAAAAAGTAACACTTTTTATATCAAGAATATCTGTCGGTACAAATCTTGAGGACTTCACAGACATGGTAAAAGAATACTTTCCAGAGGCCAAATGCGAAAAGCTTCAGTCCAAACATCCGGATATATATAGCTCCTTTAAAACTACTATTGACGCTAAAAATCTATCTAGAGCAAAGAACTCAAATTCTTGGCCTAGTGGAGCATACATCTCGAAATTTTTTCGCAGGAGCATATTTGCAAAGCCGAATATCAATCAGTCGACAGTAGAATATCGTCCAAATTGAATAAAGGAGGTAATATATCTATCAATATATTCCACCTCAACATACAAAGTGTTAAAAATAAAATCAATGATCTCGAGAGCATGATATACTCTCAGCCGAATGAATTCGATGTATTATGCCTGACAGAACATTGGTTAAGTGAAAGAGAAGCTGATGGATTATGTATGAACGGCTGGTATATAGGGCATTCCTTCACTAGGCAGAGTTTGACAAGAGGAGGTTCTATGATACTGGTGAAGAACACCAGAACTGTTCTCGATTGCCCTACAATGGAGAACATACGCAGTCTGTCACTGGAACTTCACTGTGAGATAGCCGGTGTGAAATTAAAATTCAATAATGTCAGTATAATTGTTATATGTGTATATTCATCACCATCTAGAGATTTTAATTTATTTATTGATTGTGTTGAGTCCTTACTAAATGTGGTTGATGTTTGTCATGATAAGATTTTATTGTGTGGTGATTTTAATGTTAAATTTGATACTTTAGCGGATGTCGCTTCAGATCAGGAATCGAGAATGTTTGTGAGTCTTATGTCATCCTTCGGTTTCAAACAAAAAATTTTTCAGCCCACCAGGAACAATAACTGTTTGGACAATGTTTTCTCCAACTTTGACGCCCAGAGTGAGTACGCTGCTGTTTTGCCGACAACATTTTCGGACCATGATGCACAGGTATTGAATCTAGTCCTTCCGTGCAATGTCAGAACGTATAATTATAGGAAAATGAGACCTCTGACTCGTGTAGGGTTTTTTAGAATGCACAACATTCTCGATCAACTAAGTTGGGATTTTTTAGATGACCATAATTTGAATTTTGACACGCGTTTCGATTTGTTTCATCAGAGCATCGTTGATGCTTTTCTCGAGTCGTTTCCTGAGAAAAAGTCTAGAGTGCAGGATCCACAAGCTGATAAGGGTTGGTTTGACCATGACCTCAGACACATGCGAGAACGACTACTACTCATCAACTCGATGTACCGATATAATTCAACACCAGATCTGCGCACACTCCGGAATAAAACGCGGCTTCAATACAGAAAATCCATAAAGTTAGCGAAATCAATCTATTTCAGCAATAAAATAAACACCTCTGAGAATAAGCACAAAACAGCATGGCATATAATAAATAACCATATTAGGAAAAGTTATGACCATCAGCCATCCAACATCGACGCGGATAGTTACAGTGCGCACTTTTCATCCGTGGCACAAAAAGCCTTAAGAAATCTGCCCCAGCTTAATATTCCCCCCGAACAATCTTTCAAAAAACAGATTCCAGCGCATATAACGTTCAGTTTTCATGAAGTAGGTCAAACCAATGTTAGGGATATAGTCGATAACATGAGGAACAGCAACTCAACGGATTATTATGGACTCTCAATCAAAGTACTGAAAAGGAACATCAACACCATCATTTCTCCGTTAACCCGGCTAATAAACGAGTGCTTGCGGACGGGACACTTTCCTAATTGCCTTAAAATCTCAAAAGTGATACCTGTATTTAAGAAGGGCGACAAAGATGATATCAATAATTATCGACCGATTTCACTAGTGCCAGTTTTCTCGAAAATAATTGAAAAAATAATGTGTTCCCAAATCGTTGACTACTTTGAATCCAATAATCTACTCACTGATCGTCAGTTTGGCTTCCGTAAGGGCAGAAGCACAATTCAAGCTATTACCGATTTTGTCGGCGCCACTCTCGATTGTTTCGAAAACAAAGATTATCGGATTGCATCATTTCTAGACCTGGCTAAGGCTTTCGATTGCGTGGCGCATGTCAAACTCCTACAAAAACTAAAAAAATATGGCTTTGATGGGGAGGCAATCAGTATGGTTGAATCCTTTCTGAATGGAAGGTACCAGGTGGTATTTTCGGGCGATTCATGCTCTGGCATGAGTTATATTGATGCTGGCGTGGTTCAGGGTTCCATTTTGGGTCCCGTTCTATTTCTAATTTTTATTAATGATTTGCCTGATTATGTACCAGAAATTGAGACCACATTGTTCGTAGATGACACAACGATAGCGGTTAAGGCTTCGAATTTACAAACACTGCTTGATCTGTCGGATGTGGCGCTGTTGAGACTTACCGAGTGGTTTACTTCGAACGGCTTGATAATTAATGAGAGTAAGACCCAAAATTTGCTCATGACACTAAGACCAATTGATGATAGCTATGGCGGTGACAACCCAGTTAGGTTTCTTGGCGTCCATGTTGACGCAGCACTCACGTGGAGGTCACACGTAGATGAACTTGTGACTAAACTAAGCCGGAATATTTTCGCATTAAGAACATTATCGTTTTCCCTACCCCGAAGTGTGTTGTGCACGGTGTATTTCGCTATGGTAGAGTCCCATTTGAGGTACGGAATTGTGTTGTGGGGAAATTGCGCATATCGTGATGCTGTTTTTAGACTGCAGAGGCGGGCCATCAGGATTCTGGGGGGTTTGGGATATCGAGACTGCTGCAGAAATACCTTCAAAGATTTGGGTATACTTACATTCCCATCTCTTTTCCTTTTAGAAAATCTGATATACTTACATCAAAATAAAAATAAATATCTGCTGCAGTCGGATGTACATCGCTACGACACTAGAAATAAGTCCCTTATTAGGAAAGATTTCCTAAGATTGAGTAAATCCCAACGGGGTCCGGGTTTTTTCGCGGTGTCTCTGTACAATAGACTTCCTGGTGGGGTGAAAAATCTGCCAATAATTAAGTTCAAAGCTAAAATTAAGAAAATGTTGACAGTTAAGGTGTTTTATTCTGTTGACGAATATTTTAATTTGACTCTGGGTGACGTTGACTTCGTGTAAGCTTCTCTTGAAGCATAGTAATGTACTTTATTACATCCAATTTTGGAATTATCATTTCGTGACGTGTGAAAACAATGTTATATTTGTAATAATCACCAATAAATATCTATCTATCTATCTATCTATATTATCCTCATTTGATTCTGTATAAACCTTCAAACTGTAATTTTCGATAAAGAACTGGATTTCAATTCGATCTTATCTGTATTTTTGAAAATATTGCGAAAATAAACTTTTGAATGGGTATATCGGCAGAAATATTGGATGGATTTTAGCCATTCATTCAGCCGTTAGGCTCAAACACAATAACTTCCGAAAGGAACAACTTAGAAACTCGATATTTGTAGAGTGAGTTTGGACCTTGGGTAAAATCCGCCCAATGATTGCGTAGATATACCCATTCAAAATTTAATTTTCTCAATATTTCCAGACATACAATACTTTATCGAAAAAAACCTATCAAAGCACTGACGTGAAGTCAGCAGCTTTTGAGCGCAAATGCTGCAAATGATATCACTAAAAGTGAACATGCGCGCAAAAGCTGCTGACTTCACGTCAGTTCTTTTCTAGGTTCTATTATGATCACTGAAACCATATAGTGGGTTTCATTCTGTTTTTACGCGCTTTTTCTGGGGAACAGCGCGTTATCGTTTCGTCACATAACGTCTGTAACTTTCGAACTTCGAGAAGTCGAGAATGGTCATAAACGATTGGGTTGAACACTCTGAAGAAGAATCCGTGATCAAATTTAATTCTGTCCGTCCGTCCAAGTGTCAGTCTGTCTGTATGTTCTCCAACTTCCTAAGGAAATGGCCTAGCGACTTGAAATTGCCAGATTAGAATTGGAGTTCAAATATCTCGGCTAAGTTCGTTACTTTGTGAAATCCAAATCGGCCGAATGGTTTCAGAGTTATAACCATTTAACATTTTAAACTTTTTTCTTGATATTTCCGAGACCACTGATTTTTTTCTTTCAGAAACTAATTTCAGTTTGATACGGTAATAATTCTTGGATATATTGAGAAAGAAACAGTCGGCATTGTGCATTTTTCCTCAGTATCGTAGTTTTTTTCTGGAATAACTGAGAAAATACTGATTCAATCCTAATGAAACTTGATAATCATTTTGAAAATGCTGATAGATATCTTTGTGCAAAAGTTTATGATGATCGTATCATAAGAACAATTTGGAAAAAACAATTCAAGTTTTTTTGTTCGAATATTTTCTAATCAAGTACTGAATTTCCATTCGATCTCATTTATTATTTTGAAAATATTGGGGAAATAAAATTTCGAACGGGTATTTCTACGGAATCATTGGGCGGATTTCACCCATTCACTAACTCAGCATTTGTAATTTAGGTCCAAACCTACCTTAAAAATATCGAGTTTCTTACCGGTTTCCTTTGAAAGTTATTGTGTTAACGATCGGCCGTTAGGCTGACCGTAAACACAATGACTTCCGGAAGAAACGACTTAGAAATTCGCTATTAGTAGAGTATGTTTGGACCTCCATTATAAAGGCCAAATTTGTGAATGGGTAAAATCCGTCCAGTGATTCCGTAGATATACCCGTTCAAAATTTGATTTTCCGAATGTTTCCGAAAATACATATAAAATCGAATTGAAATCCAGTACTTGGTTTGAAAAAAACCTAGAAAAACACTGCCGTGAAGGCAGCAGCTTTTGCGCGCATGTTCAACTATGTTCATCTTTCCACTTATTGACCCCACCAAACGCACTCTTCATGATCTCTTTTGAACATGCTCACCAAAGCTTCTTACTTCACGTCAGTGCTTTTCTAGGTTTTTGATTTTATGCGCTCGAAATATCCCGAAAACTTTACGGTCGACGAAGCAAACTCTGTACTCACCTGAAGCGACAAGTAGAAGATATCCACCGCGGTAGTCCGCTTCCTGTGTGGCGGGTACGATGCAACCCGCTAGAGACACTGAGTCCGCTTCGTCAAACGCAAAATTTCGAGCGAAATTTTCCGTTCTGGAATGCGCATCGTTTATTGGAAAATAGCGACCCACGTCAAATTTGATATCACTATTAAAAATAATTACATATAAAAATGTTGTATTTCAAAAAGTTTTCGCCTGGTTTCAATTGAGTTCTGTACGAAATTTCAAGCTACATTTTCTGTTCAAACTATCCAACTATTCGACTATGTCTAACCTTAGTAGGAGTGGACTGAGCTGAAATATGTGATTATAATAGGCACATAAACGGTTTCAATAAATGCATCCCAACATTCGCAAGATTAACTATCGTCTGCTGCTCAATATATGATTCGAGAAAATTTCCTTTTTTCAGTTTCTTCAGGCCAATTAATCCCCTCGACCCATCACCCTTGTTATAACAACAGAACAACCCCTAATTCAAATTTGACGGTACGAAATCTGCTGGAATACATTTCCGTTGTTGTATCGGAAATGGGGCAGACATCAAAGTAATTCGGCAAGGGAGAACTAAGACACAGAAAGGGGTAAGATATTCGAAGGAAAGGATAATGGAATCACTCCAAATGGGGGCTTAACACTTTCCAGTGGTTTTCGGATTGAATACTTAGTGTACTTAATTCATTGCTTTCTGAATACACATTGGCCACTTTCAGTTTCGGGGAATTTCTGGAACTCGTCAGGATGTACCCTTGTGGGATTATAACGATGCCTGTCAGACCTTCACGATTGACTGCTTATTACTGATTAAATTATATATGTTTCCAAATCAGGAAGAACAAGATAATAGTTAGTTGAAGAAAAATATGCTCATCGAAAAAAAAACTCTGTAATTTTGAAACATTGATTTGAATGTCGAACTTGAAAACTGATCAGTTTGGATAAATCAACCTTTGGTAAGTAAGATTTACTCAGTGAAGACCCAATGCAGGAAATGCATGAGCAATATTGGAAAGAAAAAGTCCGAATTGAAACTTACAACCTGCGTTTGTTGAAAGGTAAGCAAAGGACACTAGTTTTTTGCTCCTGATTTTTTATCAACTGATCGGCTCAGATATTTAATGAATTATATAGGGTCTTTCAATAAGGACGGGTCGATTTTGACATGAAATAAATCAAATGTCTGTAATTTTGGATGATTGAGCCGAAAATGGTCTCAATCGACTAGGTTGGACTCACTGATGACGAATCCGGTGTCAAAATCGATTCTGTCCGCCCGGCCGGCCGGCCGTAGACACGATAACTGTCGAACGAAGTGAGCTAGCAACTTGAAACTTTCAGGGTAGGTCGCGCATTGGAATGCCGCGGTTAAGTTCGTTAATGGGCCAAATCGATCAAATAGTTTCGGAGTTATAGGCATTTGAAGTTTTGAAGTTATTTATTTTTTATTTCAGAAACTACCTGAGCGATTGGATTCAAACTTGGCGGTTAGGTGATTGCCATGGTGATTTGGCATTACTAACTGAATAAAAAAATATAGGTTAGAAAGACGACGTTAAAACAACATGGCCGCCACAGGCTGCCAACATCGACCCGTCCCTATTGAAAGACCCTTTATTTGCAGGTTGACGTCTGAATACTCTGAATGTCGTCAATTATTGATCCAAATGTCACTTCTTAAAAACATCATTTTGACGATTTCAGGCGAGCGAGGAGGCACCCAAAAAAGATTTTTCATAGTGTTGATCCAGAATTTCAAAGGGTAGAAAAAATAAACCCTAAAATTCAGTGCAACGTTCGCTTACTAATTCAAAAATAATTTCTAGCCATACGATTCATTGTATGTATCTGTAATTATTTTTCTTTGGAAAACTGTGAATTTCAGCAAAAAATCACGGGGCACTTTTTTGGTTCAGAATAAAAGGAAGCTAAATTGTTGACGTTAAGTCTTATCTAAGTGCCCTCTTTCCGAAAGGGTATACATTCTTAATTCGGTGCTCACCAGGAGAATGAATTCTGGATTTAGTGCTCACCAGGATAGTAGTCTATGACTATGACTCTCTGTCAAGATTTCATTGTTTTTTAGATCAGAACTAGTTGCTTAGAACGGGGTAGCAGATCGACGCTCCCCATCAAAATAATGAACAATACCCAAGTCGGTAGCATTATTCAAATAGTGAACTGATTTATGGTAAAACCAAATTTAATATGAAGTTAATACACCTGTGAAAATTTCTATGATATTTCGTAAGTAAATAAAAAAACTTCAGTGATTCTTTCAAACCGACCCATCACCTGCTGCAGACCTCGAATTCATGTTTATTCATGGATGTTAACATCAAATAGGTACACCAACTGAAATTCATTTTTAAATGTTAATCATGAATGCGCAAAAAGTTACCTTACACGATGAATTTCAGGGGTGACTTTTATAGCCCTCAAAATATTACAGCAGGACTAAAAAAATATCTTTGAGTGCCTCCTCGCTCGCCTAAAATGTCTACCTAGGTTTTTGTTAAAATACATATTTGTTTTCGAGAAAAAAATTGCTTTTTTGTTGACATCTTCAAGAGTCTGTATCTAAGCAGGGGCTACTCAATAAAAAAAATTTCTTTATGAAGGACCCGCCTTATTTTTTGACAAGGACTGACCTCTTAATATTTTTCGCAACAACTGCGGCTATCTAAATGAAATAATTCAATATCAGGAACATCCTATTGGACTAGGAAGGGCCGTAGGATTTCTCAAAAATCATAAGCGTTTAATTACTTCCGATGAAAAAAATTATACGGTTGGTGTGCCGTTCACGTTGAAAACAGTGTTCGACAGAAAAATCGGTAAACGTGTAGTTTCGACAAGTTGAAATCAAAACAAAATGTGCGCATGCACCAACAGTGTCATTTAGGGATCATCGTTGCCAAATTGTACGGAAGCCTCATATCAGACTTGACTGATAGTAGCCCGATTCGTCGGGGATGGTTTATTCCGATTTGAAAATACATAAAATGATGTAATGAATCTGTCGTTGGTTAGATTAGTTTAGTTTAATTCGGGACATTGCCAGTGCAAAAAAGAAGAATTTAAATTAGGAATGAAGAACTTGAATTTGGTCTTCTGTTTAGTTTAGATCCTAGGTACGGTTAGTTTAATTCAGTTCCAATCCAAATAAAAAAAAAGGATTGCAGCCGTGAAAACTATCGAAAAATATAAATCACTGTTTCAAAAAATATTGCAGAAAGACCCATATTTACTCATTCGAACATATTCATTCCTATTACGTTTCCTTCTCATCTTACATTTTATACAATTTATAATGAAGAAACATAATTTGAAATTAAAACAGTTGAGAGATTTAATACCTTTTCTTGCTAGATGGTCAATATAGTTGACCAGTTGAAGGTCAGGTTATTGGAATAAAAAACCAGCAAATAACGCCACCTTGTTTCGATTTTATTCAGAAATCTTTTTCAGGGCTCTAAATGTGATACAAAAATTTTACTACGATACACAAGAAAATAACTGAGGAGACGAAAGGTTAATACACTAAGCAATTATACAAACAAAGAGTAGTTTACAATTAACAAGTAATTGTTAAATTTAAGCATTGAAAGAAGCATGGAAAGAAATATGAAAACAAAACCAAAATATATTTGACTATTATCAAATGAGGAAAAGAACGGTTTTATCAAATAGATTTCGGGAGTAACTTACAATTTAATCATGGTTTTAATGCCAGAAACATGAAAGATTTTTAATCAATAAACCTCAGACAAATTCATACGAGAAATGATCGGGCGAATTTGACAATAAAATAGAATAGTTCTTATTCTAAATATGTTGTACACATACATCTCCAAAAAAAATTATAGCTGGCTTTCGATCTCGAAATATTCAACTAACTGTAGCATATGTTAGTTCCCTCTACAATTCAACTAAATTCCTGTCAAACCCGTTGGGCCATGTTTTCGATAAAGATGATAAATATATGAAGAACTCTTCAAAATTCATAGATCATATAAAGGACATACCTAAGCCTTTTCGATGGCTATGTTTTAGTTGCTTTGGATGTGACATCTCTACATACGAATATACCTATTGATTTTGCTATAGTCTTGATAGGAGAAAAGTGGAAGCCAATCGAACCACATTCAACTCTTACAGTTCAAGAATTTCCACAACATTTCAATTTTCGTGTTGAAAACCGCTCATTCATATACAAACAACAAATATTATACGCAAATTTTCGGACTGGAAATGGGTCACTGTCTGGCATCTGTAGAAGCTGATATTGTTATGGTTGAGTTTCAAAAAATTGTTCTGAGTAGACTCTACTTTGGCACACAATTTTTTAAGAGATACGTAGATGATATATGCACGTTTATACCTGCTGATAACTTATAGAGACCATCACTTGGTTTTACAGCGTCCAACCTCGATTAAAATTTACCATTGAACAAAAGATTATACGTCTTGACCTATACGTGAAGGGTTTATCAGAGCAGATAAATAGGAAACTATCACCATTGAATGTCAACATTGCTTTTCGTTCTAACCACACCATCAGAATACTTTTCACGCGGATAAAGAATGCTACTCCAAAAGAACTTTTAAGTAATGTAGTATACAGGTTTGGTTGCAGTCAACATATAGGTATAGGACAAACGAGTCGATATCTTTAAGATATAGTCTCCGAACACAAAAGAGATGCTCTCAATATACTAAACCTTCAAAATAGAAAATATCACCGCTCAAGCAGAACATGTATCGCATTCATTCAATTTCAACATCGTATCAATCGAAATATTGGGAGATCAAAAGGTTTTGAAGAACGCTTGCTGCATGAAATGATTTCAATTAAACAAGATGAAAAATTCATTACCAAAAGAACAGATATCGAGAAATACAGCCTATTATTATCTCATAAATAAAATCAAAGATAACACTTGAATGTCTTGAGATCGAACGCCAACCATGTTTTGTCACGGAGATATCACATATTTAGAACAACAATTATACAATTGTATTGCCCAAATTCCCGATTGTTTCTGGTATGATGTAGTGTGAGGTGTATTTATTCAAGATCTTTCATGTTTTTGATATTAAAACCACGAACAGATTCTGAGTTACTCCCGAATTCTATCTGATAAAAAGTTTTGTTCCTCATTCAATAATAATCAAGTTTATTCTGGTTTTGTTTTTATCTTTCTTTCCATCCTCCTCACATTGCTCGATTTCGACTATGTCTCTGTGTTTTTATAATTGCTTATTGCATGATCCTTTTGTCTCCTTCGAAACTGAACGTTTACGGAAGAATTTATGCAGAATCAGATGATGGTTACGACAAATTGATATTCAAGAGCGTTTCATCAGACCTGGAACTAGAAACCGGAATTTTTCAGTCCTGGTCTCTACTATTTCGGTATGGTTCATACGAACAGTAAATAAAATAGAAGCGAAAAAGTTGAATGTTTCACGAGCTATCGCCATCAAACGGTTCTGCCAAAATCGATGAATCACCCTGTGTCTCAGAAACGAATTGTCTTAGCCCATATTTAATTGTTGTTCTGGATTCCCATGTTACCATCTCACCATCAAACGATGTACAGATACTCGCGGACCACCCTGAATATAACTCAGAATTCACATTATCTATTTAGGTAAGCTATATTCCACATACATGACGAACCCAATGTCTTAACCTATCAATGTTAACCATTGCTTCCAAATACGTCGTTCAAATACCTCACTATCCATCAAAACAACCAGTAATTAGTATTGATCGTTCTTAATCGTGATGCCACATGAATTAATGAGAACATTCGTCGAATACAACATTGAGTGTCGGGGATTGATGAACAACAAATCATAGATTGGATCCACATAGTCCTCCGATTGCATTGGCGGGTTTTGCTCCAGTTACGAACGATTTACTCCCATGGAGAATACGAGGCATATTGGGAGATTGCTCCCTACAAGGAATCTATATTGTTTTGATCCTGACGTTTGTTTGATCGGATATCGAGCCCAAACTACAAAATCGATAATAATGAAAATTTCCTTATTCACAAGTTCACAATCAGTCTTAATTGTTTTTAGGCAAATTCGTTATTGCATTCCTTTCACATTTTAGATTCTTAATGAAAAGTGTCATCACTATATTTAATTTTTTTTGCCGCAATATATATAAGGAAGGGTTAACACCTCAAGGTTAGAGTATTTTCACAGAATAATGAATCTGTCAGTTCCGTTGATAGGCCTATTATACTATCCAATCTCCAGGGCCCGGCAGGCAGCGAGCATGTAGTGTAATAAGGAATCGGCAGCTAGGTTCCTGATCTAGGGCGATCCAGTGGACCCAATCTGCCGGACCCGTCATACCGTGCAGTGTAATAAGCGCTAGGGAGTTAGGGAGCTCAGTCACATAGCAACGCTGAGAGCGTACAATACACATCAGCGTGTCATGAGCCTGAATGCGTAATTCCGTAAGATGTCGTGCTCAACACAAAAAGCAATCTTACTCAATATTATAGAAATATACAGGGAAATGCCGTATCTGTGGAAAACCACAAAGAATATGTCAATAAAGACTTGAGGAATGATGGCTATAAGGTGCTATTAGAAATCTTAGAAAATATACAAAAACTTCGATGAAACAGCAAAAGTCTAGGTTATAATGTTTGATAAGAGAGTTTGAGATATCAAAGAACTAAATCTCAAATCTTGATACGACTCTCCAGAGCCTAGAAATCTCAATGTGACAACCAGTTTTTGCTGTGGACTTACGCTTTCTCTTAAAATAGTATTAGGTACCTTTTTTTATTAACGGAGCTGCTAAGTTGAGTAGCTCTTCAAATTGGTCTGTTCCTAGTCTCATGTAGTTCCATGAATCTGTTTGGTCCAAACAACGAAGTATTTGCATATTTGAAAGTTTTTCTCTGAGGAGCAAATATCGTTTCACCCATATTCCCCTCTACTTCCGTTTGGTGGATTTCGAGGTACTGACCGCCTAACTCACCAATAATGCAACTTTTTGTCTATTCGAAAATTTCGGGGACATAACGATTGGATATTTGTAAATGTTCCCACGTGGACGTTCAGATGACGTAAGTCAGACCGGTATCTAGGGTAGTGTAATAAGCGACACCCTACCCGGCATACCGAGCCCTAGAATTTGGATAGTGTAATAGGCCTTTTAATATAACATCATCATTAGGGCTCCAAAACAAAACAACGCAAGATGAGTGAAATAACAGAGGTAAAAAATAATTAAAACAGCAATATAGCAACGTAGACAGGTGTTTCACAAGCAACTCAGACGTACACATGGACCTAGACTCTTCAATGTATCCATGAAAGCATCTTCCAGGATTTCTCAACACAAAAATGACTTTACTCACGACAGCTACAGGAAACATTAATTCATTTCATTATACTCTTTTTGCGCGCTTGTCTCAGCGAGCACCATTGTTAAAAGGTAGTTTTTGAAAAGATTAAGCCGGCTCATTGGTTAGAGACACGAACACTCGGTCAATTGGTGGGGATCGTACACAAGAAGCATGAAAAGTTAATTTATCAAAAACTTTGCGCTTGATTCGACTGAAATTTTGCATGCAAAAATGGATATTGATGCTCCGAGAGCTTGTGCCAAGTTTGATGAAAATATCTGGGAAGATATTGTAAATGTCGGTTAAAGGATATTTTATAGTGGTTCTTCCTCAGACATTGGGAGTGAGAACCGAAACCAAACAAAAAATAACTTGATATTTGCCTATTTGAACAATTTTGTAGGACCAATATCAACTGAAATATCTTTTGAGTGAAATATAAACAATCACCCTGTACTCTAGGATGATTCCTCGAGATTTCACTACCAAAATACCAAAAAAACACCGTCACAAATCAAAATAGCCAGTGTTTTCCCTCGAAATCACATATTCACCTGTTTATTCAGTACACTCAAGGTGTAAAATATTGCACTGTTTCGTGCGTAACGAACTCAACCGAGATATTTGGAGTTCAAACCTAATATGATAACTTCGAGATTTCAGGTTTTTTCCTTCGAAAAATAGAGCACATATGGATGGACGGACAGACGGATAGAGGGCCAGACGGATTGACGGACAGACAGAATTCAATTTGTCCATGGAATCTTTTTCAGGGAGCCGAACCCAATCGTTCGAGACCATTTTCGGCTGAAGAGTCGAAAATTACTGAGATTGTGACGAAAGGATAACGCGATGTGTCCCAGAACTAGCACATAAAAATGTTAACCATACATATCATTAAAAAACTTATAATCATTGGAAGTGAAACATAGTGATAAAAATACAAAATTGACGTTTACATTTTCCTTACTCTTTATTTCCTGAACAAGTAAAAACGAAATCTGATTCCGATCTAACAGAAAGTAAACTCTTTTCGGATGAAGCATACATTCGAGGTTTAAACAGGAACACGCCGAATTTTTTCATCGACCTTTGCAGTCGAAGAATTGAATCAACAAAAGAAGATCAAGGTCCGTGTCATCCTAATTAAAAACGAACTGATGATGTCGGCATTCAGAAAGGACGAATCAAAATGGAAAATATCGATGTGAGAGCGTATAGACATGAAGTGACGGCTTTGAAATTAATATTTTTAATAATCGATTCGGGTTCAATCGTCCGGCGACGTGTATCCATTGTTGGAGGAATTAATAATTGGTTTGGATCACAATGCTATTTGTGATGGTTGCGATGAGACTTGTTTAATGCATTTTAATTATTATCGACATCGATTTTTACACGGTTTTTTTGGACCTTCATGCCGAAAATTAATGCTACGATATTATTTTTATGTATACAAAAGACTCTTGATTCATGCTAATCCAGATCAAATTAGAACATGGTGTACTGATTTGCACTTATACACTGAGTGTTTTTATGGCTTTTTATACAGCATGCCATCGTGATTCTTGGGACAAGAATATTCCAAGTTCTCAGTAAATTGTGAACTGGTTTCATATGATTCTTCATAACTGTAATTCCTTTCAGAATTCCACTTTCCTTTCGAAAATGGCCGGTCGGACCAAATTGAATTCCAGATTGAATTCATCAGAAGTGATAATAACTAATCATCTAATACCATTTTGGCTCAAAAATTAAAATTATGGACGTAACGTTTCTGCTCCCCAGAACGAGCGCCTGAAAATAGAGCTAAGTCGTATGAGGCGCCGTTCTGTAGGCCCATTTTGGCTGAAACTTCAAGGTGGCATTTTTCATTGAAGGGCGATCCGATCTATGTTTTTGGAAATATCGGGAAACTGAAATTTTGAAAGGGTATGTCTGCGGAATAATTCGATAGTTTTTACTAATTCGGCATTCGTAATTAAATTTCAAACTTACTCTACAATTATTAAGCTACTGAGTAGATTCTTCCGGAAGTTATTCTGTTCACTATCAGTAGTTAGGCCGGCTATAAGCACATTAACTTTAGGAAAAATCGAATATATTTGTAGAGTAGGTTTTCAGTTTAATTAAGAAGGTCGAAGGCTTGAATGGGTTGAATTCGTCAATTATTCTTCAGATAGTTATACCCATTCAAAATTTTGTTTCGAATTGCAATCTAGTACTTGTTCGAAAAGTATAGCTTGAGGTTAATGCAGAATTTCGTGAGGATCATATGAAAAACATCTGCGTTTGGCATGGTCAATACTTGTATAGATGACCGCATTGGCAACGGAACAAGCGCGTAAAAGCTCCTGACCTCACGTCAGTGCTTTCCTAGTTCTTTTTAATCCATAAAGACCATTTTTGGCTCAAAAATTGCCAGCGATACTGGGCAAAGCAGTAACTCTTTTGTTCACTAGAACAAGCGCGAAATGAAAGAATATGCTCAATATGTTCCATTGAATGAAATGAATATCTGATCGAGTTGAAAAGTTGTTAAATATTGACTTCAATCACAAGACGAATATCCGGTCAAGCTGAAATTTGAAACACTGTTGTTAAGTAGTGACGATTTCTATAAACTACTCATGCGCTACTGGGAAGAACCTATAAAACTTCCTGGGAATCGCCTCATGAAGCATATGTAGAGCGTGAACCGACGCCGCTATCCCGGATAATGTGACAGTAGGATCCTTTAAATGCTTCGACTTTTCACCAGTAGATGCCAAAAACGGTCGATGTAAAGGAATATTCTATGCATTTTATGTTCCGGAAAATTCGAAGAATGCATATCTGTTTGGACTAAATCCGAGTCTTCGAGTTTTCGCTGTCGATAAGAGTAAAATTTTAAAGGAATCGGAGATATGCTTTTTGAAATATATGAATTTCTAAAGTGAATTATCTGAATTTTTCTATTGATTTGTTCCTCAGGAAAATCAGGAAATCTGATTGGGCTGATATAAAGTAATCGGTTATGAAGAGGCGGTTTGGAGATTTCAGTAAAATTTAAATGAAATAGGAAAATTTTCGGGAAAAATTTTTTTTTTCAAATTTTTCTATCGATAATTCTTTAAATTGCTACTACATCTGCCAACAAAGTCACATTTCGATCAGATGAATATTTTTTGAGTTATTGAAAAATCAAAATTTCGAATTACTGTAGCACAAGAACCATTCTGCAGATTCGGCCCATTAACGAACCTGAACGAGACATTCAAGATCTTAACCTAACCTAAGAATTTCAAGACCTTTCGTTCGAGAGTTATCGCACACACGGACGGCCGGCCGGTCCGACAGTATCAATTTTGACCACAGACCCTTCATCAGTGAGTCCAACCTAGTCGTTTGAGACCAATTTTGGCTCAAAGTTCAAAAATTACAGACATCCTAATAAACTCATAACGCGCTGTTCCCCAAAACGAGCGCGTAAAAATGATAGATATGGCAGAATAAGTTTTGAAAATACTTTTCAATTTAGACAGAATAATGATAACACAATAAATTCATGGTACTTCACAATCAATGAATTCAAATAAAATCAGGAAACTAGAACAATGTGAACTAGTACTCAATATAACAATGAGGTTAACAAAATATAAGAGCACTTATGAATATAGAGGTGAAGTTCATCAGCATGCCACCAGGTTAGTGACAAATATACATTTGCCGAATGTAAGAACAGATAAAGATATTAACAATCTTATTCAAGCTAATGCAAGTCAACAATTTTTTACCCAAACATGTCAATAATATACAAAGAAATGATAAATTTATTGAGGAGATAAAATCTTACTTGGGCCTGTTTATTGCCTTATGATTGTGAAATTTGTTTGGAGTTGTAGTTTCTCGATGATGAACGTTTGTTTGACTATTACCAAGCGAGTATACGTAACATCCGTCTCAGCTCAGTCAATTTCAATAATCAATAACAAATCTAAATACCATTTGACGAAAAAATGCATGGTTGTGCAGCAGTGCATTGCAGCACTTCTTCTGCAAAGGTGTTCCTTATGGAATGTTTCCAACAGATTTTGAGAAAAGAAGGCAGTGGTAAATCAAAATTAGGAGAAATACATGGGGCCCCACAATCAATTCATATTTATGTGAATTAGATTTGAAAAAAAATTATTCCAGGTTATATCAACAAAGTAATTCAATTGTAGGTGCTGATGATATGTGGGAGAAATGTCATTTGTGAAGAACAAGCCATCATAAAAATCCCTTAATCGGAGAGAAGTGACAATAGGTCTCTTGCATGAAATGTTTTATCATTGGAATCAAATATTCTATCCGTAAGACAACTGAAAAACTCTAACCGCCATCAAAAATTTCAATTTTCAAAGTATGGGGAAATATCCCCCTCGTATAATAACGGGTGACGTAGAGGCGATCTGACGCGTTTCTCCCGCTTCGACCTTGAGTCCTGATTTGGCCATTTTTAATACTGAATTATTCAAAATTTCTGAATTGTTGAAGTGTGTGATAGCATACATTATGATTTTGTAACGATATAGAATGAGAAAAACATAAAAATATGATAATTCCTGTTACATGCAAGAGACCTATTCCAAAGGAAATCAAACCTCTCAAAGTAAGTCATCTTCATAGGATTTTTTTTAAACCATATTTGAATTTTTTTTATGATATGGGTTATTCAATGAAAAAGTTTTACTTATGAGTATAAGTTATATAAAATGTATCAAAATATCACATAAATCACTTCTGTTGTACCGAAATACCAAGTGAGTACCATAAAATTCTTTCAGAAAAACCTACAAGTACAATCAATAGAAGCCCTGAATGTACCCAATATTTCTACGAACCACTGTGTGTATCAGTCCCATCCACGTCAAATTCTGATTCAGCTAATTCTTCGTCAACATTCATGACAATTCACCAAAAGATTCTGATGGTGCTAAAAATGACTCAACTCTACTCAAGTATTTATAAGAAGCTTCATAACAAGCAGAGGCTAAGGGCTAATAAATTCAAAAGCCTTCTCAGAAATTGTAGAATGAAACTCAAAACTATTGTTGAACAAGGAAAAATGGCATCACAGCCGGATGAATCTTCGAAGCATTTAGGGGAAGACGTTAAGAAAAGTCGACTAAATTCATGAAGTGGTCAAACTTAGTAAAACAGTGGCTGGACACTCATTGTAAGAGACGTCTTCCCTAGATCCTTTTTTCAGATTTTTCATCGACTTAGTGTTAGTTGTTTTATATTTTCCACATGTTTTTGTTTTGCAATTGTGAAAGTGGATTGAACCAAAGCGAACTCTGTATATTCAATTTTGAGCTTTCCTGAATTCATTGATATTCTTATTCTTTCGCATGTGTCTTCCTGTGGGTTCCGATGCAAATGTACTCCATAGATATACTATTAATTTCACAATACGTTATTTCAAAAAAACCAATTCAGCGATATCTGATGAGTATATTCTATAGAATGAATGCTGAATTTTTTCTGGTGGTAAGATTCTGCATAAGTTTACTTGTTGGCATTAAAATTTCCATCGTTTATTTCAAGTTATTCAATAATTTCAGATGACCATAGAACCAAAACCATTTTTGGATTATGAACACAACCGGGATGTTCAAGCTCCAAATTTATCCTGCAATTCTTTAGACTTTTCCTTCGATAGTTACGGCACATAAGGTCGAATGGAATGAGAAACTCGAATTTGACCTCGGAGTCTTTATCAGAGAGTCCAACCTAGTCGTTTCAGGTCCTTTTCAGTTCCGATTCGATGAGAAATCTGATCAAAATGATGAAGCTCTTGATCCACAGAACGCCAGTACGTTGAAAAATAGTATCGAAGAAATAATGGGAAACCTATACTGAGATATATAGTATTCCATTGAAGGATGATGAAATTACATGGTAGAGTCGATGAAGGATTCGTTAATGATGCTTAGAATCAACAATTTCTTTTGTTGTTAGGAATCTGGTCAACACTCCAATCCATGTCGTCCACCCATAAAGGAAGAAATTTCACTGATCAGGTCAGGTGAATTCGAGTCACACAATTGGATTGATGGCATGACAAATCGATAATTAACACATACCAAAGATACATATCGACGATTCGTTTTGGCAGTTGAATGAATTTTCTTGATTTCTGTAACCAATCAACGTTGTTAATTGCATTCGGCGCCATCGGTAGCACCCTGACGAATTATCAAATTACTGATCGATGGAATCGACAAAAAGAAACCATCACTTTGGAATGAGTGACTGTTATAATCTATCCATTTCCATCTGCAGACCATTCAGGATCGTACTTGCCTTGTGAAACCGCACCAATATTCAATAACTCTGACGATGAACTTTTGGGATCGAGCAGTGATCGAAATAGTAGACTACAAAAATCGAATTGAAAATTTATATGAGAAATATCTGATGGAATGCTGAAATTCTTAAGTGTTCATATACTTCATTGTTTCGGTATTTACTTGACGAACAATCATCTTGAATTTGGAAAAATTCCAGAAAAGCACTGACGTGAGGTCTACAGCTTTTACGCACTTCTTCGAATTTGTTGCTAAAGTGGTCACTAATGCACATATTGACCCCGCCAAACACAGCTTTACATCCTGATATACAGATTTCACGATATTCTCTTCATATGGGCCCTTTTGGAGTTCTACTAGAACCTTCAAGCTGTCATTATTCAATCGGATACTAGATTTTATTCTGATCCGATCGGTATTTTGCAAATTTCAGAAAATAAAAACTGAGTGTACGAAACCTACGCTAGGAATATCGAGTCTCCAAGTCGTTCCTTAAGGAAATTATTATGTTTAAGCCTGGCCTAACCGCCTATCTCATAATAACTAGCAAAAAAATCTACTTAGAAAATTGATAATTGTGGAAGAAGTTTGGACCTTAATAACAAAGGGCGAATTAGTGAATGGGTAAAATCAACCCAATGATATATCCATTTAAAAATTTATTTTCGAAATATTTCCTTAGATTCAGATTGGATCAAGTCGAAATTGAGTACTTGATTGAAAAACTACACCTTGAAACATGCAGAATTTCTTGAGGAACCTAGAATTAGAATACCGCAAAATTTAAAATATTTGAAAACCAAATTTCTAATTTTTGTTTTTTGAACCGTCCTAATGGAACAATCATCAAGAAATTTCGCGCAATTTCGCGTCAGTATTTGCCTGTGACCATTTTTGAGTTATTCCGAGGAAACTAAGCACAAAATATGACATATTCTTGTCCCAATTTTCCCGAAAGTAAATATTTGATTAAACTGGAATTCAACACTATGTTGTTGAATAGTGAGCCTAACGTCTGTGCCAAACTTCATTGCAGGCTGATGAATGTTTTTTGAAAAACAATATTTTTCAACAAATCTGGAAAATTCTAGAAATTCTGCCTAAACTTTCGTGCTACGTTTTTTCATTCGAGTACTAGATTTCAATGAGAATGAAATTTCAATGGGTACATCTACGGAATCATAGGGCGGATTTTACCGATTTACAAATTCAATTTTCGTAATTAAGCCCCAAACCTACTCCACAATTATCCAGTTTCTAAGTCGTTCCTTTTGGATTTATTTACGAATACAGTTGGCCTAATAGCCGACCGGACAGAATAGATTTTGACACACTTTCATCAACATCATGTTGAACTTAGTCGTTTAAGACATTCGGACAAAACGGTAACTCTCTGTTCCCCAGAAATTACCATACATACTTGAATAAATCACCATTACTCAATCTATTTAGTTGAAAGGCAGGAACTCCCCAACAAGTCGAAATACCTTTTACCTCCTCCATCCACATACCTTAATATTTGAGAAAATTTTTTCTAATTGTACGAGTTGTTGTTATAGATACTCACCTGAAGGAGTCATGGTATGACGAAACAGGGAAAATTACATCAAGTTAGCAAAAATTAAAAAGTTCCATTCCATTCCATTTTTAAGATTAGGAATCATTGTATTCGTTCAGACTTATTTACAATTAATTTTCGCTTGTTCAATCGATTGAGAGCATCATCATTCTGTCCAAATCAGTATCTGATATTTTCGAATTTTTAACTCCTACAATCGCTTCAAACGACTCACTGATGAAGAATTTGTGGTAAAATTCTGAAAATATTTAGGGCATCGGCGGGGTCCGCATGCCTAGGCTAAATTGATCAATTGGCAAAATCGAAATAATTGTTTTGGAATTATACCTATTTGAAACTTTGGGGTAATTTTCTCCATGACTCGAAAATGCCGATCTTATCAGAATAATCCTGGGTACAAAATTCAGTTCAATCAGATATGGTTTGTCAGGAAAGTAAGGAAAAAAATATTTCAGTTGGCGGAATCTTAGGGTAGATTTTACTCAGTCATGAATTCGAAGTTCGTTATCGAATTCCAAAGCTGCTGTGAAAGTTTTGAGTCTGTAGGCTTTTAAGTTGAAAAATATTTGTATTTACGATTAACCACTAGGTCCACCGAACACTATAAACTCTGAAAGAATTAACGTAGGTATTGGATATTTATATAGTAGGGTGGGACTTAATCACGATGACAGAATTCGTGAATGCATGAAATCTGACCGACGATGAGGTTTGAAGGGGAATTATGTCTATCAATACTTATGCTCCTCACGAAATTTTGCTGTTGTTATTCGCTAATGGATCTGAAAGATGTGGGTCTGGATGGAAGCAACATTCGTGGATAGCGGATCTGTATTGGAATCAACCTTCTTCAGTCACAGTTGGCAATGAGAAAACCGAAGCGGTTGAATATACTCAGAGGTGTAAAGCAGGGTTGCATTCTCTCTCCACTGTTATTCAATGCATTCAAAATACATCTTCAGAAAGGTTTTAGACGACTCAAAATTTGGCATCTTTCTTAATCGAGAGAGAATAAACAATATCCGTTACGCTGACGATACGGTCATTTTTGCAGACAGTTTGAAGTCACTATACAACAACTAATTGTAAATTAACAGCTTCCAGCCAGTAATATGGGCTAGACGTAAATATCAATAAGACAAAACTAATGGTCATCAGTAGGGGAAACATAAGTGCATGTCAACTTATCATCAACCAAAAAACCACAGATCAAGAAGGGAGCTTCACTTACCTCGGAACTAATATGAATGAACAATGCGACCAGTCACGAGAAATACGTAGTAGAATTGAGAAGGCCAGGTCTGCGTTCAATATGATGAAAAGCCACCACATAACACTAAACACCAAAATAAGACTCCTGCGTTATTATGTCTTCTCCGTCTTGTTCTATGGTGTAGAGCCGTGGACACGTACTCCCACAAGCTCGAGGCATTCGAGATGTGGTTGTATAGAAGAACTTTGAATATATCATGGAAAGAACATTCCAAGAATGCTTGGTAAGGACAAAGAATTGGTGCAAACGGTAAAAATTCGGAAATTCCAACGGACAGATAATGAGAAATGAAAGCAGATTCCATTTGTGGCACACCATATTGCAGGGAAAAGTGATGGGAAATCGAGGTGCTGGAAGGAGACGGATTTCAGGGTTGAAAAATTCAAGAACATTGTATAATGTACATAGTTGAAATAGCATGTACGATAGCCAACATCCGGAACGGATAGGAATTAGAGGAAGAAGAATGGATCTCCGTTTGATTTCTATTTGCGAATACATTAGAATATAACATGTTTAATTGATATGTGTATGTGAAATCATTGGGTTGTTATCACCCATTCAACTTTAGTCATTCATATCTAAGCCTGCCTTCCCAATTAACTCGATCGACGTTATTAGGATCATAACTAAAAATATATTTCGAAAGAAACGACTCTTTGACTCGATATTTGTAGAACAGGTTTTATATTTGATTATGTAGGCTGAATTCTTGAATCAAAAGAATAATTCTAATAATTATGAGAATTTGTATTTTCGTAATATTCACAAGAATACAATGCCACCTACATTCGAATAGAGTAATTGATTGAAAAGTGAGAGCTCCAGGTTCTTACGAATTTTATGGGGTTCATTCAATTGGATGCCAAAAAAATTCTATTCCATCAGGAAGTCAAGCTTCGTTGGTTGGAGTCTATACCTGAATGAACAGATATGGATGAACTCTGAACAGACACACAAAAGCTTCTGACTTCACGTCATAGTTTTTTCCGATTCTTGTTCATTCATGAACGTACTCTATCTAAAAATTTATGTTTTCCATTTGAAACAACTATCATTTCAGAAAATGTGAAAATCATCACCGAGATCGAAGTTTGCTTAGTCAAAATTTTTCTGCAGAATTCATTCCTGTAATTGATTTACCGAAAGAATTTTACTATTTAACCAGAAGAAATAAAAACAATGATGAGGCAAATATGAAGTTGATTATGTTGAGAATACTGAGGATTGAATTTGAATTTTTTTGGTCCCTACGTGTAAAGGCCAATTCAGATGGATATCGAATAAAATATAGGAAAAGATTCCTCATCTTAACATTCGGATTGTCGCCCGTGTTAACTGAACTCCGATTTGCACAAGACTCGTACGAAACTGCAAAATTGTAAAATAGCATTTTGTATGTTTTTTCTGGATTTTCACAATATCTGAAACAGAACTTTGAAAATCTAGAAAAGTAATGTTGTACTTCTTGAGATATTGAGGAATTTACTTAGAAATTCCAACTAACAACGACGAAGTAACGGCGGACGGACGGGCGGATGAACTAAATTTGACCACAGGTTCTTCTTCACGGTGTTTAACCCAATCTTTTAAGACCATTTTTGTCTCGGAATTAAAAAATTACAGACGATACCGCGGTGTTTCCTAGAACAAGCGCGTAAAAATAAAATGAAATTGTTTTTTTCATGGAAAATGCCCTTGCGGATTGCAGAATTGAACGTTTCGTTAAGGGAAATTCTTAGGAACACAGGTTGCCTAAGAATAGAACCGGAACAATACATATGATGAACAAAGCGAGCTGTGACGTACATAGTACAAATCTGATCCTATCATCAGACAAACGAGAAAATTTCCATAATTATCATTAACAACATCTGAAAGTCTAGTACGAAATTCAGATGAATCTTTGATTTCAATAAGCTCCGATTTGTGATTTTTGAAATTTTGTTGAACTAAATTTTGAATGGTTATATCTATAAATGGGCTGGCGGATTTTAAACATTCACGAACTCGATCGCCGCCACGAACCTGGACTATGAATACCGAGTCTCTAAATCGTTTCTACACCACAACAGTTGCATAAATAAGATTCCGAAAATTCGACAAGTTTTCGAAAAATGGAGATGAAACGACAGATGTAAATTTCACTCATTTTTGCTTCGATTACTTCCTCACGATTCCCTAAAGAATTATATCCACCTGGATGCGATAGAAAATCATAAATTTTCATCTAATATTAAACAGTGCAATAATTACTGATACAGTGGTTTGATTACATTAAGAGAAACAAGATTTGAAGTGGTATTCCTTTGAATTTTTTCTGAATATTCCAGAGATATTCCTTGAATACTCTTAATAATAATAAATATATAATCTTTCATCTTGATGAATTTCCATCCAGAATCAGCCTATTTCAATGATTGGAGCATGCGATAAAGACCTATTGCAGCAAACAACCTTGCAACTTTTATTTTGCATACTGTCGCAATTAAAAATCGAGAAGTAATTAATTCAGTGGGAAAATGCTTGTCAAAAGTTCGGTGCATCGGATAATCATGTGCCTTGGAAAGGGCATTAACCCTTGCAATTTTCACTTCTGAAGTGTCTTCTTGCTACTAATCTGTTGGAGAAGTAGAATTTCGTAAAGTATTTCGTGCAATAGGACTCTGGTTTCAGGAATCCTCAGAATATAGCAAGCAGGTGTGAAATTTCAAGCATAATCCTTCAACCATAATCACACAATTGAAACATTAGTGTAGCTCACCAGAGTAATCTACCACATCTTGTTCGATGTCTGGAAGCACTTAGGTTGTCGATGGATCCTGTGAATGCTAGAAATACGGGTAGTTCGAAGTTTAAAATATCGTTAAGCCCCGCAGAAATTAAATATAACTAGACCATCAGGAGTTGGTGCAATCTATTTCGAATTAAGTAATTCCAAAACGGTTAATATGATTATAATAATTTGAGAACTTTTGTTGCATGTGGAAGAAGATTGAGGAACGGGAAAAATGAGAAGAAATTATCTTGAGGTTATTTCTTCATACACAGTATATTATTCTGTGCGAAAAAAACCTCACGATGATTGTTATATACTAAAGACGAATCAAAATTCCGAGAAAAATCACAGTTTTCATTTGATATTCACAGATCTTCGGTTTGTGGGAAATTCATTCTAAAAATACAACATGGATTGAAAACTAACAAAGTCCTATACTTCCAGAAACTTGATTGGGGAACGAAGATTTATATGAGTAACTCAGACTTGATAATTTTCCTATTCATTAATCCCACATAATGAAATTATGCACACTCAATAGTTCACCGTTTTCCCATCTAACCGTTTTAACTTCTTTCATTCTCAATCTGCTCCCGCGGATTATTCAATTCCTGATTATCATTTGCCCATAACAAGTTACTTATTTCAAAAAGATTGAGGAGAATATATTGGATTGAGCATGAGAATTCTGAAATATGTTGATGATTGTTCGACTTCAAGTTCGATCTGAAAAGCGTGGCTTACATTCTGTACCATTTTCATGTATTCACTGTTATGGGGTCACGGACATATTTTTTCGTCGATAATTATTATAAAGGGTGTTCGTTTACCAGTGTAACAATGATGCCGTGAGGATGAAAGACATTTGGAAAGTAGTGTTTGGGATCGTTTCAAAATTCTTGCTATCTAATGCTGACGCGTTAACCGAAAATTGAAGACTGTCCCCTTAATTCTGAAATATTCAACTCATTTGGAGGATGTCAGATGGGACTATAGTTCTTTATGAGATTAAATACCTACATGGAAAATTGTTGTCGTTATTATAGTCGGGCGTTAGGCGCAGAGTCGGATCTAGGGCGTGGCGAGGGAGGCATTTACCACGGGCGCCAACCAACTAGGGGCGCAAAATTATGATTTTTTTTTCTTGAAATGATGTTTTTTCACTTCAACGTCCATTCATATTTTAGAGCGGTGCTATAGTGCATGCACCTGTTGTACAATATGCGGCGAGGAGTAGTTACCAATAAATTAACAGATGATAAATTTAGACTTGTCGGTCGCCCTACGATTCCCGATCGCGTCCAGATATTTGTTATTCGAATACTGAAGATCTCAATTAGCGGCAAGTTCAGAGGGAGTTTAATGGTTCGAGCTAGCGGCGGTCGGTTTCTTGACGGCATGACAAAGAGATTCAGACCGTCCACATTATTCGCCGAATCGTTCATCACACCGGCTTCGATAAGGGTAATGTATTTCGAAGACGTT
This sequence comes from Myrrha octodecimguttata, assembly GCA_958510865.1. Classification (NCBI taxonomy): domain Eukaryota; kingdom Metazoa; phylum Arthropoda; class Insecta; order Coleoptera; family Coccinellidae; genus Myrrha; species Myrrha octodecimguttata. The sequence goes on along the minus strand of OY294058.1, from coordinate 17,231,990 downwards.
TACGACCGATAGGCTTGATGAAATCATCCCAGTCTTATCAATACTACTTTTTTTCTCGCATGTGGGGTACTTCCATGCAGGGGCGCAGTTGATGACATCAATAAGAAAAATAGGAACCAGGAACTTATCATTATATTTTATATTATGTGCAATATCGCAAATAACGTGATCGTGCAAGCGGCCGGGAAATTATTCGTGCTGGAAAAAGTTAAAAAATTTCAATCAGGTATGTTGGAATAATTCAATTTTGAGTTGAGGATTTTTGGGCGCTCGGTCAAATTATATTCTGTCCGTGCACACGAGAGTGCATTTTCGAGAGATATAACTTAGAGACTGCAAAATGTATAAGGTTATGTTTGGGTTGGGAATATGTCGGCGATATTATCGTTCGAATTTTATTCGCGAGATCCCAAAGTAAACCGATTCAATTGAAATTGCGTTGTACCATAATTACACGAGTTTTCATATGTTTAAGAAGAAGATACAGAAAAAATCAAAATGTTGAGAAGAATACGATAAATTTATCGTATCTCTAGTGTTTTATTCATCAGCTTCTTAGCTATGGGTACTACAGAAAGAGGACCAAATGTCGATCCAATGAGTAGTATGATTCTTGAGATTCACTGAAACATGAAACCTTTTTCTGTCCTCCTGACATTTGTCTAGCATTGAGACAATTCAGATATGAATATAAACGAGCGCGCAAAACATTCCGATTCGACGTCCATGCATTTTCAGAATCTTATATAATTTTAGGTTGATATAACCAACTGAAATGCCGCCCAAGAAACTATCAGGATCGCAATCTCGGAAGTTCAGGGATAAAAAATTATTAGACCTAAAAAAAATCCTAGTAATATCTCAAGCTACTTTAAGAACGATGCGGGTATTGTGTCGACAAAAAGTGGTTCCAGTAGCGAAGCCCATCATGTAGCGGAATTTCCGCACTTCTTCAAATGCCGAGCCTATCATAAGAAAGTATTCCATTTCGGATAATTCGGACAAGGAAAATTCTTTTGACGAGGAATCAGGACTTACTGAGGTTAAACCTGAACCAGTTGATTCTAATGACCCCACATCATGGCGAATTATAAAAAGTAATCTCAAAATGTTCGTTACGACCTTTGTTGGCATGTGTGTTCTCTAATGTATTTCAGTTTTTCATTTACACTTTCATTTATTGTTTTTTTGAAGCTTTGAATGCTTATATATTATTTTGAGAATGGATTATTCTATTCGCTTCCTTTTTATTTTCTTCATACCCTCATCGTATATTAATACGTTTGTGAGTTCTCTTCAGTACCATATAAGATACATGGGAGATTATAGTAATTTCTATACACATATTGTTTGATATACCTAAGAATCTAATGCTCGTTCTCATAAGAATATAATGATGGTATAATATCTTAGGAATAGAATAAATACTATCATTCATGAAAAGTATGTAGTCATTAAAAAAAAATTTGGAAGGGGCGCATTTCGATATCTTGCCACGGGCGCTGAAATCCTGGATCCGGCTCTGGTTAGGCGCACAATATATTCTATATTCCGAAAGAATCGACTGAGAAACTTTATATTGGTCTTCTTGGCACTTAACTACTGAGGAATTACCCGTTATGGGTAAAATACACCGAATGATCTCGATGTTTTATGCCAAATCTCATGAGGATCATATTATAAGAAGTCCAGGCTCTGTTTGCAGGATCATTAACTGAATGGTTGAAAACTCTTCCTACGAATTTGAAATCATGTAAAAGCTTCTGAGATGACATCAGTGCTTCACTTCACAAGTATTTTTCTTCTTTCGTGTACAATTCCGAATCTAATACCCACGATGTATCTGAATGGCACCGAAAAAATTTAAGAGGTGATTCTGTGATGAAAGTTAAGGGAGGTATTCGGTAAAACATTTTTGAAAAAACCTCCCCCCGGAAAAGTTACACCCCTCTGAAGATTACCAAGAAAATTGTTTTTTTTTTAAATTTTCTCTGTATATTAAGCTAAAAACCCGAAACTTGACAAATATTAGTTGTCAATAAAACTACACATTTTGGAATTTTTTTCAATCCTGAAGTATGCATGGAAATGGTTCAAATATTCGACCCCTAAGATATTTTACTTACAACTTTTTTTTGGATGGAAATTTTCCATTAAAAAGCCATGGCTTGAAAGCCCAATTCATTCACCAACTTTTTTATAGTAACGAGTTTTTTCGAAAACTTAATCATTTACGAGAAAAACATAACTCATGCAAACATAGCATTTTATTGATTAACATCCAACCAAATTATGATTCTACTAGGGTAAGATTTTACATAAAAATAATAGCGAACAATTTACAAAACAATATAATTTAATGTTGAAGATGACGGCCTTCAGCTTCAATACAAGCATTTACTCTTGTCCTATGCGATGAAATATGACTGTTGAATTTCTCGTTCGTTTCACACCCTGCTACAATGGGTTTCGCAGATCATCTATATTTTTTTCTCGTAGATGCTCAAGTTCTACGAAAAACTTGTAAAGGTGAAAAAGTAAGTGAATGAATTGGGTTTTCATATTTTCGTGCCAAAAAAAAGGTATAAGAAAAAAATATCTTAGTGGTTGAATATTTCAATCCCTTCTAAGCATACTTTATGGTTGAAAAAATTCGAAAATGTGTAGTTTTATTGACAAATATTATTGACCAAATTTCGTATCTTAAGCTTAATATACAGGGAAAATAAAAAAGAGAAAAATTTTTTTCTTAATCTTCAAAGGGGGTAAGGTTTTTCAAGAAATTTTTACCAAATACCTACCCTTATTTTCATCTCAGAATCACGCCTTATATTATTTCGGTGTTATTCAGTATAAGGTATAAAAGGTATCAATGGAAAAACTAACAAAATTTCTCACTCACTGTGTCCACAGTATCAAACCCTTGATTAATATTTCGGAAAATCTCCAATGTTCTCGACGATATTAATCTGAAGAGGATTCTATTTGATGAAGAAGTCGCATACACCTCAGGGCAGACTTCTAACTCGGCTATCCGTCTATGTTTTTTTTTGGATCGATCGTATCGATAATAGTGGTTTCAGATCGAATAATATATAATTAAGCTTTTAAAGTTTAGGACCATTCACCTACTTTTATTCGAATTAGTATTCCACATCTGTGATGGAATGGAAACAGATAAGGGTTTGATCGTTAGCCAGTGTCGTACTATTTCATTTTTACTATTCAGGTAATACAGGTAGAATTTATTTCAGGAAGAAACGGTAATGAGTTATACACAGTATTTGGAAAACTTATGAAATATCGAACCTGGCGTTTTAAAAAAGTTTAAAATTTTCCAAATAAAAATATCATGTCTATCGAGAAAATTGGAGCATCGATATATCATTTAACTTCGGCATTTGTGTACCACGTCTTCGAAATGAAATGAAACGTACAACCAATGTACACGATTTTCCGATAAAAGGTAGTAAAATTCCAGCATTGAATTATAACTTTTCTGTTTGTATAACTTCAACATGATATCCTAAAAAAATATGGCACATTCGTTAGCAATCGGCGATCAGGCGCGCGCCTTAGGGCCGATCTTTTAACAATCACTTTCTTGGGAAACAACTTATTGACGTGGATTGATGTGGAGCAAGTATAATTGCCTAATAGTAAAATTTCATTTCTCAATTTCGCAGAAATATCGGTTTTGAAGAATCTGATAAATATTTCCTGAAATTTGAAATTATATAAAATTTATATTTTTATTTTCTTATGATGAAAGTCTTTCTTGGAATTCTTCTCGTCAGCATTTCTCAATCATTCAGTTGGTTTAAATTCGATAAGAACTGTTTCCACTGAAATAATTTTTTTCAAAAAGTCGGCATTTTTGTTATTTTCCTTATGATACGAATATGGCAAAATTCTGCTTGTTGGTATTCTACAATTAATTATCAAATTTTAATTCTGAAGGATCAGTATTTTTTTGGATTACGATGGAAATGAGGACAGAACTTTCAATGATTCAACACTGTAACTGATAAGCAAATTGCACTCATTATAACGAACTTAACCGGTATATTCAGCCAGCGTAGTTACCCTGAGAATCTAAAGACCGTGAATATTTTTCGTTGGTAGTCCAGTGTTTGGGACCAGACGGTCGGACATCCAGAAGGAGATAATTGAATTTGACCACGGATTCTTCATCGATGAGCCCAACTCAGTAGTTTTCCATCACTTTCAGTTAAGAATTACAGACATTTGGGCAGAATTATTATGCCCCCGAGTAAAAATAATATGTCATGATATGGAAACCAGAGTTCATCTTCTGAATATGTCGAAAATAAATTTTCGATAATTCACCTGCCCTTGGGAAACATACTGGTTCCTTATCTGGATGAAGATTTCATCTCAGTTCAGGTTTCAATAACCCAAATTATCTCATTTAATGCAAAATATATCTTAGCCACTTAACCACAATAATCTTGTCCATCCCCAATAATCGATGTGCGCGATTTGACTCGATCCCATAACTACGCCTCTGGCAATACAGAGCTGTTGGAATTGAACGCTCTTTCATCTTTTTCCTAACCCATCTGAAGACGAATACATAAACTGGGACTTGATTGAGGAGTAACAAAATTTCATTACATTAATGATATGGGACCAATCCCTCATTTTTTATAATAATGGGTATTGATAGGTTAAAGAAATTCCAATTTCGAATGGATTCTTTGGTGATCGATAACCGTAGACATTTTGTCTTTTTTTTAATGGATTGGATGGGTCGATGCATCTCAGGTTAACCCTTCTTAAAATACGAAATCCAAAATTATTATACCTCATCGGTTTTGCAGTGAAGTAGGCATCATTTTACAAATCTAAAACAATTTCTAAAAATCCTGTAAGGTTTTCAAAAATTCAAGTAAAAAATTCAAATGTCCTACCACAATTCATAAGTGGAAAAACATTTTAATGCTTTGGCGAAAATCAACGAAACTTTCATCCATTCTAAGCGTATGTTCCAGGAAAAAGTGTCATTCGCCAAAATGTCTGTGATTTTTAAATATGAAAATGGTCTTATCAAATATCGAACTCGATTCTAAAAGATGAATAGTAGTCTGAAACTTCAAGTTTTATCGCAATCTTCATGCAATTATCAGGGTGACATGTTTCGATAGTTTTGCTACTAATTCATTTACAAATCAATAATCTAGAAATTATTCTTTTTGAAACATTTATGGAATAATTAGGTTCAATCAAATGCTCAAACTATCTTAATAAACTGCAAAACGGAAACTTATGCTAAACAATTGAGGTTATGCAAAAATAACTTATGCGTAAACAACAACAAACTGATTATAATAAAAATTCAAAACATACAATTACTGGTTCCTTAGTCATATAGTGAATAAAATCATTTAGTCAGTATAATGAAGATTGAGAGGCCAAAAGTTGAAACTATAAATAAGGAAAAACTACATTTTAAAATATTTTTCGGATTAGCACTATCGGAAAATTTCAAGAATCGAGACAGCTACAACAAAACAATTAAATACACTGGAACAACTCCGAATCATGTGCTCATTTCCTTGTGAATTAATAGGCCGAGGCAGTGGCGGATCAACGATATCCGGAGCCATTCGCTTGGAAACTTTCGGGTCCCCTTCTATTTTTCAATTCACTCAGAATTCCGTTTTTTCAACATAATATTCATGGTTCAAATTTATTGTCATCAATTCAATTATAAGAAATGAATCGAAATCAACAAAAATGTAAACAATTTAAGAGCAAACAATACCTCGAATATGACGGGGTGACTTCTGGAGGCCAGAGTTCGTTTTTTTGAAAAATTTTTTTGATCAAATGATCAAATTAAATATAATCGCAAGCGCATTGTTGCCACTTCTTTATTTTCGAGAATTTTCGGGAAAAAAAACTGAAATGGAGTGCAAAATGGAAAAATAACTAACATTGCCCATTCTCACATCAGAATTGGGTACATCTCAAAAAAATTCTGAAAAATACTCTCTGAAGTCTGCAGAATCACACCCCGTTTTCTCCTGTGAACGTCCAAATTTCTCTGAATTCTAATATTTTACGCGGCTATTGGCAACGTTGAAGCATGTAGACCTAGTGCAGGTGCCTGACCTTATATTAATTATTTATTAGATAAATAGAGAATTATTTAGATATTAACGAGGTTCAATCAAACTTGAATGTGGCTGTGTTGCCTAGCCGTAACTAAGCACCACGTGGTATTGTTGTTTCAGAAAAATTTAGAAAACTGATTCAGATTCAGTGACAGTACGATTCTAACAAAATTAATTGCCCTTCGTTATGCTTCAACTAACTACTGAATTTAAATTCTATCGCGCCCGTGGTTCCCGAAATATCAAGGAACCTACCCTGAAAGTCTTAAGTCGATAGGTTTCTCCGTTTGCCAGTAATCTTGCATATGGATGGCGGACGGAATCGATTTTGACACCGAATTCGTCATCAGTGAGTCCAACCTAGTCGTTTGAGACAATTTTCGGCTCAAAATTCGAAATTTTCAGACATTTGGACAAAACGATAGCACGCCGTTGCCCACAACGTGCGCTCAATAAGGTGTTTGAAATTTGGAAGAAATGTTCTCAAAGCGATCTAGAAGTGTCTCCTGAACAACTGTAAGCATAGTGTATTCTCTGCCAAGCAAGTGTCATGCTCTTTGCACTCCTCATTCCTCATAATATTGACGGTAGAATGTACATAGATTGCAAAGGGATGCCGATACCTTCATTATACCTTTTTATGAATTCATTGCAGCCAGATAATAATAATTATTGGAGAAAACATGCGGAAGCGGAAATTTCTGATTTTATGTTATTTTTTTACGGACAGTTTAATTTTTCGCTAGGACTGGGTTGAGGTTGCGTTTCGTGTGACTGACAATTTTCGCGTTATTCTTCATCTTCTCTTGCAGGACGAATTTTCAATCTACAAAAAAGTTGAACCGATCGGGGACCCTTGTGGACCTCGGGGCCCTACGCTTAAGCGTACTGAGCGTACCGGTTAACACGCCACTGGTCCGAGCTATCAGATGGTAGTATAGCCAAACTTCCGAAACATGTCACCCTGATAATTGCATGGGGGTTCAAACAAAACTTGAAGTTTTAATATCTCCTACGTCTTACACTTGGGTTTTTATGAAATCCCGATTCTGTCTTTCAGTACGTTCGTTGCCATAACCTGAGAACGAAAAGAGCTTGGCACTTGAAACTTTCAGGGTAAAATGCGCATAAAATGCACCGGTTAATCTTGTAGATGGGTCAAAACAGTCAAAAGGCTTCGAAATTATGCCCAAAAAAATTCTATTATTCGGAAACTAATCATCATGAATACGGGTACGTGCCATTTTAATCTTTAGAATCTATATGTCAAAATTCGTGGTGATTTCCTCGGTATCGTTATTTCCGAAATAACTCATCCGATCATGACGTAACTTGCTGACTAGTTGAAAAATATATAATTTTGTGAATCTTTTCGTGAAGATCGTACCATTAGAACATTTAAAAAAATCAATCTTATTTTTCTCCCACGAGTTTGAACATGCGCTAAAACTGCTTATTTCACATCAGTGGTTATCTGGATTTTTTCGTGTTGTAAGCATTTAATATTCAACTTGTTCAATACTTCATTATTCATATAAGGTGATACGAATCAAATTATATTTTTCGTACCCATACTGTGCTATAACGAAAATCTGATTTATGACATCACAAAGCAATGAAATGAAGAAGTTCTTCATTTCATAGTTCAGTGAACTATCGTGAGGATTCTAGGATTAAAAGCAGCGTTAGGCAGTGTCAGTTCTATATAGAGCGTATACCTGTATCCTGTATACTGAGCGAATACCCTGTAAGGAGTATCTATCTTTCGAATAGCAAAAACTCAGCGCTTTGAAGTTTTTCGAACGAATTAACAATTTTAATAGGCAGATGAACAAATTTCCGAAAACTCACTCACATCCGTGATCACTTTATCAGCTCCGAATAAATTCATATCCCACAATGAAACCTATGTATACAGGGTTCGGATAAACTATGGAACCAACTAAATACCTTTAGAACGAAAAGGACAATATTTATGAAATTTTGCAAGTAAGTGCACGCAAAATGCATCTGATGTAAAATTTTTTGTTGATAATGAACTTCTGGTTGAACCAGAAATACCCTCAACTCCTTTAATTAATATGAGACCTTCTGTACATCTTTGCAAATGTTGAAACAGTTTGAGATTTCGAGTGCGCACATACTTAGTTTAGTGTAAAAAATTCATAAAAGCGAGGAATTATCGCACTTTAATCAACTTCTTTCGAGTTTTTTACATCACCGTAAAAAAAGTTCAGATAAGCAAATTGATTTTGTGTGTATGCATTTTTTCATACCGATATATTTATCTTCTACGAAACACAATATATTTATGAGTTGGGTGTTGCAAATATACAAATTCGTGGTGTGCAATATATTTATCAATTCGACCTATTCTAAGTTGTCACGAGAGAGCGCGCCGGTAGCGATCAGCACATTCCGAGCATATGGCAACAGGGTGAAGTCATTAGTACAAAATATCACGTAGTATTCATCTTAATGTGTAGTACCTACACTGGCTGATAGATGACTCATAGATTGTCGATATTGAAAGCAGAAAACCTACTTTTTTGTAGCATGTTGTGTTTGATGAGAGATGAGATGAATAACAATGAATGATCAAACAAAACCTGTTTATAATGAATTAACCAAAGATATGTTTATTCGTTATCTATCTTATAGATAAGTAGATATTATTTTATTAAGGAATCATAATAGCAGTTGGTTTGTGTCTTTATACTAGAGTACAATTCAGTTCATTTGGTTGGTAGTTTTCTACGGCAAGAAATGTGAAATAACGATTTTGCCAACGTTACTTCACGAAGTGTTATGGCCAATTGATGCATCATTCATTCATAATCCTTATTTAACACTTCTTGCAGTAGCACTAACCAAACAGTTATCTTAAACTTGTTATTGTTAGTATTTGTATACAGAAGTTTGAATGGGTGCGTTTTCATTTTCATCGAACTGATTAATCGGTGTATCTCCCTCTCTTTTTTCTTATGCTCTCCACCAAAGAAGAGAGAGATAGGGGGTAATCGATTTATCAATTCGATTAAAATAAAAACGCACCTAATCTCTGTGTAATCTGAAAAAAGAGCATAATCGAAGTTTGGCGCAAAAGCAGTGAGAATATTCTACACTAGGTCGTAGAGCTGTATATTCCAAGGATGCAAAGCAGTTTTTAAGTTCTAAACTATTCTTTTCAAATTCTAAATTCATATTTAATTGCTCATATTCTGTATGAAATCATTCAATTAATAATATTACTTCATATGTGCATATGTTTATGTGCATAAACCAAACAAATCTACACACATGGAAACAAATTTCGAACAAACATACGAAACAAATAATGAAAAGAGGACTTTATCTGATCAACAGAAAATTCACATTGAATTTTCGAAATGGTTTTCTTTTCTTCGAATTCATATTTTTCTTGAATTTCCAATCGACAGTATTCAACGAAATCACATAACGTCACTGCTTCATAGAAATAACCCTTTTATTGAAAAGCGAAGGTTTGCAAAAAATTTAAATTAAGTAATTTTCTGAATGGAATGATTTTATACAGAAAATGAGCAATTGGAAATAAATTTCGAATTTGAATAGAATATTTAGAAGTGACGAACAACTTTGCATCCCTGGATAATACAGCTTTCATACCTAGTGCGGGATACTCTCACTGCTAGTGAGCCAAATTTCGATTATGCTCTTCTTCAAAAATGTTTTCTAGGAAAACCGAAGGTATGCCAAAGAAATTGAAAACCTCTGAATAATGACATATTATGGTAGAATCTGAAACGAATGAAAAAATTTGGAAAAGCAATGTACAGGATGTTTTTTTTCCAACTGCAAAATTAATCTTCTGAATTCTGAAATTATTGCAAATACAACCCTGAATTTTGAGGGGTTGTTGCAATTATTGTATGTACACAATCAGATTGTTCTACACTGCAAATTTTATCAAAATTGAATAAGCCATACCAAAGTTATTAATAAAAGTATAGTCGATGGGAGCGAAATTTCGAAATTTTTTTTTTGATAAGAATTTCTCGAAAAACTAGAAGTGTGCCAAAAAAATTAGAAACTCTCAATTGATTACTTATTATAGTAGAATCGTAAACAGTTAGCGAAGTGTTTTTTCAACCTGCACAGTTAATCTGAAATTATTATAATAACAACCGCTCATTTTGAAAAAAATTTATTTATAATTAATGAATGTTCTTCTCAATGTTGTACTTCGCTGGAAATTTCATTGAAATCGAATGAGGTATACCAAAGTTATCAATAAAAGTAAAATAGGTCGAATCGGACAAATCACCCTGTATATTCTCAATAGAGACCTCCAACCATAAACCAAACATTGTTTCGAGACTGTCTTGACTAGTGTAAACTTACCCCAAAATCTGACGGTCTCCTCCGGAATCACCCTGTATATATTGGTTACCACGAATTTGTTTATTTGTAACACCCAACTCATAAATATATTGGGTTTCGTAAAAAATAAATATATCGGCATACAAATAAATATATTGCTGCAACTAATAAATATATTGGTTCGAAAATACATATATAGGAAAACACACTTTTATCCCAAACGGCGCCTGCTACTCATTCACCACTTTCACTATGCATACACACAACATCGATTCGTTTATCTGAACGTATTTTACGGTAATGATGAAAAAATGAAGAAAATGCCCCCTGAAGTGGGTGCAAGGAACAACTTAGTTGGATAAAAAAGTTAGATGAGAAGGTACTAAATAGAGTGCAAGAAAGAAGTAATCTATGTATATTAAGATCAAGGCTGAAAAGTCATAAAAGAAGAGAAAATATTGGGAAGAAAATGAAGCAAATCCAGATAGTAATAAGTACCAGGCTGTGAAAAAGTGTCATATAGACTATCTAGAGGGGCATATAGGGATAAGGAGATGTTGATGACAACGAAGCAACAAAATGTGATGCATATTCAAGAACCTCTTCACGCGCCTTTTTAGGGAACGATGCTAAATCATTATGTCCAAATGTAAATTTCTAGGCAGAAACGGTGACGATAAGGATATATTTCCTCAAATACTATCGATCCAATCGAACTTGAACTTGGTAAACAATTGTGGTATACCGACAATCAAATTTTTGAAGCATCGTTTTATTAGATAATTTTGAAGAACTAGAGTGGAGGGGCCATCCTGCTATCCAGATTTTCCTGATTATACTTTTTGGTATAAGCCTTCAAAGTGAGTGTCAGATTCCAGTTCGATCAAATGAGTATTTTTCGAAGTATTGGATAAAATGAAATTCAAAATGCCTTATTCTTAGAAATCATTTGGTACATTTCATTCATTCATTCAATTTTACTTTCGAAATCGAGCCCCAAATCTGCTCTTCAAAATTCATGACTCCAAATTGTTTCCTTCAAGAGTTGATGTATTTGGAATTTAATTGTATTGAAGTGATGCGCTTAGTTGGAAATGGATGGTGGGAATGTTCATGCAAAGTTTCTTGGGGATTATAATAACTTTATAGGAAGACAAGCTACGTTGAGCGGGGTCCGTGCGACTGAGCGCCCCTGGCTATGCATTCACTCGAGCATGCAGAAAGTCCCGACTTCAACCCAGTGATTTCCACAAATTTTCTCCAATAATGTTCGGACTATTAGGAAAACCTCTACCATGTTGTTGAATGATACCAAAAAGTATAGTCAGTTTCAGTAATTAGCGGTTGAAGAGGCAAAATTTATAAGATTCAATTTCCCAGGCCCGTTTGATTCATTCGCATAGTTCAGACGGAATGAAATTTCTTTGAGTATTCTAAATCATTTCTCTTAAAGAGAAGCCCTTCTTCCTCCAGAAGTACGATAAAATAACGGTCTCTGCCCATTCATAACGCATAATTAATTAAAATCTAATTGCACTTTCATCGCGTCCTCTAAAACTCGCTGTTTTGTAAAGGAAAACGTTGATATTGGGGATATTCATCATTACTTTGACAAAGAAAGACGGTAATGGTAGTTGTTCTTCCTTCGTTCGACCACCCCTCTCACTTTTACAACCCTAAGAGCACCCTCAAGAACAAACAGTTTAAAGTCTTAATTTCTGCTCGAGCAATTATTTCCATTGTCGTGAAGGATTTTATGGTTACAGTGTTTCGTGAAGTGGGAATTAATTTGAATTATTGGGTCCAGATTTCATAGAGACACTCCTATATGCAAAAGGCTAAGCAATATTTGAAGAATTCATTCTGAAGGAGCTGAAAAATAATAGAGGTAGTAATTTGAGGAGTTAAACAAACTTATGAAAAATAAATACGCTGAAGGTTTTTGTCTTGGTGTGTTTGTAAGTGTAGTTTGGAAAAACCTTGATTAGTGTAACTTTGAAAGGGATGAATTCAAGACAATTAAAATGAATTGAATATTTTATTATTTTATGAGGCAATAAGAAGAGGGCTAGATCTCAATCACAATCATTTCTTAGGAGAACAACTTGGGAATCAGATATTTATAGGACCTTTGCAGCTTTATAATTTTATGTTAATGGTTGAATTTGTGAATGGTTAAAAGCTGTTCCTTCGTAGGTCGAGTATACTCTTGAGAATTCCATTTTCATAAAGTTCAGGGTGGAAATCTTTCGCTCGAAAATTATGAGTTGGAGGCACATCTCGCAGATGCTCGAATCATAGAAAAATATCAGAACCATTTGGAAAAAGTGTAATCAGAAGAGATACATATACAAAAAGATATCAATATTCTTATTCAAATCATCGACTCAGTGTCAAGAGGGGTATCATTGAAACCATTCACGATAGAGCTAATCCACCTTCATCAACTCATGAGATTCGTTAGGATGGATTGAATTACATCAAATCATTTCTTGCAGAGAACGGACATCAAAAATTATTCATTGATTCATTGAACTATTTCAAATTTAGATGAAAAAATTCTTCTAATCCTCGAATTAATCCACAACGATGCCACCAAATGAACCATCTCGAACAACTCAATTTATTGAATGTGACTCCTGTTGTACTTGGCCTTTCAGAAAAACTCAGAAGAAGTGAGGCTGACTTCAATATAGAAACAATATTCGAATGGAAAAATAATTTATTTGAGGTCTATACCTAATTAACGAGGAACAGAAATCAAAAATTGTGTCCACAAAATACCGGGTGTCACAGGAATCAGGTAAACCTCAAAAAAATCTGCAACTTTCAAGATATCGAATTGAAATTTTGGACGTTGATACTACATATTATTTTTCATCGACTGAAGTATTTAATGCGTGTCTATGACTTCTGGTATAACCGGAGATGAATGTCACTTTCGATTTTGTCCTAGAAACTGATGTATAAGGTTGCATATCCGAATTAATCGTTGAATTTAAGTGAAATACCGTCAACAGAAAAATAAAGTTGACAAACAAAATTGTAATCAGAAAAATTTTGTTTTGTTTTTTACTTCGGAGGGCTTCGGAGTAATGAAACACTAAGATGACACAAGAAAAAATATCCTGTTGATAACTCAACCAACGCTCCACCTTGATCTGAGCTGATCATCCAATCAACCAGAACTTCTACACCGATGAAGTGATGTCCATGGAGTACGGTTACTGAAGTTCCACGGTTCTTTCCGATCATCAGATCGACACACCTTGGAATCCGTAGTAATTAAGCCCCAAACCTTATCTACAAATATCGAGTTTCTTTGTTTTTTCTTCCAGAAGTTATTGTGTTCACGGTAGGCTTACGGCCGACCGTTGACATACCTTGGAAACCGTAGTAATTAAACCCTAAACCTCCTCCACAAATATCGGCTTATATAGTAAACACAATAACTTCCGAAAGAAACAACTTAGAAACTCTATATTTTTAGAGAAGTTTTGGACCTCAAGGCCAAATTCGTGAATGGGTAAATTCCACCCAATGATTCCGCAGATATACCTATTCAAAATTTCATTGTTCCAAAACTTTCAAAAATACAGATTAGACCGAATTGAAATCCAGTACTTCAACGAAAATGACAATTTGAAGGTTCATACAAAATTTAATGAGGATAATGTGATAAGAAGATCTAATGACACGATCATCACGATATTTTGCACAAAGTTGTCCTTCAGCATCTTCAAACCAACTTCGAAGTTTCATCATGATTGAATTAGTATTTCTTGAGTTATAACGAAAAAAGAAACGATATGTAGAAGAAAACCAAGAAATGTACATATTTTTTCGCAATATCTCCAAAACTAATAGCGATATCGAATTGAAATTTGGTACACTGCTGTGAAATATAAAGCTCAAGGTATGAGCAGAATTTTTTCTGGATATGGTTACTTGTTTTTGGAAAACATATTTTTCTCGAAAAAAAATTATTTTAAAATTGAGTGACCATACGATTCCAACAAAATTTTGCACAAAATTGCGCGTCGTTATGTTCCAACTAACCGTTAAGTTTTGATCCAATCGCTTCAGTAGTTCCTGGAATATCAGGAAAATAACTACCCTAAAAGTTTCAAGTCGCTAGCTTGCTCCATTCGACAGTAATCGTGCCCACGGCCAGACGGACAGAATCGATTTCGACACCGGATTCGTCATCAGTGAGTCCAATCTAGTCGTTTGAGATCATTTTTGGCTCAAAATTCGAAAATTACAGACATTTGGACAAGAAGATAGCACGCTGTTCTCTCGGAACATGCGCGCAACAACAAAATATTTCACAAAGTATTGGACTACTTTATCCATTATTTCTAATCAACTTTTCAACGCTTGATTTTGGATTTCCGTATGAAAAAACAGTCGTCTGGTATTTGGAATTGTTGAAATCACATAATATCTCTTCAAATTCATAATTTATTCGATGTAGTTTCACATTCTGAATTACACGTAATCACTACGATCTCTATGTGGAGCATATAACGTTGCGTAGTTATCTGTCAGTAAAATGACAATAACCTTACATTTTCAAAATATACACAGTGAAATGTTTCAGAATTTCGTGGCCAACCAAGAGACTTCGTAAAAGTGAATGGAGTACCTGTAGGTATCTTAACACTAGATTCGAAACAGGTGAAACAACGAACATTTTTAGTCTTTGAACTGAAAACTGAACACAAATGGCATTGAAAGGTTAGATATGACACTTTTACCATTTAACCCTCAAGTACCCAAAAAAGTCCAGCTTGCCAACTGAGATTCATCAGACGGCTTCGTAACTGAAACATTACCTGAAGCTGCAGGTGAAGAAATCGGCCCTAAAGGATAGATACATATTAAGATCCAGAATACCGATTCATGTATGTTCCACTATTGGAAATCACATGGTAGCGTGGGATAATACAAAGTTACTAACAAGGGAACAAGATCCTCTAAAAAAAGAATTAAATAGCCCTTCTGACAAATTTTGCCCTTTGTTCTGTAGACGTGAACCATACTGAAAAGAGAAGAAGAATTGAAAAACTGCCATATCAAGGGTTGCAGTGGTCTTTTGAAAATGTCAATTTGACAAAAGACTTGAAATACAAAATTATATTGAAACAAAATTTCTGAAACTTTTCTCTCAATTGTCGGAGGAAGGAGTCAGATATAGATTATGAAACGTTAGAGTTTAATACTTCGTTTATCGTTTTCATTCTTAATTCCGATATTGCTAATTGAGCAAAGGTATTTTAGAAGTTTCCCTTGACAAATAGTTTTGATGCCGTAATTAGTAAAGGCAATTTATATAAATATTCAATCTCATTGGATTTTTAATAGTTTTATCAAATTAGGTGGTGAAATCCGGAAATAACCTGAAAACCAATAACATTGTCCCTGTGATACGATGCTCAGGAATTATTGGGAAAGTTTTGTGTAGATGAATTATCAGATAGCCATACGACCAAAACCATAAGGCATATTCTGCCAATTCAAAATTCGAAAAATCAGAATGAATACAATTGTGAGGAGATCACTCGTCTAAATATTAATCATGTTTCAAAAATATTTTTCTATGAATACCGGAGTCCTAATTTGTTGTTTGCTCAATAGGTTCTCTATTGTACTCAAATACGAAGTTTGCTTCAGTTTGATGCAATATTATTTGATACAGAGAACTTCACTCGAACAGATTTCGGGAAAGAAATATGATGAAAATGGTAATGAAAAAAATCATTCGTTTCGAACCAATTACATTCGCACTAAATATATCTATCATTCTTTTGGTTGTTCTTCATAGAGAAGAACATTGGGGTCACTATCATTTCAAGATAGGTACAACATCCATCGGAATCTTTGCCCAAAAGGTTCTAATCACAATAAATAATATGGAAAATTGCGATGTTCAAAACTCGACGGCGGCCAGACATACATCGGACCAAAGCTTTCGGAATTCAAGAGCAATTTGTGGAATATTATTTCTGAATTGCGTTAATCGATTCAGGCTGAAAACTACCACTGAACCTGTAATTATGATAAAATCATTTCCAAATTGGATACAACCGCATCTAAACCCCAACGATAATCGATTCTTTTAACATGGTTATTCGAATAGCACATCAGGAAAGCAATTTTACAAAATTCTTCGGAATTCGAGATAGAACTAGCGAATTTCGTAAAAGACTTCCAAATAACGTTTTCAATTACGATGTATCCATTGATTCGGTTTTTATTTTTTTAGGGTTGCTATTCAATAAACGCTATTCCGTTCAAGTTACTGTCATATATTAGTCCAAGAATAGTCCCAACTGATGGCATTCGATCCAGTCATGTAGAATTCAATTCAAATTCTTTATTAACTGGGCAGAACTAACCTATTTATAGGAAGGCGCACAGGCATAAAAGGCCAATTCTCTTAAGACTTCAAACTTGGAATTACCCCAATCCTACTCTGAGCTTCTTGATTTTGACTCTAAACTCGGAATTATGAATAACTCTGACTTCGAACTCGAATAAGTTTAAATCCGACTTTGAATTCGGAATTATTTCAATTCCGTATTCAAATTCTGAATTAGTGCTACTAGAGAAAACAATTTTCATAATACTGCAAAAACCAAATTCTAAATGACAAACTGCGACAGGAGGTCATGTCATTTGAAATCGAAGAATTCACTATTTTGCATCAATATTTCTAAAGAAACTAATAAGCATCAGGAATTAATTAATAGAAGCACCCATACACAACTTTTTCTTTCCTTTTGGAAAGCTACCGCCATATATACGAAGCAAATCGTGGTTGAGGAGTTTTCTGAACTATATTGTACATTTTTTATCAAAGCTCACATTTTGCAATATCCCACGATATGGTTCGACAGATATCAAAATTTACATCTTCATCCACGTCCTTGCGATTCTCCGATCATGTCCGAAATATCCATTATGAATCCTTATGAAGCAACACCTCCCTCAAAATTTTTTCTGATATATATTTGCTCCTGCCTGCAACATGTAAAATTTATATTCGAACTACCTCGCTACATGTAAAATGGTATATTTGAACTACCTTCAACATGAAGAGATGAACATCTGTTCATCTCTTAGGATAGGGTTCATAGAATTATTTTCGCTGGTTGACTTGTTCAGAGTTCTTACTAAGAATTGGTCCCATTTCGAGATAAAAGTGGGGATAAGACTAATTCTGAGTTCTAAATCGGAATTATGGATAATCTCGAGGTCAGAATTATGTGGAAAAGTTTTGATTGTAAGTCCGTAGTTATAAGTTATTTATTCTCGAATATGTCGTTAGTATGAAAAATATATATTCCGCTCATATAATCAGAACAACTTCCAAAAAAATATAGCTTTGACTGGTATTGGACAACATGGCGGACAATACCAGACACTGGGTTTTCAATAATCGTTAGGAATTGTTCGAGAGTTAATCGAATATACACAGCGCGTCAAAGATATGGAACAAATTCATTTTCTCAGAAGAAAAATATTTGGCAACAAAATCCTGAAACAGGTCAATTTTTGTTTCACGTGAGGGGGTTGAAGGGGGTTGAATGTTGTGCATGAATAAAACTATAATGGTCGACTTCCATTCGGTGACAAATTTCATCAGGTACCATCGTCTCAAAGTAAATGAGCCATTACAAAGTGCACATACTGAAAATCTCTTTGAAGTAACTAATTAAAAAAAAAAAAATTTTTTTCTTGAAAATGTCTACTCGCCTGTGAAGAAGATACAAAAACCTTCCCAAAAAAGTACCACATGACCCACTTTCCCTATCCAAAAAATTTAGAGGGTTGATGGGGATGGCACTGAGTGCAACAAAAATCCTTCATCCTTCAAAAATGCATGAAAATTTGGTAAAATTAAAACAAAACTGTTTCAGGATTTTGTTGCCAAATATTTTTTTTTTTGAAAAAATGCATTTGTTCAATCATATTGACGCGCACTGTATATATCCCTCAGGAGATATACTGAGAAATCATTATGAGCCCGAAGGCCACATATCAGATATCTATACCATATTAGTCCATAGTGAGCAGTATTACCAACTAACTGTTATTACTTGTTTGTTTCCCATAACTTTGTGACTCGACATTTCGTTAAGTGGCATTCGGCTTTGGGTCCTGATTAACTTCTCAAATTTGAAAAATGTATCCAGTGTCTTCTGTAAAATGATTATTGCAGAAGACAAAATCGATCACTTTGTGTCAGAATATAGTGCAGGTTATTTAATCCCGAATATAAACGAGCAAGAATAAGCTTTCAACTTTCAGGTCAGTCCCCTATCGAATTCGATATTGAACATCTTTAACTCACAAAGTATCTTCGGTTCATTTTTGAAATAATTATTTTCATTTTTATGAAAAGATACTTTTCATTTTTATTGGATATTTCGTACACACTTATAGTTTTTGATGAAATGTATCACTTGGAAAGTTTTTCAGAATTTTCTGAGAAACTCACCACTACAATCGAAAACAAAATATTCTGAAGTAAATTTTTCAGAAAGCTTATTCAAGCACGTTTGGATATTCAATAAAAAAAAATCAGTTATTAACAGCTAGTTAGTTTATTGTCTCCAGAAACCTTCAAATCCTCATAAAAGTACTATAACAATATCCCATCTGTTTTATTAATATTGACAAAATTAGTTTTGCATAAATGAATCACCAGGATGTGATATAAATCCATACAAAAACATTTTTTAATCATCCCTTTTTAATGAGTTCACAAAACCTGCTAGTTTTCCTGGCAGCGCTCATTTCCCAAGATATTGAACACATTATAAAGGTGTCAATTCAATCAACCAATCAGAAAAATTGTTTCGGTACACTTCGATGAACACCAATAGTTCTCCTTAACATAGATAATTGAAGAAAAAAGGACCTCCTCGACGAAAGAATAGAAGAACGGATATTTGCTTTATGCTTCAGAGCAACCTTTGATAATTATCGTTATTCATGATTTGAATCCATAAAATCAACAATTTCAAGGTCATTAGATATCCTTTTTTTCAGTGCCGAAGTCGTGATCCACGTGACGGAGCAGTCAAAAAACGAGGCTGAAAGGTACTGAATCCTTTGCATTCATTATACTGATGTAATTTTGATTTTTCTATTCACAGAAGTAGTTTTTCTGTACAATATCGGACTGAACTTAGTTTGGGAGGATTTTGCATCATTTTGTAGATTTTTTTCTGGGCTTTCATTGCTAGTATCTGAAACAGAACTATTAAAAATTAAATGGAGATTGTTTTTCATGGAGAACGTCTTTGTCGATTGCAGGATTAAACTATTCGTCAAGATCCTATAAAAAGGTTGCCTTATGAACAATATCAGGACAATGCAAACAATCAACGAAGAGAACTGTAACATTTCAGGGTATACCCTGGATTCGCATACAAATCCGACTCTTTCGTACAACAAACCAGAGAACTAGTCAATTCGACGAAATTCTCTCAAAATGAAAAATCCAAAAAAAATAATTCTGCAATTTTTCTCGTTTGTCTGATGAAAAAGTCAAATTTGTAGTCTGAAACGTTACATCTCCCTTTGTTGATCATTTGCATTGTTCCGATAATGAATAACATTAGGCAACCTTTTTTTTTAGACACCGCCCTTGACATATTATTTCAATACTGCAATCCGGAAGAAAGTTTTCCAAAAATCGATTCTTGTGCGCTCATGTTCTGGGGAATAGCGTGCTATCGTTTACTACAAATGTCTGTAATTTTCCAAATGGTCTCAAATGACTAGGTTGGACTCACTGATGACGAATTGGGTGTCAAAATAGATTATGTGTGGCCGGCCGGCTGTATGCACGATTACGGGCGGAAGCTGAGTCCTTTCGACCTGAAACTTTGAGGGTAGGTTGCATTTCAGAATTTGATGGTCAAGTTCGTTAATAGGCAAAATTGGACAAACTGTTTCGGAGTCGGTGCTTTCTGAAATTTTGAGGTTATTTCCCTGATAATTCGTGAACTACTCGAACGATTGGATCAAAACTTGGTAGTTTGTGTAAATATGATGACGCGCAAGTTTTTGCAGAATTTTGTTAAGATCATACTGTCAGTAAATTGGAGCTACATATTTCACAGTTGTGTATCCAATTTCAGTTTGATACAATTACAATTTTTGGAGATATTGGAAAAACTTATGTCAAACTTCGTGGTGTTTCCTCGGTATCGTTGTTTTTTCCGGAATAACTCAAAAAGCCTAGAAATGCACTGACGTAAAGTCAGCAGCTTTTGCTCACATGTTCAAATTCGTTGCAAAAGCGTATACATCTCTTTTGAACATGCGCGCACGTCAGTGCTTTTTTTTTTGAAAACCTGTGAGAAAAACCACAAAATCCTCCCAAAATAGGCTTAAATCGGTATTGTCCAGACAAACTTTTTCTGTGCCTCGATGTTCTTACTGCTTCATCACGAGGATCAAGACTTCAGCACTAAAAATTTCCTTCCGAGTAACTTTTCAAAAATTTAGTTAACCGTCCACACTCATTTTAAGAAATGAGTATTTATGTTGTGTCGTTAAGCATCAATTTTATCTTGAAGTTTCTCATTTATTTGTATGTGTTATTTGTATTTCAGAAGTTATTATGAAAATATGAATGCAATTATTGACCATCCATAACCTATCTCATGACATAATCAAATTTGAAAATAAAAAAAAAAATCTGGTAAAATATCTACAAAGATTTCTTCCTCAGTACACCAGTAATATAAATATCGATTAAAGCTTATTTTGGGAGCACTTTGTATAATTCCTTTTGGTTTTTTCTGGGGTTTCACTCCCAATATCGAGATAGATCTATCAAAAATTAAGTGAAATCGTTTTTTATGAAAAACGACCTTGTGGATTGCAGAATAGCATTATTTGTAAAGGGCAGTTTCTCGGAAAACAGATTGCCTAATGAATATTACAGGATTAATATAAACGATAAACAAAGCGAACTGTGACGTCTCAGAGTAGGTACAAATCTGACTTTTTCACACATGAACGAGAAGATTCTGTAATTTTTTTTCTCGATTTTTCGTTTTGCAACTTTTGTCGAATTGACATTTCTATGAAATCACAGCAACACAGATTAACTTGGTTTGAAAGTTTTTTAATTCTACATCTGTTTCAAGTTAATTCAGCCAAATGGGATCCATTTCTACAGAACAAAGAGCAAGGTTACTCTCTTCATTTAACAATATGCAAGAGGACACTTCAATTGTCCCAATCTATCATGTGATTCTCAATGGTCGAATATACATGGTTCTCTATTTGGTATTCTCGTATCTATACCTAAGGGCGTTTTTGTGATCTCGTTTTCTGATATTTAACCGTACAACACATCTTTAATTCGTTATGAAGCCATTTCGCGTTCTTCTGATGATACCAATTTTGGAAATATCCGAAAAAAGAAATGCTGATCGGCTAAATCTACGCAAATATTCCCTTCAACTCATTCCCGAGCTCGAACTTGTTATTATATATTTTGACAGATATTGAACAATTTATCTTTGTATCGAAAGAAGAATTATTTCGAATTCCATCTGTTCTTTCCTGAAATTTTATTTATTCTTCATGCCAGTGTTAGGAGTCATGATTTAATCTTTCCGATAAGTGTTATTTGAATTTATCATATTCGTTTTCTGACATAATTC
This sequence comes from Myrrha octodecimguttata, assembly GCA_958510865.1. Lineage (NCBI taxonomy): Eukaryota > Metazoa > Arthropoda > Insecta > Coleoptera > Coccinellidae > Myrrha > Myrrha octodecimguttata. The sequence goes on along the minus strand of OY294058.1, from coordinate 17,209,792 downwards.
AGAAGGTTCATAAAATAAAAATCCGAAATCCAATTGCTACCAGGAGTTCATTCGTCCCCTCGAACAATAACCGCCTTCACACCTCCGCACAAACTCGACATAAATTTCCCTGGCGATCATTCCTCTCTATTAAATTGAGATATCGCTCCAAAAAAAATGATTGGAATAGGTTCCCACACGGAAGAACAATCCTAAATAGAACAAATTGCTTGTCGATATGAGTTCATCCAATAATAAGTTCGTGTAAAGAACACATCACTCAATTCACTTCAGAAACAAGATAAGGAAATTGCAACATAATTCGTGTGAAAAAAATCGATAAAATTATTTGTATAAAACGTGAAATTATAGGTGCAACTTCGACAATCAGATATAACGCAAGATACCCCTTCGTCGGCTGTTAGATAGGTCATCAATCATTCTGTTTCTCGATTCCCTCTGATTGCCGGTACATCCTGGCAAAAAAAATACAATGAAACAAGTCTTATTTTATTAAAACGTTTTCGAATTATAGCGAGCGGTAATCAAAGCTATAAAAACAAATTAAATTCCATAAAATGGGCCCAGTTATTTAAGGTAACCCATTATGATTACTACTAACCTATCATTACTGCTGCATCCACTGATGGCATCTTGGACCTTCTTGGACCAGAATATAAAATATTCTTATTTTGATGCATTTTAAAATATTTTTATTGCCTTCACTATCTCTTCAAGTATCCCTCGTAAAATTATATACTGCTTCATTGCAATTTTATATCGTCTTTATATTTTATTAATCTTCAATTGTGTACTCCAAGGTCGAAGTGCTTTGTTTTGAAATCCATGATATTGTTTTTTACACCCACCACTCTTTTATTCATTGTTGGTTTGGCTCAGGAAATAACAGGGATAGTGGATGATGACGGATATTGATTCACAGGATTGTATCATTTTGTTTTTAAGTCAGTTGCGTTACTAGACATGAGTTCTACTAGGGTACAAAAAAGATATAAAGGAATAATTTCACGCTACAAGCGTTCATTTGAAGATCTGAGTTGGAATTCATAAATTTTTGGGCATACTATTGATCTCACTGAAGTGGCATGTATCGCCCTCATTTCCCCGGAGGTTCGTGATTGTGAATCTAAATGAAGATGTTTCTTCATATTATTTCATCGTGATCACTTATGAATTGATCAGAGCTTTTCTCTGATTCTTCTGATGGTGAATCCATGAAACTTAGCTCAGAGAATGTGTATCACCCAAAACTGGTTGATTCGAGCTCCTCAGTACGATAGTTTTCACCATCGTTATGCCCTATCACCCTCAGTCTGACAGAAGTAATTACGGCGGTCAATGAGAATATGGATCCACTGAATTTTAATAATATCTTATGATGTTCAATTTGTTTCACTGTCTATTTTCTACTTGTATTTGTTCATGCTGGACATATAAAATGATAATTTGAGGATTTGAATCTATTTGTACAGTGTCTTCGAAAAGTAACGAATAAATTCAATATTTCTAAATCTGAGAGTTCTTGAAGAAAATCCTTTGATAAGTCGATTTTGTTTCAAAAGGAGAATTTTTTTGACATACGATTAGAAATTACAAAAATTCATAATTACACACAATTGTGATTCTCGGTCGCTAAGGCCACTGTCAGACAAACCTTTGATTTTTGACAATATGTATGTAAAATGACACGATCTTTCAATAGGCATGGTCAAAATTGGGTATTGCCATTCGAAAAAATTGCCGATGACGTCATATCTCGAATAACGATTACGTAACAAATATGTATAGTACGTCACAAAGTGTCTTTTTTCAGAAAACAAAAAACGACGGGTCTGATGATTTTTTCAGAAACCTCTGAGATTCAGCAATAAAGAATAAATTTGAAACTTCTCGAAAGCACTGCTTAATATGAGGATATTTGTCATTACGCGAATATTCTGGGGAACAGATTGCTATTGACTCGTTCAGATATCTGTAATTTTCGAATAGTCTTGAACGAATATATTGGACTCACTGATGACAATTCCGAATCAATTCTGTTCTAGCCTTAGGCACAAATACGTGAATATGGAGAATTTTATCGTCTATCTTGGCATTTCGAAATGCGATGATAAGTTCGTAAATGGACCATATTAGTCATACAAAAAATACCAAATTTTTTCGGTGTCTATATTGACGAAGATATGGAGCTGAACACTCATATTACACGATTGGATGGGAAAATAGAATCGTCACTATATTTTTTCAGAATACCTAACAGACCTCGAATCTCAAACACTGAAAACCTTCATGCCATAGTTGAATCGAAAATGCGATATGGGTTGGTTTTCTATGGTTCAGGTAACATATTTACTCTACACAAGAAAGCAATAAGAATACTATGTAATTTGGACCACAACCAGACATGTAGGGGAGCTTTTTGACAGAAGATCCTATCACTGTACATGATTTATATACAAGAATATTTCCTGTTTTTTAACAAGTACAACCATCTATTCACAACGTACAAAAATTTGAAGAAGACTTATGAAACAAGGACAGAAAAATATAATAACCCTGGATGCATATTAACAACAACACAGGTGCAATCAAAATGCAGATGTCTTAGGCTGTACAACAAATTTCTGAAACGGGTGCAGAATATAGAAAACTATAACGTTTTTAAGAGGGAAATTTTCAGACTGCTGGTGGAAAATGAACCATACTCCTTGGAGGAATATAGGATGTACCGTTAAGCAGAATTGTGAAAACTTATGACACTGTTTTATTCCTTTTCTAGCATGCATTATGTAAACTGAGATGATCTGAAATAAAGACTGCGATCAGGTTAAAACTCTGGAGTTCGTTGAGGAAAAATTTCGTTGGGATTGTGTGATTGGTAAATCAAAACCAAATTCAGATTTTTTTTCCGATGTTTGATAAAAATATGTTAAATTCAATTCAATCATGATGGAACTTGATATCTGCTCTGAGAACAGTTATGAAAAAAATTTGAAAATTGGTTTTGGAATATTATATATTCGGCCATTTTTCAATCATACTATCCTCACAAAATCTGGCATGAACCTTCAAGCTGTCATTTCTTAGTTAAGTACAAGTTGTTCCTTCCGAAGTTATTCTGTTCACGATTGGCTGTAAGGATGGCCGTAAACACAATAATTTGGGGCGTAATAAGGAAGGTGAATTTCTTGAATGGCTGAAAGCCGTTTAAGGATTCCGTAGATAGAGTAAATGTGGGTAGAAGTCCGAACATAAAGAAAAACAACAGATTACTTCTCTATTGTTAACAATTAAGGCAAGGTTTTTTATGTGTGAATACCTCACTCAAAAACACACCCACCTGACCATTTAGAAGAATTAGTTAAATATATTTGAAATTTTAATTCAATTCTAGTTGGTACGTTGTGAAAATGGACTTTTTTCCTAAAGGCTAGAGTAAGAGTCCTAAATGTCTGGGGCAAAAATCAGTCTGTTGAGGTAAATGTCCATTTATTTTTTAATTAGAAATTATGAAGTGCGTCCAGATCTCTCTTAGGGCCAGCATTATAAAACTTAACTGGAAGTTATCTTTAACTTTAACTGTGAGTTTTGACAGTTATCCCAGGAAATAGCTGTCACAACTGTCAGATAAAGTTAAAGATAACTTCCTGTTAAGTTTTATAATACCGGCCCTTAGTGATAGACATACCCATGATGTAAAACATGTGCTCATCTGTGATCGTATTTACCAATGATGACGTCACTTTTTTCATTCAAATTCGATGCACAGAATATACAGTGTGTTTCATCATAAACTGGTCAAACATATATAGCCGTATACATGCCATTGGGAAAGTCATTTTTACCTTATGACATATACCCCGTTTTCGAAACATAAGCGATATACAGGGTGTTTAATGTCAACGTTGAGCAATATTCTGATACCTATTTGAGTTATGCATGACCTTTGAAATAATGGCTTTTGGTCAATTCTTAGTTTTTTTCGATGGTCTCTTCAATTATGGTGTAGAATTCTGGAAAAATATTTCAAAATGGCGAAAAACCTACAAAGTTGGAATTTTTTGTTTTCGATTGCCGAATTGGATAGCATTATTTGAATGTACTCAATTTTATAAGATTTTCCGTGAAAATTTTTTTCCAAAATTCAAACTCAACTTTTTTTACATGTCTACAAAAATTTTCCCAAAATTTTCAAGGTTGAAATAACCTTCATTCTGAACACTGGTGTGAAAATAGAATGAAAAAATATACATTGGTTTTCATTTTATAGCATTCCAAAGATTCTGCTCGGAGTACGAAAATAATTTTTATTTAAGAAATTGGTGGCCCTATGGAGGCCAAAATTGTGCTAATGGGCCCCAGAATGATCTGAATAGAAATATGAATTTATAAAAAAAAATTTCAAAAAAACTTTGGTGGGAATAGAACTCGCTCCACTTACGGACAATAGTCCGAGTATAAATTGGATTCATTCTGATAAGGATGTCCGTTAGCAAGCAACGGTAGTTCATCCGTATTTGCCCTATTTTCCGAATGCGGAGAGAGTTCGATTCCAACCAAAGTTTTTTAGAAATTTTTTTTTTTCTTGATAAATTCATATTTCTATCCAGATCATTCTGGGGGCCTATAAGCATAATTTCGGCATCCGTAGGGCCACCAAATTCTCAAATAAAAATTATTGAAATAGTCCGAGCGGAATCTTCGAAGGGCTATAAAATGAAAACCAATGGATATTTTTTCATTCTGTTTTCACACCGGTGTTCAGAATGAAGGTCAATTCAACTTCGAAAGATTCCAACAATTTTGGGTAAATTTTTTCACGGTAAACCTTAGACAATTGAAATAATGCTATCCAATTTAGCAATCGAAAACAAAAAATTTCAACTTTGTAGGTTTTCCGCCATTTTTTAATATTTTTTCCAGAATTCTACAGAACAATTGAATTGACCACAAAAAATACCAAGATGTGACCAAAAACCGTCATCTCAAAGGTCACGCATAAATCACCACAGTTATCAGAATATTGCTCAAAGTTTACATTAAACACCCTATATCTCGCTTATTCTTCGTAAACGGGGATATGTCATAAGGCAAAAATTAATTAATGAATAATAAAATTCCCCACTGTGATCTATACGGCTATATATGTTTGACCAGTTTATGATGAAACACACTGTATATTTCCTTGTATTTTAATCTTGCTGACATCACTTTTTTTTCAGATGAGCACACCATGTTTTTTATTTACATCATGAATATACCTAGACGATAGATCTGATTTAATGATAGATCTACCTAAGTGGTAGATCTGCAGGATGATAGATCCATGTTTCTGAATAGATGAAAATATTTATTTATTGAAGAAAATAATTTTAACGATATGATATAGGCTTGAAATATGATTCTTTAGGTGATTCTCTATTTAGTATTATGACTTTGTTGGTCATCTCCGGCCGACTGTAAACACGATAACTTTGCAAAGGAATAACTTAGTGAATCGAAATTTTCAGGGTAGGTTTGAAGCTCGAATACGAAGGTCAACAAAACTCAATTTTATGTATCCAAATGACCAACAAACCCATAATACTGAATAGATCTGAATAGCTTGGTTTAATAAATTTTTTATCACAATTCTATTTTCGGTAATTTGACGCTTAAGATAACTATTAACATAATCGTAACAATCACCCTAATTCAAATTTCATAGAATCCACAGCAGAAATATAATAATAAGAATAATTTCATACAATATTCATGAAAAAAATGAATCTTTTAGATGGTATTCTTACTAACACATATTTTAGTACAATTAAAGCTCAACAAATATAACAGGGTTTAATGAATATTTATTTTCGAGAATATTTCCTTCATAGTCCTTCGTATCGATCATATAGTTGGATTTATTATGTTCACATTGAAAGGAATTATAATGAATTCCTTCAGTCAGGTGCAAAACATGTTCTCCATTCAGGATGAATGCAAAACTGCATATTTAATCAATTTTTTTTTATTGATTATTGATTATGATATCAAAGTATAGTTCAATAGAATACATATTGTAATACGAAAACATAACAGGTTGGATTGAACACTTCAACGGTTAAATCTTATTAAACACTGGATTTCGTTCTGAGTAATAGAACAATGCAATTATTAGCCCTGGTTCAAATTTTCCTTATATTTGGGTTGTTCAATATAATTCAATGGAATCAATTAATGCATCCCTATAGAGTCACAACTTATGATTTACTTATTCGAGACACATTTTGATGCAAAGGTAAATCTTTTTCAACACTGCATTTCCTACTGAAAAACAGAACACTACCTTTAGTAATCCTTGTTCATAGTTTTCTTATATTTTTAGTATGTCCATACAGGAAGGACCTGGAGATTTCTTCTTGTTCTATATTATTTGGTTCAATTTTCCATGTCAATTTATCAATGGAATTAATTAATGCTTTCAGATCGTTCAAAAGTCACGTTTTACTTATTGCAGACACATTTCGATGCAAAGGTAAATCATATTCAACACTGTAGTTCTTTCTGAATTAAGGAACACTGCAATTATTTATCCTGCTTCATAGTTTCTTCATATTTTCAGTACATCAATATAGGAAGGACCTGGAGACTTCTTGTTCTACATTATTCATCAATGGATGATGCTTTCAGATCGTTCAGAACTTACGATTTACTCATTTAAGACACATTTCCAAACAAAGGTGAATCTTATTCAACACTGGATTTCCTTTTGAATAATAGAACACTGCAATTATTAATTCTGGTTCATTTTTGGCACGTCAATATAGGAAGGACCTGGATACTTGTTCTATATTATTCGTTTCAATTTTCCATGTCAATTTATCAATGTAATTAATTAGATCAGATCGTATAAAACTTACGATTTACTTCATTCAGACACATTTCAATGCAAAGGTTAATCTTATTCAACACTGAATTTCCTTCTGAATAACACAACACTGCAATTATTAATCATGGTTGAAATGTTCCTTATGTTTTAAGTTGGTCAATATATGAAGGTTCTGGAGACTTGTTCTATAATATTCGATTCAATACACCTCCCAAGATAAATTCGTTCCAATACACCTCTCAAGAATAAATTCTAACTTTCATATTTGTTTACCTTCCTTCAAAGCTAAGTGACTAACTGGAATTTCCCAGATCAATTTATCAATCGAATTAATGCATCCATATCGTTTAAAACTTACGATTAACTTATTTAAGACATATTTCGATGCATATTTTCACAAATAACATATATTCGTCTTATAAAATCTTGAATTTGCAACTGTAAAAGTGACATTATTTCTTATTTGACAAATGACAGTACTAACACTACTAACCGTGACGTTTGGTCGTGTCTCAGGCCCCGCCCATACAATGCAGTTATCCGATTGGTCGAATATACCTGAATTGGTGTTGAAATTTCACCATATTCTGGATTTTTTTGAAAATATTAGCAATTCGATTGAGATATCGTTTTTTTCAATGGGGAGTAGGGTGATATTTCATCTATCTATGTGAATTTACCGCTTTTTCCTAACTCTAACGGCTACGAAGGAGATCGCTGATACGTGGGACGACCTTTTCGACCCAGCGTCACCTTATTCAATTAGTATAGTATAGAATAAAAAATTGGACAGAATATAGTTCTATTGATAGTGAGTGTACAATATAAATATTTTAACGCGTTCAGGACATAACTTGTTTTGAATCAACAACTACAAACTAAGAACAAAAAATAACCCCTTCATAAAAACATAGCATCGCATTGAAAACTTATACAAATGCCTAGCAAAAATCACAAGTACACTTGCCAAAAGTATAGTCAGTGCAACTTTCATCACACCATCAGTTACAACAAATATATTGGATCGAGTTTTTTTGTAGCATCCTGTGGACTTTTACCCCGTTTGACTTATTTGTGGAAACAATTTCTACCTGTTAGACTAATTAGTGAAATTTCCATTTATTAATGGGATCTTGAAGACTCATAAAAAATTCGAACATTTTTTTGTACAGTAATATATTATGAAAAACATAGGAAACTTTTTATCATAATCTATTATTTTCAAGTACATAACAACTACCCCAAAATAAAACTATACCGTTACTTGTTTTTTAGGTCAGTGTCGGTTAGGAATAGAGTAAAAATCCCAGATGGCGCATGCACTATTATAAAAAGTACTTTTGCCCTGGTGCGGTCTTTTGGCCCATTAAAAAGTTTATTTTTACAATATTTCCGAACATACAGATCAGATCAAATTGAAATCCAGTATTTGATTGAGAAATGAACGCTTGAAGTTTGTTGAAAAGTTTTAAGAGGATAATATGATTGAATGAACAATCCGCGTTTGGCGGAATCTAAGCTATTCTGAAATTTCTTGAAGTGATGGTGAATGCTCGATATTCTCAGTGGTTTTTTCAGTCCTTCAGCTATAATATTGCATTTTGAAATAATGGAATAAGTTTTTAGTGAACTGTCATCGAAAATTGACTCCTATCATTTTCAAAAGAATTCTGGTGAAAGATTATGTTTTTTACGAATTTTTTAGTTTCGAAAAAAAAATTACTGGGATTTGGCTGCACATTTTGTTATGAAATTCTCATTTTATGGTAATTTCGAAATGGTTCAGCATGAATTATTTTTCATGTTAAATTCTAGATGGTCAGTATCTATTATAAAGAAAAAATCCAATGGCGCCTACATGGTGGAAATATTATTTTTTTTCCGTGAGAAAATGTGAGTTGCCCAATTATTGTTCGGAATGATTCAGATTTATCTCCATGAGTTACCCGAAGCTTCGTTTCGAAATTCAACTCATTGATAATCATTCTTGAAAATTAGGTACACGAATAGGATTTTCTGAATTTCCTTCGGAATGTTCGAAACCTCTAATGAATAATATTACTAGGCTGAGAAGAATGTAATTCGCACGAATTGAATTTTAGTGTTCAGATTTCTTGCATGTCTGTCAGTGTTAATTTTCTTTAAATCAATTCATTGTTGAAGAGTGACATCCTGATTTTATTGTGGTTATACTGGTTGTTGGGACTTTGAATTTCTATGTGTGTTCGAGATTAGTAAATGCACAACCAACACTAATTTCTCTGTTTTTGAGGCATCAGTACACATATCATAGTCATGTTTAATGGAATTCAACTTCACGAGAAACATTTCCTGTACTATTTGAGAAGACATATCTGATTTTGTTTGATTAGCCAAAGGCTCATTTCAGACTAGAAAAATTTAGAAGAGCACTGACGCGAGGTCAGGAGCTTTCACATTCGGAGTCATTTTTCAACCAAGTGCAGAATTTCTATTAACACATCTGCAGTATTGGTAATACTCAGAAAATGAAATTTTCAATGGATACGTCTTCGAAATCATTGGGGGATTTCAAGTTTCACGAATTCTCGAATATTGAGAGTCGTTTTTTTCGGATGTGATTGTGGTTGAGGTCAGCCTTACTGCCAACCGTAAAATGAGAATCCATTTGGACACTTGATATTTGTTGAACCGGTTCAATTCCGAAAGCCGAATTCGTGAATTCGTGAAATCAGTCAATAATTCCGCAAATATATCCCTTCGAAATTTAGTTATTTCAGTATTTTTTGAGTACCTCTGTAAATAACAACAACACCGAGAAAACAACCAAGAAATTTGACATTTTTTTTCATAATAGCTCCGAAGATGGAAACCGGATCAAACTGAACTTCGAAACTCTGTTATAAAATACTGACTCTAGGTTTCTCCCAATTTTGTTGGAATCTGATGAATAGTTCCCGGTAAAAAAAAATTCAACAAAATTTCTACAATTTTCGAATACTTTTCAACAATATACAATACTCCCGAAATTTTGTATTAAGTCGTGCGTTGATATTTTCTAACTTACTACATCTAAGTTAAAATCTAATCGCGTCTGTTCTTCTTCAGATATTGAGGAAATAACCTTAATCTTTCAATATCTCCGAAAATGAATATCGGATCAAACTGAAAGTTGAAGAACAATTTTTGAATATTGACTTCGACGTATAACCCAAGTTTAAATCTGATCGCGTCAATATTTATCGAGATATTGATATCCTCAAAATTTCAAATAACAACGAAATTTGACATAATTTTATCTAATATCTCCAGAAATGAACATCAGATCAAATTAAAATTTGACAAACTCTTGAGGAAGATAACCTTCAAGGTCCGTGCCGAGCTTCATCGAAATCTGGTCAACAAATTCAGAAAAAAATATTTTTTTTGCGATAAAGACAGGAATAATTTCAGAAAAATGAATTTGAATATTTTTTTCCATAAATCTCCGAAAGTGAATATCGTATCTAACTGAAATTTAAAATATTGTTGTTGAATATACTGATTCTAAGGCCTGTGCCTTATTTTGTTGAAATCTGATCAACGTTTTCCGAGAAAAAAAATTTTTTCAACAAAAATTTCACACATTTTTAAGAATTTTCTAACTACTAGATCCATACGAAATTCTGCAATAAGTTTTGCATTGGTATTCTTCATATAATAACGAACTTTCGATCTGAGCGCATCTGTACTTCTTGAGATACTGGGGAAATCGTCAAAATTTCAAACAACAACGAAATTTGACATTATTTTTTTCTATATATAATTAAATATCGTATTGAATTGGAATTTGAAACGTTGTTGTTGAATACTGATTCCAAGGCTCATTTCTTTGGAATCTGATCAACATGTTCCGAAAAAAATATTTTTCAACAAAATTTCAAAAGTTTTCGAATATTTTTTTTTCTTTTTCCAACTACTAGATCAATACAAATTTTTGCACTCAGTTGCACGTTGGTATGTGTTGACGTTAAAAATCTAAAAATAACGAAATTTGGCAAATTTTTTCCTTATATCTCCGAAGCTGAATAAAAGAATTGAAATTTGGTTTATTATTTTAAAATACTGAGTCAAAGGTCTGGGCCGAATTTAGTTCGAATCTGATCAACATTTACGGAGAAAAAAAAAATTTCAACAAAAATTTGAAAAATATTCGAATAAATTTTTTTTTAATTTTCTTACAACTGTATCCACACATTCTGCACTAAGTTGCGCATTGGTATTCTCAAACCATCTCCGAAGTTTGGATCTGATAGAATCAGTACCTCATCAGATATCGAATAATCACCCCAAAATTTCAAATAGGCCTAATTCTGAAACCAATACAACTTAACTGAGATATTTGAACTCCAAACCTAATCAAGTTGCTAGGTCATTTCCCTCCAAAGTTAGAGCACATACGGATGATAGGGCAGACGGACAGAATTGAATTTCACCACGGATTCTTCCTCAGAGTGTTCAACTCAATCGTTGAAGACCATTTTCGGTTTGAAATTCGAAAATTACAGACATTATGACGAAACGATAACGCGCTGTTTCCCAGATAAATCGCGTAAAAAGTATGTTCCAGGGGTCTTCTGAGATCTTTTTGTGGGTCATGACTTGTAATATTTCGTATTGAGGTATTTGTTGGTGTATCTTGTAGTAAAGAGGAGCTTTGAGTATGGGATATTGATTGTATATCGCACTGGCTCTTTTCTGGTAGAGTGAATTTTTTACCGGGCTCGTTGCATCAGCAGTAATTATAGCCGAAAAGTGAGTTGCAGGGACTGTCTTCTAAAATCTAAAGGTAGTTCTCCTTTTTCTCAATGCATACTTAAAGAGGGACTTGCTTTTAGGACATCAGTCGACAGTCTTAATGCATCGTTCTGTATGCAACGGACGGACGGACATAATCTATTTTGACACAGCATCAGTGAGTTCAACCTATGTATGTCGTTTGAGACCATTTCCGGAAAAAAAATTCAAGAATTACAGACATTTGGACAAAACGGTAGCACGTTGTTCCCCAGAACATGCGCGCAAAAAGGAATAGTTCTCAAAATTTTCGATAGGGTTACTGTATGGCGTCAGGTGATAGATTTTTGGATAGTTTTTGCGAATGACATGATTTTTGTTTTACTTGTTGAGAAGAGAAACCCAATTTTTGAGTTGGTTCATGAAGAAGTTTTAAATAGTGGCCATAAGGCTAGCACCCGGCCCTTTTGTTTGGATTACCTCTGGACTATGAAGATTCAATCATATCATACTCATGGAATTGGGATAAAGTTCGAACTGCAGTATATAATTTCTGTACCTCAAGTATAACAATATCTCCCAGGATTCAAACCATCCAGGTTGATTACCGTAGGTGTCTTGGATTTGTATGATAACATCATATTGTCGAACATCAAGAGGACCAAAATACACTTAAATACCTAGGCTGAGCAACTGAGCAGAATCTCAGATTCATGTGATCAAACAGTCAAATCATTTTGTAGATGATGAATGTATATTTTTCGCTGAAGAAGTAACTATGAAATATAAAGGGAGTTATGGATATTCATAGGTAGGATTTCCGTTGAATAGTTTTGGACCTGTTCACCGAAGTGACGGTGATAGTTCACATTTGTACATTGTACATTGTAATATCGGTCCAGTAGTTTCGGAATTAGACCCATTTGGAATTTTGCGGTTAATTCTTTGATATCTCATGGAATACTGATTAGATCAGATCAAAACTTTGTAGATAGCTTAGAAATACCAATGCTCAACATAGTGCAGAATTTTGTGTGGATCCGGAAGTTAGAAAATTGAAAAAAAATTTATTCGAATATTTTTAAAATTTCTGTTGAAAAATCTTTTTTCTCGGAAAATATAGATTTGACTTCAACGGAATTCAGTCCAGACCTACGAGTCAGTATTCTACAAAAAAAGTTAAAATTTCAATTCGATGCGATATTTATCTTCCGAGATATAAGGGAAAAAATATGTTAATTTTCATTGTTTTTGGAATTTTAACGTTGATTCCGCAAAATCTCAAGAACAACAGATTCAATCAGATTGAAACTTCGTGATCAGATGAAAAATACCAACGCGCAACTAGGTACCAATTGCAGTAGAGATTTCCCAGCAAACACTAAAACGCAGCAAGAGTACAAAAACTGTACAGCGTTGCTGCACTTTAAGTGCAGCGATAGTGGTGCAGTAACTGTATCGAAACGGACCGTATATGTCCCGCGGAATTACATCGAAACTGTACAGCTCAAACTGTGTTTGAAGTACAGCCACTATACAGCAGTTGTGGAGGAGCAATGCCTCGTTGTTATGCAGTTTGTACGTAGTAATAATGCACCAACTGTGCTACTTCGATATGAAGTTTCTAAGCAGCAACAATGCAGCAGAAGCTCGGCTGTATAACAAGACTCACAGTAATAAGACTCACTGCCGAAAAAATAATTATTTTTCGAGAGATTGAATTGAAACTTTGCACATTGATACTTAATTATTTATTACCATCGACATATGTGAAAAAAGGGGGTCTACGACTTCCAGTTTATTCGGAAGTTGCCGAATAATTTTGATTTTCTTATATGATGTGATCGACATCTATGCTCTACGGTAGAAAAAATTCTGCAATTTTTTCTGTATCAAAATATTGATTACTTTACAAGAAAAATATTCGAATCATTTAATTTTTCACGACATTTCACCAAAAACTCAGCATGGAATTCAAATATATAAAAATTTACACAACATTCTTTGAAAAAACTCTTCGGCCATTTCCGGTTGAAGCGAATAAAAATGAAATTTTCTATTTACCCTCAGTCAATGAAAGACAGTCTGTAGTATGCATGTTTAGAATTTCAATTCGATTACTTGAAAAATATAGGTTTTTCGGAGGTGAGCCTGATTCCTGAAACATACTGGCTGTCTTAGGAGTCGGGTTAACTTAACTCATGTTGAGCATATTACGGAATGTGATTCATAGCAAATTCAACTAAATAAAAGAAATATTGCACTAGAAACATGACTTTAATAGAAGAAACTAGAATATACAGAAATACCGGCGATATCAAACATTATAAATATAATATATTATTGGGTGACTCTCTCTCGTTCTATTCTAATTCCTCTAAAATGAGTACATATTTCTCAATCATTCCGTGATGGTTGTTTCAATATCGGTTGGTGAATCATTTTTGCTCCCTTTGTTTTTGCGTACAGCAACTTAAAGTGAAGAAAAATGAGTTAATAAACAAAAAAAGTTTTACCTTGTGTGAATAAAATACCTTAAATTCCTTCATTGATGTTAGTCCTTCGAAATTCTGTTTCTTACTTGGCCCTATCCAGTTCAGGTAGAGACCCAGGTATTTTCTTCTATCGTCTATTTATTCCAGTTCCGAAAGAAACGGCATCATCTAAACTGACTAAGCCACACACCTAATTTGCCTTATTTCGATTTTTCGGGAATTTATCATGACGATACACTTTTTTTTCGCACTTGCAACACAGTCAACTTGAAACAAACAGTCAATTCAAATAGCTTGAATCAAAAACGACACAAAGAAGAAATTTCCGTTACAAAACAGCATGACCACGACGACGATTGACAACGGCTCAACCGGCACAGTAGGTCTATGGTATAGCATCAAAGACAGAGACAGCGTTGTCTCATACAGCATTTCGATTTTGTTGCACAAGAGCTGTACAGCAGCTGTATTTAAAAGACTGCATTTTTAGGAAAGCAGTATCACCAATGCAGAGATTGTGCAGTTTCAATACAACATTTTAAGTACTGCATTCCGGTGGCACTTGTAATGCAGTAACTGCACAATTGCTGTATTTTGTGTTTGTTGGGTTCCTATAAAAGTATGGTGTCAACTCTATAAAAATCAAAGGATTGGGCCACATATCCGACCAAAGCGGCTCAGGGATGATATGCTCATAGATTCTCTCTAAAAGCAGTATCTTCCTGTATTAATCGAAGGTCCTGGCAGAAATGTGTTTTTAGCATGCTAATGGTCCATCTCATTTGAGAGTTTTAGTATGGAAACTTGTCTATCAGAGCTGTCCAATAGGCAGAGGTGGACCGCACACCTCGACAGCTGGATCAACAGATTTAAATCCTGTCGATTATTTCTGAACTTGGAAATATTTAAAATTTTACGTGTATTCGATGATACTTTGAAACTACCTCTGTGATTCATTTTTGAGATTCCTTTTTCTTAATTCATTTAATTATTAATTTTGGTTGATTTCGGATACAATTTCCAAAATTAATGTTTCTCTGGGAATTTTTCAATATCTTCGAAATGACATGAAATACTTATTTCCAACTAGTAGGACAAGAAATTCTTTCAATTCCATCACGAACTTCGAATAATCTTAAAATTAAGTGGAACTCTTCTGTCGAATTAAATCATTCCGTGAAATTTTTTCAATGAGCAATTCAACGTGCGGGATAAAAAATCGACTGATTCCAATTGAAAATTTTAGGCTTTTTTCAAATATTTAAATCCAATTTTGAAATTTCAATATACAGGGTGTTGAATTTCAACTTGACAAAAGTCCCATATTTTTCTGATACGGACCTCGAAATTATGAATTATTCGAATATGACTCGATTGACCTGTATGAGTTGATCATATGTTCTGAATATCAACGAATTATACTGGGTGGTTCAAAACTTATGAGCAATTTAAAATATTGGCGAATGCAAGAAACACCCTGTATCTTGGTTATGGAATTGATTAGATCTACCATATAGAGGTTTTTTGGACTCGTCTAGGGAAGCTATACCTCAGGTTACCGTATGTTCATTCACCAATGAAACACCCTGTATATGCGGAATTATTGGATGATTTTACCAATTCGCGAATTCGGCTTTCGAAATGATCAAGTATATCAAGTCTCTAAATGAATTCTCAGTTTACGGTTGGCAGTTCGGCTGACCTCAACAACGATCACATACGAAAAAAACGACTTAGAGACTCGATGTTTTCAAAGTAGGTTTGGGGGTTAATTGAAAAGGTCGAATTCGTGAAAAATTGAAACACCCCCTGAACGATCTCGACATATATTCATCCGAAATTTCATTTTTCCAGTATTACCAATAATGCAGATGTATTCGAATCGAAATTCTGCACTTGGTTGAAAAATGACGGCTTGAAGGTTCCTGCAAAATTTCATGCGAATGTGAACAAGCGCGTAAAAGCTCCTGACCTCACGTCACCGCTTTTCTATGTTTTTTTTTCATTCGAGTTGCATTCAGGAAAGCTTTTGACTTGAAAATTGTCACTCTGGTTACGTTTGAACTGGATATCTCACGAACTCGCAGAGGAAATTCCCTATTCTGTTATAGTGTTTTCATCTTAGCTCGATTGTTTTGGAACTCGCCCAAGGAGTTTCTTATTTTGGTTTCTTCCGAGTTGACTTAGGGATATCGCAATGAGACTTTACTATTCTGGTTATATTTGAGTGCTTTTCTAATGTTTTATTGTCAGTTACTGTTAGTTTCCGATGAAAATGATAGTTCAATTCAAAATATCCAAATGTTGTTCACTGTCTCATTTTCGAGAAGCTCATCCTATAATCAATTTTTTATGAAATGGACTTTTGGCTATTGTATCCATTCAGTCATTGGAATATCAGACTGAATCAGCGGTCCTTGGAACGCCGAAAGACATCGAGGCGCAAAAATATCAACGCTTGCCATGCGTATTCGACCAACAACCAGTTTGATATTCACGAAGCCCTCACGAATTTGGCGGAGATTCATCAGAAAACGATTTTTCACAGCAGTCCAAACCTTCAATAGGGACCGAGAAGAATCAAGAAAAATTCAATGAATTTAAAACAAGAGGAAAGCATGACTGGCAACCGGGGGTTTTCAGCCCAAACCATTTTCAAACCGGCCGTCTGATTTGGCGATTCCATTTTCTGGCTCGCAATATTATGTACACGAACGTCGCATTTGACAACAATTGAAATGCTTGTCATGGCCCAGCATTGGCATTCCGCACCCAGGATTTAATACGGTTGATATGAGGCAGTGGCTCCATCTATCAACGCCGCTGGCGGCAGGTCCTGCACGAAACGCTAAGTCACCGCAACAAGCTGACAATGTGGATATTGTCGCACGTTCGTGTCCCCTCCATCACAAGATCCTGGAGGACTTCAATCAAATGGGTTACATAGGAAGGGCGGCGTTAAAATCGCCATCAAACAGTGGAGAATTTCAATTTCCTTTTGAAATAAATTTCCATAAGGTTTTGGTATGGATTCGCGTTTTACATGCTGCAACACGTCAAAGTAAATTGTTTCTTTGGTCATTACCGATACGAGAAGGGGTTCA
This sequence comes from Myrrha octodecimguttata, assembly GCA_958510865.1. Classification (NCBI taxonomy): domain Eukaryota; kingdom Metazoa; phylum Arthropoda; class Insecta; order Coleoptera; family Coccinellidae; genus Myrrha; species Myrrha octodecimguttata. The sequence continues at coordinate 17,192,570 of OY294058.1, read as the reverse complement.
GATAGTCAACCCTTAAGATATTTTTTCTTACTTACTACTTCATTTTGGATACACATTTTCCTTTGAAACTCACATGCCTTAAAAGCCCAAATTTAATACCTTTTTTATCACCACATGTTGTTTCGAAAACTAATTATTTACTAGAAAGAATATCGATGATCTGTGAAACAGCATTGTAGCAGGGTGTGAAACGATAAGAAATTCAGCAGGCATTTTACATCACAGACGTATACGAGGAGAGGGGTAAATGCTTATATTGAAGCTGGAGGCGGTCATTTCAGCTATGTGAACCTGGCAATTGACCTTGAAATTTTCTCGTGAAAATTTTGTGATCGATTGTACCCGGTAGGTACCCGATTGTACCACAAAAATTTTCGTTTGTACCCCTAACGTTTTCTCTACACAGCCATTATAACTTTTGCACCCAATGGCACCCAAAAAAAAAAATTCGAAATTTCCTCATGAAAACTTGGTGAAGGATTGTACCAGGTAGGTACCCGATTGTACCACTTTTATTTTTGCTGAAATCCCCATGGTTTTTTTTATACATCAATTCGAAATTTTTTTTTTTCAACTCGTGATTGGCCGATAATTGATGGAATTTTTGTATGAAAATTCTGTGGTCGATTGTATCCGGTAGGTACTCGATTGTACCACAAAAATTTTCGTTTGTTTCCCTAGCGTTTTTTTTATACAGCCATTATAACTTTTGAACCCACCGGCACCCCAAAAAAAAAATCGAAATTTCTTCATGAAAACTTGGTGAAGGATTGTACCAGGTAGGTACCCGATTGTACCACATTTATTTTTGCTGAAATCCCCATGGTTTTTTCTACACATCAATTCGAATTTTTTTTTTCTCTTCAACTCGTGATTGGCCGATAATTGATGGAATTTTTGTATGAAAATTCTGTGGCCGATAGTATCCGGTAGATACTCGATTGTACCATAAAAATTTTCGTTTGTACCTCTAACGTTTTCTCTATACAACCATTATAACTTTTGAACCCACCGGCACCCAAAAAAAAAAAAATTCGAAATTTCCTCATGAAAACTTGGTGAAGGATTGTACCAGGTAGGTACCTGATTGTACCACTTTTATTTTTGCTGAAATCCCCATGATTTTTTTTACACATCAATTCGAATTTTTTTTTTCTCTTCAACTAGTGATTGGCCGATAATTGATGGAATTTTTGTATGAAAATTCTGTGGTCGATTGTACCCGGCAGGTACTCGATTGTACCACAAAAATTTTCGTTTGTACCCCTAACTTTTTTTTTATACAGCCATTATAACTTTTGAACCCACCGGCACCCCAAAAAAAAAAATCGAAATTTCTTCATGAAAACTTGGTGAAGGATTGTACCAGGTAGGTACCCGATTGTACCATATTTATTTCTGCTGAAATCCCCATGGTTTTTTCCACACATCAATTCGAAATTTTTTTTTCTCTTCAACTCGTGATTGGCCGCTAATTGATGGAATTTTTGTATGAAAATTCTGTGGTCGATTGTACCCGGTAGGTACTCGATTGTACCATAAAAAATTTCGTTTGTACCCCTAGCGTTTTTTTTATACAGCCATTATAACTTTTAAACCCACCGGCACCCCAAAAAAAAAAATCGAAATTTCTTCATGAAAACTTGGTGAAGGATTGTACCAGGTAGGTACCCGATTGTACCACATTTATTTTTGCTGAAATCCCCATGGTTTTTTTTACACATCAATTCGAAATTTTTTTTCTCTTCAACTCGTGATTGGCCGATAATTGATGGAATTTTTGTATGAAAATTCTGTGGTAGGTACTCGATTGTACCACAAAAATTTTCGTTTGTACCCCTAACGTTTTCTCTATACAACCATTATAACTTTTGAACCCACCGACACCAAAAAAAAATTGCAATTTAAATGAAAATGTTTGCTTCCAGATTTCGTGATCGGACATAAATTTAAATTTTTCATTTTGTTTGTTCTATACAGTAATTATGAATTCTGTACTTGTCGGCAGCTGAAAAAATCGGAATTTCTCCGTCAAAATTTGGTTTAGATTTGTACCGAGTAGGTACCTAGGTAGGCGAATATCCACCTCATTTCAGTTCAAACTTTCAGATTCGTGCTACACAGCGATTCGATTTTTTGTTCCATTCTCATAGGAGCTTGCAAAAATGGAAAGAATATTCCATATCTTATAAAAAAAAACATCATTCAATGGATGATATCAAGATTACATCCAGCCCAATGGGAAATTTATCTGTCGCTCATAGGAATCATAAGTTCGTGTTCTTCCTCGAGAATCGTATGATGGATTATAATTACCTTATGGATGCTTGATTGTATTATTTCTTTTTATACTTTCGAGGCCTTTCACACCTCCATTGAAATTTATTGGATGAGTCTCATGGATGGTGGACTAGAAATCTCATATGAACTTAACGATGTCTCTCGACAAAGGAATTTGTTTCCGAAATGTGCTTTAGGCATTATTGTACTAGATATTATATTATAGAATCAGTAAGGATTGAAATTAAAAATATGTGCTAACTATCAAACCGAGAGTACCTATGTTAAAGTTATTCACCCATGTGAATCACCAACTAATCACTGCGCGTTTAGCTGTGAACTTATCCACATTATATACATGCACATTTCGTTGCCGTATATAAACATGGTGTAGACTCTTTAAATTTGCACTTTTATGATTTGCAGTACTGGAATGCTGTTCATCGTACATTAATGAAATGTCCCAGTATAATTTCAGATTATAATCTCAGGTGGATGTGATTGTTTGACTTGAAATGTATACTTGGATGAGAAAGCAGTAAAATTCTTCAAGAATAAAAAAATGATTTAATCATATGACAAATCGCATTAGTTCACAATATTAATATAACAAAACAAACATTTCTTCAGTTTAAAAATTTTTATTCAATAAATATTCAGATAAAATATATATAAAACTAAAAATATTGAAAATAGATACATATAAAAATAGTTTCTTTGGTTTTCTTCAGTTTATTCTCTCACATAAATCAGTATGCTAATTTTTCTTTCAGTATTCATAGCACGTGACGTCATTAAAACCGGCCTGCTACTACTGAGTATATCATTATGTGCTTCCCATCTACCCGTTATACGACGTACATAGGCAACATAATGCCCAACAGTATTTCCTGGATCATCCAGTGTTGAGGACGAAACAAATTCTATGACCGAGAGAGCAGAAAAGTCATGGGTTTTCACCAAAATTCTCTTTGGTATTTCTGATATGGTGAACTTACCTTTCCACTGAGGAAAATTCAAACTTTTCGCAATGGAAGTATATTGCAAGGTTTCAATATCAATAATTAAATGATGTCCAAGCTGAACTTCCCTGAGCAATTCCACATTTTTACACTGATTGCAGGTTTCGTGCGCTTCTAATTTGTTAATTATTGCACCTACCTGGTACAATCCTTCACCAAGTTTTCATTAAGAAATTTCGATTTTTTTTTTTGGGGTGCCGGTGGGTTCAAAAGTTATAATGGCTGTATAAAAAAAACGCTAGGGGTACAAACGAAAATTTTTGTGGTACAATCGAGTACCTACCGGGTACAATCGACCACAGAGTTTTCATACAAAAATTCCATCAATTATCGGCGAATCACGAGTTGAAGAGAAAAAAAAATTTCGAATTGATGTGTAAAAAAAATCATGGGGATTTCAGCAAAAATAAAAGTGGTACAATCGGGTACCTACCTGGTACAATCCTTCACCAAGTTTTCATGAAGAAATTTCGATTTTTTTTTGGGGTGCCGGTGGGTTCAAAAGTTATAATGGCTGTATAAAAAAAACGCTAGGGGTACAAACGAAAATTTTTGTGGTACAATCGAGTACCTACCGGGTACAATCGACCACAGAATTTTCATACAAAAATTCCATCAATTATCGGCCAATCACGAGTTGAAGAGAAAAAAAATTTCGAATTGATGTGTAGAAAAAACCATGGGGATTTCAGCAAAAATAAATGTGGTGCAATCGGGTACCTACCTGGTACAATCCTTCACCAAGTTTTCATAAAGAAATTTCGATTTTTTTTTGGGGGTGCCGGTGGGTTCAAAAGTTATAATGGCTGTATAAAAAAAACGCTAGGGGTACAAACGAAAATTTTTGTGGTACAATCGAGTACCTAACGGGTACCATCGACCACAGAGTTTTCATACAAAAATTCCATCAATTATCGGCGAATCACGAGTTGAAGAGAAAAAAAAATTTCGAATTGATGTGTAGAAAAAACCATGGGGATTTCAGCAGAAATAAATGTGGTACAATCGGGTACCTACCTGGTACAATCCTTCACCAAGTTTTCATGAAGAAATTTCGATTTCTTTTGGGGGGTGCCGGTGGGTTCGAAAGTTATAATGGCTGTATAAAAAAAAAGCTAGGGGTACAAACGAAAATTTTTGTGGTACAATCAAGTACCTACCAGGTACAATCGACCACAGAATTTTCATACAAAAATTCCATCAATTATCGGCCAATCACGAGTTGAAGAGAAAAAAAAATTTCGAATTGATGTGTAGAAAAAACCATGGGGATTTTTGCAAATATAAATGTAGTACAATCGGGTACCTACCTGGTACAATCCTTCACCAAGTTTTCATGAAGAAATTTCGATTTTTTTTTTGGGGTGCCGGTGGGTTCAAAAGTTATAATGGCTGTATAAAAAAACGCTAGGGGTACAAACGAAAATTTTTGTGGTACAATCGAGTACCTACCGGGTACAATCGACCACAGAATTTTCATACAAAAATTCCATCAATTATCGGCCAATCACGAGTTGAAGAGAAAAAAAAATTTCGAATTGATGTATAAAAAAAAACATGGGGATTTCAGCAAAAATAAAAGTGGTACAATCGGGTACCTACCTGGTACAATCCTTCACCAAGTTTTCATGAGGAAATTTCGAATTTTTTTTTTTTGGGTGCCGTTGGGTGCAAAAGTTATAATGGCTGTGTAGAGAAAACGTTAGGGGTACAAACGAAAATTTTTGTGGTACAATCGGGTACCTACCGGGTACAATCGATCACAAAATTTTCACGAGAAAATTTCAAGGTCAATTGCCAGGTTCACATAGCTGGTCATTTCCAACATTTATAAAGATGTTATTGTCGATATTCGACAGCTTTTTGTTTTTTTTTCGGTATTGTTTTTGTTGGAGAAGTCTCAGGCTAGTAGAATCATAATTTGGTTGGCTGTTCAATAATAGCTGAAAAAGTGAGTGAATGTATTGGGCTTCCAAGCTATGTCTGTAAACTTAGAAGTTTTTCCCGAAAATGGTCTCAAACTACTAGTTTGGACTCACTGATGACGAATCCAGTGTCAAAATCGTCGTCGTCCGGACGACGACACGATAACTTTCGAGAGAAGCAAGTTATCGACTTGAAACTTTCAGATTAGGTTGCGCATTGGAATGCGGCTGTTGTGCCCGTTAGTGGGACAAATCGGTCAAATGGATTCGGATTTATGGTCATTCGAAATTTTAAGATTAATTTCCGGATATTGCAGGAACTACCCATGCGATTGAATTGAAACTTGATAGTTAGTTGGAGCACAACTTTCTATAAAATTTCGTTGAGATCACACAGTCAGTAAATTTCGAAAACATTTTTTTTCGAAAACGATTCATTGAATCCTGCAAAAAAATCCCGCTCATACCGTGAAAATCATATTTTATAGCAGTGTACCAAATGTCATTTCAATAAATCCATAATTTCTGGAGACATCGATCTTTGGAAATGTTGGTAAAACTTAAATTTGGAATGGGTATATCTACGGAATCATTGGGCGTTAGATACAATAATTTCCGGAAGAAACGAGTTAGCAACTCGATATTTGTAGAGTAGGTTTGGGGCTTAGTTACGAAGATCGAATTCGTGAATGAGTAAAATCCGCCCAATAATTCCGTAGATATACCCATTCAAAATAATATTTTTCCAATATTTCCAAAAATACAGATTAGATCGAATTGAAATCCAGTAGTTTATCGAAAAAACCTAGAAAGGCACTGCCGTGAAGGCAGCAGCTTTTGCGCGTATATCCGAATTCGTTGACAAAGCATCCATTGAACATGCCCGCAAAAGTTGCCTCCGTCACAGCAGTGCTTTTCGAGGTTTTCAAAGGGAAAATTTCAATCCAAAAAAAAGTTCTAAGAGAACATATTTCAGGGTTGACGTTTACCTATCATATAAAAATTTTGTACAATGAGTTCCCTATATTTGTAGTTCATGAATCAGTATAATGAGTCTCTAGTCATGAGAAGCTACCAATTAACAATTATGCTATCATCTCATTAATGATCAATGACTTTTTACTTCAGACAAAATGTGGAATTCTCAATCCTCACCACATACTTCTTTCAAGAACATGAACATACCAACCCCATGGATCCAACCCCTAGCTTAGTCACCCCAAGCACCCAAGTGAATGGACCGAGCAGAGGAATGCCTCTAGATCTAGTGCCTGCTGATCGGAGTTTGCGATAGATGTGGTCGATGCGAGATGTCGAACCACAACTGCAGGACATCCTGAGCAGCTGAATTCCATCGAAACCTCACATTCATATCCAAAAAATAATTGCACCATCCGTCCCCTAGATGAAAGTCGAGAAAAACCAAATCATCAAATGAACAACGGAAGTGGTTTCACTGTGGACCTCCTGGCAACACAAGTACTCAACCAGCTGATGCCTACTCTCAACGACTTGTGGCTGGAAGGCGGCAAAATGCATGAATTTCTGAGCAGCAAAATAAGTCCTGTGAATTTCCAGCCACTATACAAGCAGTTTTTTCATGAAAAAACAATATTTATTTAATTTTTAATAGTTATGTTTCAGATAGTGGAAGTGAAAACCAAAAAAAAACCCAATGAAATAAAATAAATCACATAATTGCACACGAGTGATTTGGGCGGCTGCAAGTTTCGGCTATTTCAATAAATTCGCAACAGAATATTTTTTTAATTTTTCAGGTTTTTTCTGGGTTTTCACTCCCTGTATCTGAAACAGAACTATTAAAAATTAAATGAAATTGTTTTTTCATAAAAAATGCCCTTGCGGATTGCGCGATTAAATTATTTGTCATGGGCAGTTTCTTGGAAAACAGATTGCATAATTAACAATATAAGAACAATACAAACGATAACTTGGAAAAAATTTGAGTCCCTTGCATTTTGTTTTAGAAATAGACCCTATTTGGCTGAATTTCCCCAAAACAGAGGTAGAATTGAAAAACTTTCCAACCAAATGAATCTGTGTTGCTGTGTTTTCTCAAAAATGTCAATTTGACAAAAGTTCCAAATCGAAAGGAAAAATCGAAAGAAAATAATTCTTGAAATTTTCTCCTTTGTCTGATGAAAGAATCAGATTTGTACTCTGAAACGTCACAGTTACCTTTGTTTATCGTTTGTATTGTCCCTGTATTGTTCAATAGGCAATCTGTTTTCCAAGAAACTGCCCTTGACAAATAGTTTAATCCCGCAATTCGCAAGGATGATTTTCATGAAAAAATGATTTTATTCAATTCTTAATAGTTCTGTTTCACATATTGCCAGTGAAAAAACCTAAATGATGATGCGAAACCCTCCCAAAATAAGCTTCAATAGATACTTAATATTTTTTTCGTCAAAAATTATGAAAGGTTAGGATAGACCATCATATCTCCGCATTTTCTTGCAACGAAAAGATCACCCCTTCCGAAGACAATGGAAAATAAATTTTTTAACGGATATACAGTCTCGAAACAATGGCGCGGTATTCCATATCTCTATTTGGGATTCAGATAGGAATCTTGTGTTCTATGATGTTTCCTTATCTGGAAATACACGAATTAAAATGTTTTTGGTCACACGGCTTGTACCTTTTCTCCTGATCGGGTCCCTACTCTGTTTTTGCAAAATGGCACCCTGTATTTTTCATTACTTCTTCGGTTTCTATGAAAAAAATAAAACACACTTCAGACATATCTTTACCACAAAAATATCAACGGTTTTCGAGATATTCTGTCCGACATGTTTCTCTTTCCAGTATTCTTCATTCAGAGTATTTGAAATTATTAAGTTGTGCCAAGCCCACTGTAATTTATTCTGGTCAAATATTGTACATATTGAAAATGAAAATTATCAGAATATTTCTTATTTCAAATGGAACAACCTGTATTTTATCGATCCATAAGAAGCAATAAGAAAAGCTCAACAAATTCCTTATGGTTAGTTTCACTAGTTTTCCTTAAAACAGCCTTTTTTGAAAAATATTTCTATATCTATACTAATTAAATGAGATGTGACTCGTGACGAGCTTAAACTCAAAACAATTCGGGCGACATTTCAACTTTTTCGGAAGAAAAAGCTAACGAGTAGACCCAAGAACTTGAGGTTTCGGCTTCGCCGAGTATTTTTAACAATTACTGAAATCGACACAGCAAGCGATCGAACTCGGCTTCTGCCCCATTCTGGAACTCGAAAAAGTCGTTCACTAGTTTTTTGAACTAAATCTCAATTGATCGGTCTAAAAAAGGGCAATCTGTCGCTACAATTAGATAAGTTTAATGGAAGTTGATATTGAAACATATTTTTAAATGTGTATATCTCGAAAACCGTTGATATCTTTGTGGTAAAGATTTCTGCTAGAAACCGAAGATGTAATTGAGAAAACGAAGTTGATACCCACCTAGAAGAAATGGAACACCCTGTGCGACCAAAAACATTTTTATTTGTGTAGTTCGATTAATGAGGAAACATTATGGAAAACCTGATTCCTATCTGAATCCTAAATATAGATATGGAACACAGAGCCACCTTTGCGGGACCGTGTATATCTATACGGAATTTTTGGAATCTTTCATTCAGCTCCGAAAACAACAAATAATGAATCCCTAAAAACTTTCATCTGGGAGGTGACTTCTCCGTACATTGCTTAGAGACATGTTGGATCTAAAACGAAGGAATAATAATGCTGATTTGACGTTATCAAATAAGGATCTTCTACTACCCCCATTTGTGAACAAGGATTGATATGTTCATTAAAATATGAAAACATTATAGAAACAGCCAATCAAGTTATTTCGACATCAGTTGATTTTAAATATGTCTAAAATTCAGTATTGCGTGAACCCTTTCAGTCATTACCTATTAATTCGAAATTAAAGCATAATTCCTATTCGCATGGACAATTGCGTATATCGTAAAATATTAAAATCGAAAGATATAATGTAAAAGTATTGCAAGAAAAGATAGTTCGTGTGAGTACTCCATTTCACAATCAACAAGAAGTAAATCTTTACAAAATGTGAACCTTCAAAATTTTTTAGTTGTGAAGCACAGTTTTTACCTATAAATAAAATGAAATTCTTTATTTATGTTATTCTTCAGTAATAATACTTTCGAATTATTCTTGAAATCTATTTTTTACGCTGATAACATAATTATGATTATTTTCAAAAACTTTAAATAGTTCGTTTGAGAAACGGGGTTAGTTTCATTTTAAACCTGATGATTTCCCAAGAAGGGATGATGTGATGATACAAACAAAAAGGCCCGTGTAGTCTTAGTCGTCTCTGAAATCACATTGAAATGGGGTAACAGCAGTTAAAAGCGTGACTATCAGTTTTCATTCTTTACAACGGAAGAGTTTTTCATTTGGGTGGAATAATTATATCATTGAATTACAGTGGCTGCATTGTAAAAAACTCGCCAATTCGTCAAGTCATCGTTTCGCAATAACTCAGTATTGTATCAACGGGAATAGGAACCCTTGTTCGAGCTTACTCCACGTTTTATGAGACGATTTTACTAATGGTCGTGCCTATTTCAATCGTACGGGCTTTATTTTATTCATGACTTCGAAATTGTAGTTCCCATGATTGTTTCCGACAGTATAGAATAAGGCTGCATAGATATTCATTAATTTACACTCCGTTATCATGGGAATAAGTAGGAAGGGGAATAACGCTGATATTCCGGAAAGATCCTGTACCATACTTGTGAAGTCTACACCTAAACTAAATCAAGATTTGAATTGAATGTGGCTGAAGTTTGTTGGTGCTTCTTTTACTTTCCTCCTGAAATGCACGAGTTTTGTGGGCTTATTGACAAATAAATCTAATTTCAAATAATCCTATACTGCGAAATGTGATGCTGTTAAACCAGACGATACTGCGGGTTAATTCAGACCAAAATGAGAAGAAAATGGCGCAGATGGAATTCGAATGCTTCACGGATTATATGACAATATAACACCGTCTTGTTGGAAAGACATACTGATCACATTCATATCATTCAATTCAGGGCTGTATTTTACCAGCACGATATCGAACACAATAACAGTCTCTGATTCATCAGCCTCAGTTTTTAGGAAGTTTGGTGCAATGATACCTCAAGCCCAAAATTCACACCGAACAGTATTAAGTTGTGAATGCATCTGTTTTTCGATAATCACAAGTTAAGGTTATCTGAATGCCAAGTGCGGTAATATTGAAGGTTTATGAAACCAACAAGATGATATGTATTTGATCATTCAGAATGATTTTGCTCGAAATCCTTTCATTGTTTTCAAGATATTTTTCAACAATCATAAAGTGGTGTGTAATGTGTAACGCTCTTTTTCTACTTACCCTCAGCTGTCAACTGTCGAATAGTTTTTCTTCGGGGCTACCAACACATAACTACATACCTTGCGACAAATAAAAATCTCGTGTTAATTTTGTGACACCTCCGCAATGCTAAGAATTTCAGACTACTATTTCTTCCATTACTTCAGCTCAGATGGGAGGTTATGGATATACCTATATTCCATCGATTGTTATGAGCTGCGGCAAAAACCAAACACTTATGAGATCCAAACTGAAAAGCCTTTAATTTTCGTTGTGTTTTAGAAGCTATTGTGTTCGAACACCTTCGTGAACACAATAACGAAATAAACGTGAAAAACGAATAAAACCCCGATACCTACAGAGCCGTTTGGGGCTCAATTACGAAGTGAATATTGAAATTGATACTGTGGCTGATTTTCCTAGGTACCGTTATGGAACACCTGACAAGGTAATTCTCGTGCTAGTTAGGAAACCGGGTGTGTTTTGTTTAGGACTTGTTACTGATTGTGTACGCCACGTCAGAAACAGTACTGTTAATTTCATTTTTTCACCCAACAGAAAATGGTTGGATGGTTTTGGGAAACCGAAAAATTTCTCTTCCGGCCAAGGGCGTGAACCCAAAACCTCATGGTCATGGGACAGAGTAACTGCCTCTGGACTACATCCGCAATTATAAACCGTAAATGGATAAAAATCTGCTCATTGTCATCGCATCTTCAAAATTTTATTTCACAATATCTCCAAGAAGACTTTAATTGAAATTTATTATTTGCCTTCCGATGTTTTAGATATTCTGCTTCAACCTTCATCCAGTCATTTTCCTACGAAGTTCTAGATTTCAATTCTATGAGATAGATATACCCATTCAGGATTCTGTGTTCCTAATACTCTCAGAAAAACAGGATCGTATTTAAACGAAGTGACCTAAGTACGTTAGGCGGATTAGAAATGTGAATAAGTGACCGCTTTGGTAATGAATTTGAACAAGCGCGTAAGAGCTTCTGCCCTCTCGAATCAGTGCTTTTCTAGATTTTGTTTGGTTTTTGGAGCTGAATTCATTCCTACACTCCTGAGAGCGTCCATGATTTTACGATAAGCTGAAAAATTTTCTATCGAGAAAAATTCACCGATGCAATGTGGCACTCATAACATCTCCGATCGAAAAAACCCATATCTCCATAACGACTCATCACTCTTCTACATAACTGGAACATAACTAATTTAACACAGGGCGAGGTCTAAGTAATTAAGTATCCGGCAAGTACCGAAAACAGCTGTGATAACACCAGCGGAGTCTAGATTACAAATTGCAGTATAATCTGATTTTGACTATATCGATTATTAATTCCATTATTTAATTTCCAATGGAGAGGAAGGCTGGAGACGTAGTCGGATGAACCAAGACTTTCATCCGAATCCAATTCCGAATGGAACACATTAACAAATTGTTTTCTAATTGGATTGGACAGCTTTCGTTCCTATTTTTGACGGGTTGCTGATATGGTTGGTGAAGGGTTTTCTCGCTCAGTGTCATTGAATAATAAAATATCCACTTCAAACCAGAAGGGGTCTGTTCTGAAAATTCTTTGGAATTAATGAAACGATGGTGTAAAGAATGCAAGGAGTAGCTCTGGAGAGAAGATTCTCATTTATTTGAGTTACTCATGCGTATACTCCATTCACCTTCATGCAACCAGTTGGTTGGTCTTGGAATAGGTTCATCAAGCTTTTATTTTCCAGGTGATCTTAAGGTTTTCAGCAGTTCAAATATCTGGAAAAAAAACTATGAAAATTATATTCATAAACACACTCTTTCAGATTGCGAGATTCAAACTTTCTGTCAGGGCAGTTTCTAGAAATGAGGCCTAATGTATCGGAATAATGCAACCGAACTGAACTGTACGAAATTCTAGAAACGTGAATTCAGCAGATTTTCCGCGCATGTTCCAATTCGCTGCCAAAGTCTCAAACGCATCTTCACTTCCTGATGAAAAGATTTGATCTCTTAACCCTATTTCTCTTAAGAAATTTTGCATGAATCTTCAAGGTGTCATGGGAAAATATTTACGGTCGATCGTGAAACTTTTTTTCCTGAAATTTCAGATATTTCTTCATCACTCTGCATCACCCCTAATTAACCAAGAATAACTGAACTAAATGACTTGAATTAAAGCTCTATTCATTTGAATCGACTTTCTCTTCGATTCAGGAGCCAAAAGTATATATGTGAACTTTAATGATCATTTCCTGTTAGCCATATAGCTGAATTTTAGGACAACTCATTTTTCAATGCATTAAGCCTACAGTGCGACTCTCTTACTATGAGTAATATCAATGGATCGAAGACAGTTTGTTAGAAGGAATAAGTAATATCGGACAGTGCGATAAGTATTTTGAATCGGGCGAAAGTGTCCCAAATTTGAGATATGACGTCATCAGCATTGTATTTGGTATGATAAGCATACTTTCTTGAGACTATTCTTGAAAAGTATTTCAAGTCACACGTACGTATCAAATGTAAAATTTCATTCGAATCTAAACGGAAGGTATGTTATTTCTAATGGAATAACGGGCTCCTTCGCCATTTTGGCAAAATTGCTCTTTCGAAGAAGGCTAATATAAACCAAAAAAACTCAATGGCCTACATTAGTCAACGAAACTGTGTAATATCATTTCAAATTCTTGACCATTTTTCCTAACTAACATTATCGTAATCCTTGATCAGGTTTCTTCTCTCACAAATTGAATAATACTCAATTGATTGATTGAATTGATAATATCTGATACGAATGTTTAACTTGATAAATCCTCAATGAAAATCATTAGAAACTAGCGTTGCTATTTGAAAAACTAGTCGATCACATTACCTGAAATGTGGGACACGCAGTAGACAATCTCTCTAAATGAAAATAGTGCAATATGAAATACAAATCGACCTGTCCGAGCATATATTATTCGAAACAAAAGACTTGCTTTGATACACTGAATTTATTCCAAGTCAGAGTCTCGCAGTGTATATGTCACAGAAAAATGGTGAAAACCAGACTCAATAAGTAGGGGATTTGATCGGATCACGAAAGATATTGAAATAACAACTACGAAAGGAAATTTCCGTGGAAAAGTTAGTGATTTGATCGAATCCCTTAATTCAAAACGATGAAATTCATGCCAATAATAAAAGAACATTGAACATCAAAGAACACGCTACGGAACACATAGAAAAAACAGCTGAAAAATTGGGAGAAGTGTTTTCAGAAAAAAATCGAAGAGGTGTTGGTTAGTTCCACAGTTTTGGTGGATGTATTTAAGGTAGTTAGAGGCCCATTAGATGGAGATGAACCTGGGTGAGATTGCGGTAAAATTTTCATTATTTGTGAGTCATGAATTCTAAAAGTATTCCTGTGAAAAATACAATGCAAAGCAGAAAGAGATATGCATGTGAAAAAATAAAGTACAATACAACTCGAGATGCAAATTAACAACGTGTTTCAATAAAATAAATGGACATAAATATTTAAGAAATGCGCATTCATTAAAAATATCCTTTTTGTTAAAAAAATTTCAGTAACGGTTTCTCCTGTTATCTAGTATCGAATAATTATTCGTGTTTCCATTACCAACTCTACATTCAATAATCAGTGGTTCACGAAAATACTTCCAATTTCTAAGCAATGTTATTTCAAAGTTTAACAGATGAATTCTTCCATCAGTGTGTGAGGTATAAATATAAAAAAGGTAAATGAGAAACACACTTTAAAATTAAAATGTATTCTTTAGGCGATCGATTAAGGTTCAATGAACCATCATCTGGCCAGCTGAAATAAAATGCACAATTATCAGGAGAAAATATTCCAGTGTTTAATACGTTTCACTGTGAAAGTGAGGTTATAAAAATATATACAAACATAAATAAAAAGACAGGAATGTGCAACATACCGTCCAGTTTAACAATAGAAATATCCACATAAATCAATATTCCAGAAGTGTACAAATCAAACGGTAAATTTTTCTTTCTAAATTTCTCGCCCAAGTAAAAAAATTACCAAGTACTATGAATTCAATCTAACTGCAGGAAAACGAAGGAAATAGAAGTGGGGGCACCCATGATAGACGAAGATGTCAAAACTACGGCGATCAAATTCAAATCAACTCAACTCAGACAAAAGGAGCTATGAGCTTGAAAGTATTTCTAGAAGCACTGAAATCTGATACGTCATTTAAGAGGTTATTATCATTTTTATTTTTTATTATTTCGTATTGCTCAAGAAGGGTTATTATGAAGTAATTGTTTTCGGCATGTAAGATTTCCAGGTTATCAAAATGTGTCTCCTGATAATTGTGGATTTCATTTCAGCTGGCCTGATGATGGTTCATTGAACCGAAATCGATCGCCTTAAGAATAAATTTTAATCTTAAAGAGTGTTTCTCATTTATCTTTTTTATAGTTATTTCAAACATTAAATAAAGACGAGTCGATTTGATAAAGGATATTGATACAATCATAAAATAAATACAGATTTTTCTGTAATACCTTCACGTATAAAGGTATAACAGAAGAACTTCAACTGTTTCATCATTTCCCTAAAGAACCTCCAAAGATTTAATCAGATCATTAACTTTCTTACGGAAATAACCCAACAGAGTTGACATTTTAACATCTTCCGTGATTTAAGCAAATAACACTTTTCACCATCTACCTGCCAAATGTGCAGTTGTATAGATTAGAGCTTATATTGGGACGATTTGGTATTATTTGAAAATTTCGGAATTATACAAATCCGTTTGGTCATTCATTTTTCTTAGATTTTTTCTTTGCAGTTATTTATAAATTTCAACGGACTCCAGATAGACGAGTTTCATTACTGTACATGTATTTTTTTCAGATTATCCATCGATGGAAATCATATCCATCAATAGATAATTTGAAAATATTACATGTATAATCAAAAAGAATAGAACTCAACTATCTGCGGTTCATTGGAATTTATGAATTGGTGCAGAAAAATATTCTTGGAATAATGAACCAAACAAAAATTTGAAAATATCACTTTTCCTACTGATATTAAGATATTCTTGATAGAATATACAGGACGTCCCAAAAAACCGATAGGCACATTTCTCTCGATTATGAACCAATATCGATAATTTCATTGATTTCCCTTTACATGTAATCCCGTATAGCTCTACGGTGGCCGTTATTCATGAATTAAATAAACAGGATGTCCCAAAGAAGGGATTCGATGAAATCCATGCTCTCCAATGGCAACCACCTACTGGAATTGTGAAGTTGGAAAGATAACTTTCCTCTGCTTATAGCAATATACTTTTGGTGAAAAAAAAGGGGGTTCTACAGAAGACATTCAATAATAGCGATGATTTCCCAATGGTAACTGAAAATTTTTCATTGGAGAATTGAAAAGGACACATTCTTCAACATAAAGCCAGATAATTGAAGTAAATTTACAGGGTGTCCAAAAAACCGATAGGCACAATTCTTCCGATAATAAACTAAAATCGATGTTTTTTCCTCTGTATCTGAAATAGTTTCACGGTGGCATTTTTCAAGAATGAAATACTTAGGTGTTCCAAAAAAGAAACATAATGAAATACATGTTTTCAATCGACAACCATCATATTTGAATCGAAATTCGAAAAGATCACGCTCTTTTATTTATAGCAAAATATTTATGATAAATTATACAGAATTTCTCGAAAAAGATACCTGGGCCTTTTCCAAGAATGGAATATACAGAGTGCCTTAAAACAGTATGATGGAATCGATGTATTTGATTGGCAACTACAACATCTGTGAAAGAAAATTGGATAACGTTCTGATAACATGGTAAGATATTTATGGTAAAATGAATAGAGTGTCTTAAAAAAATTAACCTCATAATTGTCTTATATACGGACCTATTTCAACGATTTCTTTTGCCTAGGTATAGCTCTACGGTGACAACAATCGTGTCTCAAAATTTTTTTCGCATAACTCTATTGTTCATGAACCTCTCTCAAAGATTTTTTTGACTTGCCTGAGCATGCCACTAAGAATTGTAAAATGAAACTTCATGTTACAAGAATTCAATACCATCCGTAGCGTAGTCCAATGCGTTTAAAAAATTATTGTTTGATTGTTATCTTTATTAATTATTTCATTTGAATTTTGAATCGGTGACAAGAAATCTAAAATTGTATTGCGTCCAAAACTGAAATCCCTTATGAAATGATTGAAATGATAAATACAAACTTCACTTGGCACCGATTTAAAATTTTTACGAAATAATCACCGAATACAATAAAAACAAGGATTTCTTGAACGCACTGGACATCACTGCGGAAAGGTATTGAATTCTTGTGAAAAATTTTTTTTTGCTTCTCAGATCAATGATTTGATGTCGGCTCTCTTTTTTTCTGAAAAGTTTTATCCAATATTTCCTTGAAAAATCAGAGCAAGATATCGTAAAGCCGATGAAGCGAATAAATGAAAACGTCTCCCTAACCCCACTTCGAAGAGCTCGCGTATGCTAAACCTCTAATATATACTTTAAAAGAAATTTGCATGCAAATCTGACACACGCTAAGCCAAAATCGGTATGGAAAAGTTCTATCTCTGATCGTCGGAATAATAATGTATTCAGAATGCAACCAGTCGTATGCCGTTCACTACGGTTCGTTATTAGAAAACCTTCCTTGGAATCGTGTTTTCGTTCAATCACCAAATTGCTTTATAATGCCCCGAAATATATTGCCGTTCTGATATTCGCCGCAAAGGCGACTTTTGTATTAATATCAGCAATTGCATGTTAGCTTGTAGGGTTCAGATGCTATATTCATTTTCATTACCTACTGCTAGACAGGAATTTAATTTGCAGCTTCATAGAAATTTTTATTTAGTCGAGACTACTCTTTCAACCGGTAATATGGTACACAGCAATACTCTTCAAAACTGCAAATTCCAGAATATAAAATATAGCAGACCCACTCAGCTTCAAGAAGACAGAGAAGGCGTATCCCTTTTTCAAACTCCTAACCAATGAGCGTATGCGTATGCAAATGAAATTAACCTTAAGAAAATGATGGCTCCAATTCGGACTGAATTGTTGAAAAAAGCCCAGAAATTTTCATTTGGTGAACATTCGAGAGCGATAACTATAAGGAAACTCATGTAAATATCAGCTTAAAACGGTTTGATTCATGAGAAACTCCTGGTTATTACACATACATAAAAAAACAACCAGCATTTCCTGGTTATAATATTTCGGTGAAAATTTTTACAGTTTTAACAACCATTCAAATGTTGTCCAATCATATCAACATAAGGTACACTGAATATTTCCCTCATACATAGAATTTCTCAATACAAGAATGCAACTATCGAAAAATTACAGCGGTAATTGCACTGCAGAGCGAAAATGGCATTGCAAGAACCTCCCGTTGCCTCGACAAAACAAACAAATATACTTCAGTGTCAAAAAATGTCTTGTTTCGTTGAATGCTCAATACAGTTGATCGGGGAAAATATATCATGATTTTTCATAGACTTCATCCGTACTGTGTTATTTCTCTTCATTCGTGAAATTTTTCAATGATTTACACTCGTGCATAAAATGACCAGATGATTTTACATTGTTTTATCGTTTCATCTCATAAAAATTGCATTCGGTTTTTCCCATATTTCGTCCGATGGATGCAATTTTTAGATGACTCGCTTTCTAGCGAATTAATCGGTAATTTTTATTCACTTGTGCAATTATAACCAATTATAATTGCATGCAGTACAAGTAACTCGAGTTTGAGCGTCGAAAAATTCCCAGCCGAATATTCCTCGGAAATAAATTCCTCATAATTGCATCACAAATTTCTCCAGCTCTCAGCTTTCTTTTGGACTGACACCCAGGACGACGCTTCCGATTGTTATGAAATATTTTCGTCTATCATCAACGTCCTGGAGATATTAATACTGCAAATTTTTGGTATACAACAATAACATTTTGTAATTTTGTGTTATATGTCAAAAATTTTTTCGTTGCAAATCCCTCAGACATTGGAAAATGCCTCATAATTTTGTGGTAAATTTGTCAAGATCGTTGCTTTGTAAGAGCCATCAACCTTTGGAACCTGCTTCAGATTGTTATAAAATTATCTCGTCTATTATCGATGCCCAATGATACAACTGCAAATTACTTTCCATTTTTATAGATTCTGAAAGGCTACTCCAGCTCAATGAATTGTTTTTAATTATTATCGATGACAACAGCTACAAATGTAACCAGCACATTCACCATTTAGCTTTAGACCACAAATCAAAAAAGGATTAAATTTATATAGTATTTGATTGAACGATCTTACAAATATTTCACTATAACGAGTGCATCCGTCGCATTTTGATGCGTAACCTACCCCAAAAATAGGTCCCTAGCTTTCTTCGTTTCCAACTTACCGTGCCTATGGCCGGCCGATGGCACAATCAAATTTCGGAAAAAAAACGAAAATTACCGACATTTGGATGAAATAATAGTACGCCGTTCCTAAAAAGAAAGTGCAAATATAGAGAATATACAGGAAGTGCTGAAATCCTATGGAGGGTCCTCGGCCTGTCGGACCTTGTATAACGATACCTTTTAAAAGATATGGATAAGTAAGTATCTTGGAATTTCCAAGTTAGCTCGCACATCAAGATGTGACAGATGGGTCGTTTTTAGGAAATGAACTGGTAAGTGATTTTGGAGTCATATAAATCTGAAATTTTGTTTTTTTTTCAATAACTCCAGAATATTGATTGGATCGAATTGAAAATTGATGAGGATGATGAGGAAACAACAAACTTTTTCGAAAATTCTTATTACTGATTTTCGCTGTATTGTGTTGTTCTGATTATTATGTTTATGAAATTTCGAAAGAGTATATTATATTATTAGAACATTCAATGGTCATTATTGTGAAAAAAACTCAAGATTGCAGATATAGTCAAGCAACGGTGCTTCTGGTCGTACAGGAAAATCGATATGAAACTACACTATAACTATACTACTATACTATACACTATAACTATAAAGTGTCAGTTGGAAGGAGCAGAAGCATCGCGTTTTCTTTTTTGGGAATGTACAGAAATGTGGTAATGTACAACACCATTTTTCCGTCGGTGTTCGATCGTAAACACATCAGCTTTCGCCAGAATCTACTAGTAGTTAAGTGTTGTTCTGGAAAGTAAGGTTTTCGCCTTGGTAACATTATCATTTCGAGTTTATTGTTGAATTTTCCTTCGCTCACCTATTAAATTCGTTTTTCGGTCAGATTCACCGTATTTTGAAGTCTTTGAATGGTAATGCTATTTAAATTGGTCGACTTGAAGTTAAGTTCCATCAGTCAGATATCGCTATGAATGAATACGTCCCACAACGATTGGAATATTCGTACTAGCCTGCTATTTCGACGAATTCTACTCAAGATATAAAAGAGACTAATCAGCATAGCTTCGACCGAACCCATAATGGAGCATACCAAATTGCATCTACTGAATTGGACGAATCAATCAGTCTGGCCATTCGAAACGAGGATTGGACCACACACCGTCTGTGAGAGAAGGGACAATACCCCAAGTTTTTTATGAAAAATGATAGATTCAGAAAAGCGACAGTTGCTGACAATAGTTTGGACGTCGATCGTCAGCTCTGTTTCGTTTCCGCTTTTTCAGTTACCCCTGGGATGCCGCAATATGATTAATTGGTTTTTTATTGATAAATATGTGTGCTGAAACATGAAACTCATATTAGAAGTGTCACTGGAGGAGAGTTTAATTGGAAAATGTTATTGATACTTAATCCCCTATATGGAAAGTTTGGATTGATGTATGACATGATACCATGAC
Source organism: Myrrha octodecimguttata (assembly GCA_958510865.1). Classification (NCBI taxonomy): domain Eukaryota; kingdom Metazoa; phylum Arthropoda; class Insecta; order Coleoptera; family Coccinellidae; genus Myrrha; species Myrrha octodecimguttata. Next base: position 17,172,080 of record OY294058.1, on the reverse strand, counting down.
AAGGTGGAAGTTCTATGAGGAATAGTGGACGCGAATATTCCATAGGTTCACTTCAAACTGAATGAGTAGAAGAAATTAATAAAAAAAAGCATTGACATTAAATCAGGAGCTTATTGTTGGAATATATCTCACATAACTTTTACTCGATCGGATGTGTGCTAGCTAGAATTAATAGGAAAATAATACTGTTAGATCAACTCATCGTAAATCGTTATCTTCCGAATGAAATATTCAAATGAGTCTATACTCAGAGTACTGGGGCCAAAATAACGAGAGTCTACTTCATAAAAGGTGAAAATCCACCAAATGAAACTGTTGATATAATCTTTCGAATATTATTTTTCCAATATTTTGGAAAAGTAGATAATAGGTATTCGAAATGCAGTACCTAGTCGGTTGGAAGATTTCGAAGTCGTATCATGGTCCGAATTGTTCTCTGCCTGGATGGGTCACTATATCTATTTTCCAATCTAATTATTCTGAGAGACTCGTTGTTCGAATAGCAAGTTTTGCATCATTACCATGATGGTCGAATTCATCACTCGATAACATTCATTCAATGATTTTGAGAGTGCAAATTCTATTTTTCTGGAAAAAAACCATGTTATTTTGAGCAAATTTGTTCTCATAATTTCTGATTATGCTGTAAAATGAATATAAGCGCTACTCCCTCTGATGGCGATCCGAATAACCCGATATAGTAAGATCTTCATTGAATTAGATTATATTTATTAGAAGCAATGACAAGAAAACAGAAATAGTTTAAGTATTTTCCTTGGAGTTTCAGTGATTTAAAAAGTGTTTCTACTGGGAAAAAGCAGACTCAAATGACCCTACCGATAAATCTCCACAGCCCAGCGAAAAATTTCGAGTTTGGGGGAAGGGACTTCCTTTAAGAAGTCGAGCGTGAAGTAAAGAAGAAATAACACGATTGGCAACTTTTAACTTCAAATTGGTGAAAACAAACCAACAAGGTATATAACAGAATGTTACCTGTATTTTACCAAAGATGATTATTTTTATAGGGTGAGCACGAATTGCTTAGTAGTATTAGATAACATTCTTGGAGACAATTGTTTACAGTTCCCTTCCAAGCAGAGAAAGTTTCTTAAGACGAATGCTATAACTTCCGGAAATCTTCGTGTTGAACTGATCATGAAATAACAACATGTTCTAGTTGTAGAACTGACCGATTGAAATAGAGTAGGGTCAACAAATAACTATCTGTTGATGAATACTCTTTACACAAAGTGCTTCCGCCGATAAAATTGCAGCTGAACAAGGTTTCTTACAGCTTCTTCAAGCACAATCTTATGAGTGTTGGAAGGATTTTTTGTGGGCCCACAATGAATTAGGTTTACGGTACCAGAAGAATTAGTAAATATATTCGATTTATTCACAAGATATTGTGTGGAATGAGTTGTTTTATATATGGTTGAATAAAAATTGAGTTTTTTGTCTTTTATTTCAATGAGAATATTATACTATTTGATGTATAACCTGATGTACAGGGTGGGCAAAATTCGTTGTCTACTGAAGGGACCTCGAGAACTATAGCAGCTAGAAGAAAACTGATAACACATTCTCGAGCTCTTTTTTTCTGACTAATCCGAATCTGACAACAGATCCAGCTTATCTTTCATAGAACTTGAGTTATGAGCGAAAATTGAGAAATGGTCATTTTCAATAATGCTGAATAACTCGCTTGTTTAAACTCTTATTCGAAATCTGTTGATACATTCTACAGGCATTTTTTTAGGAGTAATTTGAATATAATATGACTGAATATTTTAATCCAGCCATTTTCGAGAAATAAGGAAGATTTTGGATTTTTCAAATATAAACTATAGTCGAAAGATCATTTCATCTTGCTACAAAATTTTTGCTGGTTTCAAAAATGTATCATATGTCGCTATTCACATGAATATTACATGAGAAAATTGTCAATACTTTCTTCCTGCTTTTCTTTTCACTGTTGAATTATGAGTAGGCTGACGATGCCATAGCGACGATTGAATATGCGTTATGCTTGTGTGAACTTGCGCCTCTATGATTGGAATCGGTGATTGCTGAATAAATATTTCTATGGTTAATTTGACATAGTTCTTAAGATTAGCAATAGAAAATCTGTTTATTATCCCTCACGACCCGAAATATTGCTGATCTTAAGAACTATGACAAATTAACCATAGATATATTTATTCAGCAATCTCTGATTCCAATCATAGAGGCGCAAGTTCACACAAAGTTAATGCATATTGAATCGTCGCTATGGTAACGTCAGCCTACTCATAATTAAGCAGTGAATAGAAAAGCAGGAAAAAAGTAATGCATATTTTCTCATGTAATATTCATGTGAATAGCGACATATGATACATTTTTGAAATCAGCAAGAATTTTGTAGCAAGATAAGAGATCTTTTGACTATAGTTAACATTCAAAAAATCCAAAATCCTTCTCATTTCTCGAAAATGGCATATTATATTTGAATTACTCCTAAAAAAGTGCCTGTAGAATGTATCAACAGATTTCCAATACAAGTTCAAACAAGCGAGTTATTCAGCATTATTGAAATGACAATTTCTCAATTTTTGCTCATAACTCAAGTTCTATGAACGATAAGCTGGATCTGTTTTCAGATTCAGATTAGTCAGGAAAAAAGAGCTCGAGAATGTGTTATTAGTTTTCTTCTCGCTGCTTTAGTTCTCGAGATCCCTTCAGTAGACAACGAATTTTGCCCACCCTGTATATGTAAATATCTGAATATCTTACGCTTCGCAGATGACATTGTCCTCATTTCGGATAACCTCGGGGAAATAAAAGAAATAATAAATGACTTGAAAAAGGTGTGCGAGGAAATTGGTCTGAAAATCAATATGAAAAAATCAAAGTTCATGACAAATCTTGTTTCCAGTTCTAACATCGACATTGATGGTTGTGAGGTTGAAAGGGTCGAAGCCTATATATATCTTGGCCACGAGGTTCGTATCTCGAGAGATAATCAGACAGCTGAACTGAACAGAAGACTCACTCTCGCATGGGCAGCCTATGGAAGACTGAGGGATATCTTTAGGGGTGATATTCCTATCCATCTGAAAAGAAATGCTTTCAATAAGTGCGTGCTTCCGGTTTTAACATACGGCGCCGAAACTCTGACATTAACAACGACAACTGCCAAAAAACTTAAAATGACGCAAAGAAAGATGGAGAGGTCGATGTTGGGTGTAACTTTGAGGGATCACATTAGAAATGAAGATCTGCGAAGTAGAACTGGCGTGGAAGATGTTATCAGCGTAGTGGCAAAACTCAAATGGAACTGGGCAGGTCATGTCGCACGGATGAGAGGGGAACAGTGGACAAAGCGATTGCTAAAGTGAAGACCTCGAGCAGACGAGAGAAGTAGAGGAAGACCGCCTACACGCTGGACAGACGACATAAAAAGAATATCCAATAACTGGTTTCGGTCAGCCCAAAACAGAAGCGAGTGGAATAGTATAGGAGAGACCTATGTCCAACAATGGGCGCAAAGGGTTGTATGATGATGACGATGATGATGTATAACCTTATGAGCAGTAGATTTGAGTGGGTATGTGATCAATTTGGGTGAGTGAAAAGGTTGAAAATTCATTAATTTTGCAATTAACATGCACAAAAGTATCACATGCCTCTTCCTGGTTACTTTTAGAATTATTTGTGTCTTCAAAATACCACAAATAATCAAAAATTAATAACTCACTTTTCAGAGTTGAAATGAGTTGACATTAAAATACTCCTAATTGCAATGGTAGCATTGCTTGACTGAATCAAAATATATATGATGATACATAACTCCTTCATAAACTAAACATTTATACACAGAACCACTTCTGTTAACTGAAAAAGTCTTTGAATAAATTGTGATAGTAATTTTCAATCAATCAAATATACAAGCAAACACTACAAAACTTAGCTCTTTCTGACCCCATAAGTTGCTCAAACTGGCCACCATGGTGCTACAATCTTCAATTCAGAAGCCAATCATCGTATGAAATAGTCTCTAATATTTCAGCCATACTAGTCTTATTGCAGACTCTTTCAGTTTTTCCGAAAAGGAATTAGTTTCAAATTAGCAATTAAAGAGCAACGTCTGTGGTCTCACAAACATTTCAAAGTAGCTCTTGAAATTACAGGGTGTCAATGCGAAGAATTGCCAGGCCAATTATTTCAGGACAGGGATGTTTTGAGAGAAAATGCAAAAACAGTTCAATTTCCCACAGAACGTTTGCCAATGTGAGATATGCATTTGGGAACATACTGTATTATTGTTGGTTTTTAAGGGAAATCATTTTGAGCATCCAATTTGATTACTATACTAAGTATGAATACGCTGTAACTACTTCAAGGACCTAATAAAATTTGCAAACTGTAGTATTGATATAGAGGGATACGTTGTCTTTCAATTGAGGTATGCCACTGTTTTCTATTGAGAATTTAGAGTTGACATCCTTCACACCTAGGGTTGAGGAGATTTCGGCTCACAATTGAGTTCAAAATATGTCCCCCTCCGAATGAAATTGAAATGTTTTGGAATTTTCTCGCAAGAAATCCCTGTCGTGACATGATTGGCCTGGCAAATTTTCGAATTGACACTTTGTACAGACAGCTACATCGTCTCTCCCAGTAGCTATTTTAGACTTCAATTCATCGAAACTCAAACAAATTGAAAGAAGTCTTGTAATTGAACCGAAAAACTGAGAAAATTTCATAAGTAAAAAATCATTTAACAAACATTTGGATTTTTTTTCAATGTTGCTACAAGTTTGATCATCGGCACTGTCTAATCACTAAGAATTCAATTTGCCTACAAATTCCTCATTCTTTCCAAAGTGTAAAATTATAGATAAAACATAGTAGTTTGAGCGAGATGATAATGTTTTCATTACCTAGAACTAGTGCGGGAATAACTAATGTCATTCGACAAAATTAATGTTTCAAAGGAAAAACAAACTGCGATATATGAATATAGTTTATATAGGAGCATGCGTAGACAGTTAAATAAAAAGAGTTGATATGTAAGGGTAGACGAAGCATGTAGTATGGAGAAAGAAGTCATTAATGTAGTCGAAGAAAGAATTAATAAATTGTATGAAAGGCTGTGTGTTTTAGTCAATCTCGGACACCACACAAACTATAGCCTAAAAATGAACTGTATGCTATTTGTGGGGAAGTATTTCTCTAGATAGTTCATATTTGAAGAATATGAAGTGAAAATTGAATATACAGGGTATTTCATGAATGCCACCTAGATATTTCATCGAGAAGATGATTTCCCCAGTCCAGAGTTGCTCTTTCGATTAGTAACCCAGAACCCAGAGCTGACTAGTGGTCAGTATCGTTGATTATTGCTTGAGATGCTCAAGAAAATTCATCGGGCCTGTCTGAAATTATACCGGTTGATCGTTTTTGATTAAATACATAAAACACCCTTCATCTCATGAACGAATATACTTTCTCAGATCACAAAAATCGTACTGGAAGCAGGTACAATGATTCATATCGAAAGTGTATCACATATAAAAACAATATAAAATAAAAAAATTCACGTCCCGGCAAACCCATTTTACTAATAAAACGTAATTTCATTGATATCTCAACTTTTTTGCATTCAATTGGGCCATAATTCGAACAAGAAAATTGGACAAAGCGGAAAGACTGAAGTCTTGGCAGTGAGATGAATATCTGCATTCAAAGTCGAGTTTAAAGAGCGCGAAATGAAATTGTCTCTTCCACCCCGTTCGAACCGTTTAAAAAACATTTGAATAAACTCCAATTGGGCAATTTATATTCTTGTCAAGATGCAAATGCGCCAGCGCCTGCGGTGATCACAACATTATATTTCCATGCCGTGCACTTTATCAAATAAACAAAGCGAACTGAAAAGCCTCAGAACCAGCAAGTGAAACTATTAAAATGCAAATATTTACAACAGCATCCACGAGAGGGCGAAACCCACCCCACAATATATTTCTATATTGCAAGCCGGAAATATAACTGCTTTGCCCCTTTGGGTCGCTGCCACTTCATCATGGTACGCTTTAGATATAAATGGCCAATAAAAATGAAACATATTCATGATTTTTCCGAACGGAAATGTGGGTATTAGTTTCTACGAGCTCTTTGTGGTTTCAGGTTTCAGTTCCTTATGAGTTACATCAAAAATGACTTCAAGTATACAGAGAATAACATTCTTAAATGTTTCAAGTCATTGAAATATCGCTTAGATTAGGCTATCCAGAGAAATTTTCTCATTTCTATATTTTCATTCAAGTTTAGATATCTGCCTGAAAGACATGTATGACGATTGTATGAAATGAAGTTCCGCATTCGAAAGCTCAATAAAATTCCAAAAAATTCTAGAAAAGCTCTGACATGAGGTCAGCAGCTTTTGCTCACAGGTTTGAATTCATTATCAGAGCCGTAATAGTTTCACGTATTGACCCTGCAAAAAGCAGCTTTAACACTTGATGGAAAGGTTTCTCTTCATATGCATGAACCATAACTTATCATTCTTCGATCAAGAACTAGATTTCAATTCAATCCAATCTGTGGTTTTGGAAATCTTTGAAACATGAAATTTCGAATGGGAACCTTTATCTACGGATTCTATATCTACGGAGCGAATTTCTGTTCACTGAAATCCTACTCCTTTCCTTCTGAAGTTATGGTGTTCACAACCAGCCGAACCGCCGATATTGAACAAAGTTTGTTTCGGGAGAATCTACATAAAGACCTGATAATTGAAGAGTAGGTTTCAAATTTGATCACAAAGATCGAATTCGCGAATTGGTAAAATCTACTCAATGATTATGAACATATAACCATTAAAATTTACCTGATATTTTCAAAGAATATAGATGAGATCAAATTGAAATCAATTTGAATTAAAGATGTCAGCTTGAAGTTTCGTGCGAAATTTCAAGAGGACCATATGATAAATAAAGCGCCATATATAAGAAATTTTGAAAAAAATTTATTTTGAAATATTTTATTCGATTGATCCAACCGAACGATCATCACGAAATTCTGCGTAAAATTGCTCATCAGCATTTGATATTTTTTTACCAAGTTTCATCATGATCAGATCAGTATGTTCTCAGCCATTTCGGAGATATCATCGATGCCTAGTACATAATCGAAATATTGGACATATTCTGAAGATACTGAAGACTCTCAAAATTCTGAATGAAAACGAAATTGGACATAGTTTTTTCACTTTATCTCTGGAAAAAAACATCGGATTGGATTGATATTAAGAACACTTTCTTAAAATATTGACCTCAAGGTTTGTGTCGAATTTTACAATAATTTGTCGAGTTTTTTGATGGAATTTTTTCAATTATTTTCTGGAAAATGGATCCACACGAAATTTTTGACAATTTTTCAACCAATAGATCCGCACAGAATTTTGCATTAAGTTGGGCATTGTTATTCTTCAAGCAATAATAAGCTTCAATCTGATCATATCAGCACTTGTTGAGATATTGAGGAAACATTATCAAAATTTCAAATATAAACGAAATTTTATTTTTTTTTCCGTATATTTCCGAAAACAAAGTTTGGATGGAATTGAAATGTGAAATCATATTGTTGAATATGGATTCAAGGTATGTGACAATTTTCATTGGATTCTGATCAATCTGATAATAAAAAAATATCTTTCAACAAAAATTCTTTGAATTTTCGAATGTAAATTTTACAAATTTTTACGAACTAGATCTACACGAAACTTTGCTTTGAGTTGCGAGTTGATTTTCTTCGAGTAGTTGCAAAGTTTCAATCTATTCGCATCAGTTTTTTCGAGATATCGAGGAACTAACTTCAAAGTTTCAAACAAGCATTACTCCGAAACCGTTCAGTCGAAATGGCAGCGTATTCATCGTTGGACGTCGTCACATAGAAAAACTGTATTATTTCCTTCCTTCTGAAATTTTGAAGGAAAGTAATAAGGACCGACTTTTATGTCGCCATCGTCCCAGGTTAGGTTTAAATTCGTTGTCAAAGCTGTCAGCTGTTCACGTTGACCCTGCCAATCGTAGCTTCAAGATTTGGCGATCTTCTTTTCATATGGTCCCCACTAAATTCTTGGAAATATTCAAAACTGAAACTTTTAATATATTACATTCATCTACGGAATCATTAGGCGAATTTCACCCATTCACTAATTCGAGCTTTGTAATTGAACGGAAAACTTACTCCACAAATATCGAGACCCTATATAGTCTCTTCCGGAAGTTATTGTGTTACCGCCGGTATTGAACAATATAACTTCCGAAAGAATCAACTCAGAGACTTGCTACTCGCATTGCATGTCCAGAGTTTAATTACGATGATCAAATTCGCGAATTGGTGGAATCCATTCAATCATTCCGCAAATAAAATTCAACTTTTCTAATACTTCCTGAGATACGGATCATATCGAATTAATATTCAGTACTTCAACGAAAAATGACTGCTCGAAAGTTCATGCTGATTTTCGTGAGGAACATATGAGTAGTCATTAGCCAGATATAATATATTTGAAATTTTTATGATCTAATCGAACGATCATCACGGAATTTTGCACAAATAATTTGCTGCTACCAAGTTTCATCATCAACGTATCAAAAATCTTTAGTTTGTCTGGAAATATTAACGATATCTAGAGAATAACCAAAAAATTTGATAATTCTTCCTTCCTATATCTTAATTCGCAGATTAATATACAATGTTGCTGAAGAGTGACTTCAAGGTCTGCGCTGAATATTTTTGGAATCTGATTAATAGTTTTTCGAAAAATAAATTTTCAAATAGAAATTGGAAAATTTCCGAAAAGAAATAATTGTTTGAATTGTTTGTATATACGATCCTCAGGAAATTTGGAGAAAAATTGTACGTCGATGTTCTTCAACTATCTACGAAGTTAAATTCTGATCGCGTTGGTTGTTCTCGAGTTATTGAATTATTTTTCATCATTATGAGCAAGACATTTTCAGTAATGTTGCGTATCAGTAGTTTTCATCTAATAACGGGATGACAATCGGATCGTGTCAGTAGGTACTACTTGAGATTTTGATTATATTATAACCTCAAATTACAGAAAAAAAACACAATTACTTAGTGTTGAGAATATTGAATCCCATCAAACTGTATAGTGAATTTTCCTGGTGGAATTATTTCATCTTCTTTTTCATTTCACCTCGAGCTCTCTCCATGTTAGAGAAAGTTTTTTGTAGAACTTTATTTTGGTAGATTTCCTGGCAGTAGTTTTCAGCCTAATTCCCTTCATTGATGCCCTTTTTGGATCTTATATTGTATGAGTGGCAGTCGGATCTCTTTACATAATCTTTTTATTCTCAGCAACTTCAACTATCAGTCTTTTTATCAGTTCAGCTATTACAGTAAGGATTTTATATTTGATGAGAATTGGTTTACAGGAGGTCCTAAATGTCGTGCCATGTATTGCTCTATGTAACCACTTCCTTTTGAGTGACAAGTACTTTATGTACATGACTTGATATGAATTCTGCTATCAGCAATACATCAATTCAAGGTTAAGTGAAGCTATATGAATGAACCTTGCTTTTTGGTTATGCCGTCTTTTATTTAGGCATTGAAGAATTGAAAAATGGTTATTAAGATCACAAAAAGCTGAACAGCGCCAATGGAGGTCGGTGATCGAGTGATGTTCAAGAAATGTGACTATTTTTTAATTAATGAATCACATTTAATCACACTAATGAATAATGAATTCGATTGATATTCCATTAATGTCATCCTACCTATTAATGGATTGACCTGAAAATAACAAGTGAATGGATAAACTGTGTGAATATTCAACAATTCTCTACTAGAAGATACTGGAGAGTATATCTACCTTCTCACATTAAATTGAAATAACCAGAAAGATAAAAAACAATTAACGAACATTAATTACAAGAAATCATCAAAGCGCATTGTTAACAAAGCCGTAGAAGCCTGTTGCATTGTTGCAAAATATACTATCTTCCTGACAAACTGGTAGAAATATGACTAATTACTTCATTGTATTATCTGTGGTAGTTAGGCTCAACTATCTAATATCCAGTGCAAATTTACATACAACTCGTCCTAAGAAATGCTGTAAAAAGGCTCAGTTATAGAACATTAACTTTGGAACCCGGCAATATTTCTTTATTCATGATAAACTCACAGCGCTTCGCGGTGATTTAAGTGTTATTAAGTGTGGCATCACCGCCAATTACTGAGTTCATAATTCCACTGTGCTGAAACACGTACGTTCATGTTCGGCGCTAAAAGTTTGAATTGCATGAATCAGTATTTTATACCTTCCATATTTTCCTTCATGGTAATGAACAAAAGGGTCGAAATATCGATATCTACATAAAAAAGTCATTCCAGAAACATTACGCTATCTTTCAACCTTTAATTCATTTTATTCTTCGATCTTGACATATGAACTTTCTGAAGAACTGGATTGAAATCGATACTGATGTCTTCCTTATCTCAGTGATTTTTCGGATACCACTGCGAAATCGTTTTTTAATAAATGCTATATCAACTTTCGAAAATGTTTTCTTGATATCAAAATGATGCACACAGTCATTATTGACAGATACACCGATCTTGATAATGCGATTCAGCAACATCGGCCACTGAAGATGAAGGCTACAGAATAAGCTGCCATTTATATATTGAATTGGCACCATTGTCTACAATTGGTGGGATCCATCTCTAGTAATCTTTGTCGGAATTGATTGCTCGCTAATCACTGGGTGAAACATTGTTATTAATAACAGGGTAAACAAACACACTTGACGATACGTTGCACAATTTTAATAGAAATAATATAAACAGTTGGAATGCATTTGAGAATAAATGTGTTGTGCTGTCACAAGTTTGATATGGTAATTCCTATACAGAAAAATGAATTTCGAGAATGAAATATGTGTATGAGATATTTTATAAAACAATATTTTGTGAATCTCTTTTTCATGCTTGCGAGCGTGATACGAAATTCCGGCGCTGGGAAAAAGGAAATGGAAGGGATAATGTAAATGTCTTATAGGAGACCGAAGGTTTCATATCGTTCCGGTAACTTTAATTTTCTACAATTATTCCCTTCATTCAATATCTCCAAGTTATCTAAAGTATAGTTTTATTGTCAAGTTCTATCGAGTGTTTTCCCAATGATGATTTGGGTCGCTTCTTCTGATGTTCTGTGAAATGTTTTTTCATGGTTCGTTTAGTTATTCCGATATACAGGCAAGGACAGTCTGTGCATGTTATTCCACTGTATTGGTCTCTTTTAACATTTGATCTTTTATTTACCAAGCAGTTTTCTAAAGTTTTATGTCATCTGTTTATTTTACTATAATCGTATTTTTGCAGGGTTGAAAGAATTTTTTGATTGAATTTATGATAAAATGGAACAGATATGAAACTTTCCTGAATTGAACAGTGAGGGTATATTTATTAATGATCTTTTTTTTATCGAAGTTAGGACATCACCTATGAAACTTTTGGGATAGTGATTATTTTCGCCAATTTGATATTTGATGTATTTTTCCTCGGACAGTGGTACGCTGAGGAGTCTATTGAATAAATACCTGAATACTGTTCTCTTTTTTGGGGGTGCATGGTACGAATGAAATGGTATGATTGAGTCTCTCTGTGTGGGTTTTCTGTGGATATTGTAGAAGAAGGAGTGATCTTGATTTGATGTTATATTTGAACCTAAAATGTTGATGGAATTGCAATCGGCCTCTTCGAGGGTAAACTTTATTTTAAATTTTGAGTTCATGCCATCGAAAAAATCGATCAGATCTTGATCTCTTCCCGACCATATTCAGAAGACATCATCAACGTTTCTCCTTCACAACACTATTTTGTCACTATCAGACAAGAGCATTATTTGTTTTTCAACGTGTTTCTCATAAGCATCCGCCAATAAACCACTGGATGGAGACCCCATCGAAAGACCATCCTTCATATAAAAGACTATATTATTAAATTTGAAAAAGTCTTTTTTACTTACCAATTTGCAAAGGTTCATTATGTTTTCTATATCTACTATTACTTTATTCAAAATTAGAAAAACCTTGTATGTAATACGTTAAGAAATGCAATTTTGTGTAGATAACTAACTGCGTTCAGTCCGCAAAAATCTCACCCGTCACACAAAGTTAGGCATTTCGTAACTGATTACATATATGACTATTTTCGATTAATTTCTGAGCGTAACTAGCGGATAAGAACTTCTTTCATTTCTGAAGTTACTGTGAATACGAACAGACTGATGCACGACAGAACAGGATTGGGCCGCACGTCATCCTATGCATCGTGTCGAGTACCTATATTATCGAACAGACAACTCGATTGCCAATAATATTATTCAGAATGGAAGCATTTTGAATAAGTCCCATATTGTAGAAATGAACGCCAATGCGAGGTAGAAATTTTCCCATGAATTTCTTTAATATGAATATCTGGATTACTATAAGATTCCAATTGCAGAAGCAGAAAAATTTCAATGTTTTGAACGCTCTATCAGCAGTTTCAATAATGTCTTAAGTTTACCGAACACCCTGTTTCTGTGAATTATACTGAATTAAATCAATAAAATTCAATTTTTTATACAAAAAAGGCCCTTTATCGAAAAAATGAGAGAAAATGTGATTTAGTTTTTCATCGAAGTATGACGTTCTGTATCTTCGTTACTATCGACTTTTGTAAACGAGGAAACTGAGGTAAACCAAAATTTGATGACCTTAGTATTACGCTGTTGTATTATTCGTATTATTCGTATTACGCTGTTGTATTATTCGTTCAAAATTTCGAATTTTTTCAAGGATTTCTCACAAGTATGATCTGTTTTAGCTGTATTTTCTGCGAAAATATTTTCGTTAGCGTATACTTTTTTGTCCGAATATCTTTGATTAATTGGGGTTCGGAATTGATCGTCAACAATTTTTCGCTCGTCCTGCAGCCGTCCGTCAACATTGTAACTTTCATAAGAATAGGCCCAGAAGTTTCTAGAATCCAAATGGGATTAGCATTTTGTTCTCAATAGTTTGTCCGATCGAATGGAAAGTTGATAATTGGTTTTGCGGTATGGAACGAAGTTGTATCAAAAATCTTGAGGATGGAATTACAAGAAAAATGAAAAAAAAAATGTTATGTTCTAGTAACTTTCAGTTAAAATTCGCTGAAGTATTGCAGAAACCTTCACGCCATAATTTTCCAACCAACCACGACATTTCAATTCGGATGTATATGTCTATGAAATCATTTCGCAGATTTTACCCATTCACGAATTCGGCCTCGCAATTGAGCCCCAAACCTACTCTACAAATATTCTTGAAGAGGTTTGGGGCATCTAGGAAAACTGACGCCTTCAAGATTGAACTTCATGTTAGCCAAAGAATATCGACACATATTTTCATGCAGAATTGTGTGAGGATTAAACAGGTAGGAAATTTAAAAAAAAGTTTCGAGAATTCACAGATTTTCGTTTTTATGAAATCTATTCATCTGCCTGCAATAATGTTTGGCGCAGACTTTGAGGTCACTATTCAAAAACAGTTTTTCAAATTTCATTTTGATCGGATGTGTATACTTATTTCCTGGGTATCATTGGTATTCCCAATATAACTCAAAAATAATGTTTCGATCATGATGTAACTTGGTAACTAACAATTAAAAAATAAGAATTCCAGAGTTTGTTTTCAAATATTTCATATTTACGATCTTCTTATCATCCTGTTATTATATAATTACGCATGAACATGAACCAATACGTGAATACTTGAGCACTTTGGCAACGAATTTCAATAAACACTCAAAAGGTGCTCCCCTTACATCAGTACTTTTCATGAATTTTTGTAGAATATCTTTCAGACAATTTTCAAAATCAAGATAAAATGTCCTATTAATATGGGTGTGTTCAATTTTTAAGATTACTCGTACGTCAAAGATCCTGTACTTAATATTGAATGATGTTCTGAGACCAGAAATTTTGGAACAGTCTGCCATCTTTGACCATTACAGATTAACTCTCAAGAGGGTGTAGCTTCCTTACTACTACTGTTGAAATTCTCATCCAGCGCTTTTACGCAAGAAAGAGAAATCCTATATGTACCCTAGCCACTCAACCTAGCGAACATCGGACATTCTTTTTCCACACTCGCTTCTAATACATCACCTCTGGACCAATCAACCTTTTTCCATAACTCCCCAAAAAGTGGAGCTGTTGAATTTTTATCCGGAACTACATCTCTATACAAGAAAGCGGGAGAAATTGGGAAATTGTACGTTTATAAAAAATCCATCCATCTCCAGTAAGTCCCTCAGGATCCCTTTCCGGAATAGACCGCCGTATCGATAACTGAATTGCAGACAATAAAGAAACAATAAAGATAAGCACTCAAGACAGCTGACAGACTTTGAAAGATTGGGTAGTAGATGTATTACTACCATACTGACCAAACGCTGCTTCGCAATTTTTCAAATGAAAGTTTGCTATGAACATCTTACTGAAAAACTTTCCGCTGACTGGGGTGGATTTCCATCAGTGGCGTAGGTATTCGCACGAAATAAGCCAATACTTCAGCTGAATTCCCCTGAATACCACAGATTTATTTCATGAACGTTTCATTTTTCATTTTATAGAACCGTTCTTTACTTGGTGGAAATTACTTTTAAAAAAAGTGATAAGTTTCTTTATATTCTTATTATCTTTATCAGAGAGTTATCGAAACTCGAATAAAGGCACGACTTCATTAAGGGATTCTCTAGTGAAAGATCCCTTATCGTTCTTCCAACAATGGACTTAATTGATTCCCCTCAACTTTAAGATGACATTTGTTATGTGGTTCTTGTCATAGACAAATAATGAAATAATAGAGGTTTCAGATGTGAGAGTGAAATTCAACAATATTATAACTTCTTTATTGAAACTTCGTTACTGTCAGCAGAAAATTACCGCGCCACTCTATTCAGAATTTCGTAAGGATCTACCTGTTAGAAAATTTGTGAGAAATTTATGTTCGAAAATTCAACGGATGTTTGTTTGTTTTCTCAGAGATTGTTGATCACATAAGAATAAAATTCTGCGCAGACGTTTAGATCAATATTTAGTAATAACTTTCCAAATTCCAATCCAATCCGATTTTTTTCAGAGACATAAGGAAAAAAAGTATCTGAAATTTCGTTCATAATTGAAATTTTAACGTTATTTCATCTATATCTCAAGAAGTGATCAGATTGAAGATTTGTAATCAGTTGTAGAATATGAATGCTTCACCCAGTGTGAATTTCTGTGTGGATCTAGTGGTTGAAAATTTTTAGAAAAAATTGTATTCTAAAATTTCCCCAAATTTTTGTTATACATTTTTTTTCTCGGAACTATTCAGCAGATCACAATGGAATTTGGCGCAGACCTTCAATTCAAAATTTGTCTGTAGTGCTTTGAACTACCATCATATCCGATATTTATTTTCGGAGATATAGGGAAGGAACATGTCATATCTCGTTGATATTTAAAATCTTCACGTCATTTCCTAAATATCTCAATAGTTTCTGACGCGAGCAGATTTAAACTATATAATTAGTCGAAGAATACCAAGTCATAACTTGATGGAGAATTTCGTGTGGATCTATTCTCCAGACAATCAAGGAAATTTCCTATTGAAGAATTCAAATAATTTTTGTTTGGCAACGAATTTGAAAGAGCGCGTAACAGCTCCTGACCTCACGTCAGTGCTTTTCTTTTTCAATTTATACCATTGTTAAACAATGTTTATACTATCACGAATATCAAATCACATGCCACAACATTAAACGGTATTTTAAATTAATTAAGATAGAATGCGCCCTAACCTTCAATCATCACAGAACTAGAAAGAATCACGGAAGAACTGTCGAATAAGGGGTCTTTCATTCTAGCATTGGGTATTGAATACACAGTTTTTAATACTCAATGATTCAAGTGAGGTCTGTCTTTTCTTCAAGTTTAAGTAAGGGAGGCCACCCTTAAATATTTTGTGAGTACGCATGCGTATATGTCAAAATAAAGGAAACATTATAAAAGGCACGCTTCGGTTCAGGGTTGGATAACTTATTTTTTTCGTTATGAAATCAACACTGAACTAATGGAAATAAATATGAAGGTCCTGGTTAGACATCAAGAATCATATATTATCCTGCTTCCACGATAACATTTTTTGTGTGCTCTTTCCAGGTTGCTATATTCCATCGAAATATGCAGCTTTGAATGCATACCCAAAGATCCTCTGGCATGTAACAAATGAAAAGCAATATAGCGTGAAAACATATCCAGGATCATCGCGTATTTTGAAGGATATCGTAAAAAATTTTGCGAAAGAAACAACAAACAAACTCAATATTTGTAGAGCACGTCGTCGAGCCGTGACAAGAAGACCTTATATATCCGAAAATGGGTGAAATTCATCGAATTTTAAATTTATTTCATCAATCCTTCCAGAAATACAGATTCGGTCGATTTATATATTGAGTTGTTGAAGAATAAGGGTTCTTGAAAAATTTCGAGCGGATTATAGGATAAATTGATTGCAAAATCGATTCATCAGAAACCTACTTTGAAAAGATTCGCATTCAAGCCGTCATTCTCAGGCGCATGTTTTAGGAAACAGAAAGTATTCGATATGTCAAAAACTGTTAGCTATAATTGTGCCACTATTCATTATTCAATGAGTTAAATCAAAACTCAGTTTCACAGCTGATTCAGGTGGAAGGAAAATTCATTTTATTTGATTTGACAACCCTCTGAAGCATAATTGGATATCAAGAAAGTATTTTGAAGAAGGTGTTGTCCTATAAAAATTTATTTCGGATATTTCTTTTAGGATCGGTGGAATGCAAAGAGAACGCCCGTTTTCACAAAACTTTGATTGCCGGATCAAGGGCTTGATTGTCAGTCAATTAATTCTGTGCTCGATTTCATTTCATTTTCAACCCAACCATCGAATGTGAACCCTAATCAACGAGTTGATCGGACCTCAAAAGTTTTGTGAAACCGTCGGTTAATCAGATAAAATCATAGTACACAATTCAAATGGAAGTATTTCTGTGGGATGATTTATATGAATTCAATGAACTGAAAAAGTATCTTTGAACTGAATCAATGGTGATATAAGTGAAGTGCAGGTACAGCAATATGATAATATTCCACGTAAAAATCTTTCAATAATACACATTTTGGTAGTTTATCAGTCTATTTGACGATTTAGTTTTTCACAAAAGGATTTGTGATGAAGATAATGCACAAGAATTTCCATTAATCATTTTGTATTCAAAAAGGTTATTGTGTTCTCCATGAAGTTTCATCAAGTGGAGATACGGGCAAATCGCAAAAATAATGGAATTTAACCACCTCTCCAACACAATTAATCTATTTATCATATGCAACTAATATTCTTCACACATATTAATGCTATATCAAATTATGAAATAAGTTTGGGTAATGCTGGGTGTAAGTTGAAATTTCGGTTGAACTATGTTATGACTAAGTATTCGATTTCACTTCTATCGCATCTGTATTTCGGAAATTTTAAATTAAGAAATTGTAATATCTTCGAAACTTTTGGGTAGATTTCACCTTTTCATGACTTACTGACAGTTTTCCACAAATATAAAGTCTGAATGGAGCAACTGATAAATATCTCATTTTATGCTCGAAAATTTTTAATAATAATACCTCAAATCCTTTCAACGGTTCCATAAAGATATACTCAGAAGAAATGATATCTTTCCAATGTTTCGGAAATAACAAATCCAATCGAGTTGAAATCTAGTAATCAGTTATTACGTTCATCTTGAAGGTGTAAGCAATAGTGCAATATTTCGTATCATATGATGAGAATAAAGCGAAATTGTTCCTAGCTTCAAGTTTCGCGACGTTGGAGGGGAGTCACCTCTCTACTTTCAATTGAAACAAGAGAAAGCTGCTCCCTTCACGTCGGTGAATTTGTGGATTTTTTGTCAAAATCTGAAATGTTCAGACAAATTATTTCCATTCATTTACGCCTTGTTTATATTGACTCATTCTCAATTCAGAGGTTTTAAGATTTGACAGGTATTCGTATCCTCCGGATGATCAATCACATGGGTTCCTTCTACAGGCTGCTCTTAAATGGGGATGCAAACGAAGAGTGGAGATCCCTTACATAATTTTAAGGAAAAAAGTCCCATAAACATGGTACCGCAAACGTCACGTGTTCGATGTACAGGGTGTTCAAGTTTGAATTTTTCAAGTTTTTTTCTCACTTTATCTGCCTTTCACAAGATATACAACTTGAATCTGGCACAGTTAGTTTGAACATTAGGGAAAAGAAGCTTTGTGGTTATACTATACGTCAAGGTCTATCGTAGTTTTGTCGTGTCTGCTACCGATTTCGAGAAAAAAATGTATACGATTCTCTCGAAACCCCCGAGAGATTCAAATAGACATGAAAAGTTAGAAGGTGGGCTAAGGTAAATAAAGAAAGAACTTATTAGTTGTTATAGATATTTTATGAATCGGTAGCAATGATTCATAAAGATTCGATAAACTCGCTCAGTTATCTTGTGAAGTACTTATACTATGAGGAAGAAAACTGGAAAATATATGAAGTTTAACACCCTGTATCTCGAAAACGGAACATTTGCGGTCTATGATTATGGAACTTTTTTTCTTGAAATTATGCCAAGAATTTTCCCTTTTTTTTGCACCTCCAGTATCGAAACACCCTGTAAGTTTTTCAAATACATCAGCTTCAGCACTAATAATTGCTTCCAGATGCATTAGAACTATTATAGATTTAGATTAAAACTACGTAGCTTGCATGCCCTTTCGGGGTTACGTTATGACAGCTCAAGACCAATAACATCATCAGGCAGCAATCTCTCTCGTCTCGTCAGCTACATCAAAGCGACATCAGCTTGCGCTAGATTGCTCTCAATAATTACTATGCAGAATTATTAGCATATTAATTAAAGAAAATGTGATTAAAATTGAGTTGTGTCGAATAGAAATGTGATTATCATATCTGAGTCGGGACCAAGTTCGGAAATATCTGTCCACCAGTTATTGGGGAAACGATCAAAAGTCAAACATAAATTGCCACCAAAACATCTTTTGACGGCCTTCATTTTAATACACAAATTTAGCGGTTGTTTTTATCTATTCTGCATTCGTTTGCATCTTAATGGGAAAATCACACGGATTTCCCGATGTCGGGCCACGAGTGGAAATAAATAATTCATTGGAATTTTATATTGGAGCGTGGGACATCCTTAACCCTTTCGGAAAACGAACCACTGAGCTGGAGGAATTCAAAGTTGACAGAAAATATTTTCAGCTGAGCACTAGTTTTTCAATGAGTGCATATGGTTTGTTATCATCTCGAGAATACTGTAGCGATGATACAGAAAAAGAATTCATGATGAATAAAATGAAATAAATAACCTTGTTTTTCATTGATATGTGATAGAAAGGATAGTTATTTTTTTTTTTTAATTTTTTAATGAACTATCACGAAGTAACGGAGTATACTCTATACAATATTCGAACTCCATGCATTAGATTCTTTCCAGCCCAAATCATTAATTTTCGAAAAAAAAGGTATGCCCAAAAAAGTCAGTTTAGATACACTCCATAATCACAAATATGTGAGAAATCCTGGTTAAAAAAAGTCCTGATTCTTATAAAACTAATGATGCCAAATGGAATCATTTGGCGTTACATAAAAATCGAAGAAATTTAATTTGAAATGAATCAAATGAATTATAGAAAATGAGTTGTTGAAGTTAGTTGGAATTTGATGTGTTAACAGTTCACGGACATAATTGAAAATTAATTTTTCATCACGCTTTTCAGTAAGGAAGTGTTCAGCCCAAAATTCGAAAAAGAAATTCGAGCTAAATGATATCGTTCCTCACACTTGGAATGAGCACTTAATGGTCAATACCCTAAATTTACAATAATATATTTACAGCACCTTTCAAGTATGAATGTCTTCAATTCAGAGAACATTTCTGTGATCACCATTGGAAGCAAAATCTAGTCTTGGGTACACAAACCTGAAACAATAGGTTTTAAAGAGAGTGAAAACATTTTAGGAAAGCACTGATGTCAGGTAAGTTTTACGAGCTTCTTTAAATTTTATTTACCCTTTCACGTATTGATTCGAGATGAAAGGATTTGACGATCTTCATTTATAACGGTCCTTATCGAATTCTTCTTGAATTTCAAGCAATAATTATCTCACCAATCACTTCATTTCAATTCGACCCGATCTGTATTATTGGAGAAATAAAATTTTTAATGGGTAATTTCTGTTCAGGATTCCGTCACTCCTGTTAGAATATAATCAGTTATTATTATTGATCGTCGTTCAGATTAGGCAGCCCTACGCACGTTTGAGAATCATTATAAACATTTCAATAGATCGTTTATGGATCAATTCAAGCGGTCATGTATCGTGCATCAGAATATGACTCTTTTCCAAATATCTCCGAAGATCAATATACGATCAAACTGAAATTTGCAACAATTCTGCTAAATAGTAGCCTCAGAGTATTTGCCATTGATATCTGGTGAATACCCAAGAAAAATTTTCACAAAAGAATTGAAAAATTTGGAGAGACTGATTTTTTTTATTTTTATGACCGTGAAATCTCGACGACATCATGCATAATGTTGTGCATAGGTATTTTACAACTAGTATTGTGTTTAAATCTTATCGCGCTTAATTTGCCTTCGATATTGATAAATTGATTAACCTCAAATTTACAAACTGAAGATTAAAGCAAGCTTGTAAAATGTTGATTCAAAAATGTTCACCAAATTTTTTGAAATCTTATAAAGAGTACTTGGAGTTTTTTCATCAACAACTAGTTACGAAAATTCAATCTGATCTCGTCACGTCAGGAAATAACCACGAAATTTGACATATGATTTTCACTATATCTCTGAATATGAATATCGGATCACCTTGAAATTTGAATCACTGTTGTTAAATACTGTTCGAGGTTTTTGCTGAATTTCTGATCGATATAGTCTGGAAAATTTTCGAATAATTTTTTTCAGAACTATCAAATCCAAATAAAATTTCGAGTTAAGATGCGTGTTGATATAATGAACTTAATACGAAGCTTCAATTTTATAGCGTCATTACATCTCAACATATGTGAAAGGTCGTTTTTTCTCTTTGAAATAACTGGATGGGGTTATAAGGACTGTGGAGGCTATAGAAAACAATGGTTCTTTCGGATACGACGGAATACCGATGACAGTTGTTAAGAAGTCCATTGCAATTGTGGCGAAAGCTATAGCCCATATAATGTATATGGCATTTAGAGATGGTGTCTTCCCGGGGTCTCTCAAGATAGTAGTCGTGAAACTATTCTTCAAAAAAGGAAATAGAGACGATCTTTGTAATTATCATCCGATAAGTCTGCTGACTTCGTTTTCCAAATTATTCGAGAAGGTTCTAGTGAATAGGCTTCTGAACTTTCTCCATAAATATCACCTGTTTTCTAAATCACAGCATGGAGTTCTCAAGACGAGGAGCACGGAAACCGCGAACTGACTAGATCAATTCTTCTGGCTCTGGAGAGCGGACAGGTTTCGGCAGGGCTATTTCTGGACTTCTCCAAGGCTTTTGACTGTGTCAATCACGGAATATTGTTGAATAAACTCTGCAGATGTGGAATTAGAGACAAACAACTGGATCTAATGCGCAGTTATTCGGAAGGTCGAGTCCAAAGGGTATCCATTCAGGTTGATGGTGCTGTTTTCACTTCACCTGATGAAATACTTGGTGATGGTGTACCTCAGGGGAGTATTGGGGGGCCCTTCTTTTTTCTGGTCTACATAAATGACTTGCCAGAGTGCAATCCGATCGAGGACCCAATTTTGTTGGACCCACTTATACAAGTAGAAATGCAGTGCGAAACAGAAGATAATGAGGATACACTAATGTATGCGGACAATACCAACATACCGATTGGGGCTTTCAACGTGACGGAAGTGGTGAGATTGACTCGAAGAAAATTTTCTGCAATCGAAAACTGGTGCCTTATGAATCATATCAGCTTGAATCTCCAGAAAACCGAATATATTTTATTTTGTACCTTACATAGGAAATTATTGAAACCAGAAACAGTTGATCTTCTAGGTTATAAAATTAAAGTCAACCATTGTACCAATTTTCTGGGGGTTGCAGTAGATGAGCATCTGAACTCATCGTATGATCACATCGATACACTTTAGCGAAGACTGAATTCGGTGCTTTATACTCTTCGGATACTGGTGCAGCAGGCTCACCTAGAATTTCTGGAGATTGTGTATTTTTCGAATTTCCAGTCGATGATGGGTTATGGAATCATTGCATGGGGGAACAGTTCTGAAATCAATAGAATAATCGTAATTCAGAAGAGAGCACTAAAAACTATGCTTCGCTTATCCTCCAGAACATCCTGCCGAAGAATATTCAAAAGAGAAGGCATCCTAACATTAACTGCTTTATACAAATTTCGTTGTCTTGTGTTTTTGAAGAGTAAGCTGCATTATTTTCAAAATTATCAAAATTTGAATATTACCAGACGAATCCATTCATTCTATCTCCCAAAATGCTCTCTCACTCTGACACAGAGAAACGTCGAATACATGTGCCTGTTTTGTTCAATAAATTACCCAAAAATCATCAAAATATAACGGAAATGAAAAACTTTAAAAAAAATTGTTCGAAATCTTCTGACTGATTCATTCATATTGAATAAATGATTATTTAAACTGAAATTTTCTTGTGTAAGCGTAACTATATGTTATTCAAGTAGTTAAGTAGTGCACGATTTTGCTCTTTTTTATGTTTGATCTGTTTTCGTTTCAGAATGTGAATTTTGATCATGAAAATAAATATTGTTCCCCTGAACAATAAGCGCGTAAAAATGAAAGAGGGTGTCTTTAAACGCCAGAACCCCTGAACTGATCGCAAGAAAGAGGGCAACTATCTCTTAATCTCAAGTGAAGTAAGGAAGAATTATTCTTGCTTAAATATCGAGATACAAGGTACTGCATACAAGAAGGTACAAGTATCTGGAACTTTTGCGGTATTGGACAAGGTGAGTCGTACTAATGATCGGAAATTATCCTCAAACTGCAATATACGAATTCTTGTACAGCGCTTCTTAAGTGTAGAGGCTTTGGTTGATCGATGGACGCTTTGCTCAGGTCAAGGTGCAATATTGAATTTGTGGATGTATCGACAAATATTCGTCCATGTGTTTATGTTAGTGTATAATATTTCATATGAAAAAATATTGTTCCCATTTAATTGGGACTTGGTATTTTACGAATTCGACATTTATAATTGAATTCCGAAGCGGCAAAAAGGAATAATCTGAGACGTGATATTCGTATAGTTGGCTTGGGGCTCGATTACAAAAATGAAATGATTCCGCAGTAATAAGCATTTAATAGTTTATTCTTTAACTATTTCCAAAAAAACAGTTGGTTGAAAATGATGGATTGAAGGTTCGTGCAGAATTTCGTCAAGACCATATGATTAGCAGATCGAGGAATCTATTTATATCGAAGAAGAGCAGCGTTTGGCGGGGGTAATACTTGAATAGGTGTCCGAAAAAAGCGTCAATTCTATAAGAGATTATTCTCCTTTATATGAGCACTTTCTGATATTTTAGATGTAGTAAACTCAATTTCCTTTCTAGTTATTGGATGTGAATAAACTCTTGATCTTTCAATTCTTCATACTGGTTAAACTCACATCTCGATGTTGAATAGTAATTTCTCTTGAGATACTGTTTATTTCCGTCTTCGTTCAAAAAATATAAAAAAAAATATCGAAGGGTCTCAGCGGGTAATGCTACTAACTCGTCTAATAACTTTTACTGAATTTTCCTGCTTCTTTTATCGATATATTGCAATAAGTGGAAATGATAAGTATCAGCAGGATGCCTGAGTAATGAAAAATTGCCTATTACTATTGGGCTCATAATCCTTATTTTCAATTTTTCGATCTCCCTCACTGATTACAATTACTGCTTAAATTTTATCGCAGTCAGTTTCTTGAGAAAGCGTTCCAAATTGACCTACATAGAAATAATGACCAATTTAGGAATATCGCAAGTGAATTTAATGAAAGGATAAGCTATATATTCATCACATACAATATGTGTGAGCCATTATCTGAAAGACTACAAGTATATTTTCAATTAATAAGAAAGATGCGAGTGATTATCAGGCATTCCGTTCAATTTTATAAAATACCTGATTATAATTCTTCATTCTTTATGAATAATAAATGTTCCATTAGAAGTAATGTTGACTCTAATGATTCAGTAATTTCACATGAGACACTGACTCGAAAGCTGTTAAGTATGTCAGAGTAATTGAGTTATTCAGTAAAAATATCACATCTCTAACTTGTATTTGTGTGGCATTCCCATTCCATTACGTCTTCATTTCCTGGAATAATTATATGGTCTAAAAAATGAAACACCTGTAATAGGATATAATTAAATGTTGTTCCTTCTATATTATATGTTGGAACCACACGATTACATTCAGCTGAGTTGTTTGAATTTAACCAATTCTGTAGATTGGAAACTCCTTACTTTTATTTAGAACTACTTCACTGACATTCGAAGAATTAAAAGGTTAATATTACTTCGAAAACTTCTGAGTATTTCCAGAAAAATTCAAAAACAGATTTTCATTGGACTGACTCGAAAAGATTCGAAAAAAGCACATGAAATCAGAAGATTCTGCACGCTGATTCAAGTATAGTCGGAGCGGTCAACAGAACAGGTGCCCTTTGCGCGTGAAGATTTTGAAATTTTCCGATCGTTTAATCGTGATAAAATTCTTGCACGAAGCGTTATGTTGACATTTTTGATTTTTCTAGACGACAGCAATTCGATCAATCCTAAAATCTTGCAAATATCAGGAAAACAAAATTTTCGAATGGGTGAATCTATGGAACTCAAGAAAGAATCTCACCCATTCTGGATGTAACCTTCATAGTTATGCTTCTCCAAGAGTTTTTCGAGGAAATATTGTGTTTAGACTAACAAGAGCAATATTAACTTAAATGTATGTAAAATGAGTAAGTCACGGTGAAAGCAGACCAAATAAATGTGAACGGGGCACTATACATCAAGTATGGTATAAAAGTACAGACATGAAAATCTTCTCAAAATACCCTGTCTCACGGTATAAGTACACCTTCATTCGTTGCAAAAATTCATAATGGATAAAGAAAAAGAGCAGAAAACCTGAGGGTAGTTGTAAATAATATAATATGAAAGGTGTTCTACGAAGAACAAAAAGAATCGGACGTCGAATGACTAGCCTCAAAACATTCTTGAAATTTATTGAGAACAAACAGTACCGCCGACTGTTAATATCTCAAGGTCAGGCACCTGCCCACTGTCTGCATGTTTTAGTGTTGCCAATAGCCGCAAGAAATATTAAAAATGCTCTAAATTCAGGAAATAACCGTGTGTCGTTCTGCAGGCTTCAGTGATTATTTGTTGAACAGTTTTGTTTGGTATGTGCTTAATTCTTTATTGAGGATGCGCGCTATGTTATTGATTTTTTCATTTTTCACTCCATATCAGTTATATTTTCCCGAAATTCGTCAGTATAAAATTGGCCACTTATTCTTACCATTTTTCAACCATTTGCACCAACATTTTTTTTTTGAAAAAACGAACTCTGGCCTCCAAAAGTAACTCCGTTATATTCGAGGTACTGTTTGCTCTTATCATTACAACACTTAGCTATGTTCCTTTTTTTTCTCCGCCATATTCTCAACATTCGAATATCAAAGTTGTCAAGAAAGATTGAAACCAACTTCCTCTAGCAGAATTAATAACGAAACCTTTGTTGAAAACGCGAAATGTGCTTGTCATTTTCATTAGATAGGGTGAACCGATGAAGGTTCACAAGTTTTTAATCTAGTAGTTCCTAATCTGGGAAACATGACAATTGAAAATATGAACGTCATGTATGTCGCCTAAGGGTACTGCATCATAGAGGAAACCTCTAGGTGGCGCTAGTGAAATTACCTTCTCTTACGTCACTGCTATAAAGCTTCAATTTCCTTGAACAAATTCAATTCATTCAGGGTTAAGATGCGAAACTGCCCTTGAGGAAATCTTCATCTTAGAAGATGCAATGATTGATGAGATGACTAGTTCAGATCATACTGTATGTTTTTGTTGATCATTATTATTCAGTAGCTATGTCATGCTTCATAAACCGTGTGTCTTATTTGTTGTTCAACATCACCAAGAATTTCTGGTTCACCACTCAAGATGCGTTTTTCAAATTTTAATTCCGATCGGTATTTCTAGAACTCATTCTGAAAGGTTCAAGTCGGTAAATATAATAGCTTTCTGAAGATGAATTGAACTTGATCTTGATTTCATTGGACAGAGAAATTTGTGGGACAATTCATTTTATCATATATTATTCCGGTAGAGTTGGATTATTCATATAATTTTTATCGATATATCATATTGTTTCTCGGTATATTTCTCGAAGCGGAATCATAAAGAAAATTGGGAAGCTCATAAACCAAAATACGGAATGAGATGTTAAAATAGCAAAACGTGTCCAGCAAAATAGAATGTTAACATCACCAGCATAATTGAAGGATATATGTTTTTATTTGGCGCTATCCTGCTAATGATAGCAGAGTCAGAGTTCCATAACAGTATTGGTTGAACCACGACAATGTTGTAGAGTTTGATGGGAATGGAATCGAAATATGAAAATTTCACAGAATTTTAGAAGGAAATCGGAAAATAGGTACATATTAAATTTTATACACTGTTTCATATTTTTCTGTAGATATTCAAATATTTCTTTTACGATTCGGGATATCTTTTTGATGTTTTGTCCGCATACTTTTGTCATTTATATGGAAACATTTTCACCGAATATCAATTATTTATTACTCATCAATTCCAACATACAAATAGATGTTCCGATTAGGCTAGACAATACTCAAACACATCTTATCACCAGACTTATTAAAGCTCGTAATCTTTTTTTTTAAACTTTCCTTGACGGTATTTATTCATCACGTGAATTGCCAAAGGGCTGCCTGTTTTTATAAAATAACCCATGTCCCCATGAAATATTAAAGACATCCCGATATGAAAATTACCGAAAAAACTGTTAGGTTCTTGGATACATTTCAATTTTTCTCAAATATGTTGAATTTTGAAATGTCAAAAAACCAGTCAAATACGTGTCTTTGTCGGCCTATAGCAACATTATTCCAGACTCAAGTATCCAGTAATACTTGATGATGGATGACGGGGTCGAAAAGGCGTTGCATATACCACATACCTATACAAGTTCAGATTTTAAGTTTTATACAATTGTGAAATCATAGCAATATGCTGAATCATCAAAGCGATTTCATTTCAGTTGCTCATATACTCTAGAGAATGCATTCAAATGGTTCAAATAGATTAGAATTACCCAGATTATTCGAAATACATTCCAATTAGTGCAAAGTTTAGTAGATTAATTCAGCAAAACCAGTGTTTAATTTTCATCACCTCAATTTATTTGTGAAATCTTGCATCACTGACAAACCATCATATCAATATACAGTCCGCTTGATTCAGTCATCAGAGTCAAAGCATATTCCTTCAGGGCTTACAAGCTTTATTGGACATATCGTACCAGTTTTCTTCAGTAATCAATATGGCTGTACTCTATTATAACATGGATAGCTCTCAGATCACGTATTGAGTAGTACTTGAGAACTTCTTGAACTTCTCGAGATCAGATCACGTACCTGAATTTCCCAAAGACCTCCACATTGTTCAGTTTGATAATTTACACAGACATGCGATCTTTAGGATCTCTGATCTCCCACAATAAACATTTGAAAAAGATTCAGAGCTCCTCGTGACTCACTTGAGAAGTCACAGAAGTATGTAACCTCGTTATTCTGAGAATATATCACCGATATATCTTCAAAACGAAATTAATGTCAGGTTAATTTACTAATAAGCAGACTGTAGTTTTGAGGTTCGCACCGGTTCTTGTGGACAAGGACAATTTCCAGGAGGATTCAATCACGACATGTATGAATCAAAGTAACACAAAACCAAACTATATTTTCAATCAACTCTAGTATTCTGCGAGCGAATTTATTTTATGGGGTCCTACTTGACCAAATAGAAGAGCTCATCTGGGCTGGCACTGGCACTGGTGTCCGTAGTTGAACGTGGTACTGGCTCCGCACCGAGAAACTCAACTCCTTGGTCATGGTGGAAATATAACATATATAGGTAATTGGCACCAATCCGGACAAAGTCGAAGCCAAGATGAAACCATCAACCACCGTCCGTGCCTTAAGACGCTTTTTGCGGGTGTGTGTTCCTGGTATAGGAGGTTCATACCAAGCTATTCAAAGATCGCAATCCCTCTGACAAATTCACTCAAGAAATATAACATATTTTTTCACCATGCCCTTGAGAGATAGGCTTCCAATCGCTCTTTTTCACACAGCGCTGGCCTCAGTATTTTTTCAGAATACAAATTTGCGATGGACTGCGTTGAGTCATAAGGACCCAATCTGACACAATACATTAAGCCAATTCGATGTTTTGTGACTATTTATACAGGGTGATTCCGGAGGAGACCGTCAGATTTTAGTATAAGTTTACACTAGTCAAGACAGTCTCGAAACAATGTTTAGTTTATGGTTGGGGGTCTCTATCGAGAATATACAGGGTGATTTGTCCGATTCGACCGATTTTACTTTTATTGATAACTTTGATATGGCTTATTCGATTTCAATGAAATTTTCAGCGTAGTTCAAGAGTGTAGAACACATTCATTGATTTCAACTTTTTTTTTCAAGATAAGCGGTTGTTATTGTGATAAATCCAGATTAATTGTACAGGTTGAAAAAAAAACACCCTGCACATAGCGTTTCCTAAACTACGCTATCTGTTTACAATTGTACCATAATAAGTCATAATTTGAGAGTTTCTAATTTTTTTGGCACACTTCTAGTTTTCCGAGAAAATTTCTTCAAAAAATGATAATGTCGAAATTTCGCTCCAATCGATTCTACTTTTATTGATAACTTTGGTATGGCTCATCCAATTTTGATGACATTTGGAGTGTAGAACATTCTGAATGAGTTTATTCAAAAGTCGCAACAATCTCTCAAAATACAGTGTTGTAATTGTGATAATTCCAGAATTTCAGATCAATTGTGCAGTTGAAAAAAAAACACCCTGTACATTGCTTTTCAAAACTTCCTTATTCGTTTCAGATTCTACAATAATACGTCATCATTCAGAGGTTTTTAATTTCTTTGGCACACCTCCGGTTTTCCTAGAGAACATTCTTGAAGAAGGGCATGTTCGAAACTTGGCTCACAAGCAGTGAGAGTAAGACTAGGTAAGAAAGCTGCACCTATTGTCCAAGGATGCAAAGTAGTTCTTAAGTTCTAAAATATTCTTTTCAAACTCCAAATTCATATTTAATTGCTAATATTTTGTATGAAACCATTCAATTCAGAATGTATTTCGAATTTGAAAAGAATATTTTAGAAGTGACGAAGAACTTTGCATCTTTGGACGATACAGCTTTCCTACCTAGTGCGGAATACTCTAACTGCTTGTGAGCCAAATTTCTATAATGCTCTCCTACAAAAATGTTTTCTAGGAAAACCGGAGGTGTGCCAAAGAAATTAAAAACCTCTGGATGATGACATATTATTGTAGAATCTGCAACGAATAAGAAAGTTTTGGAAAAGCAATGTACAGGGTGTTTTTTTTTGAACTGCACAATTAATCTGAAATTCTGAGATTATCACAATTACAACACTGAATTTTGAGAGATTGTTGCAATTATTGAATTAACTCATTCAGATTGTTCTACACTGCAGATTTCATCAAAATTGGATGAGTCATACCAAAGATCAATAAAAGTAGAATCGATTGGAGCGAAATTTCGACATTTTTTGAAAAAATTTTCTCGGAAAACTAGGAGTGTGCCAAAAAAATTAGAAACTCTCAAATAATGACTCATTATAGTACAATTGTAAACAGATAGCGTAGTTTAGGAAACGCTATGTACAGGGTGTTTTTCCAACCTGCACAGTTAATCTGGATTTATCACAATAACAACCGCTTATTTTGAAAAAAAATGTTGAAATCAATGAATGTGTTCTACACTCTTGAACTACGCTGAAAATTTCATTGAAATCGAGTAAGCCATATCAAAGTTATCAATAAAAGTAAAATCGGTCGAATGGGACAAATCACTCTGTATATTCTCAACAGAGACCCCCAACCATAAACCAAACAGTGTTCCGAGATTCTTGACTAGTGTAAACTTATCCCAAAATCTGACGGTCTCCTCCGGAATCACCCTGTATATACCGGGTGTCACAGGAATCAGGTTCACTCCCAAAAACAGCTTCATTTTACAAGGTATCCTATTGGAATTTTTGATATTGATACCTACTACAAATTGTTTTCCACCGCCTGTGTCCATGACAGTTGTTGTCGAATTGCTCATAATAAACTGTTACTTATTTTCGCATATCTGAATTATACGATGGATTCTAAGTAGAAAGTCGTGCGAACAAAATGGAATAATTTTTTCTAATCGAAACATTTTTTTGAATTTTTTTTTACATCGAACTGATCGGAGTTCTCGATATATTAATTGTTACTGTTATAGCAAATCATTGAAACAGTTTTCTACTCAGAATTGACCATTCAGGAAAAATTTACAGGTGTTTTGATTTGGTCTCCTGCCAGGGGTGAACATTCTACTATAACTTTAACTACACTGCGTATGAGCTTATGAAATTTTGCACTCATACTCTCCGATCATTCGGTAATTGGATGTAGAAATAATTTCACTTATTGCGAAATGATATTTTTGTGAAAAAATGTTATTTCTCTATCCAGATAGAGTATGATTATGTAATATGCGTTTATTTTTCTTTCGGCAGTATTCCATTCAGTATTCAAATTCGAATTCGAAAAATCAAAACCATACATCAATTCTTATAAGGAAATAGAAAATTCAGTTCACTTCCGGTTAAGCAGGAACTCATAAAAAATTAATTACTTCTGTCGATGAACAACAATCTGTAGTATCAAAATCCAAGATTTCAATTCGATATTTCGAAAACTGTTAAGTTTTTATGGGGTGGTTTACCTGATTCCTGTGACACCCGGTATATAGAACATAAAAGAAATATGTTCAATAATACTTCCAGTGGGGACCGAACACCCATTGGAGCCTTGGAATTATTTTAATATATCGACAGACAAACAGAAGTCCTTACCATCAGAAGTTTTCCGTTTGTTTCCAAGGGAATATTTTTTGCAATTCGTAAGATTCGTTGGAGGCTGAAGATAGCTTTTAGCATCGAAATATTCAATTCAAAGAAAAGAAATCTAATCTACAGTCCTTTTTTGCCAGGAATAAATCATCAGTCGAATCCATTATGGTCTTGAATTAACGTCAACCTGAAAAGAATTAAACGAATGGAATTAATTATAAGATTGATGGATTTCTGAAATCTTCGCCCGTCATTCAATAGTGCGCTCTGCGGTGCCTCAGACTTAATCGCCCAAATTTATTCAAACTCAATTTAGTTTTAATCTTATAATCGATAAATATAGCATTAAAGAGACGAATGAAATAGTATAGGCCAATATAATGTTACCTTATTTCAGAATTAGCATTTTGAGTGCGTCCCAGACTCATTCGCTGCACGACATTGTATTCGAGACCGGTGTTTTTTGTTTTCATTTTGCGAAAACTAGAGGAAATACAATGTGCTGAGAAGATTTTTTTTATAACAATAATGTTTACAGAAGAGGACTATCGTTTCATTTCGAAGTTGTTACTCTGAAGAAATTGGAATTGATAATGTGCGATATTCATACTGAAGCCGTGGAAGATGATGATATCACTTTCGATAAGCTTGTGCATGCATTTCCAATAGTTGAACCATATATTCATCATTTGATCAACAGTCGCATATTAACAAATGTATTTCCCTCACAATTGAAGTGTGCGATTGGTATTCCGCTTCTGAAGACTTCGGATCCTGCCTCATTTTCCGATCTGAGGGTCATTAGTATTCTTCCACTTTTATCCAAGGTTTCGGAGAAGATTGCGCTGGAGCAAGTATCCAAGTATGTTGATGACTTTGATCTGTTGCCTTCATATCAGTCTGGCTTTCGCAAGAATCGTATTACGTCTACAGCCTTGGCATAGGTAACCGATGGAATATTCAGAGATTTGGATCGCGGTTTCTCTGTCGTCCACGTTCTGTTGAATTTTTCGAAGGCTTTCGATACAATAAACCATTCCCTGTTGTGTGCCAAGCTGAAATATTTCGGTTTCACTCCGTCGATGATAAGGTCATTTTTATCACTTCGATATTCGAAGGTGCGGGTAAAGAGAATTTGTTCAACACAAAAGTCAATCTTAGCAGGTGTACCTCAGGGTTCCGTATTGGGACCATTATTGTTCATCCTGTAAGTTGCAGATCATTTGTCGGACTTGGAGTACTGTACTGCCGAAGCATTTGCTGATGAATTCCAATTATTGATTCGACTGCGTAGGGATGAATTACATTTTGCTTTGGCTAGGGTTAACCAGGACCTAAGTTCGATTCTTCTGATCACGACACATAATCTGTCCATTAACGCATCGAAGACTAAGTGTATTGTTTATGCTAAAAAGAAGGACAGAGCTATAGTAAAGGCTAGCTTGGACCTTAACATCAATGGTGACAGGAAAGTGATATGCGATAGCTCCAGAAACTTCTGTGTTCCTCAGATTTGATGAGCACGTGGCAATACTAGTTAGGTCTGCATTTTATTGGTTGAGGATGCTCTATTCATCTCATAAGTATTTGACCTTTCAGTTGAGGAAAAATTTGTCGGAGCAGTTGATTCTGTCAATTTTCAATTATTGTTATTTTATTTATGGACCCTGTTTGGATGCGTTTCATAAAAAGAGAATTCAGCTTGTGCAGAATTGGTGCTGTCGTTTTATATTTGGGCTTCGTAAATTCGATCATGTGTCACAGAAAATTAAAGATCTGGGATGGCTAAGGATGGAAAGTAGAGTTAAATTACACCTGGGTTGCTTTGTGTTGAAGCTTCTCAGGAGTCCGATAGATAGTAGTGTAATGGATGGACTGGTTCCTAGATCTGATGTTCACTCTATCAATATTAGGCACCCTTACATATTGGGTAAATAAAGTCAGTTTATTATTATTATTTTCAAGTGATCCAGATGGGATTCTGAATGGACCTTCAAATTAAAATTTTTAATATAGTACTAGATTTCAATTCGATTCCATATGTAATTTTCGGTAATAGTGGGGAAATAAAACTTTGAATGTCCTTATCTACGAAATCGATAGGTGGATTTTATCAATTAACGAATTTCGGCTTCGTAATTGAGGTCCACGCTTATTCTATAAACATCGAGTTTCTGACTACCGGAAGAAACGACTGAGAAAGTCGATATCCGTGGAGTAGATTTTGGGGCTATATAACGAAGGTCGAATTAGGGAATGGGTTAAATTCGCTCAAGGATTCCGTAGGTTTACCCATTCAAAATGTTATTTTTTCAATATTTCTGAAAACATAGAATTGAATAAAATTAAAACTGAGTAATTGGTTAGAAAGTAATAGCTACAAGATTTATGTAGAATCTTTGTGGACCTTATGAGAAGAAGACCGCCAAATTTTTCCATCAGGAAGTAGAGGGGCGTTTGGCGTGGACAATAGATTACCGCTTAGGCAATGAATTGCTAAGTTACCCTTACCCGTACCCTTACCCTTACCCATACCCTTACCCTCACCCTTAGGCTTTCCCTTACCCTTACACTTACCCCTACCCTTAGCCTTACCGTTACCCTTACTGTCAGCCTTAACATTACCCTAAGCCTAACCGTTACCCTTACCTAAACGTTACCCTTACCCTAAGCCTAACCGTTACCCTAAGCCTTAACGTTACCCTCACCCTTACCCTTACCCTAACCCTTACCCTTACACTTAGCCTTACCCTTACCCTTACCCTTACTCTTACCCTTACCCTTACCCTTACCATTACCCTTACCCTTACCCTTGCCCTAACCCTTACCCTTACCCTTACCCTTAGCCTTACCCTTACCCTTATTCTTACCCTTACCCTTACCCTCACCCTCACCCTTACCCTTACCCTTACTTTTACTCTTAAGCTTACCCTTACCCTTACCCTTACCCTTACCCTAACACTTACCCTTTCCCTTACCCTTACCCTTACCCTTACCCTTACCCCTTACGAGTTGCTAAGTTGAAAAAAAGAACGCCCTGCTAAAATTCATCGGAATTTCTCTGATGAAAATAAAAACGCTTTGATGCATGTACGATTAATTAAGTAAATATTTCGATTAAAATCAAAACGCACCCTCTAGGGTGCGTATTTTTCTAGAATTTCTCATCCTTGCTACTCCTGTCATATGATGGGATAGACGACCTATACATGGAAACTCCGTATATACGGAGTTTCCAGAAAATCCCATTTGTTATTATTCGTTAGATCGTGAATGCAGATTTTAACAGGTGAATGTAAGTTTAGATATCTACAAAATCATTGCATTTGTTGCAATATGATCGAATTCGAAAATAGAGTTACGAAATGAGCGTACTTTTAGGCAGCAATCGAAAATTTCTGGTATATACCGAACGGGGGGAGTAAAATCCGGAAGAACCAAGCTGATATACGAATCGTTTTATGGGCATGTGTGACAGGTGGTCACAAATTTTCATTCAGAGCATACGTGATCCTATAAAACCCCGAAAAAGACTATTCGAATATTTGATCGATTACTCTCACATCAACTTGTGAATAAGCTCATTGACGCATTCAAAAGTGTAGCTACCCCAGTGAGATCGATCAAATCGGCAAATTTCATCGTAATATAGACTCAAGGCGCGGAACTGATGGCATATTACAGTCCCTTTGAAATTTAAATAAAATAAACATTCTTCTTGAGCAGGGGCAAACGTTAAGCCCCCAGAATCTTGTTACGCCACCGCAGAACTGAGGGCGGCAGAGGAGCCGATGGAGCCGATATCGGAATAAATCGGTTGCCAATAGCGTCACACATTTGAATAGCAATTTAGCATAGGGAGTAAAATTCTAATCAGTTTTTATGACGGCATTTTTGTAATAACGTGCTGTCTGTATGCCCTTTCTGTGCCTGCTCATAGCTAAATGGCTCCGAGCTATTGACTTTCTTTCTCGTTCAATATCGGATGGTGAATTAAAAATATTGCAGCTACGCGTCGTAATTACAGAATGATTTTGACTGCTGTCTCCGAAATATAATAGGAACAAAAAATTCAGTATCTCCTTCATTTCATAATTCTCTTTCGTAGGTTAGGTTATGATAGGAGCAAAAAAATAGTATCCGCTTTATTTATTCATTGTGTTTCGTAGTTGATTGCATCTATAATATCGATTGAAATATATTTCGGATATATTCGGGTTTTGCATTATTTAAGGTTTATTTTCTAGGTAAGATTAGGAGCGAAAACTTGAGTATCTCTTTTATTTCCTCAGTATTTGCGTAGTAAATTGCATCTTCAATATTGATTGAAAAATATTTCGGATATATTCGGATTCTTTATTAAGTATTTAAGATTTTTTTTAGGTTACCCCTCTCAATTCCTGAATATATCAATTGAGAAATTTGACGGATTCAAACTTTTGTCAGGAGCAGTTTCTTGAGAAATTTTTGCCTAATGGACAATATCCAAATAATTCAAACGATGAACGAGGTGAACTGCAACGTTTCAAAGTCTATATCTGACTCTTCATCAGACAATTAAACGAAAACTTGCACAACTATTTTCTTACAATACTCTCCTATTCCAAGAACTTTTATTAATTCGAAAATTTCGAAAAATCACCGCATGGCGTATTAATTTGAACTTTCATGAATTCAACACATTTCACATTCGACTTCAATAGTAAAAAAATCATGGATTACGAGGCGAATCACAGAAAAAGGGACATTAGTGAAATACTCTTCATGAAATTGAACAATACCATTAATTACAGAAGCGACACACAGGATTTTAGTAAGGTATGTTCAAATATATTGGATAATAACGTGAGTTCTGTGGTCTATAAGTGTGCGAAAAGACTACACATGATGCGAGTAGATAAATCATTCTAAACATGACTCACTTGACAGTTCCTTCAGACAATAGGGATTTTATTTGTGCTTTATATATGTCTTTTATCTGTCTATGTAACCTTGATAGAGTCCAAATATATGGAAATGTCAGCTAAGTGCAAGTTGGTCGTTTTATTTTTACCAGTCCTATTCCTATAAACACACCAGTAACGTCTGTTTTTCAAAAATTTGTTGATTTATCGAAAAATGTGTCTTCGGTAAAAAATGTGAAAATACAGTTCAGCTTACTCATAGAACCCGATTAGCTGCCAATTTAGGATGTAACATATCGCGAGGAGAAATAAATGTGTCGTTTGATAATAATAATATTTATTCGCACCATCAAACCCCATTCGGGTATAATGATATCCTTAGAGTTTATAGTTTAGGTTAATGCAGGTATTGATTATTTCCTTATCTTTTTGTTGGTACTTCAGAAATATGGCCTCAAAATTGCAGAAAAATTATATCTATCGGGACTTTATTCATATAGTTTGCCCACATAACAACAGGACAAATCACTTCATCGTGGGAATCCTGCCCTCCCACATTCAGCAATATAACTTCGACTATTCAATTTTCATTAACTCAAACTGAAACTCCAAACTATCCCTGATGAAATTTTAAAACTGAATTTTCGCAAATCATGAGAAGAAAATAAAACTAGAAATGCCAAATGCAAAAACAGAAAGTGATTTTTCATTCCACAAATTCCATGAAAAATTATTTGTTTAACTCTGCTTGAGTCAATGAAAATATTGGAGAAATATAATCGGAATCTTTCATTCCTCAATAGATGAATCATAAGATGATGAAATTCAGGACAGAAAAAAGTTTTCAGACAAGAAATATTTTGAAGAACTGAGCCATAAATTCGTCAAAAAAAATTCAGACGTCTTTGTAAATGATACAGAAGAGAAATCAATACAACCAAGTTGAAATAATCTCACGAAGTTTTGCACAAACCTTTACGCCGTAATTTTCCAACCAAGTACAAGACATCAATCTAATCGGATGTGTTTTTCTGAAATATTGGGAAAAAAATACTTTGCATGTATATATATGAGGAATCACTGAGCCATCAGGGAATAATTCCATTTAGAAATAACTTAGAGACTCTATATTTGTAGAGCAGGTTTAGATCTTAATTGTGAAGATCGAATACATGAATGAGTAAATCCAGCCAATGATTCCGTTGGGCCTTAAAATTTGGAATATTCAAAAATACAGATCCGATGAATATGAAATCTAGTAATTTATTGGAGGTTCATTCATGATTCGAGAGACGCTTGAAAGCTTTTACCAGTCAGTGATTTTCTGAATTTTTTCAACTAAGGAAATTATAAAACTAGCGACTTGAAACATTAAGGGTAGGTCTAGCATTAGTATGCGACGGTTAAGTTCGTTGAATGGGACAAATTTGACGAACGGACGAAAAGTTTTAGAATTATACTATTTTGATTTTTTGGGGATATTTACTGGATAACTAAGTGACTACTGAGGGAATCAGACGAAATATTATTATTGAGTGTAGAATGCCGACAAATTAAATTTGGTACGAAGCTTGCACTTGAGATGTTACAAAAGTGTGCCAACTTTGGACTCAATCTGATTATCATTTTCGAAAATATTTCGAAGAAGATTCACGGAATTTCGTTGTTATCATTCCATTATTGTCTTATTTTCTGAATAACTGAAGGAATAACGCCTCTACACCTAATTTGAACATGAGCACAAACGCTTCTGAATTCACGTCACTTCTTTTCTAATTTTTTTTTTTTTTTAATGAAATGCTCCACAGAATACGTAATATTTATCAGTCATTGTGTCATTATTCCACAAATAGCCGAGTATTTGATCTGATTGTTTTTTTCTGAGTTATTGGGAGACCTGAATTTCAGATGGCTACAGTTCCAAAACCGCTGGAGACATTTTAGCCATTTCAATTAACCAACACATTTGGCCATTCAACCAATCGTATACACAAACCTCAAGTCCCTTATCATTTCACTCTGAAAAGCCTTTCACAAATGAGTACAGTTGAATCCGAAGTTGAAATTCGTTTTCCTCTATATATGAGCTTCTTCGAATATGGTGGAGATTTCGATCAATATCTTTGGATTTTTTATTATGATTTCGCCGAAGCACACGCTCCAGCCTAATTTTTTAAAAAGCGATATTTCAGATGGTTGTACAGAGTGAGACAATAATGCACCATCGGTCGATAACTCTTGGAACGAATGGGCTGTGAGAATGATTCAAATTTTAACGTTATCGTCCTAAGCTTGAATTTTGACTACTGATTACAGGCTGGTCCGAATGTTATGAAACACGATAACACATTGTTTTCACGCGCTTGTTCTGGGGTGTTGCACATTATCCTTTTCGAAATTTGTGCCGAAAAGCGTCTTGAACGATTAGGTTAGGGTCAAATTCAATTCTGTTCTTCCGAATGTGCTCTTACTTTCGGAGAAAAATTCCTAGCGACTCAGAATTATCTTATTAAGTTTAAGTTCAAATATCTCGGTTGAGTTCGGTAATGGGTGAAATCGTTCGAATAGTTTTGGAGTTGAGCACATTTGAAATTTTGAAGTTAGTTCCTCCATTGCTCATGAAGTACTGAATCGATCAGATTGAAACTTTTTTAGGAGTTTCGTTATACCAACGCTCAACTTTGTGCAAAATTTCGTTTGGATTCAGATGTCAGAAAATCAAAAAATGTATTCGAAAAATTTTCGAATTTTCGATGAAAAAGTTTTCTTCGGAATAACTTGATTAGATTTGAACGAAATTTGGCACGAGCCTTGAAGTCAGTATTCAACAACAATGCTTCAAATTTTTATTCGAATAGATATGTAAACTTAGAAATTTCATGCTAGAGGAGGAGTATCGTGGAACGTTCAGCTACGCTCTGCGCAAAACATGAAATGCGAACCCTTGGGAAAACTTTTCTGTTGAAGGACAAGATGTCTTAACAAAAAATTTAAAAAAAATCAGGGTTTGCCATTCGGAAACAGATCTATTGAAATTTTTGTAAGGTCATTTTCAAAAATAGCATTGTCTTTCGGACCACCTGCAGAGTAATTCGTGAATCTGCAGAAGACCTGAGTACATTTCGAGAACTACATTAAAAAAACTGTCGAGTGATTGCATCCATACTTAATATTATTCTTAAAAATAACAGAAATCTGGAAATAGGCTTTATATTTTTGTTAAATTCTTACAACTTTGCCGACGTTTCGGACATCAATTTGTCCTTTTTCAAGGCTCGCTATAATGTTTTAACAAAATAAATATTTCCTTGTAAACATGATCTCACTTCAGTTCTACCAAAAGTTTTGGTAGAAGTTGGGTAAATTTCTAAGGTTAAATTTATAAGCTGGTAAAATTCAACCAACGGTTCCGCAGATGTATCCATTCAAAATTTTATTTTGACAATATATCCAGAAAACAAACAGGTGAAAACAGTTCGCACTGAAGTAATAACAGGAATATGAAGTCGTGAATATTTATGCAAAAAAAGACGAACAACAGTAAAATTCATCTTCACCCAGTGATTGACACAGCTTCCGCATTAGTAAGTGGAATTTGCAATGAAAACTTCAAGTCGCTTGCTGTTTTCCTTCGGAAGTTATCGCGTTCATCCGATAAGCCGTCTGGTATGAATTGAATTCAAAATAGTATAATTAATCAGGGAGACCCTCATATTAAGAGATGAATACTCCAGTAAATATGTATGCATGGATTCTGAGAATTAAATCATTTCAAAGAATGAAAAGACAATATCCAGCTTAAATTTCTTCGGTCTCCGTCAAAAGGCATCATCTCCGGGATGAAAGGAAATTTATATTCGAGTTACACTTCATTTTGTTCTTTCTGTTCTGGAATGAACGGAAGTCGGATGCAATACGTTCCAAGGAATTTATATCGAATCTCTCTGATATATCCTTTGATATCTCAAAACAATATGTTGAAAGGGGAGTTGCTCGGAATTTTTCTGTATGTATTTCATAATTTCCATTCTCCTATACTAAAAAGTTCGCGTACACAAATGTTCACAATAAAAAATGAACGGAATTCAATTCTTTTTCATCCAACATTTCATTTTCGGAACCGGACTTTCATATTGAATGTATTTCATGATATTATTACCACTATTCAAGTTTCAGAAAATGTCTCCATGCATCTCATGTCACATAGAACCTATAATTTTCAGTAGTTTCGGGTTCATTGGTTTTTTTTTAGAAAAAATTGACCATGTGTTTGATTTCACTAGGTATTTAAAATTTGATAAAAGCACTGAGATGAGCAGTACATTTTTTATATCAAACAATATGTGTCATAACAGTATTAGCAGAGGAAATGTAAACGGGGTACCATACATTTTTACGTATGATACAAGAGCAAAGATAAAAACCTCAGGAAAAACTCTGTCTCCCCGTATGAGTGTAATAAAATTGTGGTTTGTTATTGAAGGGCATCTTTTTCATCGATAAGTTTCTTCTTTCCTATTCGATGCAGGTTGAAATCTTGGAATCACACCTGAAAACAAAAAAGGAGACGAAAAACACAAATATGAACTAGTAAATGGTTTAGTAATCATTGAATTATTTTTTTTTAATTCACGATCCATCTCAAAAAAGAATCAGACACCGAATAAATTGCCTCGAACCATCGTCAAATTTATGTATTGGACAATTATTACCTAAATGTTCTATGGTTTCCTCTTCTTCTCCGCACTCGCACCTTGGACTTTCGACCGAATGCCATTTGAAAAGGAAACTATTACAGCGACCGTGACCGGTTCTAAGTCGGTTCAAAATGCACCAAATTTTCCTAGGAAGATTAAAACCATGAACTTTTTCTGGAAGATCGCTGATCAAACCTTTGTTGAAAACATTACAAGAATTCCTTTCCGAACGCCAAATTTCTTTGTCACTTTTATTGGTGTGAAGAAAATCGTTAATCCATAAAGGTTTACGAGATATGAATCTAGAACTGACAAGAAGCTTTAGCGCGTTTGAGTTCACAGTCACAGCGGATAACCATCCAGATAATTGCCCAACGCAATTTGATTTCGTAATGGAATCAATTTCACAATCTTATGTCCTTAATCCTCAACATGTTTCGAATTAAATTTTCAAGCATATCTTGTAATACGGGTCCAATCCAATTAAATGTAGTGTATAGGTACTTGTTTCAGAAATGGAGGCCTTTGATGATTCATTCGAATTTTCGTGAGGATTAGAAGATAACAAAATCACTTTTATCAGGAAATAAGCTTAGTCCAGCAAACTGACTGATTTCATTTCAGTACTCTTCTTGAATTATTCGAATTCTTTTCACTTCCATGGACCAATGATTGAAGAGGAAATTAAGATGTCTGATCTATCGTTGCCGAAAATGGGACTGAAAATATTCAAGTTACATCTTCATAAATTAAGTTCCAGACAAACTGAAGTGGAAGGGCGGATATCGAAATCCAAGAAGTAACAATAAATATTGAGTTTCCCCTTCATCTTTCGAACATTGAGCTATAAAGTAAAAGTAGGCTTTGTGTATAAGGTTTCCCTTCAAATGAACTTTGACGAAATGAAGAAACCGGCGTCGGAAAATAATTAAAACCCCAAACCTTATTTATTCATTTTCACATAAACCGTCCGAACGGGAAAACATAATATCCAAATTCAGTTGATTAACGCGGCTGAGCCTGACTGATAATGAATGCTAAAAGAAGTATCTATTAAAACTTTCGGCACAAAGGGTCGAACCTTCCATTGTCTGCGTCAATACGATCGGTACACATCATCTCAATTAAAATGTAATAAGAATCTCCTCTAAGATATAAAACTCATTAACACTGCGCGAAAAGGGTTGAAAATATCGAAAATGCCCGAAACTTTCAGTTGACTATAATAGCCTTTCTCATAGTCATTAAAATTTAAGGCTTGGTTTTGCAGAAGGGGCGAGTCTTGGGTCTTTGATTTGGGGAAGGAATTATGATTCTCATTCCAGCCACTGTACATAGGGAATGTGTTGTTTTTGATCAATAATTCGAATGCCTTGCATTATTGGTATTAATAAAAATAATAGATTAATTTTATATTTCTGCAATCAGTTTTTTATACAATTTGATTCATTGAGTGTGAAATATTTCTCAAGAAAAAATTATTTTGGTAGGAGATTAAGATACACTCTTCACTGCATTGAAGAACTCTTCCAAGTCTGTCAATAAACCTTCAATTTTATCCTAGTTGCATACTTAAAATATTTGGAGCTTTCGTGGACAATATAGGGTTGATAACGTGCTGTGGTAAACAGGAATGTGACAAAGATTAGAAATAGACCAACTGAAACTAATGAATTCCAACTTGAATGGATCCCTTTATAAGAGTTCCATGATAGGGGATTCAACTATGCATGAAATAATTGAACCCAAAGAAAATATCAATCCTGAAATGCCAATAAAACCTGCTAAAGTGGACAAAGATCCTTATTATGGGAACCTGTTCATTGAGGAAAAAATACTCTCATCGGAGAACTGCTAGATTGATATTCTTGAAAAGCATATAAGTCTCCTTGAAATGTATAAATCAGTAACAACGGGTGAATTCAAACGTTGACGAAAAAAATTTCATTACCGATCACAATTTAATTGTAAATAATGTTGAAACTGATAAGGTTATCGAATCTCACGGAATTCCGGGGATTCCTGCTGATGAAGATAACAATATGATCGATAAAATTCCACCTGTTATCAATCGAACACCGCTGGCCTCTCATGAGTTGACATCTGAGAGAGAGATAGTGGATACTAGTGAACTCAAAACTGTTAGATAAAGGAAGAGAGCCGAAAGAAGGAATATTACGCGGTAAAATGAAAGGAAAGCTGTGCGATCTCCAGGCATGCCGAATACTTCTGAGGGTAATAATAAAAATCATTTCTGGAAGATAACCGGAGCATCGACAGAAAACCCAGTGAAAGCCATTGAGAGGAAAATTAGTCTTTTTGTATCGAGAATATACTAAAACCCAGATAAATATAGTTCATTTAGAACAATTATCGATGCGAAAACACAGCCGAGGCTAAAAATAGCGTTTCCTGACCAAATGGTGCATACGTTTCCAAATTTTTTCGGAGGAGTATGTTGAAGAGACAGAATGTAGATTAGTTAGTACTCATGTGCAGAAGGAGGGAAATAAATTTATTGCACGTGAACATACAGAGTGTCAAAAATGAGATTTTGACAGTATGCTATACTCTCAGCCGAATAGTTACGATGTGGTGTGTCTGACAGAGCATTGGTTATCCAAGACGGAGGCTGAGGGAGTATGATTGGATGGCTGGTACGTTGGTGATCTATCTAGAGGAGGATCCATGATTCTGGTTATTAATATTAGAACTATTCTAGATTGTCCTACGATAATGAATATTCGCAGTTTGTCTGTAGAGTTACACTGTGAAATATCGGCCGTGAAGTTGAAATTCAACAAGGTCAATTTTATAGTACTATGTATATACTCCTTTCCCTCCAGAAATTTTAATATGTTCATATGTTCTGGAGTCTTGACTTGGTATGATTAATGTATGTAATGAGAATGCTTTGTTATGTGGTGATTTCAATGTTAAATTTCAGACCTGTATGAATTTTGTTCCAGATCGAGAGGCTAAAGTATCTTAAAGTCTTTTGTCATCTTTTGGTTTCAAGCCAAAAAATGTTCAGCCCACCAGGAATAACAACTGTTTGGACAATATCTTCACCAATGTTGACGCCCAGAGCGATTAAGTGGATGTTTTGCTGACGGCAACATACGGTATAACATACAGATATAGTAAAATCCGGCATCTCACTGCAGAGGGATTTTTAGGAATGAATGAAGCTCTCCAAGAATTGGGGCTTTGTTGATGATGATTGTTCGGATCTTGAGTTGCGTTTCAATTCATTTCATCAGAACACCGTTGATGCCTTTCTAAGATCATTTACCGAAAAGAACTCGAGAGTGCGGAGTAATCATGCCGATAATGGTTTACTCAAGACATCAGACGTATGCGAGAGAATTTGATTCTTGTGAAGTCGATGTATCGGTTTTTTTCAACATCTGAACTACGTGCCCATAGGAACGAACTACGTCTGAAATATAGGAAGGCAATATAGAACGCAAAATTATATTATTTTGACAACAAGATTGAATCTTCAGAGGATAAGTCGAGAGCAGCCTGGCGCATAATAAGTGGTCATATCAGGGATAATTGTACTCATGAGTCAGCCAACATTGATGCAGATAGTTTTAGTATGCAATTTTCAACAGTTGCACAGAAAGCCCTGAGAGATCTGCCCCGACTCTACATATCTATGGATCAAACTTTCCGAAATCCAATTCCACCGGGTAATACATTCAGCTTTCATGAAGTTGGACAAAATGTTGTGGGATATATAGTACGGAATATT
Organism: Myrrha octodecimguttata; assembly: GCA_958510865.1. Classification (NCBI taxonomy): domain Eukaryota; kingdom Metazoa; phylum Arthropoda; class Insecta; order Coleoptera; family Coccinellidae; genus Myrrha; species Myrrha octodecimguttata. The sequence goes on along the minus strand of OY294058.1, from coordinate 17,127,319 downwards.
AAGAATAGCCATTCAACCGATTTTTATAGTCTTTCAGTCAAGGTAGTAATACGTAATATAAACTTTACAATTTCCCCACTCACCAAGTTATTAAAAAAGTGCTTGAAGATCTTTAAGGTAATCCCTGTTTTCAAGTAAGGTGACAGGAATAATATTGATAACTACCGACCGATTTCGCTTGTTCCTGTTTTCTCGATAATATTAAAAAAAAAAGCGATGTACTTGCAGATTATCGTTTTCCTAGAGAGCAATGAACTACTTACCGACCGCCAGACATAATTTAAGCTATGATTGATTTTGTCAACTCTACTCTTGGAATCTTCTAGAAGAAAGACTACCGTCAGGCTACACTTGTAAATCTGACAAAGGCATTTGATTGCGTACCCCATGACAAACTTCTTTCTAAACTGAGAAAATATGGATTTGATGAGACGGCGATGGATATTGTGGGTTCGTTTCTGAGCGAGAGATACCAGGTGCTCAATTCGGGCGGAACATGCTCTAGCATGAGCCCCATTAATATAGGAGTAGCTCAGGGATCAATTTTGGGACCGGTCCAATTCCTGATTTACATGAATAATTTACCGAACTATACAGGGTCGTTCACGAGGAACCTCACTCATATTTATACGGGAAACTACTGAACGTATTTTCATGAAATTCAGCACTTATAAGTATTTCACGATGCTGATGAAATGTAAAATATTCTCAAGGCATGAGCACCTCCAGTTTTTCCGGAAATGACGTCAACTTCCGTTTTTCAAATTAGAACACCATTTTTTTATTGCAGAAATAGATTCCTTAGAAAATTTCTATTTATTTTGTGGTAACATTTTTCAGTTTTGGTTGGAAAATTCTCTCTGAGCGGGAAAATTCGAAAAAAAAATCGAAAATAGAGCTCCGCTGAAACAAGAATAAATTCGAGGTTTTTGGATGTTTTCAAGATGTAAGATTGATGTATCCACTTTAAAAATCGAAATCGCGATTCATGATACAGGGGGTGAAAAAATCGCTTTCAAAGTTAGGGATGACAAAATCGTGAAAAATTAATTTTTTCAAATTAGAACCCCATTTTTTTATGGCAGATATTGAATCTACGTTGAAAAATAATGTGAGTGTATGCATCACACCCTTGCCCTAAAGTGGATATTTTCTGAGTTATTCACAAAAAACTGTTTTTCGTCTTGAATTTTCAGCTATTTCTTTTCCCTTCACGCCAAAAAGATGACATTTTCAGGAACTGTTACTTAAACCATGTTTTAGATTTTACTACCCTAATATGCCAGAGAAAAAAGTTACAGGTTGTTCCTAAATAGATGGCGAATTTGGATTCGAATTTGTATCGGAAACCTCTTTATTTCAACTAATCGGCCATCGGTTTTCTCTCCAGTGATAAATATAATAAATAATTCCTTATGAACCATATGCAAAAACTTACCATGTTTTACATTATTTTTTTTTAATGATAGATATCATTAATTACATCTGCCAAATTCCTTTTTATTCAGTAGCATTTTGTGTTTACTATTAATTTGGTGATAATTCGTATTAAGTTATAAAATCGATCACTATGCCTAATTTTACCAATGAAGATTATTTAAATCTCATTCTACTTCATGAAGAATGTAATAAAGTTGTAGATAGAACGATTCGACTGTTCATTGAGAGGTTTCCTGACCGACCCAGACCAACGAGAGATACCATTAACAGAACCATGACAAACTTGAGAAATGTCGGATCTTTCGTTAAGAAAACTACACACAGAGAAAAAAGTGTAGTAGATGATGAGAACAACGAAATTACAGTTCTTGCATATTTTCGTGTGAATCCTCAAAATTCTCTCAAAGATGCCGAGATTGATCTGGGATTATCTCAATCGAGTGTTTGGAGAATATTAAAAAAACATAAAATGCACCCATATAAATTCAATAGGGTACAGCATTTGAAGGAAACTGATTTCGTCAGGAGAACAGAGTTTTGCGAAGCTATGATGATTCGATTTCAAGAGAATGAAAACTTTTTGGACTGTATAATTTGGACGGATGAATCTAAATTCACAAAGAATGGTTCTTTCAATAGGCATAACAGTCATTATTGGGATGAAGAGAACAACCACCACTTCAGACAATGGAACTTTCAAGAGACCTGGAGTTTCAATGTTTTTTGCGCCATCAAAAATAATGCAATTCTCGATGTTCACATTTATGATGGGACTTTAACTGGTAAGATAGAACACTACACATGTTTGCATTATTTAAAGAATGTTCTCCCTTAGGAGATAGATATTCTGACATATTGACTCAAATAATTGAGCCGCTAGTACAGAACCATAATGACTTATGGTATCAACAAGATGGCGCGCCTCCACACAATTCACTCAATGTGTCAAATATCCTCTACAGGCTATTTGAAGATCGATGGTTGGCGAACAATGGTCCACATCTTTGGCCACCACGTTCTGCCGATTTAACTCCTTTAGACTATTATGTTTGGGGTAGGATAAAAAATATTGTCTACTCAACTCCCCTGACTGATAAAGAGGACTGCATAGAACGAGTCAGAAATGCGTTCAGGTTTGTTTAGATTTTTAGATTCATAGTTTTGAAACTCAATTTGGTTTTTAAACACTTTTGCAGATCTCTTCCTCCCGATGAAATAAGAAGAGCAACGCACGAAGCATTCCTGAGACGTATAAATAAATGTCTAGAAATTAACGGTCAAAACTTTGAGCATCTTCTCTAGTTATAACTGCGAGAGTGAAAAATCTACAGCATGGTTCAAATAACAGTTCCTGAAAATTTCATCTTTTTGGCGTGAAGGGAAAAGAAATAGCTGAAAATTCAAGACGAAAAACAGTTTTTTGTGAATAACTCAGAAAATATCCATTTTAGGGCAAGGGTGTGATGCATACACTCACATTATTTTTTAACGTAGATTCAATATCTGCCATAAAAAAATGGGGTTCTAATTTGAAAAAATTGATTTTTCACGATTTTGTCATCCCTAACTTTGAAAGCGATTTTTTCACCCCCTGTATCATGAATCGCGATTTCGATTTTCAAAGTGGATACATCAATCTTACATCTTGAAAAATCCCAAAAATGAAAATTTTCCATCGAAAAACCTCGAAGTTATTCTTGTTTCAGCGGAGCTCTATTTTCGATTTTTTTTTCGAATTTTCCCGCTCAGAGAGAATTTTCCAACGAAAACTGAAAAATGTTACATCAAAATGAATTGAAATTTTCTAAGGAATCTATTTCTGCAATAAAAAAATGGTGTTCTAATTTGAAAAACGGAAGTTGACGTCATTTCCGGAAAAACCGGAGGTGTTCATGCCTTGAAAATATTTTAGATTTCATCAGCATCGTGAAATACTTATAAGTGCTGAATTTCATGAAAATACGTTCAGTAGTTTCCCGTATAAATATGGGTGAGGTTCCTCGTGAAAGACCCTGTATACCAGAGGTTGAGTCCACCTTATTTGTTGATGACACGACTGTCGCAATCAGGGCATCTAATTCACAAACATTGTTCGAACGGTCACATGTGGCATGGCAGGAGCTCATCGAATGGTTTAGGGCAAACGGACTGCTGGTGAATCAGGGTAAGACATACAATATGATTATGACTCTGACAACATTAGATGATGTAGATGGCTCGGTTGATTCTGTGGAGTTTCTCAGTGTTCATGTGGACGCTGCACTCACATGGAGTTCACATGTTGATAACCTTCTAAACAGGCTCAGCCGAACTATTTTTGCCCTAAAAACGTTGTCCTTTTTCCTAACACCAGGTGTCTTGGTTTCTGTGAACTTTGCACTGTTCGGATCCCATCTGAGATATGGCATTATGCTGTGAGGAGGTAGCGCTCATCGTAATGCCGTTTTCAGACTGCAGAGGCAGGCAATGAGGATTCTGGGAGGTGTAGGGTATCGGGACTGCTGTAGAGATACTTTCAAGGCTTTGGGTATTCTCACGCATTCTCTCCTTAAGTCTCGTCTCGTCTCGTTTTTAAAATCGGAGTCTCGTCTCGCAGTTCGTCTCTTCTCGTCTCGAGTCTCGAACGAGAGTCTCGTAAAAGTCTCGTAGTCTTGTGCCCATGTATTTTTCGATTTCAGTTTGCAATCCTCCAGTTGTTTGCAACATTCCATCATATATAACATTCTCCTTGGATCCGCTTCTTTGGTGTAGGTGTTTTGATTGATTGGATGATTAGCTCTGATCAAGGGGGAATATTTGTTGATTTGTCGACGGATGTTCGTCCTTGTGATTATGTTATTTATTATTACTGGAGCTCTTTCTTCTCCGTGAAACCAATTCCTATTCCATCATATGTTTGAGAACAATTTCATGAATGATTATTGCGTAAGTGGATACTTCTCGTACCATTTTGATTTCCGTATAAACATAGATCTTCGTTATGTATAAGTTTTCCAAATACAGATTTTGAAATTTGAAATCATATTTTTTGTATTCGTGAATGAATTTGAGAATTATTATGTTCCATTTCTCACAAGCGTTCTGAAGACTCACAAATTCAAATAACTCTTCCTAACAAAACTGAAATCATGTGGGTATGAACATTTAAAATTGCAGATTCATCTCACCCTCGGTTGGAATTTATATCAGCAAATTTTTGTTGAAAAAAATAATCTTGTTACGGGCCACGACGGGCAATTGTTTTCGAGTTATTGAGATTTGAATAAATCCATGCTTGTTATTATGAAGGACAAGCTTTTTAATTCGAAATTGGTTGGATTGCTTGAAGAAAATATTCTGTTTTAATTTCATTTCCGAATAGGAACCGGCATTTATCACAATTCGATACTAATATCTAATGATGACAGTTACGGAAGCAAATTCAATACTAAAACAGTTAGTTCGAATAAGTAATAATCGATTTATATTAACAGAAAATTTTTACTCGAGTATTACCTCACTATCTATTCTCATAAACGAATAACTTGCGGAAATATAGGTTGATTCCGGAGAAGACCGTCACATTTCAACAGAAGTTTGGACTACTCAAGACAATAATTGATTGATAATTGGGAATTCCTACTGAGACTGTTGATTTGCCCGATTGGACCGATTTTACTTTCAATGATAACTTTGGTATACATCATTGAACGAAATCTCTTCACGTACGCTGTTATACATAGAAATAATCCTTCAATGAAGCATCGGAGGTGTACAAAAAAATTAAATTATGATTCTATACAGAATATATGAGCAATCAGATATGAACTTCGAATTCGAACAGAATATCATCCTTGGACGACGCAGCTATTATACTACCTAGTAGTCACCGCTTTCGAGCGAAATTCCGATAATGCCTAAAAAAATTAGAGACACCTAAATAATGACTCATTATGGCAGAATCTTTTTCAGAAACCCAATAAAGATGCTTCACGAACCCAATGTAAAGGGTGTTTCTTCAACCTGCACAATTAATCTGGAATTATCACCATATCATCTCTGTATTTCCAGAGATATGTTTAAATTATTGAATGTACCCATTCATATTGTACTACACTGAAAATGTCATCGAAATGGAATAAGCCATACTAAAGTTATCAATAAACGTTGAATCAGTTGGAGGGAAATCTTAAAATTTTCCGTTTTTGAATTTTTTTTACGGAGGTGTGCCAAAAAATTGGATACACCTGAATAATGAGTCATAAGCGTAGAATCTGAAACGAATAAAGGAGTTTCAGAAACACAATATACAGGTTGTTTTTCAAACCTGCACAATCAATCAGAAATTATCACAATACCAACTGCGTATTTTGAAAAAAATTCAGAATTTTTGAATATGCTCATTTATATTGTGCTATACTGAAAATGTCATCAAAATAGAATGGATACACCAAAGTTATTAATAAAAATAAAATCGAATCAGACATATCACCCAGTATAGTAAGCGGCGGTAGCTCAGTGGTTAGAGCGCAAGCCCCATGATCGTAAGGTCTGGGGTTCAAGCCCTTGGCCGGGAAATAACTTTTCCGGTTTTTAGGGGACCGTCCAACCATTCGCTGTTGGGTAAACAATTAACAGTGCTGTTCCTAACGTGGCGCAAGGAATAAGTAACAAAGCCTACACAGAACACACCCGGTATCCTAACTCGCACAAGCTTTAAGCTTCTGAGGGGTTTCGTTGAAGCCTAGGATATTCGGAAAGAATACAAATACAAAAAAAATAGTCTGAACAGAGACCCCCAATCATAAACCAAACATTGTTTCGAAATTGTTTTGACTAGTGTAAACTTACCCTAAAATCTGACGGTCTCCTCCGGAATCACCCTGTATATTATATATGTATAAAGGTATTTTGTTTCTAAACGAGAAAATCAGCGTTTGCAATCAAGCGATAAATCACACTTCCACTAGAAAAAATCTTAAGTTGTTCAATTTCTCACAAGCATTCTGAAGACTCACAAATTCAAATAACTCTTCCTAACAAAACTGAAATCATGCGGGTGTAAACATTTAAAACTGCAAATTTATCTCACCCTCGTTTTGAATTTATGGATCATCGCGAACAATAATTATGGAAAAAGATCTCGGCTGATCTTCAAAGAGAAATAGATGTTTCATTTCTTTACTACTTACTACAAGAACTTTCTCTGTGGAATATTGTTGCAAATATTGAATAGGGTGGTCGGATATTTTGTGTTTGAAATAGAATGGAAGAAATTACTTTGTTTACCATCACTATATTTTCTTAGGGTTTAACAGTTTTCTAGTCTTTTTCAAGTTGTAAAATAAGGAATTCAAATGTGTTTTGCATTCTCATTTCTTGAGAATTTCGAAGAGTGGGGCATTCCATAGGACCATCTGTCCGTGTAGAAGTTTCACTGGCAGGTTATTTAGGTACTTGCACATTTCGAAGTATCTCATAATTGCTGTTTGTTACCAGTTTTCAAAAATCAATAAATTTCCCTGTGGTTAACTCAAATGAAAATTACGGCAAGAATGCATAAGTTTGTTTTAAAGAAAGGTTTAGATGATGGAAAAATGTTTGCGGGATAAATTCACCGACCATGGTACATGCAGTTTTTTTTCGTACGTCCTATTCACCTTTTTTGAAGCACCTTTCTCCCATTGGATTTCTTGCATCGATCGATCCGGATATACGCACTCGTTGAATGCTGCACTCGTTCTGGTCGTTCAAGGAAGGAAAGGGAAAAAAGGAACATATGGAAATTCCAGCACGCATTCATCAATGACCCCCGAATTGAGAATCGAAAAAAAACTGAATGAACTACCATTTCAAACAACCAGATGTGGCTTTTCATGATTTTTCAGGTCTGGAAATGTATGGTTTGTTTCGAAGAAATGGTGCGCAAATTGGAGTTATCTTTTCGATATCTGAGTGATACCTGGAGCTCTTTGAACCTTATTTTGCGGTGGTTCAACCTATTTGACCTTTATTAATTATTTATCATCTGGTCAGTATAAGAACGAATTGGAGACAAATTTTGATGAATTCTATCAGTTAATATTGACTGTTTTTCGAACTGAAACACGAAATATTTCATAATTATTTATTACGATGCACTCACCAATTGTATCGATCTCTACAATGAGTAAGGAAAGAATATAATCATCAAAGCCTCAATGCTTGGTTGGATGTATTTATCTTATCGATTTCCGAGTACGCTTGATTTCAGTAATTCGAAGTTAAGCAATTGAATTATTATTATTATTATTATTATTATAATTACAATAAGAGTAGAGGTATTAAACCTATAAAGTCAAACTAAAATAACATTCAAACGAAATATGTGCTTCAGCTATGAAAAAGATTATGAAAAAAAAAAAAAAAATTAAGTAAAATGTGGAGATGTGTCGTTCGATCACCGTCTAGTAAGCCAGGAGTCGTAACCATTCTTGAAGGCGTTAGTGGAAGAAACATTGACCAGGGCTCCAGGCAGACTGTTCCAAAAAAGGAAAGTTCTATTTGTTATAAATTGCTGACTCTGGTTTGTTCGGAAATCCTTATATATTATATTTAATATAAAAACGATCTCTAGAAATCCATCAACTTTCAGCTAGTTACATTTCGATTGGATGAAATGGCACCTTACGAGACTTGCGAGACTAACGAGACTCTCGGGACGAGACTTCATAAAAGTCTCGTCTCGTCTCGTACGAAAAATTCACGGTCTCATCTCGTTTTCGAGACGAGACTAGACGAGACTCTCGAAAACGAGACTCTCGTGGGCATCACTAATCCCACTGAAAACTTAAGTTCTAGCTTCCAAATCTTCTCGAACAATTTTGAGTTATTCATGAAGCTGAGTTATTTTATTATTGAAACAACATTCAAGACGATAATGTCACGGAAAAATCAGCAAAATACCCACTGCGTAAAAGATATGAGTTTGCGAAATCTCTCTGACAATATTAATTGAAAAGAAACGAAAGAAAATCATAACTCGAAAACTAAAAAAAATCACATAACATACATTGGGTATTTTTTGATACTCCCAGGATTGGGGAATCCAAAAAAAATTATTGACGTCACTACTTGGATCACCCTGTATAGCTTGATATTTAAAGGAAAATCGAAATCTGAAATATCATTCCGAACCGTTACTCCATTGGGTAAAATAATATAAAAACACTAAAGAGTCCATCAAGACAAACAAGAAATCAGGCGTGTTAAAGTTGAAAAATAGAGCATGGCCCTATGTACTTATATGCTGGATAAAAAGGCAAAGCTTTCGACCATAGGATACAAGAGGCGATCCCCTTTGCTGAATGTCTTCGAATAAACTTCTGGAATTTTTATAAAACCCCCCTATCCTGTCCGGTTTTTTCCAACTTGGATTTAAAGAAAAAGATTTTGTAAAAGTAGTTAGTTACTATACTCACTTGATGAATTTATAATGTAAGTGAGGCAACAATTATTGTAGAATCAATAGATATGAGCGAAAACAAATTATTTCACTTTAATCCATATCAAGATGAATTTCTCTTTAGCAAAGACCGATACAAGCAGAAAATATTAATTCATGTTTCCATTTCACTTCATATATACTTCAATTTCAAGTTATTTTGTAAAAGTAGTAAGTTACCATACTCACCTGATGAAGTCATAATGTAAGCGAGAAAACAATAGATATAAGTGGAAAGAAATTGTTTTACTTTGATCGATATCAAGTTGCAATTATAATTGCGCGTCTATAATTTGATACATCCTGATGCCAAATCCAATAGAAACCATCTTGCATCTCAGTAAGAGAATTTATATTTTTGGAGTGTCTTCTGTCAAATTTTGAAATATATATTAGGATTAAAACGATTTATTGGTTTTTCGACTTTTATTCAGCTACAAGGCACACACCCACACATAAATATTTACAATAAATACAATCACACAATGCATCTTATTATGTACGATATATGTATATAGATAAATGACTGAAACTGGGAAATAAAGCAAAGGAAAAGAAATTAGTACAGTATCAATGCAATATAATATTATGCCCATTAACATTATACCCTTAAAGGGCGATAGATATTTGCTGAATTTCTAATGCTTGTTTGATTGTCAGTGAACGTATACTCTGAAGATCAATTTTTCATCACATTCAACAACGACGTAATCTCAATTTTCCATGATACTGAAGAATTATATATTCGAAAAAATATATGTCGTGCAATCAATTTCGTTCCAACCTATGATATTGAAATAACTAATAGTTGAAAGAAATAATTGTGAGGTTCACAAGTTGAAAACCTTACTGATTCTCGATATAACGAGTCCGAAATCGTATGAATGTCATGAACACAGACTTGGAGAGGTCTGAAATACCTTAGTTTCTCAACGACCGAGTGAATTATGTAATTAATCAATATAAACACCTTGGTTTGAGCTGGTTATACCATCATCTGAAGCATCATAGATAAGGTATGGTTGAGTACCTCAAGTACTGTAGATTATATCAGAGAGTTCTAGGTACTAAGGCCTCTCTGGAGTGTAGAGTTGTGGACAAACATTCACTTGCGCCATCTAACGTGAACCTTAAACACTTTGACCTCTGAGATACAGAAAAACTCGAGTTATCTGCAATAAGGGACCTTGATTTGTTTTGAGAAAAATACCACAATCACTACTTGAAAATGCTCAGTTTGTGTTGTTTTTTCACTAGATGGCTACTGATATGAGTAGTTTAGTACGACGTCTTTGAACTACCCCCTCCTCAAACCTAATTAATTTACCGTACTAAATATTTCATTAGTTCTACAAGTATTTCCAGAAAAATTAACAGAATCCTCGTGAATAAAATTGATATTTCTCGATGATGTATCCTTGAAATGATGAATTTTCGAATAACAAAATGCTGACATTTTAGGAATTTTTTTTCAACACAATTTTGTAATTTTGAAGAATTATGCACATTACTCCATAAAGCAATAATAATTTTACCGTTCAAGATAATGATTACGTACGTGATCCAGCGAGATGCAAGTGAATTGATTTTTCATGGATATAACATAACTCAAATGAAAAGAAAGCCACAGAGTATTACATTTCTCTTTGAAAATATTCTGTGCACCTCCTTCACGATAGCTATTGACAAGACTTAAAGTTCCTTACGATACATGAAAAACGAAACTACGTTTCACAGAAACCTCTCAGGATCATTCCATTATCCTATTAAGAAATATTCTTTTTTGAACAAAGCATCCTTGAATATCACTATGTTATTAACACACAGCCTGTTTACCAAGTTACAAATTTTTCGAATTTTTATAATGGTAAATTTGGAAACCATATAATGGTTTCACATTATTTCAATGCTTTATTGAATCCAAATTATTAGACTCTAATATTTCAAAATCCTGTTAACTTCTGAAAATGGTGAATGACGAATGAAAAAAAAAACAATACGCTACTAATTTTTGGGAATTCATGATCATTCTGTCCCATAGTTTCTTTCCTGTTAAATTTTTTTCAGGATGGTTTTTACGCACTTGTTCTAGGGAACAGCGCGTTATCATTTCGTCACGATGTCTGTAATTTTCGAATTTTAAGCCAAAAATGGTCTTAAACGATTAGGTTGATCTCCCTGAAGACGAACCCTCGGTCAAATTAAATTTTGTCCGCTCGTCCATCCGTCCGTCCGTCGGTATGTGCTCTGACTTTCGAGAGGAAGGACCTTGAGTCTTGTAATTTTCAGGATAGGTTTCGATCCTGAATATCTCAGTTGAGTTCGTTGGTGGGCCCAATGGTTTTTGCGTTGAAGCCATTTGAAATTTTGATTTTTCGATAACTCGAAAAATAGTAATCTGATCGAAATATAACTCGGTTGGAAGATGAACAGTATCGATAAGAACAATTATCCATGAAAAAACTTGAAAAAAAAAATTTTCTTGAAAATTTTCATATTTCATTTAAATGTCACTGAAATTTCCAAGTTGCCATTTCGCAATGTGAACAAGCGTGTAAAAGCTGCTGACTCCACGTCAGTGCTTTTCTAGTTTCTTCATTCCATGTTAAGCAGTGTATTTCAGTTATAAAGTAAATATTACAATTGCTAATAGATTTTAATTTCTTCGCCAAAAAACACGATTCATTTAGAAATTTTATTAACAACATTTGATATGTTCTACGTACGAGTTTGGAACTCCTGTCGATTTTCCTAGATATCATTGAACATGAGCTATCACAGATCCGGTTTCGAAGCGAAAACCCAAGTATTTCAAGTTGTGAACGAAACTCAAACATGCAACTGAACAATCGAAGAATAATACATTTCCTTTTCATTTCATTTAACGTTTCTGTTTTCTTGAATGAAGCTTGAAACAATCCGTAATAATACATTGATTCGAATAACTTTACTTCTACCTTTCTACAAAATGGGGGAAAAATAGGCGGCCAAGATTGATATCAGCGATTTGATTATGCTTTCTCCACTGTAATGGCGATATAAATCATTGGTTTCAATGTTTATATTAATTCTTATTTGGGAAAATACAGGAGTAAGAACCATACATAAAAAAACACGTGATGCAGATATCAATCGTAATCACCTTAACATAATCCTAACTTCGATATTTACATTTCTTTATTTTATCAATTAATTGATCTACCTTAATGTTATATAACCAACTGCAACTTTACAAAATTTGTGATATCTGCATAAAATCTGACAGCAATATTTTTATGAATGGATAGTTTATTTATAAAAGATGTTCACAATATATACATTGAATGATTTTTGACCTTTTCGCTTAGTCGTTTGTGGGTATTCACTAACTCTGACTCTGAAATGTCTATTCTGAAAAAACTTAGATTATTTTCCATCAGAAAACTGCTAGTATTCAAGTTCTCAAAACTTTTTATATTTTCATCTGAATATTTTAATATCCAACCTCCTCCAACTTATCAATAAATGAATCAAATAATCATGACAGCTCAGCCTACTTCAATACATAATTTTTATAGATTCCAAGTCAAAAATATCACTGAACAATCAATATGTTCATGATACTCAAATCGATGAGGGTTCTAAATTAATCAATCAGTTTGATGTTCTTCGCAATGCCGAAGTGCATTCAGCATAATTTCATCACTTTAGTGTTGCAATGCAATTTTCGAACGACGAGATGACAAACAGCCACAAACTGTTGTTGGATTCAACTCTCGTCGAGGTTGGCGAATCTAAATATTTTGTATATGAAGGTCCACTAAGTAGGATGAGTTAAACTACAGCGCTACAGAAGGGCCATCTGATGACTTACGGAAATCTTACAATATTGTGAAAAAGAAGAGTAATGATCGACAACATTTTCAGCGATCCGCATGGTGTTCCGATGGTGAGTGATAAAGCTAATTGAATAGGACAAAATATGATATTTGAAGCGGTGAGTAGAAAATCCGCAATGGAATTGCCCTTAATACGCAAGTACGTATATTATGGTCTAACAGTTGACCAAAACTTACTTGGTAACTTCAACTATAGCAGGTAGTCAGTAAAGTCACAAGCTCCTGTCTCACAACTGTAATGCCAGTCGCCATTGCGATTTGAACGAAGGCAGCTGCGTCAGCAATTTACTTCGAAAAGTCGTACAACATTAGGCAAACAATCGACCCAATTTTGGAAGAATTTGAACAGGTACGGATCGATGAGGTCACTGCTATGATGTTGAGCAGAAACCAGTTTGAAAAGAATTGAAGACAGAAATAGATGAACTGATGATAGAAATAAATTTCCTAGAGACCATCTACTTTATTGGCTAGATGGTCCCAAAACGAATGATTGCAATAAAGGGATAAATTTTATAGACCAAGGTTACAGAAAGACATAACAATCGGTTCATCCAACTAATTTTCAAGCCGAAATATTCAAAATGCAAGCTCACATAGTACTTTATGGCGAGTGAGGGTATATATGATTTGCTCCAGCACCTTCGTGTTGAATTATTATTTGTTCATCCAGAAACTCCATCTTAGGATTGATTAGCCAATGCATTCTTCTTTTATTCAAGAATCTTATGAATTTAAGTGGAAAAATCTTGAGATATGCAACAGTTATCCTAGCAGGTTACAATGAAGTGAATTATCAGTTGAAATACATAGGAAAAATGCCCGAGGTTTCACTTCTGTCAAGAAAACAACGACGGTGCTGATTACTTTTGCGATCATGTACATCAATCTTCACGAAACGACTCCATTCAATGAATAATTCATGCTTGCTAGAACCTAATGATTCTTGCTAGGTAACACCAGGTCAGTTGGCGAAATTCGTCCAGGACACGCTTACTAACAGGAAATAGCAGGCTCAAAAACATGATCCTGTAAGTCAATGTCATCGAGGGGCAGATGAAGCTTCACTTACAAGTGAAATTCAATTTGAAACACTGGTATGGACGCCTAAATATCATAGGGTGGAAAATGGTTAAAACCTAGAGAAGGGCCTTCGAGTATCAAACTTCATCCATCTTGTGGCCATTTGGCACTCATCAATGGAAGATCGGTGAAACAATTTTTGTTGAAGAGCAAAAGACAAGAATTGAAGATATTTTTTCATTTTGTATATTCGCTCATTTAGTTCTTAACTATTGAGAATGGAGGATATGGTAACATAAAAGCGAAAGCAAATAAGACATTTCCTCGGAAAATACTAGCAACATCGCTAAAATGATAAGAAATATTTCCTTTTCACTGAGTGTTTTCTCCTCCGCATTGATTAAAATTTTAAAGGCATTCAACCCTAATGACAAGTACTGGCATAACTTCGAAAGGAGAGGCTAAAATGTATTCGGAAATTGGCCAACACTCCTACTGAAGAGTGAAATCACAGCCTGAAATAGACTTGAACCACTGCCACCTATGTATTTGCATTGATCTTTGCTGTGGCTAGAACTCCTGTTCCGGTTTGAGATCAATCTGGAAATCAATCACATATAAGAAAGAGGTCATGCCAAAAGTGTATAGCGTCTTGGTTAAACTTTCAGATTCGACTCGGAATAAAAAATTATCTATTGAAATATGTACGCCAGAGATCATGAATTATTGAGGAATCCGTAGGGTCGCTATTCTAAGTTTCATTGTCTTTTGATGAAAAATAACGTAAATTTTCAGTGGATTATTTGATTCACAACATATTTCTTCGCGTCAAATCTAATTTCCTGAATACGTCTTCATTCATGAATTCGAGAAAAATGTGCACATCATTCAAAAAGAACAACCAATACCTGTGATCTTCATTAGCACTACCAAACAGCATTTCGAATATATCCTCTTACTTCTTCAATATATCTCATTATTTCCTACCATTGAGTTTGAACTGGATCTTCTTCGTTTGAGGTTGATTGAACACCCACTATTTACGTTGCACTACTCGTGAACAAAACCGAGTTTTTGTAATAGGAAGAACGATCTGGCAGTGGTGATTTTTCTCTTTCCATTTGTTGTTGCCTGCTTTTTCTCTCCATTTCGAGTTCTTGAGCAAGTGAATCTATAACAAAAAAAAATTATTAGAAAGGCAGTGGATCTCACACCTCCATATGATATGGAAACATGGAACTGATGAAAGTCACGATCAGACGCCAGATGAACAGCAGCAACAGTAGGAATGGAATTTGGGAGATGGGAGATTTTGCGCGCATGTTATACGGGATCAGAGTACAATCGTTTTGTCCAAATGTCCGTTATTATCGATGATTGAGCCAAAAATGGTCTCAAACGACTAGGTTGGACTAACTGATGACGAATCCGGTGTCAAAATCGATTCTCACCGGCCGACCGACGACACGATAACTGTCGAACGGAACCAGTTAGCAACTTGAAACTTTTAGGGTAGTTCGGACATCCGAACGCCGCGGTTAGGTTCATTAATGGGCCAAATCGGCGAAATAGTTTCGGAGTTATCGCCATTTGAAATTTTGAGGTTTTTTCCATCATATTTCGAAAACTTGTGGAGCGATTGGACTGAAACTTGGCAGTTGGTTGGAGCATAACGACGCGCAACTTTAAGCGAAATTTCTTCGAAATCTTTTGATCACTCAATTTAAAGAAAAAAAATTTTCAAAATTTTTTTCCCTGAAACCATTGTTGATATTCGATAAAGGAAATTATACCTTCAGCTTCATATTTTACAGCTGTGCACCAAATTTCAGTTCGATACGGCTGTTAGTTTTGGATATATTGGAAAAAATATGTAGAATTTGGTGGTTGTCTTCTCGATATCCTCATTTTTTTCGGTATAACTCAAGAAATACTGACTCAATCGTGATGAAAATTTGCAGCTAGTTCGAAGATGCTGAAGAATAACATTGTGCAGAATTTCGTGATGATCGTTATTATTGTTATTGATTAGTGTTATAAGAACGATTTGAAAAAAAAATCAAATGTTTTTATTCAAATATTCAATATCCTGTGATCTACTCATCATATTATCCTCATTAAATTCTGTATAAACCTTCAAACTTTCTTTTTTCGATAAAGAAGTGGATTTCAATTCGATCTAATCTGTATTTTTGAAAATATTGCGAAAATAAAATTTTGAATGGGTATATCTGCGGAATCATTGGGTGGGTTTTACCCATTCACGAATTCAGCTTTCGTAATTAAGGCCCAAATCTCTCGTGAATGGATAAAATCCGCCAAATGATTCCGTAGATATACCCATTCAAAATTTGATTTTTCCAATATTTCCAAAAAAACAGATAAGATCGAAATGAAATGCAGTGATTTATCGAAAAAAATCTAGAAAAGCACTGCCGTGAAGGCAGCAGCTTTTGCGCGCATGTTCAAATTCGTTGGCGAAGCGGTCATCTACATTGAACATGCGCGCAAAAGCTGCTGACTTTACGGCAGTGCTTTTCTCGATTTTATGTCTTTTTGGGCCTCACACACCCTCACGAAGCTCTGCATAAATCATATGCCACCATCTTCCAACAGTCATTGTTGAATCCAACCTGTATTCTTGGTAATATTTTCACAACAAAATTAAGAATGGTTGCAAAGGTGAAATCATTTTACCCATTCACGAATATCGAGTCCGATAGTAATTTCTTTCGGATTTTTCGTGTTCACGATCTGCCCTATATTGCGCATCGATTTGAAAACTGGTGACTGAAATATTCATGCAAATTTTCACCAGAATAACGAATATGTATTTTACAGGGTGATTCAAAAATATCTGAACAATGTTAAGGAGTTCATTCCTCACAATATTCTAATATGAATTGTTCAAACGAATATATGGACGGAAACGCTCCGTTTCTAAGATACAAGGTGTTTAAGTTTTATTTTTATGTTATGCATGGGCGTAATCAAAAGTAATGACCTCTTCAAACGAGAAAACACTAAAAGATTAGGTGAATCCCCCTACAAACACAAAACTACTTATTCAAACATCAAATTCATTTCCGAAGCATTCTTCTGAAAAATGTGAAATAATGTTAATGACTTCAACACACATCGATTATCGGACTCAAATTTTCAAGTCCGAATATCTAGAAAACGGTTGCTCATAAAGACGAAGACTTGTAACAACAAGGGTAGCTTCTTTTCGTGGGTATGATAGAGGAGTCGATTATTCTAATGAAAAATGTGCTAGAAGTACGCTCTAACAAGTTATGAATTTCAACTAATCGAAAAAAGGTGCAGATGATGCCCTCTACGAATGAGAGTAAAAATAAAATTAGGTCTAAATTCCCCACCTCAATAATCCTCTCAATACCAATTTTCGTTTAATTAAGGTATTTCGGATGTTAGTAAAACAAAAGTGATCGGAGCGTTTACCGAACATTTATTTATTTGGAAAATTCATAGTGGAATATTGTGAGGAATCGCCTCATGAAGTTTGTCAAAGTACTTTTGAATCACCCTGTATCTATATCAAAGTAAAACCTTTTCGAATATATACGATTCCAATTTTCCAAGTCTTGAAAAAATTAGTACTTCAAAGTACTAAGTTGTAATTACAACCAATCACGGAACTTTAATTCTATATGATCATTATTTTTAGAATTATTGAAAAAAATTACAGATTCCAGAGGAGTGAATTCGAACAATAGGGTGCGGCCAAAGTGCACGCGAAATTGCGATATCGCGAGGTAGCCTGTCACTTTCGATTAATTCTTTTTCACACTGTGGGAAACGTCGACGTGATAGGTGGTCATAGTAGGTAGAATCAATTTAAGACTTAACTTTATAGCTTTAAATGCTCACAGTTTTTCAAAAGCGAGGAGCCGACTCGCAATATCAATATATTGCGTTCACTTTGGCCGTGTGCTTAGTATGTCGCAAAGATATGCTGATTGGATATAATAACCTACTCAACACAAAATAGGTATCGCGCCTGTTCAAATGTCTGAGACTCTTATAAATTTTGATAAGCCCTCGTAATTGTTCGAAATTATTTTTTGATTGGGTATTATGGTGTTTCTCAGCTGCTTCAAATTGTTTGCACCAACAATGTAATTTTGAAGTAGTATCTACTTTTTTCATGTTGATTGGTTCTTTATTAAAAATTCATTTCTGAAATGAAAACAGTATGATTGGCTCGAATGAGTTGTTAGTATGACTCATTTACTTCCGTTTGAACCATATTTATGTATAACCGAAAATCAACAGTTTCCGAGACATTTGAGTTATTGCGATTTTAATCAGTTGTCCTCATCTGTCAAACTCCACAATTGTAGGCCGAAATTATTTTGGGAACTTGACATCCACCTTCTTCTTTCCTTTGAAATATTTTCCTTAGAATGCATACTCTAGTTACGTTTCAGCTCATTTTTTCATTAGCTATACCTTTTGAATGTCCGACATGAGAAATATTGCATGTGTAATCGAAAGGGATTGAAATTTCAAGTGTAATCATACTGAACCTTTCTCAACATCTAACTAATACAGCACACTTCTCCTTCTCTTATTCAAATCATTTCCTTGTCTGATGAAAATAACTCAAAATTTCAATTAAATTTGATAAACCATAGGAATAATTGATCAAAATTAACTATGACAGGGAACTGTTTAAAAATCGCAAAAACTCAAATATGTCGGAAACAGATACATCCTCCAAGGTTAACGTCCACTTTGGAATCAGCCTGTATATAACATTGGGGTGAAATCTGAGCATTGGTAGTAAAATGGTGGTTTTAAAGCTAGTACGAAATTTTGGCGAAATCGATACAAAAATGTCAATATTTTCATATTTTGGTATTTACCCGATCTTCTCTACTAAATCCAACCATGTTTCAATGAAATCGGATCGTTAATTTTCGAAGTATGCAGAAAACAAAATTTGAGGTGGATTCAAGTTCGAAACCATTGGATACATTTTGTCTCTGGGCGGACTCCACTGGAGCATTTGAACTCCAAACACAAAAATTATCACGACACTAGGTGTCTTCCATATCCCTTTGGACGAACGAAGAGAGGTCAATTTGACTACGGATTATTTTCATTTGCGTCATTTGGGTCCATGAATGCATTTTTCCCGCGATGTTGCTCAGTAAGCCCCAAGGTACTCCCGGAATTTCATTAATAATCCGGTTTTCTGTTTCAATTTTTCAATCAAGAGTTTCCCTGATATTCAACATGTTCGCATTTGCAGATTCAGATTTCTTATCGAATAATTATAAGGTTTTCACGTATCTAATGGTGCGGCAGTTTCAGAATTTGAAATCGATAGGTCCCGTATAACGTTATGAAAATAAGTGTCTCCCAACTTTTGTTGAATCATTCGAAAACAATTTTCCATAAACCTCATGAGCTTAAGAAACTTACTCATTGAATTTCCCGTGAAAGTGAAGAGGCCGCAAACGTGGAATGCGCCGCAAAGTGGGGCCGGAAACAACTGGAAAGATTTACACCCGAACGAAACCGAAGAGAACGTTCAAATGTTTTAATAACCGTTACAGAATGGAATCCAAACAGTTTAACAAAGACAATCCCCTTTTCCGGTGACTTACTTCGAAAACTTCTTAATTAAAGAGTTGGGTGTATCTAAAGGATTAAGTTTATATTTCGCTAGTCGTACGTTTCTGGATGACGGAGGATCCGCGGTTGTTTACAGGGTTGAATCGGGAAAATTGCTTGAAGCATTCTTCGGTGGAAGTCTTGACTGTTTTTCGATTCGAATATTTATTAGCTTGTACACGAACTTCTTGTTTGCAGTTCGAAATAAAAGCAGGTTATAAAAAAAAATATGTTTGACTCCACGAAAATTGTACACAACGATATAATTCGTTCATGAGGAATCTCGATGTTTATATTTTCAAATAAAAAAGCCATAACTTCAAACTCAAATAATGATTTGAAGAGAGTTCACATAGTTTCTCAATCTTAAGATTCATATTTACACATTCCGCATGTTTCTAAATGCACATTGACCATTAATTGGCTTGTGAAATGAAAAATGCGCTTTTGAACGTCAGAAAACAGTAAGGCCAGATTCGTGAATGTTTAGAATCCACCCAATGATTCTACAAATAAACCCACTCAAATGTTTACTCTCGCAATATTCCAAAAAATACAGATGAAATCGAATTGAAATCCAGTGCTTCAGACAGCTGAGCTGACATCTCCAACAGAGCTCCAGACAGCTTTCAAACTCCTACTTACCCACTCACCACGCATGCACTCTACCGATGACCTCGGAAAACCCTCATACACGTCTACGGCAAGGTACAATTCTTGCAGAATGAACTTTTTATTTCCTTATAGAAATAATCAGGTAAAATGCTCAAGGTCGGACTCGAATGCGGTGTTGCATATCTACTGATGAAAAACTTCTGCACAGTAAGATCTCAACAAAGTTTTGCCGAAAGTTGTGCGTCGTTATGTTTAACAAAATGCCAATTTGAATTCAATTCTTCAAGTTGAAAACCAGTCTGTCGATTTTCCCTATTAACAAAGTTAATTGTCGCTCTTTTAAATGCATGCTACCCTGAATGTTGACAGGCTGTGGGACCATATTTTCGGGACAAAATTAGAAAATTATAGACATTTGGACAAATCAATAGCCCCAGGTATCGAAGACCATCGGAAACCGTGCGCGCAAAAACCTTGAGATATTCGAGTTCAAGAATATCTGTCAGGGAAATGGAGCTTTTGTTCGCTATCCTATTTTCGTAAGTAATATCATAAGGGCATCAAATTTTTCAGAAAAAAAATCGAAAAAACACGTTGCTAAGTAATATTTTAACAAGAAGCATGAGTGCTGGTGGCAACAAAAATACGAGTCGAAGACGAGGATTTTTGCACCTGCACGAATGCTTTTTGTTAAAAAATATTACTTTGCAATGTGTTTTTTCGAATGGTATTTGACAAGAATATTTCATGAGTAACAGATTATTCTGCATGCATTATATAAAGGTATTAATTTTAAAACTGAAAAACAGGTACCTAATTCATTTCATCAAAAATACAACCAACTTAATTATTCATGGTAAAATTGAAATTTGAATATAAATTTTGGTACATGGTAGGGGTATTGTAATTTTTGGTGACAACAACTGTCAAGTTTTGCCGCGGGTAGACTCGAATAAACTGCTGACAGCTCCTGCCAAACAGTTTTTCCACCTAGAAAACATTTCTGATTGGTGGAAATTACGACGAGGGAAATAGTCACTAGAATTCCATTCTCATTATGATTCAATCACGCATTTTTGCTTGCTACGTTTAATTTAGGAAAACCTTGTAGGTATATGTAATCTAGAATCGAGATTTATTGAAATAACTCGTAAATGAAGGTAAAATTACCATGTTTCATCGGCCGAAATATGTACCTAAAAATAGAGTGAATACAGTGAATAAGCTATAGGTACCGGGTCTCACACGAATATATTCACTCACAAAATCTTCAATTTCAAAAATATCGAATTAAAAGAAATGTTTTCTTGTTGATAAGAAGTTATGAGTCCTTTTTATTTATCTCTTATGTGCACCGTCTAGGTTCTTGCAATTTTTGGACGCATACTCTCTGGTCATGCAGTATCAGGATAGAAAAATTATTTCAGTATATTTCATGAATAGAGCTACAATATTCAAGGGAAATTTTGTGCACATTTCGATGAAAAATTTATAATATTATATTACGAACATCAATCAAATGGTTTCTCTAGACTACGAGTCGGAATTCCATAAAGCTACACATGCAGCATTGAGTATGAGAGCCAAAGGCTCAAGTTTTTCAAACGACTTAAACGAAATACCTGTAACTTCTACCCAAGTATTCAATTTCTAATGAAATTCGAAAACAAAAAAATGTAATCGAAAACATTTTTCTTCGAGTAATTTAAATTTCGACAACATGAGAACTTCGAAAGGTGCGTCCATTCCTATTTGAACCAGAAGACAAAGACACACCTTGTTCAATGTCCAGCATTTCAATCCGATTTTTTGATGAATAAATATTTTTTCTAAGGTGAAACTGATTCTATTGACAACCAGTAAATCTGCTTAACCAGAAATAATAATTCCGTGAATAAGAGAAGTTTGGAAAAAATTCAGTATCTCGAGAACAATTATCTGAATTCATCTCATTGAAGCACTGTCATGAGGAGCCTTTTCGCGCTTTTTGAGTTCACACATATAATTCTCATACATCCAGATAGTCAACCACCTTACTGGAAATAGAGCGTTTATACGAAATTTTACTTACGAAATTTTGCCTCAATGTTGGCGTCGATGTTTCACAACTGAATATTTGATCCAAATTTAATCAGAATAGTATTTTTAGAATTATTGAAATAAAATTCAGGCGCTATGATGACCAGAACAAATCTGCTGTTCTTTGCAATTTATCGAATATATCCTGAACACTACAGGTTCTTCATTCCGGATATGATTCATTGAATTCAAACGACTTGAATGAGGCCATGAACATTATCATTGAATATTAAAAAAAATCTGTAGTTTTTTACTGTGTTCAACGTTTCAGGTTTTGAATGACGAATTGATTATTATATAAACAGGCATTCAAAGATTGAAGTCAAAATCTGAAAAAAATTGTAACGAAATTAAATACAGTACATATTAATATTACTAAACACATTGTTCACTTTCAGTATTCCGATTCAGAAGAATTAATAGCATCTATTCTATATTTTATGTCAATATCCTACTGGTGCTCTTACCAACACTCCATCGCAAGCGAACGTGATCGGTCATTAAAAATACAGATTTTTTGGTAAAACCTTTATATAATATCTTTCGATGTTGATATCTTACGATATACTCTTACTGCCCTCGACGTACCATACCTCGAATGACAAATTAAAATACTTAACACAGTAGCATCTATTCCACATTATATATATATACAGGGTCTTTCACGAGGAACCTCACCCATATTTATACGGGAAACTACTGAACGTATTTTCATGAAATTCAGCACTCATAAGTATTTCACGATGCTGATGAAATCTAAAATATTTTCAAGGCATGAGCACCTCCGGTTTTTCCGGAAATGACGTCAACTTCCGGTTTTCAAATTAGAACACCATTTTTTTATTGCAGAAATAGATTCCTTAGAAAATTTCAATTTATTTTGATGTAACATTTTTCAGTTTTGTTTGGAAAATTCTCTCTGAGCGGGAAAATTCGAAAAAAAAATCGAAAATAGAGCTCCGCTGAAACAAGAATAACTTCGAGGTTTTTGGATGGAAAATTTTCATTTTTGGGATTTTTCAAGATGTAAGATTGATGTATCCACTTTAAAAGTCGAAATTGCGATTCATGATACAGGGGGTGAAAAAATCGCTTTCAAAAATAGGGATGACAAAATCGTGAAAAATCAATTTTTTCAAATTGGAACCTCATTTTTTTATGGCAGATATTGAATCTACGTTAAAAAATAATGTGAGTGTATGCATCACACCCCTGCCCTAAAATGGATATTTTCTGAGTTATTCACAAAAAACTGTTTTTCGTCTTGAATTTTCAGCTATTTCTTTTCCCTTCACGCCAAAAAGATGAAATTTTCAGGAACTGTTATTTGAACCATGCTGTAGATTTTTCACCCCTTCTTGAAACCGACTTCTAGTTACTATTAGGAGAACCATGGCAAACTCTCGCAGTTATAACTAGAGAAGATGCTCAAAGTTTTGACCGTTAACTTCTAGACATTTATTTATACGTCTTAGGAATGCTTCGTGCGTTGCTCTTCTCATTTCATCGGGAGGAAGAGATCTGCAAAAGTGTTTAAAAACCAAATTGAGTTTCAAAACTATGAATCTAAAAATCTACACAAATCTGAACGCATTTCTGACTCGTTCTATGCAGTCCTCTTTATCAGTCAGAGGAGTTGAGTAGACAATATTTTTTATCCTACCCCAAACATAATAGTCTAAAGGAGTTAAATCGGGAGAACGTGGTGGCCAAAGATGTGGACCATTGTTCGCCAACCATCGATCTTCAAATAGCCTGTAGAGGATATTTGACACATTGAGTGAATTGTGTGGAGGCGCGCCATCTTGTTGATACCATAAGTCATTATGGTTCTGTACTAGCGGCTCAATTGTTTGAGTCAATATGTCAGAATATCTATCTCCTAAGGGAGAACATTCTTTAAATAATGCAAACATGTGCAGTGTTATATCTTACCAGTTAAAGTCCCATCATAAATGTGAACATCGAGAATTGCATTATTTTTGATGGCGCAAAAAACATTGAAACTCCAGGTCTCTTGAAAGTTCCATTGTCTGAAGTGGTGGTTGTTCTCTTCATCCCAATAATGACTGTTATGCCTATTGAAAGAACCATTCTTTGTGAATTTAGATTCATCTGTCCAAATTATACAGTCCAAAAAGTTTTCATTCTCTTGAAATCGAATCATCATAGCTTCGCAATACTCTGTTCTCCTGACGAAATCAGTTTCCTTCAAATGCTGTACCCTATTGAATTTATATGGGTGCATTTTATGTTTTTTTAATATTCTCCAAACAATCGATTGAGATAATCCCAGATCAATCTCGGCATCTTTGAGAGAATTTTGAGGATTCACACGAAAATATGCAAGAACTGTAATTTCGTTGTTCTCATCTTCTACTACACTTTTTTCTCTGTGTGTAGTTTTCTTAACGAAAGATCCGACATTTCTCAAGTTTTTCATGGTTCTGTTAATGGTATCTCTCGTTGGTCTGGGTCGGTCAGGAAACCTCTCAATGAACAGTCGAATCGTTCTATCTACAACTTTATTACATTCTCCATGAAGTAGAATGAGATTTAAATAATCTTCATTGGTAAAATTAGGCATAGTGATCGATTTTATAACTTAATACGAATTATCACCAAATTAATAGTAAACACAAAATGCTACTGAATAAAGAGGAATTTGGCAGATGTAATTAATGATATCTATCATTAAAAAAAAATAATGTAAAACATGGTAAGTTTTTGCATATGGTTCATAAGGAATTGTTTATTTATCACTGGAGAGAAAACCGATGGCCGATTAGTTGAAATAAAGAGGTTTCCGATACAAATTCGAATCCAAATTCGCCATCTATTTAGGAACAACCTGTAACTTTTTTCTCTTGCATATTAGGTAAGTAAAATCTAAAACATGGTTTAAGTAACAGTTCCTGAAAATGTCATCTTTTTGGCGTGAAGGGAAAAGAAATAGCTGAAAATTCAAGACGAAAAACAGTTTTTTGTGAATAACTCAGAAAATATCCACTTTAGGGCAAGGGTGTGATGCATACACTCACATTATTTTTTAACGTAGATTCAATATCTGCCATAAAAAAATGGGGTTCTAATTTGAAAAAATTGATTTTTCACGATTTTGTCATCCCTAACTTTGAAAGCGATTTTTGCCCCCCTGTATCATGAATCGCGATTTCGATTTTTAAAGTGGATACATCAATCTTACATCTTAAAAAATCCCAAAAATGAAAATTTTCCATTCAAAAACCTCGAAGTTATTCTTCTTTCAGCGGAGCTCTATTTTCGATTTTTTTTTCGAATTTTCCCGCTCAGAGAGAATTTTCCAACCAAAACTGAAAAATGTTACATCAAAATAAATTGAAATTTTCTAAGGAATCTATTTCTGCAATAAAAAAATGGTGTTCTAATTTGAAAAACGGAAGTTGACGTCATTTCCGAAAAAACCGGAGGTGCTCATGCCTTGAAAATATTTTAGATTTCATCAGCATCGTGAAATACTTATAAGTGCTGAATTTCATGAAAATAAGTTCAGTAGTTTCCCGTATAAATATGGGTGAGGTTCCTCGTGAAAGACCCTGTATATATGTCAAAATCTAACCACGCGTATTCGCCAACACTCGATCACAAACGAATTAAGGTTGCATAGAATTACTGGCGAGCTTGTTGAATGCATGCGGATAGAACAATTCCGTCATCTTATTTTCCTAATAAATGGAATGCGAGAAAAAGCACTCTCCAAAATCTTGATAACTTCAGAAATTAAATGACAGTTGATACTGACTATAAAACTTTTGTTACAGATTTTTCTGTAATACTTTCACATAATATTCACTCTTATTGCCTTAGACGAGCTACGTCTTGAATGACGAATTTAATTATCATATATCAAAAGATATTATGATAAGTATTACAGAAAAATCGGTATTTTTAATGATTGTATTAATGATCTTTATCAAGTAGACTCTTTTGAAATTATTATTTCAACGTGACCGACATGAAACTACCGATAAGTTTGTCAAAAGCTCGTGTTTAGAACAATATTGCCATAAGTTCCACAACTTCTCATATAATTGATTATACTATACATCATTATATCAACCATTAAATGCCAGTTGATATAATAATAAGTAAATATGTTATTCAAGAATTGGTAGGTTGAAGACAATAAAAGTATATCTCAATTCGCAAGATATTATAATATCGAACGATATAATGTGCATACATACAAATCGGTTTTATTTAAAAATTGAGAAGGATTTCGTAACGTCCGGAATAATATACAAGATTCAAACGTCCACTCATAGTAGATAACTATGTGACCTGTGTGATTTTCAAGCACTTTCTGAATATATCGGCGTTGACTCATAGTGAATAATATGTGTTGAAAATAGTGAAGGTTCATCAAATCATTCTAACTAGTCACCAGAGCTGTCAAAGATAATTTGGAAAAGGATTTATATACTAGATTAGTTACTTTTTGATAGAGTATCCGAAGTTACTCTGAGTGTCTTGAAACTCTTCAAAAAAAGGACTTAGATACGTATCTCAAAGTTTCTTTTCAAAAAAGATAAGATACTTTTTGAGTCCCCTTATATGTAAGGTTGGAATTCCTTAACTTTTCTGAAGAAGTAATGTTTTTCTTGTGTTCACGACTCAATTAGTTCAAAGAATAGAAGGATTTGTATGCTCACATTTCATTGACGCCAGAATTGGAGATTGAAATTTTTACGTAAGTTAGCCTAAAAGCAACCTCCTTGAAATACAACGTATATGAAACATATAATTAATGATTTAAAGAATAATAGGTAACAATTCATTTACTTATTCAAAACAAAACAAAAAGTTTTTCTAAAATTCACCATTAGAAGAAAAAGTCAGATTTTTTTCCTGGAAATCTGACCGGCACAAGTGAGTATGAATGTAGCACAACTATATTGAACAATTTTTGACACATAAAACCAAAGTGCTGGGCTAATTTATTTCCAAATATTTTTTTTTTGAAAAATTAGCAGAATTTTCGAGAAAGAATCATCTAAGGCATATCATAACTTTTGGCATATATACTTTCATTACGAAAAAACGAGAGTGCTGGGCTGACTTTAGTTTTAGTCGTATTTCTCGGGAAGCTCGACGAAATTTTGTGGAAATATTGACGGCACAATTCAACACAAATGTAACAAAAATTTTGTCACTCCATTTTGAAAAGAAAATTCTGTATACAGTATATGTATAGCACAATCTTTTTCAGCCATTTGGAAACCAGTGATTTGAAAAGTGCTGGGCTGACCTATACTGGATATCTTGTAGTATATTTTGAGATCCGGAATGAAGAAAAAACCATGAACAATTCAGCACAAAAAAAAATGTTTTCGAAAATCGCAAAGTGCTGGGACATCTTCACACACATTTGTCTTAAGAATTTTTTTTTTAAATTACAAGATACAGTTCCTTTTGAAAAGTTAGTTACTAAGATATTTTTTTCTGATAGCACTGCTAATCACGCAAAAAGTCCAAGTGCCCCATACCTATCTTTGCTCAATTGCTCAATTTTTCTGTTCAGTATCAGTTTTCTTTCATGGAATCTTCAACATACTAATTTTTCAACCGTCGCTTTCTCCTTCTCATAGTTCGACCCTGTGACAGACTCGAAGGACGACAGTGACAACGGCTGGCAAGACGAACAACGAGGCGAGAAATTGCAACAGTAAAGATAACATCGTGCTAAATGGCCTCGGGCTAGAATCTCTCTGTCCGGGATAATGGCATTGCCGCGAAACTAAATTAACTTCCTTCGTCTGCGGGTGTTCAACTCTTGTAATTTTCCTTTCTAACAGTTTAAGTCGCTTCCGTTCCATTCTTACCATTTCTGTTTCAATGTTTTGACTGTGGCAATACTCCGTCTGATTACGCCACAAAGGAGGCAATTTTTGCGGTTGTTCAAAAGCAGTTTTATTTGTATATGTATTCCAAATACCGCCCCAAAAAATGTAAGAGGAAAAATCGTAATCATTTACGCAATCACTAAATGACTCGAAAGAATTCTAGGGAACTTAAGCGACTTAAGTCCTGAAAAGATAATCATACCAGTGCCATCTAGGGAGATTCTTCAAGACCCCCAATCCTTGCCTAACGATGAATTGTAAACACTAAAACTACCGGAAGAATCAACTTAGAGTCTTTTTATTCTTAAAATATATTTGGAGCTTGATGAAGAATGCTGTATTCGTGAATGGGTAAAACCTAACCAACAATTCTGCAGATATATCCATTCGCAATCCAATTTTTCATATTCCCATAAAACAGTATTCTTCGAATGGGAATCCGGTACTTGGTCGAAAATTAACAGCGCGAAGGTTCATGCAAAATTTGTGACAATCATATCTACGGAATCAGCAAATGAATTTGACCTAGTCATGAATTTCACGATCTTAATCAAATTTATTTTATGTAAATCCTTTCAGAAGCTTTTATGTCTACAATCAACCTAGCGGGCCGATTATGAAATCAATAGCTATGTTCGCGGGTCGGATAACGAACCAATTCTGAACCAACTCATTACCCACCTAGAATCGTCACAGTGCGCATGTCTAGTTCTGAACCAATTCCGAATTTCTTTCAGCACGAACGTTTACGGAATCGAAGTGGAACTCTTAGAATAGACCTCAGTAAAGCACAAGGCACTACTTCTTCTAACTATCCTTTACTTTTAAGCATTTCAAAAATTTGCAGTAAACCTTTGATCTTGATCACTTTTACGATCGAGATTCAAAACATCGCTCGGGAGAAGCTATCATGAAAAGTCTTCTTCTGAGTAAAAAAAAAACTATAAGTAACTTGAAATACAGTACGCTGTCTGAACATGCGGAACCACATGCGCCTGGGAGCTGTTGTTATCGATATATTTTCGTGTAAAATTAAGTTTTCACGAAAAATACAAAATTCCATCCAAATCGTGACATCCGATTTCAAGATGAGCAAAATATAACCTATATATCTATTTATATATTTGTAGGCATATATTTTAACCTCAAACGAATAATTATTGCACATATATGTACAAGAATTGCTTGTTTAAATGATTATATAAGCTGATGTTCACTGATTTGTCGCCAAAACTTGGTAATAACTAATCTAGAACCACTAGTTCTTCCAACAGTGCGGGAACTGCTAGGACCGGTTCGGAATCGACGTAAACCACGAACAAAGAACTAGGAAGAACCGTAACTACTAGTTCGGAATTGTGCGACGCACGAATGCTATTCTTCAAAGTACGCATGCCTTCGATACGGAACTGGTTCGGAATCGGACCCGCGAACATAGCTAATGTCTTTCGACAACTCAACTTTTAGACTTATATGGCTTATTGCAGATCGTTTTCATAAATGGGTAAATACACCAAAAAATTAGCCATTCGAAACATTCTCTCTCCAGTATATCTAAAAGTTTATTTTCTTTTACGCTAACGTTTATTGCAGAGTTTTTGAATGTTGTCTCAAGAGCTAATGCCAGATCTCTTCGAAATCTGACGAATAGATTCTAAGAAAAAAATATTTATTATGAACATTTGTGAAAAAGTTTTCTTTATTTTGGGAGATATTGAGTAAAAAGTCTCAGAATGCTTAAGATTTCTTGGCTCTAGGAGTTCCTTCGAAAGCTAAAAAGAGACATGTGGGCGGAGAAACGTAACTGAACGTGACAACGAATTCCTCATCAGCGAGTCCAAGCTAATCGTTTCAGTCCATTTTTGGATCGAAATTCGAAAATTACACATATTTAAGGCAAAATATTTACACGCCTGTTTTCCAGAACGAACATGAAAAAGTCATTGTCACAATGATATATCGTACGACCTTGCCGTCCTATTCAATTTCCAAGTTTTGTGGTTGATTAACAGAGAAGACAAATAAATACTTTCATTCCAACAGATTCCCCAGAATGTACGATCGAACTGTCATATTCTTAAAAATGTTGCCCCACAGCATACAAAATGGCCATTCTAACCATACGGCGAGTTATCCAGTATGTACCAGGCTAACAGAATATTCGGCTGAAAGTACAGACCTTTCCTTGGACCGTATCCATAATAATCTATACCGATTACGTAACTAATTTAATTGGAATCCCTCCTTGGTCGAACAATAACAAGACAATACCATAATGGGTCCCAAGACAGCCGTGCAAGGAGTTAACACAGAAGTTGTATAGTTGCGTAACATGCCAGAAACAGAGAAGTCCGGTCCCAATAGGTAAGCGGACAACAGGAAGCCGGGCACAGTATTAACTAATTACCTATTCATTACGGCTTAAAGTGGCAAGTTGGCTCTGAATTATTCCCGGCTCCCGAGACCGAGTTCCGGAAGTGAGGTAAGACGCAGGACTCAGCCGGAAGCTCTCTAATGGATGCCGAACTTATCCGGTCTGGAGAACTATGTACACCTTCGGCTTTATTAGAATTGATTGGTTTCTGATATAATCGTCTGTGCTTCCATGAGCATTGGGACTGACCGGAGGGTGGGGTGAGACCCTTCACCTCGGGGAATATCCTGAAGGATCCCAGGATTCCTGGATGCGGAAATCTGTGCGGTTCAAAGAGTTGGAAGAAATCATTTCCATCTGAGATGGATGAGTTCATTTCTATTATATTTGCATCGAAAGAAACTGGCCCGTCTTCATGTAGATGTTTCATGAAATAACTACATAAACACGTCGGGTGTGCTCGCTTCCAACAAAAGTGAAAAGCAAATTATCACCATACATTTGAGCATCCGTAAAATCCGTTTTTGTGATCATTTCTACACTTGCCTGTGAGTAGTTTGCGTTCCAGATAATTTCGGAGATATAGTCATTTGAACTTCTGAGATTATTTCCCCAATATCCCAGTAACTACCTGAGCGGTCACATTCAAAATTCGTGGTAAGTTGTAGCGAACTGACGCGCAACTATGCCGCAACAAATGGCGCAACCAGTTGTTGAAATCGTATTGTAATTGAATTGAGAAAAGTAATTTAGGATTTTTTTCTTGAAAAAATTTTTCTTTTGAGAAATTACACATCAAATTCCTACGAAAGTCGGTAGTAACCTCAAACCTCACATTCCACAATATTGTACAAAATTTCAGTTCGATCCGAAGGCAAATTTCGGAGATATATGAAGAAATTCATGAGAAATTTTTGTTTTTCTAGGCATCCTTGTTATTTCTGGAATAATCCGAAAAAACATATCCAGTTATGACGAATCTTAGAACCTAGTCGTGAAATGCTTAGGCATAACATTGTGCTGAATTTTGTGAGGATTGTGTCATCTTGACAATCTCAAGAAAAAAATTTACAAACGGGTTATTGAGGAACGGAGGACCTGAATACATGATCGAAATAATTGCTCTCTTCAACGAAACATTGAAAACAAAATGTTACTCGAATAATGGAAAAATAGTTTAACCATACACTTCTTCAACAAGTCCAACTACCGAGGCAAAACACTGTTGGATACAACTGTGAAATTGATCACAAAGATCCTGGAAAATTTTCTATCGGGACACTTGACCATTTTGAAAGAACAAGAAGGATATAGGAGAACAGATCGACCATCTACACCATATCCATGTTCAGACATATCGTTAATAGAGCTTAATAGTGTGTTACGTCAGCATTTACTTATTTCGTCGATCTGACCAAAGTTTTCGACAGAGTAAAGCTAAAAGATAAAGTTTGTATTCTGAAAAAGGAACAAGTACCTGGGACTATTGTAGACATAATAAAACAGATTCGGTTAAATCACAAGCTTGCAATAAAAATTCTAACATCATCGGAATGGGACAGGGGGACT
This sequence comes from Myrrha octodecimguttata, assembly GCA_958510865.1. Classification (NCBI taxonomy): domain Eukaryota; kingdom Metazoa; phylum Arthropoda; class Insecta; order Coleoptera; family Coccinellidae; genus Myrrha; species Myrrha octodecimguttata. The sequence goes on along the minus strand of OY294058.1, from coordinate 17,095,354 downwards.
CCCTAATCCCACAATTCTTCAGCATCATCATGAACAATATCATCACCCAAGACGAGCAGGCGGATATAGGTTACTTGCTCACTACTAACGAAGTAAAGATTATATATTCTATGCAGATATCGCAGTGATCATTGCTGAAAACGAGGACGACCTTCAGAGACTATCAGTAGGCTGCAGAACACAACATCACTCGCCATCGCTAAAGAACCCACAAGATGCAAACCTGTAGTTGAAGACAATCTTGTAGAACAAATTATGGAGTTTCAAAACCCTTGAGTGCAACTTTCCCGCCGTCAGAATGGGACAAGCGAAGTGGGAGAACCAAGCACATAAAGCCAACCGAATATCTGGAGCCCTGAGGGAGAGAAATTGGAATAACAATTCCATGAATACTTGAGCCAAAACCAAGATTTCCAAGACCATCATGACATGAAAACCATCAGAAGTATTGCATACTACTATCTGAGTGATATGGAACGAGGCATCGACAATCGACATGTATCAAGGAAGGAACGCGGGATCAAGGTGGTGGTTAGATCATGCCGAAAGCCGCGACGAGAATGGAGTGACCACGTGACCAGAAAATTGATGTCAGCAGAATAGTGAGAGAAGAAGAATATCTTCCATAATGTTGGTAAAAATTTCATTCAAGCATTTTCTTATTTTGTTTGAGTGTCTGTAGATTTCCACTTTTCGTCTTAGGGAATCCATGCCAAATGATCACGTCCAGCGGTCTTCCGTCCGTATTTGCTCTAACTTACGAAAGGGAGAACCTAGAGCCTTCAAATTTGAGATTAGGTTTAAGTATTTCGGATAGGTTAACTGATGCAATCGACCGAACGGCTTTGGAGTCTGTAATATCTTAAGATCTGAACGAATTCATCGTACGCGACTATTATTGTCTTTTAAATGTGAAACACTCTTTCCTTGTTCATCATATGGAACATGTTTCTTTCAAATGCTCATTTATTCTCATTCAGGTTTGATTAGTTCAGGAGAAATGTTATATAATATGTATTGAATAACAATTTATCAAGAAAATTAGAAGGGTGACGAGGATAATGGCATCAATAGTTTGGATATTTAATAAATCTATTCACTGAATAATTATGAGAAAATTATATTCGAAGTTTTGATCAAAACGCTGCAAATTTTACACAATGGTTCATTATTTTCGCAGTTAAAAAACCCAATACTATGCATATCTGAAATAAAACTTAAAAACTATTCACAACTCATTTGTTTTTCACACCAAAATTTGCAGCGTTTCTCTTTATAACTCAGGGACAACTCTTCAGAAATCATTCGGGTGAAAATTTTTGGGTTGAGCTATGAACCAGTAATCAACGCTGAGAGTTCCATGAAAATTTGGTGGTGATTTCACGAGAAATAATTTTTTTTCCTCCAGCACCCAATTTTGAGCCCTTAGGGTACACCGATCCTGCTAAAAAGCTTGAAGGATCAATCTCGAGCGACACATAATTTTTCTACAAAGTTTCACGGATTTAGGTTCAGTACTCTCAGAGAAAAGCCCCGAGCAATGACGGCGGATGGATTTTTTTTATTAGTTCATTAAAATCTATATACTTCAAAATGTAAACTGTGAAATTTTCACGGTGGTTAATTTTGTTTTTTCTGGTCGATCACTAAGGTATATGTTATTCGATCTTATCAAATAATAAACCAAAAGGGAGGCATAGGTCATTCATGGAATTTCAATGTAAGTGTTCCGGACTGGACAGTCCACTAAGTGCAGCTAACAAACTTCTTCGCATCGAACAACATTGCAGATTCCGGAATGAAAAGAGCCATCTTTCTGAACTGTTGCGGTGAAAGCAGTTTTCAACTCCTGAACAGTTTGTGTATTCCTGTAACCCCATGAAATGAAGAGTTCAGTGATTCACTGAAGTACTACGACCCATTCTTTGCTCCAGCCAAATTGGTATTTCGGAAAAGACAAAAGTTCTATAATTGTTCAAAGCTGAAAGAAAAATCTGTTCAAGGATGAGCTGCTCTTGTAAGATAATTAGCTTGCAAATTCAATTTCAAAACAACTGAATTTTCAACCAGTTTGACCTACATTGGACAGAATATTAGAAGAAGATAAAATAAAACTACAAATTCGTGATGGAAATTGAGGTGGCATGCAGCAAATAAGCTGCAAAACTGAAAGGCAGGTTGGAAAATTGAAGAGAGAGGAAATGTATAGAAGATCAGTCCTGGACCTGAGCTTCATGTGTAGGAACTGAAGCAGTGTTACGAAGAGAGAAAACCTTCAGGGAAGAAGCGAACTACGGTATGTGATGTGTGTGGTAAAGTTCTGCTTATGCAGGTAGCGAAACATTTTTTGCAGTTTATGTGGAATGAAAATTCATTTGCGAAAAAAGTTTTCAAAAGTTAATTCATCTAAAAATAATTTTTTTAATTCAAATTATAATACAATACAATCATGCAATAGATTAATGCATTTTGATAAAGACCTAGAAAACCAACTACTTCACTTGAATACTTCATACACCATTCCTCAAAAATTCGGGAGCTACTACCGATACGTTTATGTACTATTTCAAACTTTTAATGGTAAAAGAATATTTCCTATCGGGAAAATCCTGTTTCAATTGAAAACAGAGGTAGGATGGAAGTAGAAAATTCGTTTCTGTATGTCATAGAAAATGGGGGATCACCCCTATTTGGTTGAGTTTTTCGAAAAAAATTTCTGTAGTTATGAATGAATTGAATTTAAGATGATCAGATAAATAAGGTGAGTCTCTAAGTTGTACATTAATTTTAACCTTTGAAAACTCACATTAAATAAAATACTTTTTCCATTCAACATTTTTCCAGATTCGGCTCCGGTGAAAAGATGCACGCTGTTGAAATTTCCGAAAAAAAATCAGACTCTCTTTTGAAGCTTTGATATGGTTACCCCGAATTGAATGAATTTTGGTTTGGAGTTTTCTATAACAATAACACATATTCTACAGTAACCACTTTCCTCCTACTTCAAACGATGTTCTAGTTATAGACTCCCAGATTCATAAAACTATAAGGAATCAGCTTGAAGAATGCACAAAAAATGTATCTCAAGCCCTTATAAGAATCCTCAATCCTTTTAAAATACTTTTCCTTATAATTTCTCCCCAAACAAACGGTTTTCGAGATATTAAACGTTGAATGTTTTAAAATCTGATGAAACTCCAGAAATTTCCCTATTTTTGTGGATCCGTCCCTGACCTAGTAGGGACAGAATCAAGCTCTGTTCGCGTTTATCTGGACCACAGAAATCACAGATAAATTCATCTATGGCGCATACTGAGGGTCAGAATGCTACTCGAATGTTCTAACTACCTACTAATTCATGCTGGCAGAAATCGTAGAATGTGCCATGCCCTAATCGATATAACTCAAATCTCTCTGCCATTTATTCACGACATATTTTCACGAACCTCAATTCCATCTCAACCACAAGGAAGAAATCGAAATATCATCACTTGAATACTACCGATCGACTTCTTCATTATCGAATTTAATTAGAAATTAAACGCCTGTTAAGCACAAAGAAATGCAATATTCAGTAGCCGAGATGGAGTCAAAGATGGCCTTTGGACCATAGAAGCGGCAAGCGGATTCAATTTATTTATCGCTCTTCAACAATCGGAATAGTTTCACAGAAAATTAATCACACATTCGTCAAGGGTCGATTGACACGGAGTCGATTGCACACAGAGTGGCACGGTTACCTGCCATCGGGAGCGTTCCAGAAGCTATTATTATGGCGGGAGGTGTGTTCGGGAAATTATCACCTGCTAGAATTTTGTTATTATTCTTCAGTAGCGGATCTCCAAGAAAATATTCCCGGTAAACAGATGTTTTGTAAGTTTTAATTGAAACAGAACGGATAAAACAATGTTGTCATGAATGATGCCTACGAATATTGTTGAATTTTTCAAATTTTCACCGCTACAATGATATTTATTCCTATGTGAGTATTTCACTATTATATCGGGTGCCACAGAAATTATTCATTCCCGAGAAAGATATCGGATTAAAATTTGGGACATTGATACTACAGCTTGTTCAACATCGACTAAGGTGAACAAGATGTGTCTATGACTTCAGGTTTAACCGAAAATGGAAGAATCTTTCGATTTGACCATATGAACTGAGACTCATTTTGGCATTTTCGAACCATAATTTGACTTCTGAGGTGGATGTCGTCAAAATAAAAATGAAATGAAAAAAAGTATGTGTTGTTTTTGACATCAGATCGTTTGAAATTCTGAATATATTAATTCTCACTGTAATAAACAGGTATTTTGTTTAAGTCTCTCACGAGAGGTGAGCCTTTCACTCTAACTCAAATATCGCCGAGTCTGCGTTCATGAAATTTTGCACACATACTCTTCGATCATGTAGTATCTACAAAATGAATTTAGTTATTTTCAAATTATATTTTTGTGAACAGAGGAAATGAGTCGAATGCTACATCGAATTGTGGAATGAATGTGCTTAATGATACAGTTCTATGATTGAAAAATGAATAAATTTATTTCTCCATCCCAGATACTGTAGTATCGAAGAATATGAGTGCAAAATTTCATGAATCTAGACTCAGTATAATTAGAGTTATAGAAGGTGGTTCACCCTCTGCATGGGACTAAAACAAAAAACTTGTAACTTTTGTCCATGTGGTCAATTTATATTGGAAATGAATTTAATGATTTGTAATAATGACAAAAGTCATATATCGAGCATTAGTGTTGGAAACAAACAGAATATTGTTCTAGTTAAAACATTTTTTCAGTTTGATTTCCCTTTGGACAGTAATACACTCAAAATTCAACATAGAATTCGACTATGCAAAAATAGCATAGGCACTCGTTGAATACTTCAGTCGATGTGAAACAAACTATAGTAGCAATAAGCCAAATTTTAATCCGATATCTTGTAAAATTTATTTATTGGTAGTGAACTCGAAAGTAGAAATAAGGGCAGGTTCAGCAAAAAATCTACGTTATTGGGGAGAAAAGAGAACGCCTGACCACATGAAAACAACATTTCTAGCTACTGAGAGACAGGGCGAAGAGTGCTTCGACAAAGCAAAATTTCAGTCCGTTATCTTTTAAAATGTAGATTTATTCGGCGTGAATCTGAAATTAGAAATAAGTCAGGTTCAGCAAACAATTTACGTTATTGAGGAGAACAAAAACGCCTGACCACATGAAAACAAAATTTCTAGCCACTGAGAGCCAAAGCAAAGAGTGCTTGGACGAAGAAGTCATAGGAAACGGGGATACAATAGATGGAAATGTCATGATGTGCAAGTATCCTAGTGCAGTTCGAATAGGTAAAACATATAGATCCTGATAATCATGGTATTTCAACGCGTCTTAATGTTAATCGAATTTAATATGTCGATTGCCAAATATTTAGTGGATCCACCTGCAAACCTCCACCACATTTCACACAATAGTGAGAATGATTTGAAGTCAACAAAGTATCAATTATCAGAACGAGGCCCCATTATACCAGGAAAAGAGAAGAAAGAGAAGTTTACCAATAAATCTTTGTACCACTAAACAATAAGTATGAATAATATTGTACAATTGTAACCTAATCCTGGCAAGATTCGATGCTAAGTAGTTTCTATAGAAATATTTTCATTTCAAAAATTCATTCATAAGTCAAAATACGATGTGGGCAAAAAACGAGAACTAAGACAACTTATGGGCTCACATCTGCTCCGAGAGTTGAAGAAAGCAGTTTCAGCACTTTTTCGATATGTGTGCTAACAGCTGCAATACACACATGGTACATGGATGCCATCAGGGCTGGGCAGTATTTCAATTACTTGTAATTGAAATACGTATTTGAAATACAAATACGTATTTTGTAATTGGTATTTCAAATACCTGACACTGAAGTATTTTGTATTTTGTATTTCGATACTTTTGTCTTCGAAATACTTTTGAACAAATACATTTAGCGCTGAGCGTTCTACATAAAATAGTCTCTGAATCTCCCTTCAGATGGCGCAACGTTCATTTGCTTCATCTAGTTCTTTTGCCAGCAATCATGTTTTCGGCAAATGAAAAGGAAGAAAAGGTGCTGCGTAATGGTCATTTCAACATGGAGTTGAAATTGGTCAATTTCCAAAAACGATAAGAGCAAAGAGCTTACCATCCTTGAACATTATTCTAATATAAAAATGTGTTCCTAAAATATAACACAACTTTGTGCTCATCAGGAACTGAAGAAAGATTGTTTTCTTTAGCAGGTTTTATTCATTCCCTAAGAGGCTGTTTTTCTGATACTACATTCAAAAATCTTGTGTTTCTGAAAGGAAATTCTTTATTTAGCGATTAAATGGCTGAGCTGAATTAGTGGTCCTCTTTTCACATTTTACGTAACACCTGAATGTATTTTGTATTTTGTATTTCAAATACAAATAGTCAAAATACTGTATTTTGTATTTTATATTTAAAATACCCGACTTGAATGTATTTTGTATTTCAAATACCTGGCGAGAAAGTATTCTGTAATTTGTATTTCAATTAAGCCAAGCATGTATTTTGCCCAGCCCTGGATGCCATGCTGAAGGATAGACTGAACAGGGACTCAGTATACCGTTTTCGAATGTTTGATATCTTGGACTGATGAAAGCTGGTAAAAGACTCGAGTGAACTTCCATGTCTGCTGCATAACATTGTGATAGGAGTTTCTCAAGGAGTCATCAGTGATGATCCCGGGGTAGATTTACTGTGTTACGCGCTGAAAAGAACGACTTGAGCGTGACTCAATACATTATCAGTTGAGCAGGTAACTAACACTTACTAAAAGTCGCGCTCGTATCTCACAACTTGCTTTTATATTTTGAATATTCAATGAAACTTCAGTATTGTACCATCTAGTCTAACTCATAAGTTTCAATGCTCATGATTTATGAGTCATTTGAAGCAACTTGCATCCTGATCTGGTCACCAACTTGAAGACTCAATTTTTCTGATAACAAACTAGAAGTTCTTGGGGATTATTTTTCTCGTATGTCAATGTTTTTGCCACATTATCCCTTGTTCATAATATTACGGTCTTCAAAGGTATCAAGTAAACGCAGTTTGGAAAATGACGCGAATTCGAAACAATAATGTGACACCTCAGGTAGCCATCTAATTACTTTCCAGTGGAAGTGGCAATCTTGATATCTCATTAGCAATTTCATAGTGCATCTTATGATGTTTGGCCAGCTCATATTTCAATATACGCATACGTTGCATAAGCGGGCAGGAGCTCATTAAATTCATCGTAGCGAAGGCGTATAAACAGGCGATTCGCCATAAACATATTATGTACATAGCAGAACTCGAGGGAAATTATCTTGCAGTACACTAAGTTTCCTCTAACGACATCTAGAGTTTGCTGGAGGTATTTCTCAACAGGAGATTGTATTCCTAAGCGTTGGTTCAAAATTCATGGGCTGCACATAGTATAAGACGTTTTGTAACCATCAAGAGGAGATAACGGACTTCAATATGGACCTGGAATCGACCTAAACATACAAATCCGAGCTATTCTTCATATGTGGGAAAATGGAGAGGGGTAAAGAGGTTGCAGTCTCCTTAATTTAATAGTTTGAGCCTGTCATCTTAACGCACACAAGTATGGAGTATATGTCCATGTAAATTGAAAATCTTCTTAATCTGGACAAGTTCTTATAATGGCATGAGATTATCATTTCAAAGTTGTGTTCCCTCATTAGATACTGATATTTGAATTTGGCCTCTTCAGGTTCACTCGCAAAACACTTCCTCTCTCAGATATCAATTCAAAGAATTTGCGATGTCACCAGAGAAACCAGATTCTACTCACTGTTTCAGAAGACTAAAGTGATTCACCCGCATGCTCGCTTGAGCTTAAGGAGTTTTCTATTTCAACAGTATAATAATGTATTCTCTAATGAAACTGGCTTTCGTCATTGCCTAGCAGTTCGAGTTCTACAAAATACAGGGAGGTCCAAGTAGTGACGTCAATATTTTTTTTTAGATTCCTTATACCTGGGGGTATCCAAAAATACCTGTAATCGGCCATCGAAGGAAGATAGACTCACAATCATTGAAATACGAGTAAAGTTATTTTTCTACTTTTTATCATTCATATGGCAAATCAACCTTGAAAATATGACTTCAGAGTAATTTTAATTTAAATTTCCTGTAGAAGAATTGTGTCTCGTTTTATTTTTACATTGGGATGGATTGGGGGTGCAGAGCTGATCGAAAGGCCTTCGCGTCCACCAGACCTGAACCCCGTCGATTTTTTCATTTAGGGATTTCACAAAGAGCTGGTGTGAGCGACGAAAGGCAACAACAAAGCAGAATTAAGACAAAACTTTAAGTAGCGGAAACAAAAAATAAACAAAGAACATTGACGATTATGTATTCAAGTTAGAGGAAGGGATCTTGAAGATTTATCGTAGTGAAATTCAAATTTTCAGGAAGTTGTACTTTTCATTTCTCATACGAAAGCAAGTAATTTCACAACCACCAATTTTGAAATATTCTCACATTTCAAATCAGAGGGAGACGGTAATTATCTTGAAAATTACACGAGCGACCGTTAATTCAAAGGAATTTCAATAAAATTACTTTAAAATCACATTTTTGAGTCTAATCAACCATAAGAATGATGAAAAGTGAAAAAAAAAACTTTAATCGTGTTTCAATGATTTTTAGGCTATCCGCTTTTGAAGGCCGACTACGACAAGAAAAGGCTATTAAAGCATTATTTTTCTTCTTATGATTTTGATAATTTAGGACCGTGAAAAATTTCTCAACTCAGCAAGAAACAATGAAAACTCCCTTTTGTATTTTTAAATTGAAGATGAATGTTTAAGTCAATCCAACTGAAAACTTAAGTTTTAAATTTCAAACCTTTTTTGAGTACCTTTGAGTAATTTCAGGTAGCTGAGTTATTTTTTTATTGAAGCAATATTCAAGGAAATCATGTTACGAAAAAAATCCTGCAAAATATCGATTACACAAAAAGATATGAATATTTCAAACCCCCCTACCATAATAAATCAACAAAACACAAAAAAATCGTAACTCGAAAACTACAAAAATGACATTGTGAGGAATCAAAAAGAAAATAATGAAATCATCATTTGAACCACCCTCTTTAAAGCCCCAGTTTCAGAAAGGATAAAGATCCCACAGAATAAAAATTGACTAGTTGGTTGTCAGCGTGAAGGTTCATACATAATTTCACAGATTGTTCATGAGATATGGAATTTTCATGGGAAAGTTATTACTCTTATGGTCCTAGAGTTCCGATCCTGACTAATTTTCATCTCCGAAATTCTTTCTTGGATTTCTTCTCAGAACGGGATTAAAACTATGATCGATCAATTCTGTTCAAATTTCCAAAGAATCAGTTAAAAGTTGTGCAACTGTTTCGTCCTGTGGAGTATTTATATTTGAGAAGTAATTTATTACATTGTTCCAATATAACTCTCGTGTAATTCAATCTCGGATGAACACGTCTTGCTCGTATTGTTTCACGAGGCTTGACAAGCTATACGAAACCCATTTCGAACACGCTCTTAAATGAGAAGGTATACAGAGGGGTGGCGAGATTTAATAACTGTTTTCCATTTATTCGGTTATCCAGAATGACTTCACTTTGTAGTCATAGAATTTCATCTTTGATTTCACACAGAGCGACAATAATATCTAAATTTAAATCGATTTGCCTGAAGCAATCCAAACAAGGGGAACCTTCGCACTTCAAATCGTATATAGTATAAATTCGTTCTCGCTCGTATCTCATTATAGCTACAGAGTATTTCCTTTCGTTGTGATGTCAAATGTTTTCATCATCTTTTTCCACTTGAAATAACACAGGGACATTGTTAACGTTCGGCCAGAATTGTTCGCTGATGTAAGAATGAAAATATCAGTTTTTCCGAAAACAGGCGAAACTGGTAGATTTTTTGGGCGGGAACTATACTGTGATGCAAAATTTTCGAGTGTAAGGTTATGTCTGTAAACAAGATATCAACCAACTCAAGAATCTAGATGGACAATAATTAGGGGCATTAAACATAATTTCGGAAAATCCATTTATTATCGTGATGATAAATTTCTATTTGTTATTATTAAAAATGAAGTTATTCGTGCAAAAAGTGGTCAAGTATCTGATAAAATGTTAAATTATTAGATACTCCTTTGCCCACCCATTTATGAACAGTATTTCATCACCATTTTCTCTTACATTCTGTAACATTCCATGTGTTCTTTCATCACATTACTCTCTGTCGAAGATCTTCGCCAGTAAAAAGGTTTGTGTTTAATGAAATAACATCTGAAATGTGTAAATTTCACCTCTTTACATATTCTACGTGAGAAATTCAGTTCTAAACCTGCATCACGGATATCGAGACTACAAGACCTTTTTTTCGGAAGGTTTTCAGTTCACAGTCTATATTACGGCTGGAACAGGGCAGTTCAAAATGCACTAGATGGAAAAACGCAACTGACTTCTCTGAAAAAGGAACACAAACCTAGATGGGAGATATGCTTTCAGAACAACGGATCAATCTGAGGTTGCAACACGATGGTTGCCCTACGCATTATGTCCAAGGTATCCAAGAGTTAAATCACGGATAACGGACTTAAATCCATTATACTTTCACTGGTTGTACTTAGAAATGCAAGTATACGAAGGACTATTTACCTCAATCATTATGTATATTTATACAATGCTTCAATAGACTCAGATACTGCGCTGGGAGTACGGCGCCAAAAATGAATCGGACGACGTACACACAGGGTTAAAAAATACAGGCGATGCAGAACCTATATACATTGGAGCTCGTGGTCTTCATTTTGATCATTTTTCTTCCAGCATTAGCATGAAAATTTGTCGATTTCAATTTAATAATTGTGTTATACTATCGGCCGGTTTCACAAAACTTTGATTGCCCCATCAAGGGCTCGATCAACAGTTAATTCTGAGCCCGATTTCAGTTTTTCTTCAACTCAACCATAGAATTTGAACTGAAATCAACTAGTTGAACAGCAGTCAAAAGCTTTGTAAAACTAGCGGTATATTGCTGCTATAAAATGGTCAAGAATATTATCACGAACGAATTCATTCTGGTCTAATCCGACATGTTTTTTGAACTGAAAGCTGGGGATAAGGTATTATCCAGAGCGTTCCTTGGAGTCATTTTAAGATAAAACTTCACATGAACGTATATCGTGAACGAGCTCACTTTTGAGATACAGGATGGTGAAGTTTTCAGAACAAAATGTTTCTTGGTACCAACAGTTATGCCATATGCAAATGAAATTCAGTACAATTTTCACTGCATCAAATAAAAAAATATTTTTGAAATTTTCAGTCGTATTTGAACAAATTTGATATCTTGATGCTACTTCGTCCGGCGAATGGTTTTTGCTCAAAAAAGAAAAATAAAATCGATTCACTTCAGCGTCAAACTGCTGGAAATCGTAGCCAAAAAGCATGCAATTTCTACGGAATGGTCAGCACATGACATCTAACGCTGTTTGACGCGGAAGTGAAACAATTTTTATTTTTTCAAGCGGATACTATGCGCCTGATAAGTAAGATCAAGAGGTAAAATCTGTTCACTAATGATTGAGAATTTCGAGAATAATTTCAAATCCGGCAAATAGCAGTGTCGTACCTCATTTTTTCAAAAGCATTCAATCCTAAACCCATAGTGGCGCCAAATTTCAAGAATTACTCTGCAATGGTATCATTGTGGTTCTGAAAACATATTTTTTCTGGAAACTTCACCATCATGTATCTTGAAAGTTAGCACGTTTAAGACCTACTTTAATGTTTTCCTAAAATGGGTCAAAGAATTGCCCCTTAAATATCAGCTCCTCATTGAGGAACACTCTGTATGTGCCATTTTAACATTCGAAAGAAGAAGGTAATTTTTAGGTGAATTGTTCTTACATACTTTTACAACTAATTTTCAAACCATATGACTCATACTATCAAATATTCCTTAAGTTGAATACATTTTCAACGGTACATAAAAACAAATCATAAATTGATGACGCATATATGCAGGAGAAGGTATTTCAGAAAAAAACAGACTTAGATAGGCTAAGGAATAAACTGTTGTGAGATTTCGAAGAGGGTGAAAAAATTCACCACCATGGCTCCTCAACACAAATTTCGATTTTTGGATCCGTCAGGACGTTCCTGCACCTATAGAAACCGCTTGACTTCTCATAATGGGGCAAAGAGTAATTCAAAAATAACTGTCATATTTCAGTAATATCTGAAGACCCTGTGAGTGTGATTGAAACCAAAGTAGTCACTTTTCAACAGACCAAGAAAGACATTCTTGTAACATTAAAACTAGAGATCTATGAAGGTTTGCAACTTTGGATTTCTTCATTTTTCAAAGGAACTAAATTAAAAAAAACCATCCAAAGTTATAATTGTATGAGCGAGTTGCACTGTTCTTCCACATTTTAACCAGAATAAAATGCAGCTGGATTTCTTCAATTTTTTAGATCGGCAAAATGCGAAGTGAAAAGTTGCAGGGTCGAGTAATAGGGCCCCAATCCATCAGTGGAAAACGTACCTGAATAGCTCTGCCAAAATGCAGCACCATTATTGATGAGATCAATTCCAGAATAGCACCACGGCTTTGTGTCAATGGGTTGTGATGAAGGTGGCGGCTCCCTGATCGGTTGAGGGTACGATATCGGAGGGGTGTCGATCGGTTCTACCTTCATTCTTTCTTGAGGTGTCTGCTCTCTTTCGGGGATGTTTGGTGTTGATCTTGGATTTTGCGATGATGATGATGCCTTCTGGTTGCAGGATTTGTTTTCTGAGTTCGAATAATGCTCTGCAAATGAATAATCATAGATAGTCAATGTGTTGAGGAATCATATTGTAACAATTAAACTCAGAAAGCACACACGAAAATTCCATTCAATTTAACGTTCAAACTTCAGTGAATGCTGGATAATACATACGCTTCTTTACAGAGTAAATTGCGAGGAATTACTCTCACCTAATATATAGAACCTTGATGGAAATACCAAACCATTGACACAATGTTTTTTTTCACCAAGTTCGTTACATACAGTGTAATTTGTAAAATTCTGCCGAAAATTTGCGTCATCATAGCATTTAGATTTGTTTCTCTTTCAACATAAAGTTATTCTGAAATCTATGAATCAAATTTACCAACAAGAAAATTATTGTATTCGACTGATTCTCAAAAACTTCAGAAATTTCAGTAACTCTGTAAACGGACTGGAAATCGGATAGCAAATCCTTTCCTTCAAAAATAAATGAACCTTTCTTAAAGCTTCAATTTCTGAGCAAAATCGATTGTTCACATTATATTTGCAGTTGACCTGATACTCCACACAATCAGGTAGTGTACAATTGGCTTCGATTTGTTCTAATAATCAACAAAAGATTCGGATGACCTTACATCTTTAATTTCATACCTATTGAGTCCGGTTTTTCAATAACTAAATTCCATATATGACCGTGCATTTGTGAACAAATGGTATGCCTATGGTACAAAGATGCCCTATAGAGCTGGGAATGAAAGCGTCATCATTTTTGAGGCCTATTGCAGTATCAAGTCTCAAGGGCCCGGTATATGGGGTGCCCGATCTGCCAGATCGCGTGTTGCTTATTACACTGAAAGGCCTATTACACTGCCCAATAGCTAGAGCCCGGAAGGCAGGGACTGGTTAGTGTAATAAGAAATTGGCAGCTGCAGGGTCCTGATTTTGGGCGATCGGGTGGAACCTCTCTGCCTAGCTTTCCACCGCCAGGTATATAGAGCAGTTTCGGAGCATCGCCAAGAGCGTACATTCAGGAAGCGGCCGGCATCTAGGATAGTGTATTGAGTAACACCCGACCCGGCAGATCGGGCACCCGTTATAGCGGGCACTTAAGATTGAATGATGTAATAGGCCTTTACCCTAGATGCAAGCCCCTTTCTGAATGTACTCTCTTGGCGTTGCTATGATACTGCCTTATATGCCGGGTGATCGGGAGCTTGGCAGGTCGGGTCCACTCGGTCGCCTTGGATCAGGACCCTTCCTGCCGGCTCCTTATAACACTACCCGGCCCTTATCATCGAGGCTCTACATATTGGGTTGTACAATGGGCCTTTATGCCAAATATCCGAATTCAAAAGGTTTACACTCACTATATGTTCCTTAACCTCAACCTTCCGGTATCTCTTCCGTATGAGCTACTTCAAAATTTAGTGGGCAAGAATGTCATGTAGCCGGAACGTGAACGAAAATATTCAAAGTACACCTTCAGGAAGGTTACGGAACTTATAGTGAGATTCAACTCAAAATCGGATAAAAGAATATGAGTGAATCCGAATCAAAAATTCTTCATCATTGAGTCGGATATAATGTTTGAGTGTGAGAACATTTCAGGCTCAGCACAAATATTACAGATACCTAGGATTGGCGAATATATGACACTTTACTTTCCGTAACAGGGGTGCAAATAGATCTAAACCATAGTAAAAGCATTCTTCGACAGATCCTTATGAGCGATTGAAACTTCCAGAGTGAAATTCATTTTTTGAATATCGTACACAAGATGGAATACAGGCATTGTGAAAACCCCTTTGATGAAGGTTTCACAGGGTGGATACTGATTCCCTTGTTTTAAATCAAAAATTTAGAGGTCTAGAGCAGAAAATTATTTCGAGACGATAAGTTAGCTATGCAGTTTTCAGTCCGTTTCCTTGAAGTACTCGAATTTGAGAAATGTATGAAAAATATAGGTTCTATAAAGATTCTGCGAAAATAATACATAGGCTAAATTGGTAGGGAGAAAAATCCGAATTTTTCCATTTTATCTTCAATTTTAATTTTTTTTATCGTTAATTTTTGCTGTAAACTCAGTGCCCCGATTTCGATTTCATTTAGTCTTCCATAACAGTTTTCCAATTTTCAATTTGATATGATATTCATTTTCGGAGATTTAAGTAAAAATTTCGAAAAGATTCCCTTGATATCTCGATAACTATTAACGCGATCAGATTGAAACTTAGGATGTACTGTGAAGTCAATATTCAAAAGCAATTCAAAAAATTTCAGTTCAATTACATATTCATTCTCGGAGATATTGAAAGAATAAGGATATTAGAAGTGAGTTAAAGAATACCAACACACAACGTAATGCAAAATTTCGTGAGGATCGTATATAGGGGTAGAAAATTGTTAAAAATTATTCAAAAATCTCGGAAATTTTTGCCAAAAATTTTTCACCGGAAACCATTCATCAGATTTCAACAAAATTGGCAAAAACCTAGAGTCAGTATAATACAATAGTGTTTCAAAGTTCAGTTTTATCCGACATTCATCTTCGGAGTAACTCACAAGTTAATTATTTTTCCGAAGTAAATTCACATTCTGAGAAATACATAATTGCTACCACCTCTATGTAGGACGACAACGTTTAGTAGTTATATGACAGGAAAATGACTATAACCTAACATTTTCAAAAAATACACAGTGAAATGTGTCAGACTCTCATGGCCAACCAGGAGTCTTTATGAAAGTGAGGGGAGTATATGCGGAAACATTGGATTATTTTACCAATTCGCGAATTTGGCTTTCGTAATTGAACCGGTTCAACAAATATCAAGTCTCTGAATGGATTCTCATTTCAAGGTTGGCAGTTAGGATGACCTCAACCTCAATCACATCCAAAAAATATGACTTAGAGCCTCGATTTTTTTATAGCAGGTTTGGGAGTCAATTAAGAAGGTTGAATTGGTGAAAACTTGAAACCCCTCCTCTTGATTTCGTAAAGTAAACTTTATTTATCCAGTAATACCTATCATGTATTCGTTGAAAAATGAAGGCGTTTAGGTTCAAGCAGAATGTCTTGAGGAAATGGCTGCGAATGTGAACATGCACGTAAAAGCTCCCAACCTCACGTCAGTGCTCTTCTGGATTTTTAATTGAAGTACTGGATTAACTCGATACAATATGCAGTTTTGGAAATATTGAAAATTTTTATTTTGGATGCGAAACCATTGGGTGGATTCTACCACTGCACGAAATCGGCCTTTGAATTAAGCTCCAAACGTACAATACAAATATCAAGTCTCTAAGAAGACTCCATCGGAAGTAGTTTTGCTCACTATCGGCGGTTAGAATAGTCGTAAAAATAATAACTTCCGAAGGAAACTACCAAGAGACTCGAATCGATTACCAATCATGTGGAAATGATCGAATTGATCGGAAAATATTTCATGAAGAATTTCATCAGGAACTAAACCTTATTTGGCGGGGTCAATACGAGAACAGGGAACAGCTGCTTTGGCATCAAATTTGAACGAGCGCGTGAAACTTCTAACCTCCTGTCACTCCAATTTTTTTAGATTTCCCTTATGATAAGATCCACACGAACATGACTCGCCTGTTTAACCTTCTTATATTCAACTTAATCACACAACCTTCCAAACGGCTGTAACTCGGAAATCATTCGGCTGATTTTTCCCAAGTATGAAATTAATCAAGGCAATTTTTCCCTAGGTCATTTTTTCAAAATTGATGTTGGCCACAGAATCTTCATCGGTGATTCATTCTAGAAATATTGAGAGGGATATGTCGAGTAACCGAGTGAAACAGACGTGGAGGAAGACTAAAAAGACCATATAAAGAAAGACATTAATGAAATTGAATTACATTATTGAAGACGACCAAAAAAGATGGAAAATGTTGTCAAAAAAGGTAACCTTGCAGTATAAAAAAAAGTATTACAAATAAAGATCGATATCTTACTCAAGGTTGTATCCCAACATGCGTATGACGAAAGTATGATTTGATATTATCGCCCAATATGGCCCCCCAACCAACAAAATCTTTCCATTTGAGCTTATGATTTATCCTGTATTTGTCAACTCCTTTGATTCTAAACTCAAAATCCCATCTTGAATTCTTTTCGCGAGTGCAAATGATCTGTCTGTTCATGAAACCTAAACGTCAAAACAGACGAAGGGTGAGTTTCAACCCTCTAAGTAAGGCCGCGGGAGGTATTTCTAAGATTGATTTCTAGCACAGACAACAAGAAATGTTTCGTTGTAGAGACTCAATTAGAGAGGGTTCAGAATATTTCACGGAAGTTCGTAAATTAGTAAAGTGGAAGGAAATCGGCAGAACTCTGTCGAATTAGGGTTTTTTATCTCTTGTTTCGTGATGTTCCAGAAACTCCAAGTATATGTATTTTTCACTTTTGCGATGACACGTAAAATTTGTTATTCACTTAATTTTCTAGAGACATCACCTATCAAGATTGGGCAAATTTCATTATACTAGAGGTCTGAAATTCTCAAGATACGATTGATTTCTTTCAATGGTTTGTGTATTCCTGGGATGAAGGTAAGTAGTTGTGAGTTCGTCAAACAACAATATTTCAATTGCAGGTGCGGGAATGATTGTTTTTTCTGAAAATCTTTATGGGTTATAATAATTGCTTCTGCGTCTGCGTTAAGAATGATACAAAATGCCCTATTTGTCAGTAGCTCTTTATCGAAACAATAATTCCTAACGAATAATTTCTAAATAATTTCAAAGATTGAAGTGAGGTTCAACAGACTCTTCCATCAGATAATTCATGGAAAATTAGAACTATTTCCCTGTCCTCACTAAAATACAAAAGCAACTCATTCCATTTGGACCAATATGCTATCGGAACCCCTTAATGAAATCAAGCCAAATTCTTATCAAGAGAAAAAGACATGTACTCAACACTTTTTCGATGAATTACCAAAATGACATTTTGTTGAGTTTTGAAGTTGTTTATATATTCTCGAACATTTCTTAGAAGTCTTACATAGTATAGAGCGAAAAGCAAAGATGAGAGAGCAAAATACTACTTTTCCAACACAATTTGCTCTCAGATGAGAGATCAACTCTAATCTTTCCTGTCCGCTCCACTCTGTAGTGACCCTTTCGATGATAAAATGTAAGTCCTCTCAATAGTAGGAACCAGATAAGGAAGAGTTGATGAGATTGGAAAAATGGGATGGCAACTGGTTCTCAACTCTAACCTACCATTTAGTTACATGATAATGGAAAATTTTGGAGAAACATATATAGAATCATATCCGCTGAGACCAACAACACATTTTTCGAATACCTACATAAATATTCATGAAGTTCAAAGTGAAGTTGAAACAGGATCATCAATTTTCGTTTCTAGATGCTTTGATCAGAAAATTTCTGAAACCAAAATCTTCAGAGAATCGACGAATTCAGTGTATATCAAACTATATATTCGGATCATTAACTAGTTATATCAAATGGTATCATAAAAAATCTGGTGAAACTACTCACGTGAAGACATCAGCTTTTGGGAGCATGTTCAAATTTGCTACCAAAAGAGTAATCTTTTCACTTATCAATCTCGCGAAACGCCCCTTCCCTTTCTAAAGGAAGATTTGGTGATCTACTTATCATATTATCATCTCGAAATTCTGCATAGACCTTCAAACTGTCATTTTTCAGTCAAGTACTAGATTTCACGATCGAATCTGAATATTTGAAAGTATTGGGAAAACAAATTTTCAAAACTTCTCTAACACAATCGTTTTTTCGAAAGTTATTGTTTTTACGGTAGTGCTCACGACCCGAAACTTCCGAAATAAACAACTCAGAAACTCGATATTTGTAGAATAGATTTAGACTTCAATTACGAAATCCGATTTCTTGAATGATCCAATATTTCCTAAATTACAGTTAAGATCGAATTGAAATTCAGAACTTGACTGAAATGTACCACCTTGGAGGTTTATACAGCATTTCAAGAGGATTATTTGATCCGAAGATCGCTGGAATATATGATAACAAATGTTTTCGAATTGTGTCGATGACATGATCATCGCGAAATTTCGCACAAAGTTATTCATCAGCATTTTCGAACTAGTGATCATGACTGAATTATTATTTTTTCATTTATTCCATAAAAATCAATGATACCGAGGAGAATACAACCAAATTTGACAGTTTTTCTTCAATATCCCCAAAAATTGTAATTGTATTGAACTGAAATATGGCACACTGTTGTGAAATATACATTTCCATAGGGCGAATTGTTTCTTGTTTCTTGGTAAACATTTTTTATCTAATTTACCAACAAGGAGATCTGGAAAAAAATTCGCGAAAAGTTGCATGTCAGCATGCTACTACTAACTGCCAGGAGTCAATTTAATCGCTCAAGTAGTTCTTGGAATATCGGGGAAATAACCTCAAAATTTCAAAACACTCTACCTCTGAAACAGTTTGGCCGCTTTCAAACATTACCAAACTTAACTGTCGAGTTTTGAAATGCTAACTGAAAATTTCCTAGTCGATAGCACACCGTAATCGTGCCTTCCTCTGGTCGGCCGGACAGAATCGATTTCAACACCGGATTCGTCATCAGGACAAGACGGTAACACGAAGTTTTATTATACTTTCTCCAGGTAAGACAGACGTTGCTAATCTATCAACCTTTCAGAATCCACTGATGACGATTGAAAGTACTTGAAAACTAACCAAATATCTGGACTTTCATTTTGTCCGAGTCAAGAAATATGAATTGATAAATCTCCTTAAAACCCAGTCTACACAATATTTTACAACGAACCGAGCATTACCAATGAAACTAGAAAAATGATGCCAAAGGGGAACACAGAGCAGCAAACTAGGTAATATAAGTCAACCTTAAAACTAGACCAAAGCAATAAATTCTATGAGTGTGACAACAAAAAACTGAGAACGTTATAGCCCGAACATGTATTAATACATTGTGGTAGGTTTGTGGGTGATAGTCTTCAGTTAGCTTTTATTTATTTTATAAATTTTCAATAATTTGGTTTTAGTTGATACAATTTTCTTACCCTTACCATTGATCCTCCTCAGTTCTTCAGATGCACCAGCATTTTTGAGTGCATCTTCTAGTTGCATTCTCCTTTTTTTCTCAACATCAAGCTGATCCTCTAGTTGTCTTCTATTTCTTCGTTCTCTACGGAAACGTTTCAGATTCACGTCTGAAATAAAAATGACATTGTTAATGCGGTATTACTTGAGAACTATAGGATCTAACCTGAAATCATTCATTCAGTGAACAGGTTATTTTTTCGAAAATTCATGAAAGGTACGATTGCCACCAGAAAAAAACAACTGGCAGAGTAGATGTTCACAGAGCGGGAGTTAATCTATATTAATCTATATTGCAATCAGCCCAAAAAAATGCGTGTTCGATTCAGCACATAGTTGTTGGCTCATGCAAAATTTCTGTATAACCTAACACATAAATATGGAATCTTCAAATTGATGTATTGCTCACGAAATTTCGTATCAAGTTATTGTTTCAGTACTCCATAAATATTGACTTTCAGTTCGATCGAATCGGTATTTGATGAGAATCAAGATCTCGTGAGAAATTTTGTTACTTTGATATTATCTGACTTCAATCCTTTGAAATTGTCTTGATATTGTACAAGAGAGGTTTTTCCAGGAACCATGCATCAATCATGGGTGATTCGATTTCAGCGCAGCTTCTTCATTATTTCCGTATCCAATTTCAATGCCTAGCTATCATCAAATGATTGTCAAATTATTTCAATTTAAATGTTCGATGACATTTTACGGACACCTGGCAACCAAATGTACCTCAATGTTCCCATTTGAATGAAAACTTGGTTTTAATTCGAAATTCATACAATATAGATATAAGAAGGAAATTTAATTCTCTTTCAACGCATCTTATTACATACAAGTAATTCCTTTCGAAAAAAAACCCACTTCTATCGTATGAGTATGTATGTCTCGGAAAAGCCTAGAATTTTGAACAACCTGTACGATTTAAATCGTATTTCATTGAACGTTAATGATACACTGAATATTGGTAATCCTTACGCGAAGTTTCAGCTTCCTTGGAGTTCCAGAAAAGTAATAATGGATGCTTAGATAAAGCTTTGATTTGCAGAAAAAAGAGAAGTAAACCATGCAATTACTCAACAGCCGCTGGAAGGGATTAGAAAATGAAAAAAAAAATAGTCGGGAGGCTTTCGCGAATAAAAAAAGCAATATTATAAAAATATTCATTTCGAAGTTGATAGTAGGTACTTGATGCTATAAGCAGCAACACCACAACAATGAATGTATTTGAGATATATCGATCAATAGAGCATTGGTTCCTACCAAAAAAGTCCGAATTCTCAAAAAAAAAAATAATTTGCCTAGGTCTCCATGAAGGTCTAGGGTACCATCGACAGTCGTTCACCTTGTATAGTTTGCATATTTTTTTGGGAAACTGATAAATATTCGTGCACCGTTTTCGACAAACTGTTAACAATAATCACGAAGAGAAAGTTACAACCACCTGAGACAATTTCACAAGCCACTGATTCGTTCGTCTCAAAAGGAAGAAACCTATCAATCAAGCTAGTACCTACTCGAACTTCATGCCCAAACCATAGTCACCGACTATGGATATTTCCCACCAAACGAGGCGAACTAGGTCTTGGCTGATCGACATGACTTGAGAGTGGCATACCACATAATGGCTGGAGTTCTTCATCGTCAAACATCGAACCGCTGAACGGCCAATGGCAACGATTGTTATTGAACATTGATTAATAAAGTTCGGTAATGAGTGTTATAATTAGTTGCACTAATAGACCGGAGCGGGGTCGCGGCACCCCACGGGAGGTAACTTGTCCCGTCCCGGTGGGGCGCCAGATCCTTATTACGGACCATTGAGAAGGGCATGGTCGTTTTTCCCATCCATCAAAACTGGATTTTTTCATTCAAGAATAACGTATATCACATCTAGTCAAAATTGTATGGTGGAATACTTCTTCCAAAGGAAATTAAGTATTTTTAATGAAATACCCGTAGAACTTTTCATTCCAAACTTGTCCTACACATTGTTTATTGTCTGACACGATAAATAAATTATTATTATTATGATTTGAACCCTTTCAACTCAGAATATTTTTCGAGTTCACCTATGAGGAAATGTGAATGCGGAGGTTATAATTCAAAGTGCTTTGTTCTAGTGCATCATATGGCGACTTCAGATTACAAGAATATTATGAAGGATTCAGATGTATAATATTGATTGGTTTGACAAGGATAGAGTGACAGCTCGTGAGTAAGAGAAGTGAGTATTTGTTGTGCAAATCAGGTACCTACTCAATATAATAGATAATGTTTGCTGAGTAGGCAGATATTTTAAATTCACAACATCCGCCATTTTAAAATATTGACAGACGGATTTTTCCATATTTTCATCTATGATTTCAACAGTAACTGATGGAGTATTCTTGTTCATGAAGGAATCGTGATATTGATTCGCTGGTTACGAATTAAAAAAAGATTACTTTTATCCAATGAAAAACAAGTTTTGTTTTGTCCAAGTTTCTGTAATGTCCTACTTTTTTTTCCCGGGAATGGTCTCAAACAACTAGGTTGGACTAGTCTTTGATGACGAATCCGATGTCAAAATCAATTCGATTTTTTTCCAAAAACTATCTTTTATATTTCGATGAAAATCTGCAGCTACCTCAAATACCATATTTCAGAGCAGTGTACCAAATTCAATTCAACCGGGATTCAACTTTCAGAGATGAAATAAAAATATGTCTACTATTATGTGTGTTGGCTTTTTATTTGATGAAATCGAATATAATTTTTCGATAAAATCATATGATAAACCTTAGTGATTAAACGAGAAAAAAAATATCCCCCCTGAAAATTTCACAGTTCACATGTATGTGGATTTGAATGAACTAATAAAAATTCTGTCCGTCCGCCGCCTGTTGTACGACGTATTCCTCTGAAAGTACTGAACCGAAATCCGTGAAACATGGTAGAAAAATCGTGCTTCGCTCGAGATTGATTCTCCAAGCTTTTCAGCACGATCGGTGTACCCTGAGGGCTCAAAACTGGGAGTAGGAGACAAAAAAATCATTATTTCTCGAAAACTTACACCGAACTTTCATGAAACTCTCAACATTGGTTGTTGCATAACACAACCTACAAATTTCACCCGGATGATTTCCGACCAGTGGTCTTTGAGTTATAAAGAAAAACGCTGCAAATTGTACTGTAAAAACCAATGAGTTATGAATAATTTATAAGTCTTATTTAAGATATCAATGATATTTGGTTATTCAACTGAGGAAATAAATAAATAAGTGTTCATCAGATTCCGAAAAAATTTTTCACAGACCTTGAACCCCATATTCAAAAAAAATAAAACAAATTACAGTTTCACCAGATATTTTAGAGTTTTGGAGATATTGAGAAAACTCTTGAAGAATTTCGTGATTTCTTCTTCGCTAAACAGAATAATTCAAACAATACTAATCCAAGTTAATTTAACTTGGATTAGTTGTAATACGCCACTGCAGAACTTTCGCAAAATTTTTTGATGCTCGTGTTAGTCTCGGTATTAGTAGAACAATTTGAAACAAAAATTCCGAAATTTTTCTCGAAAAGGTTTCGCTTTCAGAAACTATTCATCAGATTTCGAAGAGATTCTGCTCAGTGTACCAAGTTTCAGTTCGACCCGACTTGAACTTCAGAACATATCCTGGTTTTTTCCTTGGTATCGTCCGTTAGGTCGACCGTAAACACTACAAAGCTTGCGATATTTTGCGATCTCCTGATCATATGTTCCTTACGAAATTCTGAATGAACCTTTAAGCTGTCACATTTCAATTAAGTAATAATCAAGTTATCAGATTTCCATTCGACCAAATTGATGTTTTCTGAAAAATTGGGAACATAAAATCAATAATTGATGGATTGTGTCAATATGCAAATAAGGCATTCATTCGTTAATAAACTCAAAGCTTACTCTTCAATTACCAATTCTCTAATTCAATTCGTTCGAGAGTTAGTGTGTTTTCGATATGAGGTTAGGCCAGCCGTCAACCCAAAAACTCTCGAAAGCACCGACTAGATATTTAAAGAGTAGCTTTGGGCCTTAAGTAAGAAGATAGAATTCGTGAACGGGTAAAATCCGCTTATTGAATCGTGGGTTTACCCGTTCGAATTTCTATTTTCCCAATATTTCCAGAAAGATAGATCGTATCGAATTGACATCTAGCTCTTGGAAATTGTAGCTTGAAGCTCCGAACAGAATTTCGTCAGGACCATAGGCCGCGTTTGGCAAGTTCAATACGTGTATAGGTGACCGCTTCGGCCTTGAACAAGACCGTCAAAGTTTCTGATTCCACATTAGTGCTTCTCTAGAATTCCTCCTAAGTCGGTTCAGAGTTCTCTGTCCACCTTTGCACGGTTTCTGACTTCTGACTATTTGAAAAAGACACAAAGATAGCCATCGGGAGTACATCAAAACGGAAAAAATTTTAACTACCCCAAGAAAAAATATATTATACCTATACATATATTGTTATAACACCTACTCAACCGGAAGAACATTTTGTGTTGACTCAGTTCGACTACTTACGTTTGTACTAATAGACTATGTTATTCAGATTCAGATAAGTTCATAAAATTCATTTTCAATTCGATATTGATTTTTGAAAACGCTGGTAGTTTTCAAGACAACCAGCAAGTTTTGGGAGAACTTTTTTTCCATAATGTTAATTTGTAAATCTACTCCACTAAAAATACTGAAAACCGAATTATATAAGACAATATTGAAAACAAATACTAGGTAGCTTGACATTCACATCTTGAGTTTATTCAATAGTTATCGGTTTAGATCATCATCAGAGAAGAGTTCCTTGAGAATTATTTTCATCATAACTTCCGCACCCATATCATTCGTGCAAAAAATGTTGCGTTCAAATGATTCCCTCATGTTTTATTTAGCCAGACTAAGTTTTTCGGCCACTAAAATTGGTATTCCTGAATAAAATGGATCTGATCGATCATATAAATCTGCCCACCCCGTACGACACTGTCGATCTATATGTGGGCTTTGTGGCTTGCGTTCACAAAAACAACCATATAGTCAACACCGCCGTCTGGAGTAAAAACCTCTGGGTGTGAATAATCAGAAAATTGAATATAATTGCGCCCGGTTGGTCATTCCAAAAATTAACATATGTACCTTTAGTCACAGTGAGTCAGGTGAAACTTGCGGCCTCGGATCATTTGAAGCACCTGTTTTTAGACCTGACCGACTGTAAAAATGAGAGGTAGGTGTGGCCTGAATGCAGTACAATAATTGTCGTAGCAGCCAATAGCGTTGGAAAGGTAATTCCAGGTTACTGTACATAATATGCACTTAATGTTGCCTTTATCAGATGCAAGACCCAAGCTATGCTTTTCTCGCTCCAGCTATTGCATACTCAAGATGGAAGTCTCAATTGTGATCGATACTATTCTTGAATATGATTTCAATGGGTTATCTTCCACCCATTTTCAATCAATTTGTAATATGAAGCCTGTACTTTCTTTGTTATTTGAATGCATTTCATTAGGATGAGACGAAGGCTGAATAATTCGAATCTAAAGTTCGATTTATTCGTCGAATCTCATGACCATTTGATCTTCATGACATTTTGTACCAACATTTAAGTTGATGCTTAGGAACAAGAGGTTAGATTAGAACTCTTTGCTGAATTAAATTCTGCGCGTAATGACTTCAATTATTTTTTTCGCAGCTTTCATGAGTTCATAGGCTGATCAAGTTCGTGAATGAATCTGGCAATAAACAAATGGAAAAGTTTTAGTTTTCAGTTTTTCAGAGTATACGCTCTGATTGTGCATGACAAATTCAGTGAGGATTGTTTTATTAAAAGCTTGAACAAATCAATTGAAAAAGAATTTATCAGAATAAATTTCCGTGTAAAATGTATATTACCTTACCTTTACTGTAGTTGCTGATATGATTTATCTTCATTTAAATAGTAGTAGTTATAACCATGAGTTTATCTCATTTCATAAAAGTGAAATTCTTCGTATAATAACATTACATAATAATAAACTTCATGAAAGAACGAAATTAACTCGTAGTGTGGTATTCCTCAATTAGATTTCAATTTAATATTAATTCAAATAATTCATTGTCGTATATATTTTGGCCAGATAGTACCGAACACATAAATTTATATTCCAAGTATTTCATGATCTTTTTTTTCTGAGAAATACTTACGTCTTAATTTACAGATTTTTTTGGATGGACGTGATGGCTTTCCGTTCATCAGGAAGTATATCGAAATCATAAGAAGCGATAATTATATACATAAAATTTTTGACCATTTTTTCTGTTCATTATAAATAGAGCTGCTATTTAATTTTTTGGGCTAGTATTGTAAGGTATAGATCTATGAATGTGGTCGTCTGATGCCATTTTATGACTTTCTTGTAATGAAAATTAGATGAATACCACTTATCTTTTTTGCGAACATATTTGAGAATCTAATTTTCGAGGGTTTCTTATGGCCCTAACTAATAACCGTTCACTCCTCCCTAGAGGAGAGGGGAGAATTTTATATTTAGTTGTATTTGTTCACTAGGGTTACTTTGTGAAAAATTTCTGTAATTTTGAAAGAAATATAGAAAAAGAAGTGCTAGAAAGTGGTTTAAAGAATTTGTTCCTACAATAAAACGAAAGCGGATAAAAATTAAGTTTCTTTAAATGATATTGAATTTCCCTACATGTAGATACAGAAAACCACAAAACATCTTAAAAAACTATGGAATTATTTTCTGGAACACAATTAGCGCCCAAAACGTTGGACTTTATTAAATTGAATGCAATGTCACCAAATAAATTGAGGGAAAAAAGAATAGGGAACAAATCAAAAAAAACAGTGGAATGGAGTGAAAATACTTTGAAAGAGAGGACAGCAATTATTATTGAATTGATTCTTCAATTGTGGAATAATATAACAATGGAAATAGACACAGAAGCAGGAGAAGAAAGAATATAAGGGAAATAGTGGAAAAAAATTCGAACGAATAGCGAAAATAATGAATGAAAGAAAGTGGAATCTTTTGACAAGATTGAAGAAAATTAGAATCTATAAAACCGCAAACTTCTGATGGAATTAAATTAAAATCAGGATGAAAGCAGATGCTGAAAATGTATCCAAACATTAATGCTCTTTCTCAACAAGCCATAGAATGGACACTGATAAAATTGTCAGGGCCTAAATGATTAGAGATGATAGATAGAAAGTATCTGGAGATGAACTTTCTTGCATCAAAATCGGAAGAATTGTGAAGAATGAAGTTAGAGGTAATGAATGAGACATAGAACATTCAAGGAGAAGGAAGACTAGGGAAAATTTGAAAAGATATACTTAATATTTGATAGATTTCAAAAAATAAATTCGCTGATTTATATCGTTCGTTTAAGATATATTATAATTGTAAGCGGAAGGGAGCTGACAGTAATTTTGGATTATTCTTATAACAAAATTATGGAATGAAAACGAGCTCTTCCAAATAATCAGCTACATAGGTTGAGTTGAGAGGTATTTCTTCATATCAATCCTTGATTCTACGAATTATTCCATAATTTCTCAAGAAAACAAAAACATTACTGTTATTTCAAACAACGAAATAGAATGCTTCTGGTGGTTGTAATTAATAAAAGCTGAACATGTGAATTTTAATAATCTTTCGCCTCAATTCTACTGCCGGATTCTCGAATTTATCGGCTTGATATTCTTGCAGAGCGTTCACGCCTATACTGAAATTACATTGAAGCATTGATTTCAATTCATCTTTGCTGAAATTTTGGAAAAAATAAATGAGAATAAAGTTGTCATGTTTGAATTCCTATGAAATCTAGTAGCCTTTGCTGCAAAAAAATATTCTGAAACATTCTATCACTACGAATATATAAATAATCAGAGTCAAAATAATTTCGTTCACCTTTATATATATATATACAGATTCAATAAAATATTTAGATTAGAAGAAGTTTTCTAGAAACTTCTGACACCGCTAGGTCATTTGATGAGAGGAATATTATTGAATCGTGCAAAAATTTGAAATATTTCGTGCAGAATAGTGAAATGAGAGAATAGTAGTCAAAAAAGTGTGAAATGACTATTTTATTGCGAATTTATTTATCAACATTTGAATTATTTATTAACTACAGAAATTGGGAGAAATTTCGATAGACCATTGTTTCAGAGCACATACCAGACCTTTTCATCAGATCACTAATAACATTGTTCCAAATAGCTGCTCACCTCAAATAGTATATATTTCATAACGCAGGTAGCAGCAATTTCTTCAAACAATAAATTTTCATTAGTGGTTCTTCAGTTTCAGACATTGGAAGAGACAACTAATAATTGGTTTCCAGAAAATTTCAGTTTTTCCCAGAATATCACACAATCAAAAATATCTGAATAGGTTGAGTTGAACGCAAGGAATGTGAATTCATCATATTTTTAATATTGAGCTGTGTTTCCTTCTAATGTATTCGATATCTTCTATTTCAAAGAAACATGTAAATGAAAACAATTTAATCAATGAAAAATGTTCGATATTCAAGGAATCCTTGGCTGCTCCTCCTTTCGAGTCTATTTATATGTTTTAAGACATATTTGAGAAACTTGATTGAAACGCTGTATCATAATAATTAATTACATATGGAGGAATTTCTATATCGCACTTTCTGAATCGCAAAATTATAGTTGTGCGATCAAGATGGAGTGGGCAGGTCGTAACAGGCCATGGAGGTAAAATGATACAGGTAGTGGTGTCAGTGGCTATGGTTGTTACTACCATTCGCTCTTGCGTTGAAATAATTGTGGATAATTAATTCCATGCTGCTATCGTATCTGATACCTCCATTTTTGAAATTGCGGAAACGGAACGATCAAGAACACTTCAGCTTTATACTTATAGATCTTCTTTGCTAGCTCATTAACCTGATGTCATTCAAGAATATTTTGTTGATGATTCTGAAGGCGTATTTCTCATCATTCAAACTTAGATTTTTTTCCGTTCTTTGATCGAATATTGTTTTCAATCTCGCATTTCTTCTTCTCTACTCTCAAACCAAAGTAAACAATCGATGAAAAAAATAATTTTGATTAATTCTTTTAGTTATTACCACTTAAGTTTTTATCTTCAATTTTAAATCATTTATGAAAACTTTTAGTTGAATGTGCATTTCCATAAAATTTTGGTATATTATCCGTATTCAAGTCATTATTGTTTACATCTCTGTGCCAATTACGTTCCATTTCAACTAAAATTTTATTTAGGTCCTGATTCGGTCGTCCTTCCATTTTCAATTTCACATTCTTGAATTCTTTGAGGACGTCTGTATTTTTCACAGGACATCTATTTTATCATAAATTTTCTCTATAGTTTTTTTCATGATCATTCTATTTTTTCTATTTGTTCTTCTTTTTTAAATTCTGCATCATATGTTCTTTCATTTCGTTTTTCCTTTTCGACATCAATTTTATTTTCTGATCTTTTTAATTCTTCTTTAGTGTCGTCTCTTTACATCTCTACTTATTCATCTAGTGTAGCATCTATAACATCCATTTTTCTCTCCAGTTTTTTTGTTTGTTTTTTTATTGAAGCATCTAGTTCGTCCATTTTTTTGTTATCTGTAAAAGCAGGCCTTCCAAGCTTATTTTTGTACCTCAATTCTCTTGTTCACTCGCATTATTTCCTTCTTCTCTGCTAGGTTTAGTTATTAATCCCATTTGATGAGTAGACATTTCAATATTTTATTCAAATGTCAACAACTCAAGAATATTCTCGTTTAAAAATTTGTGAAATGTGAATATTGATTATCAATAGATTCAATGCCTGAAAAAAATCACTCAATGAATCACCATTTTTTTTATGAGACACAGAGCCTCATGATGGGCGCCGATTGCTATGAATCTCTGCTGTATATAATATTAGAATTAATTTTGAAATTTGAATTCGTATCAAAGTATACTTTCATTATTCGAATGAACAAATTTCACTGTGGAAATTAACGAGTTCATCGTTTTAATGAACTCGATAGTTCATTGGGCCAATGAATTTTCATACAATGAGGCAATGAACACATTCATTGTCGTTATGTGTCATAGGAGTAACATTTACGCACATTCGGTACATTGTCCTAATATATGATAATTCATTGGACTCATAAACCCTTTCACTGAACCAATTTTGATAAACAAATTCATTGTCTCAACGAATCTTTTCAGTGTCTTCACGTACCATTTTCATTCAGTGTTCAACCTTGTCGGTGAGGATAATTTTCGGCCGGAAATTCTAAAAATCGATAGAATGATCATGAAAATTATGCTTCTCTCGGAAAAAATTGCGTAAAGTAACGGACATGAAAGAATTTGAACCCGAAAATTTTCCTCAAGACCATTTTCTATTCAAAACTCAGAAGTAGCAGACATTTGGGAAAAAAGTAGAGTCCTCGTTTCTAGGAGCAAGCACGCAAAAAAAGTTCAACTATATTTCAGGCATACTTCAATAGTATACTGTTCAAATAGTGAAGAAAGCAGAACATAAGTATAGATTAAAGCTTATTTTGGGGTATTTCGCATTATTTTTAGTTTTTTTCTGGGTTTTCACTCCCAATATCTGAAACAGAGTTATTTAAGATTAAAAGGAAATTTTTTTCGATTGTTTGTTCTTGAAATTTTGTCCTTTGTCTAATGAAAAAGTCACATTTGCCCTCTGAAAAGTCACAGTTCACTTTGTTTATCGTTTGTATTGTTCCTGTATTGTTCATTAGGCAATCACCTGTTTTCCAAAAACTGACCTTGACAAATAGTTTGATCTCGCAGTACGCAAGGGCGTTCTTCATGAAAAAACAATTTTTGTTCAATTTTTAATAGTTCTGTTTCAGATATTTTGAAGAAAAACCAGGAAAAACCTAAAAAATCATGCGAAATCCTCCCAAAATGAGCTTTAGTAAATAGTTAAAGGAAAGGTATGGGCCTTTTTTGATCGTTTGTTCTTGAAATTATCTACTATGGCTGATGAAAGAGTCAGATTTGTACTCTGAAATGTCCGAGTTCACTTTGTTTATCGTTTGTATTGGTTGTGCATTGTTCATTAGGCAATCTGTTTTCCAAGAAACTGCCCTTGACAAATTTCAATCTCGCAATCCGCAAGGGTGTTTTTCATGAAAAAAAATTTTCATTTAATTTTTAATATTTCTGTTTCAGTAATTGGAAGTGGAACCCAAAACAAACCTACAAAATGAATCGAAATCCTTCCAAACTGAGCTTCAATCGATACTTAAAGGAAAGGTATAGGCTTTTTCGTTCGATTGTTCTTGAAAATTTCTTCTTTGTCTGATGAGAGAGTCAGATTTGTACTTTGAAACGTCAGAGCTAGCTTCTATTACCGTTTGTATTGTTCATTAGGCAATCTGTTTTCCAAGACAGAACCCTTGACAAATACTATAATCTCGCTATCCGCGAGGGCGTTTTTATGAAAAAACAATTTTACTTAATTTCTAATAGTTCTGTTTCAGAGATTGGGGGTGAAAACCCAGTAAAACCCTAAAAAATGAAAGCAAAACATGTTTCAAAGTCATCACTGACTCATTTGAAAAATTGTTTCTTTGCTTGAGAAAACCATTCCGACAATGGATTTTTCCACCAGCATTCCTCGAATCGAAACATTCAAGAAAATTCCGGAAAATTCTGGGAACGAGCATAGACATCGTGCATTCTGCGTTTTCCCAAGTCTGCACTGCATGGCACTGTTAGTTAGAAATTAAATAAATTTAATAACGCCCGTTTCAAAGAGTCGTAATACTTTAACAATTATAAATAAATAACCAATTTTCCAAACTGACGAAACAATATACCATCCCTGAATATGCAATGACGTTAGATTCAGTCTTTCCTTTCACGCATCATGCGTCGAATTATTTATATCGCTTTTCCAGGTAAAAGGTTTGTTCAGGTTCTCTCAGCCTCATTCACTGTTTCTTGAAGAATATTGAGACAATTCAATCCATTTGCCGAATCAGAAATCATTTTCAACTCAAAGTTGGATTCGAATGAGATGAATTGAAAATTGTATCCCTTATATCGACGGCAATAGTATCCTTCTATAGGTTCCTTCCCCGCAGTGAATTTCAAATTTTAGCTTGTGGTTTTGCTGATGAAAAATGCCATTTTTTCAGCGCTAGTCAGAATAACTAGAAAAGCACAGACGTGAAGCCTTTATGCGCATGTTCAAATTCAATGCCATCCTTTCGCGTATTTACGTCACTAAACGAAGGTTTAGTTACGAATAGAAAGATTGGATAATCTTCTATCATATTATTCTCTCAAGAATTCAATTCAAATTCAATACGTGCCAAGTTTCGTGATAATCCTGTCATAAGAACAATTCGAAAAAAAAATTAAAATCTTTTTTTTTACGAATATCAGTATTCTGTGATCTTCTTATCATATTATCCTGATTAAATTCTGAATGAAGAACTCTCATTTTTCGATGAATGTCCAAACCTACTCCGCTTATGTCCTGTTGTTTCTTTCGGCAGTGATTGTGACGATCGGCCGTTAGGTATATATACCCATTCAGAACCACCAAATGAAAATTTTATTTGCCAACATTTCCAGAAATACTGATAAAATCGAATTGTAGTCCTATACTTAATTGAGGAATGACAGCTTAAAGGTTCATATAGAATTTCGTGAGGAAAATATGATCAGAAGATCGCAAAAAACCTATTGAATATTTGAAAAAAAATTGTTCTCATGACAGGATCATCAGCATGCACAAAGAAGTTTCATCATTATTAAATCAATATTTTTTGAGTTATTCCGGAAAAAACAACGAAACCGAAAAAAACTCAAATGAGGTACACCGTTGTGAAATATGGATTTTTTCAGAAGTTTTTCTTTCTGGATTCGATGAATATAGTATACGAAACAAAAGTAATTTTTTTGAGGGATATTTTGTGGAGTTTTTTTTTTATTTCAGCTCCAATTAGTTGTCAAATTTCAATCGCTTCAGTAGTTTCTGAAATATCAGAGAAAAAACAGCAAAATTTCAAAGGGCTTCAACTCCGAAGCCGTTTTTCCTATTAGGCAACGAATCTAACCGTCGAAGTTCGAAATGCAACCCACCATAATTGTTCCAGGTCTATAGGATCCTCAATACGTCCCTTATTGTGCCTATGGACGGTCGGCCGGACAGAATCGATTTTGACACCGGATTCATCATCAGTGAGTTCAACTAGTCTTTTGAGATTATTTTCAGCTAAAAATTGGACAACATTTGGACCAACAATAGCACGCTGTTTACCAGAAATAGTTTTTTCATAAACCTAACATTCAAACAGCAACAAGTACAAACTCATTATTCAATGTCATTATTGAATGAATTTGACTGAATCCCATTTCATTCATAAATTCTCCGCATTTGTTCCTCTAATGATAACAATTTTTACAGAAACTAACTAATGCTATTGAGTTCAACGAATTCTTCCCAAACTCAACTCGAGGAGGTATCCTTGAAAGTTCAAATCAAAATTACTCTCGAACATTTTGAACAAGAATTTTATATCTGATCTAACTTCTAGATATCATTCATAAAAAAATTAAATCATTAATCTAGCTGACACCGTGTCATGAACCACTTATATCCTCCATTCAGAAAGGTCTAATTACATGTTTAGTTTCAGTTTTCAAATTAGATGCCATTGGCACTGAATAAAGTTCCATTACCATTTTTATTTCCACGCAATTTAAATATCTGCATGTAAATCGACTTTTATCTGACGAATCATCGGAGCAGGAGGGCCAACAGCGAAAACTGAATGAATCTAATTGGTCGGTTAGTTATCAACTCTTCATCTCTCCGAAATATTTTCCAAGGCTGTGATGACTTCCGTTTCGTATTGTTTCGGTAATTTAGATTATTTCGGCTAAATATTTACAACGGTTTATTTTACGTGGCCATTGTTTTGTGATATTTACCAAGATAGAATTTTATCGGCAAATATTTGTGAAACGAATTTACGGTTCAATGGAATGATAAATAATTTGACTGGGTTTTATTGGCTGGATGATAGCATGACCTCATTTAAAGAATAAAATGTGAATACTTCAAATATACTAAACAAATGATGTTGAATGACACCTACAAGCATACTGGATATCCCAGGCTTATTTTGAAAGTTTTATGAACAAGAATTCTGAGAAATAGTTCAGAATTCACGGAAATCAGTATCAACTATGAAAAATTCTTGGATACAATTCCTTGGAACTGTTTTTATTCAGGTATATGCAAATTTCTGTAGTACTGAAGAATTCAATATATCACTGATAATGATGAGTGTTGTAAGATTAATGTATATCAAAATGAATTAAAATTAAATAATCTATAATCCATCTGTATAATCTATCTCATATCTCACCAAACAAATTCACTTTTATATTTATTCATTTTAGACCTGAAAGAATCTAGATGAAAGTAAATCTCTGAGTTTTTTCTTCAGAATCTTGAATACATACAGAGTGTTAATCAAGCAGGTTGAAAAACTTCCGTAGGTGCTTCCTTACAAGATTTCTAACCGGAAAGTTCACATGAACTTATGTTGCAAATGGTTCTTTTTATGGCAGCACTTACCCATTAGAACGTGGCAAGTTCTCTATTCAATAGTGGCAAAATACAAAATGATTAATTTTTCATAAAATTCTCTGGTTTTTCCTTCTTCCAATCGAGGAGCTAAGCTTGTTGAGCATAGAATTATTTTGAATAGTAGTACCGTTATCGTAATCTATATATTTTGAGATACTGAAAAATATTTTGCTTTCATTATGGCATCTTAGCCGTACAAGTACATGAAGAAATTCAGGAGGATAAAAAGATGTTCAATTGAAAATCATTAAATCTTCGTTCCGCATAATCTGTCATTGGGGAGAAAAAATCTGAAGAACAGGGACCCACAATTGAATAGATTGTGTTTGCACAACGTGAATCAATAGTTGTCGGATTTAGAAGGAAGCTTCAAAATATCAAAGGGTGAGCTATTGCGTTGTACATTAATTTCAACCAAATATTCCAGAAAGAAATTTTTGATTCGCAATTTTTCAAGATTTGGCTCTGATAAAAGATCCAGGCTGTTTGGAAGCTTCAAAAAGTCAGTTTATCGTTGTCTCGTAGGATATTCCGTATGAAATCAAACAGATACATAACATATTCAAATATTCATTCCTTTCGGCCTTCACTTGATGGAATTTTATTTTTAATATGAAAAGTGAAATAATTTTTCATTTCTGCTTTATTCATTTTCACTACAGCTGTTTCGTCATACTATGATTTCTTCAGATGAATACCTACAACTTTATAATAGTTATTATTGAAGAATTTAGGTTATGATGAAACAGCTGTAGAGATGAACATCCAGGTGGAAACATTTTACTCCTTTTCTAGATCTTTCTTCTTTTATTCAAAAATTGAATATAATATAAAATTCACTCTGTGTGAATTTATTTCTAGTCAACATCGTGTAGAGATCATTGATGTCATCTGAAAAATCATAAGCAGCAATATGAATCCACATTGAATAGAATAGAAAAACTTTTTATTTTTGCCAAATCTCCAAAATCAACAATTTAATCAGACGAACAAACAACCACAGTTATAGGAAGACCAATGGAGATCATGGGGAAGTATAATCGAGAAAACATCAACAATTTCAAGACTAAGGCATTCAGGTGAATCTCAAATAGGTATTTAATAATGTCTATTTCCTCATAATGAATTAATTTTTTGAAGATAATATCACTCTAAAGATTCCTTTCGGGTAGTTAGCATGAAATTAGAAATCTTCCTGATATTTTCCTGATGAAATATAAAACTGAAAACAACTTACCTATTATATTCAAAAAAGTGATGAATGTGTGAATGTTGATCAGCTTGTTTATTCATAAATATCATTAATATCATAACACCCCTGAATTGAACTATAAAAATATACACATAAATCAAAATCCCAGAAAGTCTCTCAACAAAATAACTTTATTTGTATTTGTATTTTGTATTTTTCCGAATATCCTAGGCTTCAACGAAACCCCTCAGAAGCTTAAAGCTTGTGCGAGTTAGGATACCGGGTGTGTTCTGTGTAGGCTTTGTTACTAATTCCTTGCGCCACGTTAGGAACAGCACTGTTAATTGTTTACCCAACAGCGAATGGTTGGACGGTCCCCTAAAAACCGGAAAGGTCATTTCCCGGCCAAGGGCTTGAACCCCAGACCTTACGATCATGGGGCTTGCGCTCTAACCACTGAGCTACCGCCGCACATGTCGAATAAGATCAACAACGAATTGAGAAATCCATTATATTTGTAAATACAATCGCACACCCAAATGTCTTTTTATTCTTCATTAGAATTTTGCAGCGTTTTCCATTTGGAGTCGGATAATACTTCATGTAGGAAAATCATGAAAGCGAGAATATTTTCTCTCATATCTCGAACTAGTCGATTTAATCGAATTTTCATATGTTTTATTGCTTTGATTCTATTCATCCTTTTTCACGGAACGAAAGTACTTCATGATAAAATCATCGATTATATCTCTTCCATCACTCAAGCCATCAACAATATAGAAAAACCTTCGTCATAGTGATTTATTCTGAAAATCTCCAGCTTCATTCACTTTCGGGAGAGATAACACTAGGGGCGACTCTGAACAATTGAAATATGAGAGCGCGAAATGTCTGAGATAATACAATCTCTGAAAATCACCCCACAGAAAAACGGAGAAAAAACTATTTATACACCCTCAGATTTGTCCAGAAATCCACCCCTAATATTTAGGCTCCCCGGCTTTTTATGATATATCATAATACTGTGTGTTCTTTTCACGATCCTTATGCAATATTGTTTTTATGGGAACGTATAAATGTGCGTTTTTCAGAGTCGATTGCTCTTTTCCCTGAATTCGTATAGGCTGAAATATCAGAGCTTCAAAGCTATTCATTTTTATGTGACTTCTATATGATGATTGACAAAAGAACTAAATGATATGACGAAGATTCCTTCTCTCGCATTGAGCACGATAATAGGAATTCTGGACCTCTACCACTTTACATTACATTATTATTGTAGTATTGTTTAGCTATATTCAAACTATAAATTGTTAATGAGTATTGGGTGTAATGATAAAATTTCAAAGCAGTGGTGAGGAGAATTGTGAGATCTTTGTTTGTCCTCCTTTAAACCGAATTAATTTTTTTAAGTTTGTACGGGCATAACTTCGTCGGACTTGGATAGATCTTGATGAGTCTTTTGCGTTCGTTTCAGTTCACTTTCGAGAGGTCCCAATTCATAATAATGATAATAATAATAAAGTTGATGCTGTTGAGCTACAGGTAAACATAGACATTGATGATAGATAAAATATACAAGATCTTTCAAAAAAGAGGGATAATAATATTTTTTCCATAGGCAACTTTATGTGTTTCTTCAATGGCAATTACCACTTTTTATCCGAAAACGGAAAGTGTCATATTCATTGACTATAGTTATCTGGTAAAATAGAAAAAGGTTTCTCAGAAAGTCAGCCGGCATAATTCTTTCTCCTCTTTCTTCACTTCGGTTTCAGTATACTGAGCATGCCCCTAAAAATTGTGAAAGGGTGACACACAGATATTTCGATCTAAAATAGAACTTAGTATTCTGAAAGAATACTATATTTATACATATAGAAAACTCAGAGAACAACCACGAATAAAGAAATAGAACAATGCAGGAAAAATCACACAGTCACAAAGCACCTACATAGCCCTATACATTGAGCTCTCAAAAAATCTTCTGACTCTGAGACGAAAGTAGAGCAGGTATGCCCTCCAATAATCTAAATTGCCACAGTTCTAGGGTGGGTACCTAACAAATCTCAACAGAATAACCTGAACTGTCTGTATGAAAGTAAAACAAAATAATAGAATCATACATAAAATTATTTTCATTTTTTTTTACTCCTATATCGCAGAGAAAAATTTAAAGATAAGTCTTTCCTAGAATATACGAGAATTGCAACAATCATAGTTTTACTATGAATACTCAAGGCATGGTAGCTCAAAAGCTAATAGGTTCCGGAGATATTTGGTATATTTGATTTTTTTTTTTTAATCACCTGAGTATTCACTACATTAATAATCATCATCTCATTTTGAAAAAATCCATATAAAGAAGTGATGTTTAGGGTTATTCGCATCCCCAAGAGATTGCAAAAACTTTCAAGCGTAAAATTTGTCGAAAGCCAATATGAAAATGAATTGATAATTTTTCTATAGTTATTTCGGGAAATTTGGCATGAAGTTGTCCTTCAGCATTTCCAAACTAGCAAATTTTTTTTATTTTTTAAATTTCAAATAGCTATAACTCCGAAACCATTCGGCAGATCTGTTCCATTAACAAACTTAACCATCGATTTCCAATGCGCGACCTTATCTGAAAGTTTCGAGTCGATAGCTGCCTCCGTTCGATAGTAATCGTGTCCTTAGCCGACCGGCCGAACAGAATCGATTTTGACACCGGATTCGTCATCAGTGAGTCCAACCATTCGGCTCAAAATTTTAAAATTACAGACATTTGGATAAAACGATAGAAAAAAGGCTTATTAATTTAGAGAATGAGTTTTGACGTCTTTGTCATGGCTGACTTCGACATTGAAATCGAACCACCCTGTATGTTCAATTGAGTTTCTTAATAACGGAGGGAAAGCATTGGCGATTTCAGACATATTTAAAGGAATAATATGCAAATGATACGTTGAACCAATGAAGAATTCAATAAGTACCTAATCTGATCGTCAATAAAAAAACTGGGTATTACATTCGAAAAACGAAAGTTGGTATCATTTCTGGTGAAACCGGAAGTCGAACGAATCTAAAGTTCTTTCCTAGAATTCATCTCTCCGAATAAAGTTTGATTATAAAACTTTAAGTGATTATCTTTGAAATATTCTAACCAAAGGTCTTCGTGAATCTCCATGTATACATATATACACGCCAATCGGATTTATTCAAGTCATTCAACTGATGGATTGAAAAGTGTAATCCATACAACTTTCATTTCAACTATTTCAATACTTCGAAATGCCAGCTCAGTCGCAATCAATGCAACATGCCGCCATCTATTGGCTACGTGGTCAGCATAAAGCTGAAATTACACCCTTAAAATTAGAATGTAAACAAACGAGGCAATATCTGCTTGCAAGGAGGGCGACTCAAAGTTATCTTGGAGGAAATTCCAACGAAGGGCATTAATTAAAGTCGTTGGGAAGTCCAGGAGTTGTCTAGAGTGTCAAAGGCGGCTCTTTGTCAAGGGAAACTGACCGCCCGGCATATTTGAAGCTTTGATGTCCACTGTCTTAGTGTTGTACATGACTATTTGAAGGTGTTGTGGTATTTAGCAATGTATGAAAGCACTGTTTGTCTTGGGAGGCAAAGCCACCGCGATTTGTTCGTGCGAGCTTTGATAACGGTCATGTCAAAGGTAGAATGATACGTTTTTCATGCAGGAGAAGCGTGGAAAGTGTCGCTATGAGAAATCGTTTTGCCGCCTCTTCTTTGCTTTGTGAATGAGCCGTCTTTTTGATTAGCGATGCATTGAAACATTGGGTGGCTTATGTTGAAACTACACTCCGGAAAACATCAAGTGCGGAAAATATTAAATATTCATAATTCGGCCATATGGTGAATATATAAGGTGAATCCTCAGTTGTTTTATAATTCATAGAGGATTATATGATTTGAAGATTGCTGCGTTATTTTATGAGAAAATCAAACTGCTTCGGGGAATTGATCAATCATATTTCGATGAAGTTAGCATTATCTTCCAAGCCGATATCTTTCAGCCAATTACTCTAATTCAAGTCGATTGGATCTGCATTTTTACAGATGAAAACATAAAATTTAGAAAGGATATGTCTATGGTGTCTCAGAACGCATTCCTTCTCTTCACGAATTAGACCTTCGTCATCGAGTTTACAACTGAATATAGAATCTTGAGAGCAAACAGTAACGCCTCACCAAGTTAGGTCGAGTATATGTATTTCTTCAGAAATAGTAAATTGAAGCTTCGTTGATTTCGACAGCACAGCCTTGCTCAAAGCCAGGCACCCGCCTATGGTCTGCATGCTCCAACGATGCCAATAGCAGCGAAAGCGTGGAATTTAAGACATCTCGACGCGTTGATAGGAAAAAAATGTGGTGTGGATTTGTAGGTTTAGGTAATTATTTAAAAATTTTTTTCGGATGTATTTAATTCTTTTTTGGGTAAACCCGCAAGATTTCCCGTCGCGAAGCTATAAGTAAGATATTCACATCGTTGTAAGCAGTGTGAGTTCCTGAACAAAAAATATGAAGGACAACATAGGCGGTCTCTCTTTGTTTGGAAGATATGGGCCCCCAAAGTTCCAAATTGTTGCATTTTCAGATCCTTTTTTCCGCCATAAAAATGATCTCTCACTTCTCAAATCTAGTTCATAAATCATCTTTGAACCTTCAACCAACGAATAGAGACACTTTATCTCAAGAATATTCATTATTTAAAGGAAGAAATGTGAAAATATTAGACAACAACTTAACCTATATTTCTACGAAATACTTCTCAATGTTTAAGCGGAGCTTGGTAACAGCGTCTTTTCATCGCTGGCCAACGTATTATGACCGAAGGGTAGTTCCTGGCGGGAAATATGAAATGATGGACTGTTGAAGGATAAGATTGTATGGAAAATGCTTATGTCACTGAAGAAGAGGTGGTTATTCTAACATCAAAACAAATCATTGAGAATATTTCTTTAAGGTTTCACTCTCAATATTTTCGTTTGAACTTCCTTTCTATCCCCTTCAAAATAGGGAGGTTGTTATCTACTTCGTTTTTTGTTGTGTCTTCGAGATGGTCCCAGTTTAGAATGAGATTCAGGATATTCCAATGAAATGGGTTATATAATAACCTCGATTTCATTGGAAATCTGGAAAGGGCGCGACCTATCACATATGAAAAAAATGTATGTTGAAATATATGTCAGGGTGTATTCTCATTCCATTACTATGTGTGTCAACCTTGAAGATTTCATTAGAAACGAATTCTCCTATTGGAAGATTTAGAGTGTCGCAGTCAACAGTAAGAACTAAGAACATATTTCATTTTTCTCGCCAGCAATAATCTGTCATTCACGAATACGCACAATGGCACTATTTCGATCGATGAAATTTGCGCCATTGCCAAACTTCACTTTTATTCTCAGTCGAAATCAGAAGGAATAGAGGTTAAGTGGTTGTCCAGTAATTTAATTATTTTTTCATTAAATATTGATTATTCTTGGAAAAAAGTGTGGCTTATTGTTGGTTGAAGGTTCAAAGGTGGTTTGTGAACTATACAGATGAAGTGAGAGATCGTTTTTATGGTGGAAAAAAGGACCTGAAAACTACTCATTTTGGAACTTTGGGGGCCCATATCTTCCAAATTA
Source organism: Myrrha octodecimguttata (assembly GCA_958510865.1). Lineage (NCBI taxonomy): Eukaryota > Metazoa > Arthropoda > Insecta > Coleoptera > Coccinellidae > Myrrha > Myrrha octodecimguttata. Next base: position 17,053,895 of record OY294058.1, on the reverse strand, counting down.
AGGGAGACCGCCTATGTTCGATTACACATTTTTTATTCAGAAAATCACACTGCGTACAATGATATAAATATCTTTTCAATATCTCGGCGACGGGAAATCTTGCGGGTTTACCCTTTTTTGAAATGCGCAGTGTTATTTATTCTGCTATTTTTCAATGAAGAACTCTCGAAATTGAAGAATCACAACATTGTCTCCAACCATTTTCATTTCGGAAAATTCTTGAAAAAACGAACTGTGTGTCCAAATGTTATATTCGAGTTAGCAACATTAATATCATAATAAATAAGTTTGAAAGATTCAATCAATTTAATCCCAGTAAAAATAGTGAAACATGACTTTTCCGATATCCCATAAAAATACACTACACTTAGTTGATAATTTACCGTCATAACAATGAAAGCTAAGAGATACTTTCACGTGGAGGAAGAAGCCCGTGTTTGGAAATAAATTGATGATAAAATGGTACTTTACACATCGATATATTCTTTTGAATGATTTAACACTTCTTCAACAAGAAATCTAGAATAAAACAATGTGGACAACAGAACGCAAGCATAAACGTAGAAGGTACCTGATACAAATGAGGCCTATGCTCGAATCAGGCATGTTGTGTGGAAAAGTGGGTTGAGCTATATCAACATAAAAAATTATTTGCACTTGCATAGACAGCCCCACGACGCGGAAAACCAGAGGCCCGCTTGCGCTCACGGTAGAAGTGATGGCCGGTCGTTTTCATTGCGTTTTATTAATTGGTCCGAAAGTTTAGTTTCAACTAATGTGAACGGATTGAAATATAACTCATCAAAAAGGTAACTATGACTTTGAATTGTAATTTTTATAATATGCTATTAAATACTGCTTGTAACATTTATGAAGTATTATGTACTAAATAAAGCCTTCATTCGAAATATGCCTTATTTCTGACCCTTAATACGAATTCTGTTGAATTTCAACTTTAGTATGTTTATTCGCAGATTAATTATATGTATGTCTCCTCCAAGACGTGAATGAGCTACGTGGTCTGAAGAAAGCTTGAGAGAGGCAGTTAATGATTTGCATTGTGGGCGATTGTGGACTTACAAAGCATCTGCGCAATATGGCGTTCCGACAAAACCATCAGAAATCATCTGAAAAGTGGAATTTCACATGAGCTCAAGAAGAACGCTTTATTTTCGAAAGAGTAAGAAAAATATGTATTTAGAGAGGAGAGTATTGCAGATGTGGGACAATGCTTGGAGTGTCATGGGTGATACCACGAGGATTGCGTCGAGTTGCAAAAACTCATCTAGTCGCATTTGTATTTTCTAGTTGACATCAGGAAAATTAACTTTATAGTCACCTCTACCAGTACTTCCCTATCATCAGTGAGGCTGATTAATGTTCCTAGTACTTATTAAGATCGAAGGCCTTATTTAGTGACCTTGTTCAATTAAGGCCTGTCAAAGTTATTTTATTTTTCAATATTTTATAATATTTTTGAGAATATATGTTAATTTACCAATTTTATTTGCACACGTTTCTTTTAAGTATTCATCTTTATTTCTTGTTTTTATTATATATTAAGTCAGACCAGACACTAAAGCATGATATCAAGAAGAATAACTAAGAAAGTTGTTCAAGGATCTGATAGGAACTCTTGATAGAAGGTTTGTAAAAATATATTTTTTTCACAATTAATAATCATATTACAATATCCTTATTATTCAAAGGTATATGCCTTGTTTAATCACTATGTTTTAAAACGGCCTATAGCTAACGTTCCAGAATAACCTCGTTTCAAGTGACTTCTGATGAAAGATTAAAATATGTTTTCTTAATTTCTTAAAAAAATATAAACTAAAGAATAATTCCTTGTACCTATTCATCACCTTTCTTGAATATTTCATCAAGATATATATGTGTTTCAAATCAGGTAGGCCTTATTTGTATCACTTACCTTATTACTCATACTTTTTTCATGTTCAGTGGCGTAACTTATAACACAAAGACATCCTATCATTATTTTCGAAATTGACTTATTAAATTAGAATATGCAGCACTCAAGGAACCAATATCAAACCGGAAAACCTTCTTTGCCAATATCTAGCTTCTCAGTCGACGCTTTCCATTAGGTTGTGGAAGGAAATGTCTCGATACCTGAGTATTAGTGCATAATTTCTTATATTGAATTCGTGAACTTGGTGCGAAAATGGAAGCCTGAAAGGTCCATGCACATTCATGCAGTAATGATTCAATTCAATCTTTTCTATAGCAACCCTAATACGTTTCATATTGTCCTTAATGTACTGGATTCATTTCTATGATGACGTTTGAATCGAAAGGAGTCAGTATAGAAGCTGTCAATGAACGTCGGTTCATTGGGGCAATACTGTACGTAAAGTGAACTCTTACTTCAATGAATTCATCCATTGTCCCAATAAAAAGACATTGTCTCAACGTACAGAAACTTGATGAACAGCATTCGTTGATATTACGTACAAAATATCCTTCAATGTGGGTCGAAATTTGGGGAGAAGAAAAGTACATAGATCCATCTACAACGCCATTGTGCATAAACATCAAACCTATGGATTCAGCTGAATAAAGTGGTACCCCAATTTGTGGTAAAATATCAATTTGTATTTTTCAATCAAATATCCTGTATCTACTTTTTCTGTAGATTCAGGGTATTTAATTCCGCTATCGGGTGAACCTTGTGTGAAAAGGAATATTTTTCAGTTGCGTAAATGCAAAACGAATTCATAATCGGGAGAGGAAATCAGCGCAATAGTAAAGCTCATTTCAATATACCCGTCCTGGAAAATCGTATAGATCGAAGCAAATAAAAGAAACTACCCTACATAATACGAATTCCGGGGTACGTGCATTCATGCAGCAAATATTTGCGATGTTTTATGGAGAGTACAATTGGCATTTCCGCTCTATCCCTCTAGAGGAAATATGAAATATCATCGATATGTTCTGAACGTCTCTAAATACTGATTGGCTGTAAGCCATCAAACATTTTATTCTGCCGACATCTATCGAGCTAGATGAATCGTGGCATATTGCCTTAGGGCGCGATCGATTTTGCTGAATATTGCACAGGGTTGGACTGCCAATATCCTTTCACTGCATTTTCGGTGAATTGCGTAGCAAAGGGACTATTTCATCATTTCAAGTGGAAATTTGCTATTTTGTGCGTTTTTGCCACGACACAAATCATACCGTGGGTTTCATAATTCTTAATCCTCTGATCAACGCGTTGATATTCTGTGGTATTGCTAAAAATGAACTGAAATTGAACATAGAATTGTCTCGATCCCAACAATCAAGTTAACCAGAGCTTTGTTGAACCCGCTGCAACCGTCCCGATTTTCCTTATTTTGAACCAAAACTGGTCTTGAATGATCTGACTGAACTCACCAATAAAAAGAGTCCCTGTAAATGAATTCAGTGATTCTGTCCAGCTGACCCCAAATAGTTCAACTTTCGAAGGAGACCTGTAGATGTAAATATTCGAAATGCTCTGATGGCACTATTCGTAAGATTTCGATGAAATTCGGTATTTATTTTTGAATCGATAGTCCAGCGGGAGAAAATATGTTCTTCCGGAAATATCGAAGTAGATTTTACTCATTCAATAACTCGGCTTTCGTTATGCCAAGCATAAACAAAATAATTTCCGAAAGGAACGACTTAGAGACTAGATATTTGTAGACCACATCTAGGGTGGTCAAATTACTTCTGCTAATAAATCTGCTTGGGCCTTAAAATTCATAGAATATATTCGAAGTTCAATAGCCAATGTCCTATTTCAGAATAGAATTATTACGACATTTTCGATATTTTTACAATAAATCCCAAAATATTTTTTAATCCAGTTGATATTAGGTACTGGAGTATGAAATAGTAGCTTAAAGTTTCACAAGATCGTGACGAGTAAAGATAAGAAGAAATCCGCTCGATATGGTTTAGTAGTCATATCCATTTAAAAATCTGTTTGTTCATTACACACAAAAATGAAAATTCGATCGAATTGAATAGAGAACTATTTGGAATTCGGAGAAATCTGAAGAATACCGATCAAAGAGGAAAATCTGGATACAACCCTGGAGACACGTGAAAAAATAAAAGACGTGGGGACGCGTCACAGCAGAAAACAGAAACACATATCTTTGGCTTTTCGGCCAATAAAACTTGATTCGAAGATTCGCTCCAAATCGCCCTATTTACGACGCTTCTGACGACTCTCGATAACAATTCTATTTCTGTTTGCGCTCAGATACAGGTATATAAAATGTTATAGATTCTTCCTCTTTTATGACAACCCCTAGAGCAAACGCTCGATCGTTTCTATTTCGTGTCACGGTTCAGGAGAAGAAGGTTTTTTAAGCTGTTTAATTTTGTTGTGGTTGAATTTCATTCAGCCGAATATCGAAAATCCGTATCGTGATTTAATGAAATAATTTATTAGCAATGGAGTGTTAATGAGAATATAATTTAACGAAAATATATACATTAACGTGCTTGGATCAATGGTGCATGATGTGAATCTATTAACAATCAAATAACAAGATTTGTAAGTTGCATGTCAATTCGCAATGGAAAAGAAGGTTCTTAAACAAGTTATTATTTTCACAAGTGCGTTATTGATTTATAATTCGAACTTTGCGATATCTATAACTGAGTTGTTATCGCATCTTCTATATCATCATTTCTCTTTTCTTCAGAGGAAAAAGATGAGGAAATATTGTACGCTCTTCAGACTCAAATGAAAACTCCATTCAAGAATCCTTCACACATAAATCTGGAACAATGTCAATTTCCGAAATAAATTCTATTGTACTGACAGTCGGTACACGGATTCTAGAGATATTTTCAGAAATTATGCAGCCCAACGTGAAGTGTGCAATTTTTTCAACAAACTGCGATTCAGTTACATACAGTGCGAAATAGAAATCTAACATCATTTGACAGGATATTTCTATGAATTGATATTGTTGGTCGTAGGTGTAAGTATATTGCATAACAAGAGTGTCAAATTGTATTTCACTCAAGATGTGGGAAATAGATACGAGCTCGAAGGGGTTGTTTGCCATACCATAAGTGCTTTTTGTATGGCACTTCAAGATTTGTACCATATTTAACATATGAAATGGAGGCAATATAATAGGTATTGACGAATTTTACTCTATTTACATCATACACGGGTGTTGGACGAAAAAAAAAATTTGCGATGGTGATTTTATTTCGTATGCGCGAGAATAGAATATAAGAAATTTCAAGAACATATTTTCGAAAATTTTCCAAATGTTCGACAATACAGACTGTATTTTTCGAAGACTGCCGATTTAATTTCCATGACATTAAGCACAGACTCTGAAGTCAATGTTCAACAACAGTGTTCGAAAGTTCAAGTTTATCCGATGTTTTTTCTTGGAGATATTGGAAAACGATATGTAATACTTAGGCGTTTAGATATTTCGCGGTTATTTCTCAATATCTCTATGAGTACCGATGCGATCAGAAAAGTTCGTAACCAGTTGTTGAATACAGACGGGCAACATTATTATTTCAATAAAAGAATATGTTTTTTCGAGAATTTTCCAAATCTTTCTTCGAGAACTCTTCGTCGATCAATTTCGATAACAGGGCTTCAAGTTTCAGTTCGATCCGATAGTTATTTTCGGAGATATTGGGAGAAAAATATGTCAAATTTCGTGGCGATCAGAAATTTTGAGATTTTTCTCAATATCTTCAGATATTGCGGGTTATTCATAAACTTCCTAGTAAGTTGTAGAATATCAAGTAACAACATTATGCAAAATTTCCCTAGAATTCTATGTGTAGAAAATAACAAAAAAATTTGGAAAAAATGTTCCAACTTTTTGTCAATAACAACTTTCATTTCGGAAACTTCCTAGTTAGTTGTGGAATACCAACGCGAAAAATTGCGCAATATTTCGTGAGAATAATCAGAGGAGAAAACTGAAGAAACTTATATTGAAAAAATATTTCAACTTCTTGGCAAAAACAATTTTTATTTCGGAATAAAATCATCAGATTGCAATGAAAATTGGCACAGAAATTAAATAATTCTCACTTCCAGTTTATTTCGATATTTAACTTCGGAGATGTTGGGAAAAAATATGTCGAATTCCTCTGTTAATTCCTCATTGTTATCATCTATGGAATAACTCAAAAAAACTCCGATTCAATCATGAGGCATCTTGATGAATAACTGGGAAATGCTGATATGCAAAATTTCGAGATGATCGTTTCATTGGAACAGTTCAAAACTAAATTTTGCAACTATTTTATATTTTGTGATCTACTTACCATTAGGCCCTCGCCAAATTCTTCATGAAGATCCAAGCTCTCATTTTTTTCTATCAAGTACTGGGTTCCAATACGATCCGACATTCATTTTCGAACTATAGGGAGTCGATGAGTGGATTTCAACAATGCGCGAAATCGGTTTCGAAAGCAAACTACAAAATTGCTCTTTTATCAAGTCTATCAGTAGATTCTCGCAGTAGTTATTGTATATATGACTGGCGGTTAGGCCGATTGTAAACATAATAACTTCCGAACGATATGACTTCAAAACTTGATATTTATGGAGTAGGTTCAGGGCTCTATTATCAAGGCCGATTTCGTGAATGGGAAAATCCACCCAATGATTCGTTTGATGGCACCAATACCCGAATAGGCAGTTGATCCATTTGGTTAGGTCTGAATAATATCGGTTGAAGGAATTAAAGTGTTTTCCATTCAGAATCGTTCATTTTTAGGAATTCAACAATATATTGAAAATCAAAACTAAAATTGTATAATCATCCGTAGAGCATCATATTTGAGTGAATAATTAACTTAAATTCCCACATATAGTTTCGATGTATTTCAACAATTCCTTCGGGATTATGTCTATAAAATATCATATATACTGCCCATTTAGAATCAATTCAAAACGTATTCCGAAAAAATCCACACAATGGTGAAACAATTGTTCAAATATACTAAAACTATACGAAAAAATCAAAGTATATTATTATTATTTCTTCAAACATGAATCTCTGCAGTTCAAGTAAGTCCAAGAAAATTGTTTGGCTAGTTTACTCGAACTTTCACCATTCGAAGAAAGGGTGAACTCACAATTTGGTCGCGATCCCCAACAATATACGGAATAAATAAAAATCACGTGTGAACAACAGCACCTTGCCTATAGAACCCTACAATCAGCAATACCAAAGTAATATTTCTCCCCAAAAGGAGCTGAGCAATTATTAAATTTATGCTGATTCTACGTCTTAGTTCAGCTTGGCGTTCGAATTAGAGCAAGATTTACAATATTACCTTGATACGCCTTGCCTAATTCTAATTTATCTGTGTGGGGGAGGTCCGGGGGTACCGCATAAGGAAAACGTTCGAGATATGGAAATTACGATCTGTCGGGATCCCATTACAATCGTAAAATTAAATTATGACTTTTATAATGCCGCAGAATGATTTCCGAAATGGGGCGTTATGTTAAACCTCTGGCAGATACATAATTTCGGCGGTTTATGTCTTTTTCATCGGTTATTAGTTATTACACTTTGGAATGAATTTTTCTTGTTTCTTACACGATTGTTTTAGGGAACAACAACTTCATTATTTTATCCAAATGTCTGTTTTTTCGGATATTGGTCCCAAAATGGTCAGTCCATGTGTCTGATTAACCGGTCGTGTACACTGAAATTTTCGAAATAATCTGAAGCCTTAATATTTACATGATATGTGCAAAGCCTGAAAACCTTAGTTTCAACTAAATTTGAAATTATGATTATATGTTATCATTCAGGAGGAGAACTTTGAATTTGATATGCCCGATAATGACAGATCTTTATTCGTGTTTAAAAATGGACCTTCAAGTGGAGAAGACGAGGTCCCAATGAGCGTAATCGAACCCTGTAACGAGGAGCTGAAAGTGATACTTTCCTATACATTGTAAATAAATCACTCAAATTGTGTTTATTTCATACACAATCAAAGCTAGCATTGATCCACCCCATTCATAAAAAAGGTGATGAAGAAACATTTGAGAATGAGCATTTTGTCAGGTTTTTCAAAAATGTTGCATGTGGAAGCCTAATCAATTTCATAAATGACTGTAACATTTTTTCATGTTCACAACATGGTTATCTTCGAGGAAGATCTCCACAGACAGCTATATTCGAGTTCACAGAGTTGGTAATAAACCTTATAAAACAAAACAACTTAGCATCGGTCCTTTTTTATAGACCTCACAAAATCTTTGACTGCTTATCAAGATCATGCATATTGAAGAAACTCAAAAAGATGGAAACTGAAAGAAATGCAATATAGTGGTTTGAATCCTACCTCACATACAGGAAGCAAAGAGTTTCAATCAAAAAATCTGATATAAAAGCCAAATCATCGATAGATCAATGGCAACATGGCGTGCCGCAGGGTGGTGTATTGGTTGGAGGTGAATCGTGTACGTGCATTGCCGAAAGGGTATCTGGTACAAATATATCAAGGAATGGTTAGCTGAGAATGAAATCATTATCAATGAAAGCAAAACAACAGCAGTCTCGTTTTCTACAGATATAGCAACAGAAAAAAAAATCAATCAAGTGGATATTGAAGATAAAGTGATTGTTCCAGATCAGTTCACAAAATTCCTGTGTGTACGTTGATCAATATTCGAAATGGACCACCATATTGAATGGCTAAGTAAGAAATTGAATTCTTAGTTATTATGGCGAATTATCTGGGAGTGAGTTGCCATAAAATGTTCATTTTGTCAATAGCTCGTTACGGCATATTATTTTGGGGGCAAGTACTAGAATGGTTGAGATATTTTTAATTCAAAAGAGAAAATTGTGAATTATCAACATTATCACAAGGACAAATATCCGTCGATAAATCAACAAATATTCCCCCCTGATCAGAGCTAGTCATCCAATCAACCAAAACATTAACACCGAAGAAGTGGATCCAAGGAGAATAACTACAGCTGTTTCACAGTTGTTACTGATCTTCAGGTCAACTAACCTTGGATGAAACCGCAGAGGGAATCTCGATACTTGTTACCTTTCAGATGGACCGCTGCAGTTAAACAACGTACAGCGCGCCATCTTCTGGGAGCATCTTGCGAATCCCACCTTCGAGTGCAGAATACTCTGATCGATGTGCATGACGTTCATCCTTTAGTCGCATCATGGTCGCTGTATCTGCGTTATTGCAGTTTTTTTTTCATTTTTATTTTTCTTTTGACAGTATTCTGATCAGAATTCAACGTGTAATTCGACCATGCAAAAATCAACATCACAGTTCATAAAAGAAAATCGAAATTTACGTACATTTCCCGTAATATCGCAAATCAAAGACAAAAATTATTTATCCTTCATGGAGAAAACAAAACGAATCATACATTGCAGTTCACTTTCATCGAAAAACTCATAATGTCGTCAACTCGTTCCACTATTTCCTTTTGTTTTCGAGTTATGACTCAAATTGGGCAATTTCAATTTGACTCGTTATCTTCGTTTCTATTTGTGCTATGAATAATAGAGTATGCTACCGGTTATTTAGGACATGCTGAATATTTTTGCAATAGAAGGCAATTCTGAATTTTCTCGAAGTCATTAGGAGCTATTGTTTCCATAAGAAAATTGAAACGTCATGCCGAACGACACGCAAACCCCCTAAGAAAAAATCAGAGTAAGCCAATGGATTGCTTCAATAGAAGTATCTGTGTAATGATTTCATACGAAATTCAAAACACAAACAAGAATTAAGGATGAAAAATCTTTGTGTATACATTTTCAACTCACATGTTCCGATCTCTTCACTAATAGTTCACGAGAAAACCGCAAGAGCACCGTCGGAGTGTGCCATGAAAATATCCCGAGTCAATTTCGAATCATTACCATGGATCCGAGACCTTTGAATATAATAATGCGATATAATTTAAAAAATTAAGTAATGAGATTGATTGTACACATTATAGTTGGATTATATTCGAGATATAACCTATCTGGCAACTAATAATATGGAATTTGTGTTGAACATTTATTACATGAGATATTTCCTTTTATTATACCCATAGTTATTATGTATTCTATTATTCTTAGACATCCATCTCGGGACTGGAATAATGGACGCCAATCTGCATGTGTTATCTGCAATTTTTCCTGGATACTCCTGAGGGACGCGATTTGAAAGACTCTTTTCCTGAGATCATTCTTTCATTATATTCCATAAAGAAAACTTCATTTCTTCGTAGATAATTATATTTCTTCAATATTATATATTTCGATAATTTTAAACCATCATTGAAGTTTGAGTCGAACCTATATACATTATTAGTTCCCGATTGTTTTTAAATAAGTTCTCCGGAGTAACTGAATATTTCAGTCAGTGTTAGTAGTGCAGAAAGTAGCACTCTGGAGTTACCAAACAATGTTCCAAAGTCAAAATGATAATATCTTCCCTGTGCATATGGTTTAGCCAATATGGAATTTGCAGTTAGTTTAAATAACGTGATGTCATATTATGACGAAACGTTATTTGAGATTGTTTTTTTTCAGTTTTCGCAGTTGGTTTTCTTGAAACCCAATAATCGATGATATGGAAACTGTAAACGATTAGGTTCACGTCCGAAACATACACATTTGAAAATTCATATTTGTAATATGAGTTTGGGGCTTTATAATGGGACCTAAATTAATAGATTCGGACCGATTCAAAATTTATTGCATTCTCCAAGATTTCATAACATGAATATCCAATCCAGTTGAAATTTAGTGTTCGGTTTTAGATTCTTGGAAAATTTCTTTCCATATGCAGATACAAAGATGATTTAATGACTCGTTTAGGTTATACAAACGACAAATACCAAATGAGAGCTCTCGCCATATTCGAAACAAAAACATATCGGAAATAAAATTCCAAAATCTAAAAAAGTGCTGACTGGAAGTCGGAAGCTTTTAAGTGTTTCACGACGTTATTCTCCAACCAAGCGCTATTTTTTGATGCTATCAGATCTGTATTCTTGGGAATATTGTGTAAAACTCTGAATTACTATACCTACGGAATCAGGGAGAGAATTTTACTCGTTCACGCATGGGAATAATTCTCCCTACTTTCCACCGATAAATCTATTCGAAATTCATTTGTTTCAATATTTCCAAAATAACAGATTCGATACAATTGAAATTTGGCACTCGGTTGAAAAATGATGGCATGAAGATTCATATGAAATTTTGTGACTATGAAATTATATGAGGTAATATACCACTTAAGGCCATCATAAACAATTTCATTTCATTTCTCAAAAAGTACCAAACCGACTAAGAGTTAGTATTATAAATATCTATTCATAGATATGGGTTTAAGTGATATTGTCTCTAGTTTTCGTTTTTCACTGAATAGGACTGAACAAAGCTCAAACCATAGTGCCCAACAGATGATTTAATAAGGCCAATTGTAAAAAAAATACAGTTTGAAACAGTGTTTATGAGACGAAGAATATATTCTAAAAAAAAAGTTGGATCTTTGGAAATATCAAACCAGAGAAAATTGATACCAATCTGAACATTGAGGGAACAACACACATATTTCCTACTAGGGCCGCTATGGTAAAACTACCTATCATTTGACTTCAATGAAACTGTTGGTTGTTATCAAACATTGCAGACGAATTTTGGCATAAGACGGAGAAAAACAGAGAAATTATACCCAGTAAAAGAATACGAGAGATGTTCTTCGTGACACCAGCTGAGTGGCTTTATTGGGAACATGGTAACTTGATAAGAAATAATATTTTAATGAAAAACTGAAATATTATTAGAACTTCATACTCACCTGAAGTCTTACTCAGTATCAGGATTTCCTTTCTATCTACATGAAGATAACAATAGTAGACCGTATTTTGCAAAAATGCGAGTTAACCTTACCTAACATATTAAAACTAGATAAGCAACGTACTACTCATGAGTGTTATGCACTCTATAAGGGGTCCTGAAAGCTTTTAAATGATTTAAATTTCCTCGACAGGCGTACTCTTATTCATAATATAACGTGAGAGATAAGAATTGCTACTAAAGATAAAGCATTTTTTCACAAGGTGATTCTATTCCTTTTATCGGCAATAGTGGAATAGACAATTCCTTAAAAATTCAAGAATAAACTAGTCGCGTCCAAATTATCCTTTTATGGCAAAGTACCTACAAATAGTTTCATGACCGTCAGAATCATGATCTCAGCTCAAATCAGCTTCTGATAGAGAAGCTTATTAATATGGACCATATTCACTAGCACGATTACCCAAGAAGGTATGCATTATCAAGTAAATCTAAGTTGGAATGACCGCGGGCATCAACAATTATACAGTCTAACAAAAAAATCATTGAGGCATTGAACCCACTTTGAGTTGTGTCAGGTTGTATATTAATTATTTTAATAGTTGATAGGTAATAAATGTATACAAGAATAATGTAGTCTAAAATACGTTTCATTTCCGTCCACATTTATTTTCTGTTTAACCGTATTTCAAATACAGACATTTCCAGAACAATCTAGAGAATTCAACAAGACTGCATCTCATTTCCTACTGGTTTGATCGTGGGTATAGTTTTAAAAATAGCAGGCAGTTGTGTTCCGTTTTGTATCCGTAAGTTTTTTTTATTCCGAAAATTTGTGAAACTTTGGGGGAAATAGATACATATAGGTTGAAACTCAGATTAATGCCAAATATCGGACGTTTAGGACCTGATTCAGATCTAGTACATTTCTCTTGAAATGAAAACCTTCTTCTTTTGAAGTGGCACAAAACAATATAACATCCTCGCGGTTAATCTTTCACGACAACAGGCTGCTCCAGTCACGGTGTTGAATATGATAATCCAAATTCGAAATCAAATTTCCGGTATACAAAGGGTTTTTTCTCAGGCGCATGTACTTAAAAATCTGAATTGGTCGTTGAATGAAGGACAGGTGCTACCAACCCTAACTTGTGAAAGTAGAAAGTTTTTCCTCACCTTTTTGAGCAGGAAGTGGAAAATTTAATTTTCGTTGCCATGGACGTACCACGAAGCAGACATCTCATTGTTTATTATTGTTAAACTACAAGGTGGCAGATGAGTATCCAAGGGAATTTGATGATACAATTCGATTCAGTATTCAAAAGGTATTAGCACTCATAAAATACTTGAAGGTTCTCTGTGTGGCGAACGTTGTTTCATTGGAATATTAACCCCCGAACTCCTAAGCTATATTCTTTAGGAATTTTACTCTATCATTGGGAGAACTTTAGTGCAAGAAGTCTACCAGAACAGTTATTGTGTTTACTTGCATCACAAAATGTTGTCTCCAAGACTTTCAAGAATGCAGAAAGAGGTCGATTTGAAATCCACTACTTGGTAGCCCAGTATCAGCAAAATTCCCGAATGAATATGTTGAATTGTCCGAACCATGAAATAATCATCGAGGCTTGTGCATCATCATTTGTTAGCTCATCACCAAGTTTATTCTTGATTGGATCAGTTATTTGAGTTACTCAGGAAATAACAAAGATACCGATAAAGTACCAACAAAATCCGACATATTATTTTCCACATATATCAGAAAATAAAAACCGTATCGGGATAAAATTTAGTACACAGCTGTTAAATACTGACTTCGAAGCCTGCGTCATTGAAATCTGAGAGATAGTTTTTGAGAAACCATTTACAAAGTGGTGTTTGGTGTGATAATTCGTTGTGATTACGTCAAAAAATGAAATTTGGTTGATACAATTCCGTCCAAAATGTAATTAAAAAAATTTCATCCATCTCTTCTTCAGATGTATTACTCGAACTGAACGCCTGAAAAACCTTATAATGTATAGTTAAAAATGTGTCCTAAAAAATATCTTTTTCTAACTTCGTCTTACATTTCCATATTTTTTTTCGACAAGAGGCTCTCAAACTTTCAAATTATTTTGCCTGCGCTGATTTATAATTGACACCTAGAAAAATAAAAGGAATCAACATTTGAGAGTGCATTCATCATACCCTGTATCTCAGTTGTTTCAAATGTGAGATGGTTCATTTTCGGAATGTTGTTCTGGATTGTAAAGAGTAGTACTTGACCTAAATTTCAGTCGAATCGACCCAGTGGTTTTAGAGTTAGTATAGATGCCATTTCATGAAAAACACCCTGTATCTCAGTGGTTACGAATGTGAGGCAGTGCATTTTCGGAATGTTGTTCTGGACTGTGGAGAGGAGTACTTGACCCAAGTTTCAGTCGAATCGGCAAATTGGTTCGAGAGTTAGTATAGCTGCCATCTGATGAAGAACACCTTGAATCTCAGTTGTTCCAAATGTGAGACACTTCATTTTCAGAATGTTGTTCTGGATTGTTAAGGTTAGTATTAAAGGAAAAAGTTTATCAAACAAGCGTTCAAACTCGAGATGATCTGATAAATATAATTAAATGGTGTTGTGCAGCAATGGGTCACAAATTTTCTGAACTACGGAAGTTGTAAATTCAGTTAGATGAAATGTGTAAGATGTAGTGAACTACGCGGTAGACATTTGAAACGTTTGCAATGAGTTAATTGTTGAATTATTAATAGAAAGTTTTTTCAGTATTTTGTCCTCTCTCTTATATTCTTTTTCATAATATGTTTTGATGAATTTTAGTTCATTAGTTTGATTCGACAGATAAATAAACAGTTCTAGTGAGAGTTGCTCCGATATTCGATCAGATCCAATTATTAATAGCTTCGAAATGGAACAAATCAGGTTTGAAAAATTCAACGATATTGAGACTGAAAAGAAACAGCTAGTACAAAAGTTGATATGTCATTCGAAAGAACACTATATAAGGTAGTTTTTGCTGAAGAGAAAAAATGTTCATAATTATCAAGTTTTCATCGATGAACCTATGGAAAGAATATGGTTGCTTATTTTCTCCTAGGAACTTTTATCTTTATCTGCTCACCACGCCCAAAGTAAGGGATTTTTTGGCCCAAAAAAATTCTTGTGTTATATCCAATTTCATGCTCTTTTTAGATATGTGATCAAATTAGATGCGGCTACGAGGGTAACTGGAGTGTGGTTGATTTTATAAAGATCATTGAGATATTCTGTAAAACCACAAAATGCTGAATTGAAGAATTACCGTCAATATTTCGACCAAGTGTTATTTGACATTTTTTGTTGGAAATCATGTTGAATCTGGCCTCGAAGTTCTGGACTTTTTGAGGTAGACACCCTGAATAATTGAAATTTCGAAAACGGTGATGAGCTCGAAAAGTTTGTCACTTTTACTCGACAGAAATTTCGAGTTTGTGTTCAGTCGTGACGCCCCGTAACTGCAGGTATCAGGTTGACTACTTATATTGAGACAACCCTGTATAGTTCGTAATTGCGTTACTACCATAAAAGGTTCTGTATTTCATTAGTTAAGCTATACGCCAATGTATTTACTGACCAGCAGTGAAGGAATCTCTTAATTTCGTTGAAAGAGTTGAAACACTTCAACTGCAATATCAGATTCCTCCCCCGCTCTTGTAAATGACCGTTATCGAAATATCCTCATAAGCAATCTCTACAAGGATAATGTTTACAAAAGGTCCACATTACACCATTTAATGCAATCTCTAGTGACAAGAGCAGGTGTAATTCCTAGTTGAAATGGAGAAGGACCTAGGCCATTATAGTCATAATGACTCTACAGAATATCTATAAAGTAATAAATAGAGCGTAGGGCGTTGAAGCAGAGTAGCCCATATGGTAACATTGTAATTACTACAATAGCCATAATCTATTTCGAACACGTAATATAGCAGCGTTAAGACTTCTTTGCCCAGAGAGCCATTTATGCCTCTCGTATCTGCATAAACTATCTTCCATATCCTTCCAGCAGCTGTTATGTCCGAAAACAGCCCGGACTACTACTTGAATAAGAATATCAAACAGAGGCGGAGGTAGAAACCCTTTAATGGATATTCCGGAAGTAAAAGATCCCCAACTGAGAATGAGAAAACTCTCAGATATCTTAATTGTTGGAAAAATGGAAAGATTGAAAATGGAGTTGTATTCACTCTAATATTTATTAGTTAATGAATCAATTAACCTATAAAATCAGAAATCTGTGATTCTTTAAAGCTTTTTTTATGAAGACAATATCTTACGAATAAAAGAACGCAGGAGACATATTTGTGGATCAGATTTAGAACTTCATTACGGAGCATTCGTGAATGGATAAAATCAACCATATAATTCCACAAAAATAACCAATCTTGATTTGTTTTCCCGCACATTTTCAAAATTGCAGATCCGATTGAATTGAAAATCTGCAGAATTTCAGTCAGATTTCGCTGAAATTTTAAATTAACCGCTAGAAAGTTGTTTTTCAACCAAGTGTTAAATTTCGAATCAGATATATCTGTTCTCGAAAAAACGGGTATGAAAGCACAATTCAAGCGGAAAATAGTAGATAGTATAGTATAATATGAAGTAAACTCTCTTCTCATTTTTCTAATGATACAATTCCCACGGGATATTGCATGCATTTATGTCCAATTAATTGGTTTCAATAAAATCGGAATGGCCCAGAAGTTCTTAATGTCGTACTCTGAATCCCTCTATATGCTTTTGTTTTCGAGTTATCAGACAATACATTACATATTTGGACAATTTTCTCTTTGACAATTATGTCCATTTCTGTTTATGCTCCTAACTTCAAACAATACTTTATACCGACATATTTTTTATTGCAATCCAGTTGCTTGCCCTGATTTTTCTTGCTGAGGCAAAGCATAGGATTGTAATTCTCTTATACTTATATTAACTTATAATTATAAATCATTTTCTGTTCCAAAAATAAACTAGTGTTCCTTAATGATGAGTTGATATTAGAGGAGGCATTTCTTTGACTCATTTCTAGAAAAATACCTTTTATCAACATGTCCTGAATGAGCTAGTTTTCGAGATGGATGGTGGTAAAGTTTCCAGAAAATAAAATTTTTCTACTCGCACATAAATGCAATAACAGCTTCGAAATTTCGTACACGTTTTCATTGCATCAATATACATTTTTTGATGTACAAACCATTTTATTATTTTCACCTCTGTTGTCTGAATGGGTTTCACATTGAATATTTTTGAAACAAAATGGCAAGACTACTGTTTCTCAAATCAAAAAGGATCCTAAAAATTCTCATTCATTCCTGAATAAATTTGATTTCCTTAGTTCACTTCGTCCGATGTGAAACGATTTTTATCTTTCGAGCGGGATCCATACGACAGACTGAGTAAAATCAGGAGTTCGAATTAGTTCAAAAGTGAAAAAGTTATTTTTAATTCGAACTGAAGCAGTGTTTCAATTTTTTTCCTAAAATAACAAAACTCATACAGACACCACTGGTGAAAATTATAAAATTGTTTTTACATCAGAAGATATATCTTGGTCCAGTAAAAACGTGTACCAAATTTCTACAAAGATATCTACAAAAGCATCATTGTATTGATAAAAAAATTTTTTCTGAAAACTTCACTACCCTGTTTCTCAAAAGTTAGCAATTCTATGACATACGTTCATTTGAAGTTTTTCCTCAGAATGGATCCAAGAATCACCCCTTAAATATAAACATATCATTAAGGAGCATCCTGTATATTATAGCATTTGTTGCCGGTGCCATACTCTATTTTTCCGAGAGCGTTTTTTTTACTGAGCTTTTTTCACATATTATGATTCATTCTAAGTCATTAACTATTGTTTTCATATGAAAAAATACATCTTCATATTGAAAAAAGCACACGGAGACCCCTTGAAAAAATTTTCAGAAAAGCACTGACGTGAAGACAGCATCTTTTGCGAACTTGTTCAAATTTCTATTCACGTGTTGATACCACGCATTTTTGGTGCTATCCTAATAATATTATCCTTACGAGATTCTGCATGAACCTCAAAGCTCTCATTTTCTATTAAATAGTGGATATCAATTCAATCCAATCGGTATTTTGGGAATATTGGGCGGGTTTTACCAACTTTCCGCCGTTCCTGCCGGAAATTACTGTGTTTGTGAATGGCTAAAATATACCCATTGATTTCTCAGGTGCACCCATTCAAAATTATATTTTTCCAATATTTCCAAGAATACAGATTCGATCGAATCGAAATCCAGTTCTTCATAGAAATATGACAGCTTTATTCTTCATACAGAATTTCATGAGAATAATATGATCAGAAAATCGCAGAATATTGAATATCTGGAAAGAAAAATTTGGAATTGTTCCTCAAATGTTCGAATGACACCATAACCACGAAGTTTTATACAAAGTTGGATACCAGCATTTTCAACCTAGCTACCAGGTTTCATCACGTTTCAATAGGTAGTTTTTGAGTTGTTCTGAAAAAACTATGATATCGAGAAAAAACACGAGATTTGACATATTTTTGCCAATATCTACAAAAATTATAATTATATCAAACTGAAATTTGGTATACTGTTGTGAAATATGGAGCTCAAGGTATAGCCCAAGCAAAACAAACAAAGAAGTACAAAATAAGTTGTTTTGCTTCAACTAACTGTCAAGTTTCAATACAATAGCTGTCGTAGTTCCTGGAATAGTTATCAAAAAAATAATCTCGAAAATTCAAATGGCTACAACTACAAAACCATTAGGGCGATTCAGCACATTAAGGAAGGTAGCCGCCGAATTTCGAGACACGACCTACCCTGAAAGTTTCAAGTCGCTTGCTTGCTCCGTTCGATAGTTATCAGCCGAAAAGAATCTATTTTCACACCGGATAAGTCATCAGTGAATCCAGTCTGGTCGTTTGAGACTATTTTCGGCTGTGAAATTTGAAAATCACGGACATTTGGACGAAATAATAGCACACTGTTCCCCTGAAAATGCGCGCAAAAGTACAATATGCCACCACCAGCAATATATGAGAATATTATATCTTTGTAATGTTCCATTCCTTTTCTTCTATCCCTTATTATGAAAATTTGTATTTCAGGTGTCACCAATTTTGCCAATCTTGTATATACTTTTAATATGGTCATGAAACAGAAAACAGCCTTCCTCTTAATCCCTTGTCGAATCTGTAACTGTATGGAATGATTCAAGTTCCCTTCTTTCCCCAAGGTTCTAACAAAAAAAACATACTGACTTCGCTTATCACAACGTAGATCAACGGGAACCATGAAATAACTTTTTTCGCTACATTTGGCGATAAAAACACTGGATTTCCCCCAAATTCCTGCGAGACTCACTTATTGATACCGTATTTATAGGTATTATAGATTCTGTCGCCTGATTGAATGTTTATGTAGGGGCATTTGATAACCCCTGTATCATGCAGTGCGCTTTTTAGGCATATTCACTTATGCACTCACCCAATGCAGGATCGAGGTTAGGAAATGTATTTTTTACTGCTTTTTTGAATATCCGTCAGAGATTTGAAAAGTCGACTCCGTAATGGTTGACGCTGGAATAAGGAAATTCGCCCGCATTTTATCATGGGGTGAAATCACTTTTGAAGCTGCAATGTTCATGGAATTAACATTGATAAGTGAAACTTGTTTAGCTTACACCTACATTCAATTGAAAGGTGTAATACAGAAAAGAGGATATACCTGCGTAATATATCTTATATATTCTACAGTTAAAGCGTTGCAGTAGCGGAGTAAAATCCTGGGAAAAATCGAAGAGACTCCTTTTTTAGGGACAGTATTATAAAACTTAACAGGAAGTTATCTTCAACTTTAACTGACAGTTTTGACACTGTCATGTCATAACATAACTGTCAAAACTGTCAGTTAAAGTTAAAGATAACTTCCAGTTAAGTTTTATAATACCGGCCCAGATATCAACTTTGATTTGGTTCTGATTGTCGGACTTGTGCAAGAATAGTTTCAAATCTGAGCAGACCTGATGCGATGTAGAAGCTTGCTCCTGAAAAGTTCCAGATCAGTTCTGAAACTTGTGAAACCCAAACAACAGTATAATTCTAGACTAAACAGCCCTCTTTTTACATGGAAATTCAATACTTTGTTGGCCTCTCGGAATAACTGAATTGCAATTTTCTTTTTAAGCAATCTACTTTTGCCCCCCATCGGTGTTTTAATATTTTTCGAAAGGTGTTGGATCGTTAGAGCATAGCTTTTTTTATAATTGAGAATTGTGTTGTTATTGTCTGGTCGAGTATGAAACAATTCCAGTTAAAAAATGTGGAAAAGGACAACCTTACCCTTGCACAACCTTAGGGTTATTGCAACGCGCCAGTTTATTTACATTACATACACAAATGTATTTGAGAACAATATTCTGCTTGTAGCTCAAGAGCAAACAGTAACGCGGGCTGGTAAACTACGGATTTGTAGATAACGGCAACACAGCCACATTCAAATTTCATAAAACCTCGTTAACATCTCAAGGTGAATCACCCGCCCACGGTCTACATGCTAATAGCAGCCAATGTGTGATATCTCAACGTTGATAGGAGAAAACGAGGTGTCGTCCTTTAGTGATTATTATTTCAAACTTTTTTTCTGGCATGTACTTAATTTTTTTGTGACAATGCGCAACGTTATTGATTTTGTCATTTTTCATTTCATTCCAGTTTTATTTTCCCGAAAATTCTTGAATATGAAAAAGTGGAGACATTGCTCATTCTTAGTATTTTTTCCAGCCAATTGACCTGAAAATTTTTTCGATGAAAACGAACTCTGGCCTCCAAAAATTAACCCGTTAAGTTGTTCGCTCTAAATTCGCAAATCATGATAAGTGAATAAAATATATTCTCATTGTTATTCTCATTATGAAAGGAGTTGTTCTACAAATATATTGAGTATATATTATATATTATGTCACAAGTTTTTCATTTTATTCCCGATATTTTATTAGATTTCTAGTTCGAAATGAACAATTATGGATTTATGGGAGATGATTCCCCAATAAAGGGGCCTGTAGCGTTCTTCGTTTATCTGAGGATCTGAAAATCATCGCTTGGAGGACTGAACCTGGTCGAAAGACCCTCTCGGTCATGAGCAAATGTAGGTGATATTATTTACTGCTTCCTTCTGGTTTTCTGTCCCTCTTTCTGTTTCAGATATTATGTCAAGATATTTTGTCGAAATGAATTCAAGATGACGAAAAAATTATTTTCAAATGAAAAAGATGCCATCCATCTTCTATAAACAAATAACTACACTTATACGGGGAGACAGAATTTTTCCTGAGGTTTTTATCTGTGCTCTTGTATCATACTGCTAACACTGTGATATATCTTAGAATTGTAATGCTCGTTCTCAAAAGAATATATATATTGAGTACCTATATGATTTATCTCAGAACTTATTGTGTTATATGTCAACCTACTTTTCAGATCAGGTTCGGAACCAGTTATCTAAGTTCATTTTCATGGATGGTTGACACCCACCCGAAGATAATACGCCATTCGAAACATTATTCCGCCAATGTTTCAGAGCTGAAATTCGGTGCACGTTTGTTAACTATTATCAGCTTGAAAGTTTATGTGTTGTTTCAGCGACACCTGGCAGATAGTTTCAGAAATAATTTATTCTCAGTATTTTGCACAGGTTTGAATGTCGGTATATCACATCCACTCATCATATTCTAATCTGGTCGAAATAGTAGTTTTACATACACTCGTATACATAATCTCAAATTTTGAATAAACCTGACTTTGTTTTCTTTCTAAAGTGAGAGCACATAAACGGACTGCTGGCCGGACTTTGAGAGGAATTCGGCAAAAGATTCTTCATCAGTGATATCAACCGGGTTTAAGACCAGTTTGGAGTCAAGATTTCGAAACAACAGATTTACTGGCAACATGATGCGCTTATTTCTTGGAGAATGGAAATTACAGATATTTGGAGGATATTATAGTGCTCTGCAAACAAGTTAAAACTTGTAATTCATTTTGATCAGTTTTATCAATGTTGTAATGAACTCAGGATTTTATTTATTCAAGCAAATGATAATTCGATGTGATGAATTTACAGATGGTGCTACTACATATCGTTATTGAAGAGATCTTATTTTACAAAGCGGCGATCTGGTAGAGTTCAAGAGTCGGAATTCAAATATTGTTTCATTTCCTCTAGAGATGTGATTCACGTGAATAAAAACGAGATATACGATTTTCTGTATGGTGGATAATTCCATGTAGAATCCAATAAAGAACATCCAATAATTCCCCGAATTCATATAAATACAACAAAAGGCTCCAACATTCGAAAGTAAGTCTCTGAGGTAATAACGAAAGGAATATTCTCCTTTATATCCATTCTTGCAATGATGAATATCCCTTAATACTTGCCATTTTCTCTGGAGCCCAACCGATGTAATATATGTAAATCAGATCCAAAGCCAGCTTCTTCAAAAAAGGTATGAAACCTATTCATAACTTTTTCTTATTGTACTCAGGAACAATGCACGCTGAAAAGGGATCATTGTCGAAATGGAAATTTATGGTTAAGAAATTATTCCCCCAGCATTGGGTTCTAAATTAGGAAAGTTCTTTGTGGAAAATTTTCCTGAATTATATGTCAACTTCCGGCTTTTGAGGCAGTTGGATTCTAAAGATTGAATTACAATTTTCGATGTATAGGGTGGGCAATATTGGTCACACCTGAACTATAACCATAATGACATCAAAGAAAATAAATGGCATATTACAGTTCCCTTATTTCGAGAAACTCGTGAATTGAAAATTGAGGAATTTCGTCTGCTCTACTTTACTTTTATTTTCGAATTTTTAGCCAAATATTTGAATTTGTTCAGTATCTCTGTTCCTTTTCGTGCTATGAACTCGGAATACTAACATTATAGAGACGCCCTTTTGATACGAATCCATAGTTTGTCACTTTGATTGTTGTAAGTAATTTTTTGCTTGCTGAGATATAACTGGTTGTGTTTTTCATGGAAATAACCACTATTTTTTCTGGTTTCAGAAATATGATAGAGTCATACGGGGTGTTTCTGAATTGGGGGTGAAAAGGAGAAGTCGAGAATAATTTCATGGTTTCAAGGTAAAAATATCCCATGTACATGGTATCGTAAACGTTCCGTTTTCGAGATACAGGGTGTTGAAAAATGAATTTTTTCAAGTAGTCTCTGCCTTTCACAAGATATTTAACTGATATTTGGCATGAATATTACAATTTAAAGTTAACACCATGTGACATGCCAATTTGGATTGCAAATCTTCAGAGTTTTCCTGCTGTTTTCCTCCAAAACTTTTTTTTGGTGAGCCACTCTTAGTTAGCAAAATTGTGAGAAGCTTTGTTACTCAACTTGATATTCTCTAGTAGTTTTGTCGTACCTGATACCGATTTCGAGAAAGAACCTGGACAATTCTCTCAGAATCCTGTGAAAAATCCAAATTGTTGTTCAGGATTTCGACTCTCAAATAAAGGTTACCACTTTGATTGAAATTTTCAATCCTATCCTAATCTAGGGATTCGCAGGAAAACAGTTTCTACATTTCAACACATTTTCATTTTGAGTTGTTTTAGGTTCGAGCCATCAAATGAAGTCAACAGTTGATTTTCTTCTGGAGGATGAAGAAAATTTGGATGTATATGTTGGAAAGACGTAATTCCTCTGACCATTAATTGATTTGACAATTTGCTCTGTGATCAAACAACACCAGGAATTCATAATACAAAATCACAAAATTGTGTGGAACATA
The DNA here is from genome assembly GCA_958510865.1 of Myrrha octodecimguttata. Taxonomy (NCBI): domain Eukaryota; kingdom Metazoa; phylum Arthropoda; class Insecta; order Coleoptera; family Coccinellidae; genus Myrrha; species Myrrha octodecimguttata. The sequence continues at coordinate 17,030,185 of OY294058.1, read as the reverse complement.
ACACCAAATCAGACATACGCAGCAAGGTTTTTTTCTGATAAATGTAATTATAAAAATTTGGAAAAACTCAAAACAATGTGACTATGTTAACAACTATTGTGTTGTTTTATTATAGTTGTATTATCTAAATGAATAAAACGAATGGGTACAATTCGTCCGATTTTTCGGTATGAATCATTCTCATGAAATTCGCATCATTTTTCGTGTAACTACTCTCTAATCCACTTACTTTTTCTGCGTTTAAAGCCGGGTCCAGATGAGTGTTATGCGAACAGCTACTGCAATAAATCACAGGGAGTTTTATGGTTCGTGGCAGCGCTGTTTCTGCTCCGTCAGGACTCGGTTTTCGACTCGAACGATGCATTTGAATGTATTATTCGATGCTGAGCTCGAGTGCCGTCCGCACTATTCACCGAATCATTTATCAAATTTTATTGCATTCGCTTTTCGGATTACACTTATCTGGATCCGGCTTAACGCACATTCCGGAAACCATGTTTCCTTCGCCCAGAGACATATCGTTACTATAGACAACAACAGTAACTATATGTCTCTGGTTTCCGAGTGCATTAAGCGTGGAAAGTGTAAGTGGATTAGAGAGTAGTTTTGTTATGAGCCTTTAAGGGCCGTATTTACAGTTGTTCCTTGAGGCTTCCTTGAACTGAAGGCCACCTTGAATTTGCGTTTCTATGGAAACAAATACAAGTTTGTTTGTATAGAAACATAGAAAAGCAAATTCAAGGCGGCCTTCAGTTCAAGGAAGCCTCAAGGAACAACTATAAATACGGTCCTAAGTGATTTTTAAATTTCTGTGTGTACGTGAAGCCTGACGGACCAAGTGCTCAGTTAGATAGAGCCTTTGAAAAAGGTACCTCTGCCTTCATTTCAATTCATTCGTGATCTATAGACAGTTGCCCATTCGTTAAACAGCTTAATATGTATCCGGGAAGGATAGGTTTTGGTTTTCCTAGTGAGCCTCTGTAAAGATTCAGGGATCACACTCTTAGGATATTCGTTTTATGTAGCTTGATAAAGATAAATATCATACTGAAATTATACTCAAATCTCTGACCTAGCAGTCATAAAAAGTATCCCTCTGTAGAAAATGTAAAACACCCAAATTTATGAAGATTCAACTTCGTTGTCTTCTCGAGAAAAACCCCATTTCAATTTCTATTCGAATGGAAAATATTTCAATGGCATACGTTTGTGACAAATTCGGAAATAATATACGACGTATCCGGAGGACCTAGCATAGGGGATGCAGGAAACCACTCTCCAATATAAAACTCGTAAATTCGATTTCAATGACCACAAACCCGATGCCTGTTGACAGCGACGGGGAGAAATATGCACGGACCCTTTTCTTCCCTCGTTTCTTCGCATATGTATGAGGAAAATGCGTATGCTTGGTATTTTCTACAAATATCCTTATTTATGGTGTGCATCAATAGAAAAAGAAAAGCTCAACAGCGAAGGAATGTGGATAAAACTATTAGTGGATAAAAATATAATAATTATTAATATTGAATTCAAACGAGTCTACTTGATAAAGAGTTTCGATATAATCATTGAAAATATTCGGAAAAATCTGTATTTTTTGAGGTCTAATTATTTTCATTGAAGAATAATAATGTAGTAGGTATTTTGTCATCGTTTCACATTTGCTATCTTCCGATATACTTTTGTGCCATCACACTCACGTTTATGAATAATAAATTTGAAATTATATCAACCTAGATATAATGAACAAGATAGGCAACATACAAAATTTAATTTGAACTTAACACCTGACACTGTATTTCATCTCACAATTCAGACTCATCAGTAATATGTAATCATTTTCTAGTATATGCAAAATCTTACCAACGTGGTCCCAAATAAATCTCATTCCATTGAAGAAGATTGCCAAAGTTCCACATCATTTTTTGCGAGAATGTTCTAGAAAACAGCGTGTTATCGGTATGTCAAAACCAGGTTGGACTGAATGACGAATCCGGTGTCAAAATTAATTATTTCTGGCAAGCCGTAGGCACGATTATGGGCGTACGCCAAATCTTATCGACTTGAAACTTTTAGGGTAGGTTGCATTTCAGAAAGGCGACTCTTGAGTTCGTTGAAAGGCGAAATCGACTGAAAAGTTTCGGAGTTAAAGGCATTTGAAATTTTGAGGTTATTTACCTGATATTTCAAAAACTACAGAAAAGATTAGATTGAAACTTTGTGGTAAGTTGAAGCATGTCCACGCGCAGCAGTAATATGCAAAATTTCAGTTTGTTGAGATTATAAGTTTTGGAGATTTGGAAAAAAATTAAAATTTCTTGGTATTTTCTGGATATCGTTGTTTTTCGGAATAACTCAAGAATTACTGAATCACTCATGATGAAACTTCGTAACTAGAGTTGGAAATGCTGATTAAAAACTTTGCGCAATTTTTTTTTTCAAATATTCAATACTATGCCATCTCCTGATCAAATTATTCTTTCGAAATTCTGTGGGAACCTTTAAGCTGCCATTTTTCAGAAATTCAATCTCATCTGTATTTCCCCAATATTTCCAAAAATACAGATAAGATCGAATTGAAATTATGATATTTATGATTGAGAAATCAAAGCTTTAAGGTTCATGCAGATTTCGTGGGGATAATATGACTAGAAGATCACCAAATCTTTCCATCAGGCAGTAGAGGTGACTTTGGTGGGGCCAATACGTTAAAAGATGACCACTTTGGAAACGAATTTGAACATGTTTTGGACTCCACGTCAGTGCTTTTGAAGATTTTTTCTCCAACAAATGAACTGGTTGAAAACCACTTTCAAAATTTGCATAACCTCAAGAATTAGATGACTCTACAAAGAATTACGTTTCAATATTATTTGAACTTTTAAATCAACCTTTACCATATGTCTTCAATAAATTGGGGCTTTATTATTGTTAGGGAAAGCGAAAGCACTAGGAATCAGATTTGTACACATATCCAATGAAAGTTAACATCGAAAACACACAGGCATCAAGAATCCGGAATTCTTCTTGAAATCAGCACCGGAATAGGAAATATCTAAAATTTTACCTTCATTATGATAACATGAGCGAAACTATAGGTGAACAAATTCTTGAAAAGTTGTTTCCGGTATCTGTGAGTGGTCAGCAAACTTCGTAATCTCAGTGTTCTGCTATGAAGACTACTTCAGAACATTACTCTTTGCATGAGGTAATCTGGAGTTTTCGTTCCCAAAATTTTATAGAAGAAATTAACCTCACGATAGAGTTGGTGTTCATTCATATTTAGCCAACCCGTCTCAGCTAACTTATGCGAAACTCCCTGTCCACGTGAAATGCCATATATAAATCTCAGACAAGAGTTTTGGAGTCTCTGAATGCGCCCGTGTTATACGAGTTCAGGGAGGGATGATACACGGTATCACAAAACTCAAATGAGACAAACAAAGGGGATTTACACAGCATTAACTTGTGTTTTTGGCTGAAACAATGTATTGGTATCAATTTCGATTCGCAGATTCATACTCTGCAGGAATGTTAGCCTTACGTTATTAAAGCAAAATGGCAAGGCAACAGATTTTTGGGCGTTTATCTCCAGATGATTTGAATTCGAAAAACTGTGATTGAGGTCAATATTTATGTCTGATTGGCCTAGTCCACGTCAGAGGAACTAAAAGACAATTGTATTTGAGCATCATCGGCATACAAATGATAATCGGTAACCTCAAACATCTATAAAAACTTGAGTTATATATAATGTGAATCGAATGACCCAAAAAACACAATAACTACCGGAAGAAACAACTTAGAAACTCGATATTTGTACAGTAGGTTTTGACCTTAATTACAAAAGCCAAATTCGTGAATGGGTAAAATCCACCCAATAATTCCCAAGATGTAGGTACCCATTCAAATTTTACTCCCTGTGAAGCACCTTCGACTCTCCTGTTGAGATAGGCCTTTTTTCTGATCTTATTGATGCGGCAGTTAAATCACGCAGCTGTATATAGTACACCTTGTACTGACGATCCCGTGTTTTTTTGATCTTTTCGGAAGCCTTATCACATAGCTTCATCAAATGTTCCAAACCATCAGTAATCCATAGCGAGTAGTTCCGTTGCGCACATATACGAAATTGCAGGAACTTCAGAAATTGTATCAATAAATGAAATTTATGTTGGAACACCCGGTATAAAATAACGAAAAAAAGCAAAAAAATTACTGAATTATTAGGAATCATTCCTCCTCAGAACTTCTGCGAGTCTATTTATTCAGGTCTATATCCTCTCGGCATTAAACCACACGAATCACACCTCAAAGAATCAATACAATTCATTCCGAATTCGGACCTAGAGCAAACTCATAATTTTACGAAAACAAACATAAAGCGAAGAATGTCCCCTCAATTTTTCTTTGGGATCGAATTAATTCTACCCGTAAGACTCTAAATTAAAACCGAATATTTACTCAATTTTCTACTGTACCTGCTCTCGGAGTTCCTTCAATAATATCCACAAACCGAAACCGTCATCTACTTCATTTCGAAGTCCATTCTGATGAATTTCCACCCTTCTTAATTACAGTGCGGAAAATGAAAACGCCGTACAAGTTGGGTCCTAATTCCACTGTTATAAGGGCTCCGGTTTCCTCTAATCCTCAATCGCTGAACGGTCTTCCCGTTTCTTTTATCCATTTGTTCATATTTTCCGCTTTTGATAATGCCCATTTTATTGTCAGGAGCGGCAGTGGAAATGTGCCAATTTTGTTCGGGGATTTTCCGTGATATCAGATGAAAGAATGAATTTTAGTTGCCGCAGTTGTGAACTTCATGGAGCTTTCGGAAAACTGTTGAAATTTATTCAGCAAAATACTCATCTGATCCGTTTATTTATACATTACAAGTAACACGCCTCTTAAGAGCAAACAATACCTCGAATATACCAGGATGACTTTTGGAGGGAAAATAACTAACATTGCGCATTCTCACAAAAGAATTAAGTACATCCAAAAAAAAAGTCACTCACTGACGCCTACAGAACGACACCCCGTTTTCTCATATAAACGTCGAAATTCCTGCGAATTCTAAGATTTCCCGCGGCTATTGGCAACATTGAAGGATGTACACCGCGATGCAGGTGCCTGACCTTGAGATATCAACGAGGTTCAATGAAACTTGAATGTGGCTGTGTTGCCTAGTCGTAATTCAACACCACGTGGTATTGTTTGCTCTTAACAAGTTTGTGAGAAAAAATGGATTTTGGCGAATTTCGATTTTGTTATTCAAAATAGTGGTTTTCTAGGCTGAACACTGATTATACCGGCTGTATCATGGATACCGTTCGTTAAAATATTTTTGGGAATCGAAATTCACGTTTGGAATTTCGGACTTAAGCTTTCACTAGAGATAGTAAGTAAGTAAGTAAGTAATATATTTATTAAATCAAAAAATATGACTCCCTGTAATTTTTTTCTGATTCGTGGGAACTCCTGTTCCACTGGAAGTGACACCAACTTTCTTTTTCAAATTTCGAAAACAAATAGATTCCTTGCGAAATTCTGAGTTGTGTTAATGTAAAATTCTCGAATGTTTTCTTACCGCGAAATTGTGAGAAAAAAAATTAAAATGGTGCTCTGCTAAAACATGGATAACTTCCAGGTTTTTCACTGGAAAAATGCCTTTTTTAGGCTTGCGCGAGGACTAAGGGAAATGATCCTGTCACAATAGTCATATTTGAGAGCTATGATACAGGAGGTCACAAATGTGCTGTCAAAGTTGGCGGTTTGGAAAACGTGAAAACTCAATTTTTTCAAATTTGTACCCCATTTTTTTATAGTCATAATGGAATCTACGTTGAAAAATGATGTATGTGCGAAGATACCACCAATGCCCTAAAATTAATATTTTCTGAGATATGCAGTTGCGATAACATTTCTGATATCAATCTTCTCAAAAATACCAATAAAACTGGAAATGAATGTTCAATATGTCCGCAATTATCTTCCAGACAATAATTTTCTTTCTGAGGATTACGAATTTGGAAATGTGATGGCTTTTCACGAATATCTCAGAAAATATAGATCGAAGGGCATTCGTGTTATTTCCACACGTATATTACTTCACATTGATTTCATAACGGCTATAAAAAAATGAGGTTCTAATCTGAGAAAAATTGAGTTTTAACGTTTTCAAAATTGTCAAATTTGACAACGCATTTGTTACCTCCTCTATAACGACTTTTAATTCTATGGTTATTGTGACAGAAGCATTTTTCATACTTCTCGCGGAAGCCTAAAATGATATTTCTGAAGAAAATCCTTGGAGATATCCTTTCAGCGAAGCACCATTTTCAATTTTTTTTTGGCAATTTCGCGTTAAAACTTTATTAATTTATTTTCAAAATTAGTTTTCTATTCGCCAAACTTTTAGTGCACTTCGTGAAACTTATGGTTTACATAATCGTCCATCGGAGCAGCTTATTCGTCGAACTATCGATAGATTTTGAAAAACCTTGTCTCTACTCGATTCAACAACAAGACAAAGAACTGTCCGTACAGAAAAAAATATCGCTGCTGTAAGTCATAGTGCTAATGATGATCCAGTTTTGTCTCTTCGTCGACGTTCCCAACAAGTTGGACTCTGTGAATCCACCACATGGAGAATTTTGCGTGAAGATCTTGGTCTTCATCTATAAAAGATCCTACTGGTTCAAGAACTAAAGCCACTTGATCATAATAAGCGTCGTTTGTTTGCTGATTGGGCCCTAGAACAGTTTGAAGTTGATCCACCTACTTATCGTAAAATTGTGTTTAGTGATGAAGCTCATTTCTACGTAAACAAGCAAAATTGCCGTATATGGAATGGAAACAATCCTCAAGAAGTTCTGTAGGTTCCATTGCAATATACTCCTAAGGTCCCAAAAAGCGATATCAAGAAAGACTCCTCCAAATTATGATTTTTTTTTTCTATTCGAACATCTACTGTGGTACTTTCTACTGAAATACATGATGTATTGCTTTCAAAATCTTTTATTCGCTCGAGAACTCATACATACTGAGTTATCTGAGAATTATCCATCCCCTATATAATAACCCAAACTCATCAAATCCTATGTGATTGCTATGTGAGTAATTTTCCTCACCCTGTCCAAAATCAAGGGGTTGGAAATGACATTCGATATCCCTTGTAACTTGGTTAGATTTCTGAATTACGAATATAACAGTATCATCAGACAAGGACCTTAAAGATTGAATTCAATTCACGAGTATTTGTATTATATGTGACAACAAAACACCCTTCTTCTATGTGTATATTCAGATTTGAGTATTATAAAAGGGAAAACATTCTTATTCATTGACTCACATCTGAGCAACAGAAAAGCTACCTGGGTTTCGAATAAAAGAACTTCTAAAATATTTATTTGCAAGGTATAAGTGTTTACAGTTGACCGAAGGCCTGCAGAAAATGTGAAATTCCGTGGTGATAGTTTCGGTGAAATGTTTCCAATCAGAGAATTTTCCACATTTTCATGAAAAAAGTTTTTTTCATTTATCATTCTCCAAATTTCAAGTGAATTTGGTACAGATTGAATCATTATTTGACAACAATGTTTCAAATTTCAAATTGATACTCCAAATCCGGTTTTTGTTCATTATTTCGAGGTTATTTTATTTCCCTGACATCTCAAGAAATACTGACGAGATCAAATTGAAACTTCGCGACTATTTGTAGTAATAGTCACCTCATGCAGAATATATTGAGGATTGTACCATTTGAAATTCGAAAAAACAACAAAAATTTTCATAATTTTTGTTGAACTTGAGTATTTTTTTTAATTATTGATCAGATTTCAATGATACAGAGCTTGAAGTCAAAACTCAAAAACAGTGTTTCCAATTTCAGTTCGTTCAATTTTTTATTTTCGGGAAAAGAATTAGAGAATTTCTTGGTTACTTCCTCGGTTATTTTCATTATATCCCCAGCAATAATTATCTTATTATGATGTGAAGTTGAGGCTAGTTTGAAAATGCTGATGCACAAAATTTTGCGAACCATATTTCCATGAAAACATAAAAAGCAAATATTTTAAAATTGTCCTGCAAAATATATTAGTTCTGCAATTTTTCAATCATATGATCCTCATAAAGTTCCGCATGAACCTTCAAGTTGTCCTATTTCAAACAGAACTGAATTTCTAATCGATCCGATATATTCTTTTGGAAATTTTGGGAAAATAAAATGTTGAATGGGTTTATCTGCGGAATCAATGAAGCCATTAGCGAATGCAACATTCGTTATTAACATCCGGCGTTCAAGCCTGTATAGAACTCAAGAAGTTTCGATAGAACGGAATCAGAGACTCGACATCTTAGAGTCGGTTCGGACCTTAATAAGGAAGGTCGCTTTTGTTAATAAGTAATATCCACACGAGCTTTCCGTAAAAACCTACACATTAAGAATTCTATTTTTCCAAAATCTCTAAAAGTACAGATCGAATCAAAATCTAATATATAACGAAAAAATTATACCAGGAAGGTTCATCAACATTTTGTGAGAATGAAATGAAAAATTTTTTCATTAAAGGCACTGACGTGAGATCAGGAGCTTTTATGCGCTTGTTCAAATTCGTTTCCAAAGCAATCTCCTGTTCACGTATTGACTCCGCCAAATGTAGATTAACTTCCTGATGAAAAGATTTGGCGATTTCTTTTCATATGGCCCACGAAATCCTGCATGAGCCTCAAGTTTACATTCTCCGATTCTTCGATTCAATTCGATCCAATTCTTTTGTTTGAAATTATTGAAAAAATGAAAAGTTGAATGGAATCTTTGGAATCAGATAGGCGAATTTCAATCATTCGCAAATTCGAATTTTTCAAAAAAACCTGCTCTACAAATATTGAGTCTCTAAGTCGTTTGTTTCTGAAATTATTGTGATTATGTCTGACCTAACCGTCGATTTTCAAAACAGTAACAAACGAGAGAATCTACTCAAACCCTTGATAATTGAATTGTAGGTTCGGAGATTAAATACGAAGGTCGACTTGGCGAATTGGTAAAATCCACCTAGTGATTTTGCAGATATACCCTTTTAAAATATAATTTTCCAAATATTTCCAAAAATTGGTTCTACGGAAGGATGATTAGTAGCCAAATATGAAATATTTTGAATAAATTTTGAAATATTTTTTATATTATTTCGGAAGTAAAAACGATATCTAGGAAATAATCGAGAAAGTTGACAATTCTTCTTAAATATCTCCGAAGATACACGATCAAATTGAAATTTGAAACACTCTAGCTGAATTGTTACACCAAGTTAAAAATTGATTTTTAAATAAACATTGAAAAATTTTCAAAAAAAATGGTTTTTTCAAATTTCTGTCTGTACGATCCTTGGGAGATTCAGCGAATATTGCATAACGGTATTCTATAACCATCTACTAAGATTTCCTCCGATCGCATTAGTTGTTTTTGGGATATTGAGGAAATTTGTGCCAAATCAACTTGCTGTATAATTAAAAGTTTCCAAAACACCAAAATTTTCCAAAAAAATTTGTGAAATTTTTTTAAATTTTTCACCATTATAATCGTCAAAATAATTTTCGGATTATTGCGAGGCAGTATTTCACAACTAGCAGCGAAATTTAATTCTGATCGCGTCAGTTTTTTTTTTCAGATATTAGGAAATAACCTCAACGTTTCGAATAACAGCGAAATGAAAATATTTTTCCCTTATATCTCCACGAATGAATATCGGATAAAATTCAGATTTGAAACAACCTTGGTTTATATAAATTTTGAGGTCTGTGTCTAATTTCATTGAAATATCATCACTAGTAACGGAAAAAAAATTTCAACAAAAATGTTAGAATCATGATTTCTTTAAGAATTTCTTACTGAATTAATTGGTATGTGAATGAGTTGAACTTCTTGAGCTTCAAGATTTTGATCCTATAAAATATTGATGATTGTATGATCGTAAGATCAACTTAAGACTGATTTTGTTGAAGGCGTCCTAAAACCACGTAGGATTCTCAAAACTGCCGTCTGTTATATATCAATCATTGGGTCATGGGAGACCCGACTAGGTACAGTATTGGCGCTACACAACTGATTTATAGGGGTTACAACACTTACTACTTGATCCATACGAAAATTTGCATCATATCGCGCGTATGCAATCTCAAACCAATTGCAAGGTTTCAATCTGATAGCATCTGTATTTCTTGAGATACTGAGGAAATTACTTCCAAATTTCGAATAACCACGAAATTTGACATATATTTTTTCTATATCTCCGAGAATGAATATCGGAGCACATTGCAATTTGGAGCGTTATTCAATATTGACATCGAGACAAATGACAAATTTCAAATTGATTATATTGATGGTCTCCGTGAAGAAAATTTTCGTATATATTTTTTCAATTTTGTAACTACTAGATCAACACAAAATTTTGCGTTTATTGGGCGTTGGTACTTTCCAACAAATCACAAGTTTTAATCTGGCCGCATCTGTACTTTTTGAGATATTGGGGAAAATTTCGAATGACAACGAAATTTGAGATATTTTTTCCTTATATATTTGTGAGTATATATCGGATCGGATCTTTGTTGAATTTCGTTAAAATCTGATAACACATTCTGAGAAAAAAACATTTTTCAACAAAATTTCGGAGAAATTTCGTATAAACATTTTATCAATAGTTCATAACATTTGTTTCCAGACGAAATTCTGAAATGAGAACTCGTTGATATTATAGAATTAAAAAGTTTCAATTCTTTCGAGTCAGTACTTCATGAGATATCGAGGAATCGAAATTTCAAATTGGTACAACTCCGAAACTGTTCGGTCGATTTCGCCCGCTAGCGAACATACTAAGGTCCGATGCACACATACGGTTTTTCCAGCTCCGGCACCGGACTAACGGTCTGAAGTACCCATCATCAGTGGTAGAATGCACACATAAGTACGGCACCGCAACGGCGCCGGAGCTTGAAAAACCTGTTGTATGTGCACGGGGCCTAAGGACTCTAACACGGACGGCAGTCAGAATTACATTCGGACTACGGATTATTTTTATAGGGAATCCAACTTACTCTTTCAAGACCATTTTTGGCTCAAATTCTATAGTTACAGACATTGTGATAAAACGATAACGCTCTGTTTAGCGTTTAGCGCGTCCCATATGTACCAACGTGTCCGGTTCGACGACTTGGAACAATCCAGTAAAAGCTCCAGACTGGATTCTCCGTTTTCTTGACATGTGAACATTCGATGCGCATACGCATTTTGGTGGTAATTTGTTCGGGAATTGGAATGCGCTACGAAAAATCACTTGTCAAGAATACGGGCCAAGGTGTAGAATTTTTTTATTTCAATGATAATGTGCCAGTTAAATTCACCACTTTTTGTCTGTCATAAAATTAGACTTTTTGGAAAAATGCAATATTCCTCGTTGTAGCAGTTTAACAAACTTATTCCGAAATTGGTTCCGAAAAAAGGTAATTCTAGTAATATTCTCCATCTCGGATGAAAAACATGTCATGATATTTAGTCGTGAACCGTATATTTTTCAATGATTTTATTTTTCAGTTTGAATATCCTGAATGCCGAAATTAATAATATAAATATAACAGATGGAAATGCAATGTATATTTGTGTATGAGAATACATTTGCATAAAAAACAACATCAAATCAGAAAATACACATATTATGATGAAATTGCGATTCAGTCATGTTATTCGATATATTTTCGAATGATTCATTGGAACTCAGTACAGGTAAAGATTAAAACTACTATTTATTCAGTCATACCCGAATGATTTGATTACAGAACCAATCAATTTCAAACAACAACAGTTGAGGGGATATGTCGATCAATGGATTTATGGAATCCAGTCTATCAGTTCTATACATAAATACCCAGAGTAAACTAATTAATGGGTTATTTAAAATTCAAATTCATATCTACAAGTATTTCACTGCGGTTAATTGGCAAATTTTCAATGGTGGAATAATGTACATAGCATTATTTATTATTGAATGCAACCATGAATGGCTGATTGTGTGCATTGTAGACTAGGTAGATGTTGGTTTATTCGACCTGACTCAGTTGTGAACACAGTTCGAGAATCGGAGACATTACTTCGGTTTGTGCAAAATTCACGTTATCTTATTATTATACTATATCGGTGTAAAAATAATCATCCAATGAGATGTAACATATCGTTGATATGATTGAATGAGATTTTTCATTTGGTGAAACAATTTTGTGAGAAAAGTCATTGTATTACGATTCTGAAAAGCCACAACGCAGAAATTTCTCGAATCATGCCATGAATATGATTTTTATACAGGTTTCTGTTAATCATCACTTATCCCATAACTGTTGGTGGACTAGTTCATGAATGTTCGAAAAATGTTTCGAATCTCGCACGATGAATTCATGACTCAGAATTCTTAATTTCAAGCTGATTTTAGAAGACACTTATGTGGTTTATTTCTACTTTATTAGTAACACATGACGTGGTTCACTACATCGAAGTTTCTTCAGACTCTGAATGGCAACTGACTCAAAAAGTGTATAACTGTATAGGTGAAACCAATATTGCAGGTACTGAGATGTTTCCTGAAGGTCGACTTTAACAACACCCACCCACATCAGGCTTCTAGCCTGATAAGTTCAACAATAATGTTGAATTTGACAGTTCCGTCTATATAGTCATTTGATTAATTTCCTGAGTTTCTCGAACGGTTTATTTCCAAAGTCCTTACCCTTTGTCTCGTTGTGTAGATTCTTGAAATTTTCGTCAACTCATGTTTTCCTCTGGTTAAACGTTCTTCGTAAGAGGAATTTCATTTGTTCTCCAGGGAGAACCTTCTGTATTCTTTTATACTATTGTTTTGATACTATTTGCATTTGATCTCCATATGAGAGTTTTAGGGCATGAACCGCAGGAGAGTTGATAATCTATTGATAGGTTGAATTCAATGATTTTTGGTTTATGGATTTTCAAGATCTTACCTAAAGTGCTCGTGGTTTTGAAAGCTATATTGATGTCTGATTTTCTGAGGAGTTCCTTAATTTATTGTGATGGATTTCCGAAGTAATTTTGATATGTTTCTATTTTCGACTTTGAGTATACTTCTGGAATAGAATTTGGGTATGTATGTATTGTTTTTGCGCGAATATTCTGGAGAACAGCGTGCTATCGGTTCGTCCAAATATCTGTAATGGTCTGAAACGACTAGGTTGAATTCACTGATGACGAATCCGCTGTCAAAATCAATTCTGTCCGGCCCGCCGTATGCACGATTGCGGACGCACGGAGGATCTTATCGACTTTAAACTGTTCAGGTAGATTGCATTTCAAAATAAGACGGTTAAGTTCGTTGACGGGCAAAATCAGCGAAATGGTTCGCAGTTATAGCCATTGGAAATTTTGAGGTTATTTCCTGATATCTTAGGAACTACGAAAGTGATTGGAATGAAACTTGGACAAAAGTTGAAGCTCAACGACAGGAGTTTCACGCAATATTTTATTGGGATCGTGCTGTCAGTGAATAAAAACAAATATTCTTCAAAGTTTTTCGGGAATTTTTTGTTTAAAAACATTCTTCATATTCTGAAAAAATTTCACTCACATTTTGAGCTTCATATTTGTTATATATATTTCACTGAAGTTTGCCAAATTTCAATTCGGTAGTGATATTATTTCCGGAGATATTTTTTGGGAAAAATTTTTCGGTATCGTGGTTTTTTCCAGAATAACTCAATAACATAGTCGGATTTTACCCATTCACGAATTCGACCTTCGTTATTAAACCGAAACCTACTCTACAAATATCGAATTTCCAAGTTTTCTCTTTCGGAAGTTATTGTGTTTACGATCGGCCCTTAGGCACAATAACTCCCTTTAGAAACGACGGAGGAACTCGATATTTGTAGAATAGGTTTGGGGCGTAATAACGAGGGTCGAATCCGTGAATGGGTTAAATCCACTCAATGATTCCGTAGATATACCTATTACAAATTATATTCTCCCAATATTTTCAAAAAAACAGATAATATCTGCTTGACTGAAAAATGACAGGTTGAAGGTTCAAGTAGACGTTCCTGAGGATATTATGATTAGAAGATCACCGAATATGACAGCTTTGGCAACGAATTCAAACACGTACGCAAAAGCTGCTTGCTGTCTTCACGTCAGTGCTTTCCTAAATTCTTGTGGGATCATGTTGACAACAATAACATGATAAGGTATAGTCAAGTAAAAATGAACCACATGTATGTCTTTCAATAAATGTTCAATGGATTTCTATCAATTGAAGCCATACGAAGTACCAATTTTAATCTTTCATAATTTTGATTTTGATAGTGCAGTGCGAATTTATATACGTATTATATTGAGCCTCCTTGGTGAACTAAAAACCCTTTCTGAAGATTCTGAATTCGCTTGTAACAATGTCCTCGGATTGTTTCGTTCCGACACTTTTATTTATTGTTTTTGATATGATTTGCATTCATATATTCACGCAAAAAGATAAAATAAAGCGGCATGAAATTCAGCCTTGTCAATATTCCATTTCAAACATGATAGCTTTAGTCTTACATCTTTCCTCTTGTATTAAAAACACATTTCCAAGCAGGAATCCGATGATAAAATCTTATCGTGGACTGGGATGTGCAAGTTGTCCATAAATAAAACTTGCAATACCTTGTCCGACTATTTTACAGAGTGTTGAAAGCGGTATTATGAATGAACTGCGTGAACAATTTCAAGAACTATCTCGACATGACGTCCTGTGCATATCATATCGCGTGTTTTGTAGCCATTTTGTCTTTAATTAAATACATAACAATTAACAGGGCCGCGATCTTATATCTCGAAATGCAATAAAGGCAAAAATAACCGACAATTAAGTGGGGAAAGTAATAATGGTTCACTCAAGTGAACGTTGTTTAACATTGATTCGAACGTTTCCCTTGTGAGTGCTAGTGGCACGATATGATATTGGGTATCTATTTGCAAATAATAAACCAGATCTATTATGATTATGGAAAATACACACGAATGATTATTATTCTCTCAGCATTCATAATAATTTTTGCCTAGATTTTCTAATACACGCTCACCTTTATGGGAGGTTTCTGTCATTTCCCCCAAATGCCACTCATTTTTTGTATTAATTTTTTCATATAAATTTTTAGTCAGTGCCAAGGAAACTATAACAAAATACACACATTGCTACTGTTAGTCCACATCTGATATCACTGCGATCGAAACTGCAAAATTCACCTGTCACCGATTTCAAATTTATATGAAACAAATAAGAATTATTTAAAAAACCCAGAAATGTACTGCCGTGAAGGTAGCAGCTTTTGCACGTATGTTCAATGGAGATGAGCGCTTTGGCAACGAATTTGAACATGCGCGCAAAAGCTGCTGCCTTCACGGCGGTGCTTTTCTAGGTTTTTTTCGATATAGTACTGTATTTCAATTCGATCTAATATGTATTTTTCGAAATATTGAGAAAATAAAATTTTGGATCATATTTGTAAAACTCTAGGTTTGGGGCTTAATTACGAAGGTCGAATTCGTGAATGGGTAAAATCCGTCCAATGATGCCGTAGATTTACCTATTTAAAATTCATTTCCTCAATATTTTCAATAGAACAGATAAGATCGAATTTAAATCCAGTACTTTATCGAGTGAAAACTAGAAAAACACTGCCGTGAAGGCAGCAGGTTTTGCGCGCATGTTCAAATTCGTTGCCTCCATAGAACATGAGCGCTAAAGCTGTTGCCTTCAAGGCGGTAAGGTTCTAGGTTTTCATTACTTTGTCGGTTTCTACATTAAAAATAAAATACACTTCATACATATTTTTAGCACAAAAACATAAACGGGGTTTTTGAGATATTCTGCCTGACTTGTCTTTTTTTCGATATTCGTCACTTAGATTATTTGCGATTATTAGCCTGTGCCAAATCCTATTGGGATTTATTTCTGGTCAAATATTGAACATTGTTTACTCTCTCAAACGGTATATCTGAAATCTTCTGGAAATAAAAATTAACAGAATCTTCCTTGTTTTAAAAGGAACACTCTATATTTTATCGATCCATAAGAAGCACCAAAAAAAATTCTACAAATTTCGTCAACAACTCCTTATGGTTACCTTCACTAGCTTTCTTTAACAGCTCTATATCCTGAAGAATATTTTTATACCATACTCTGTAAATAGGATGTGAATCATGGAGAGCTTAAACTCGAAAGAGAACAATTCGGACGACATTTCGACGTCTATGGGAGGAATAAGCGAGAAAAAGGTAACCAGTAGACTCAAAAATATGAGGTTCCGACTTTGCAGAGTGCTTTAAAAAAAAACTTAAAATAGACGAAGCAAGCGATCGATCCCTGCTCCTGCTCCTTTTTGCAACACGCAAATCTCTTTTGCCAGGTTTTTTGCACCTAAGTTTCAAATGATAGATCCAAAAAAAGGTTATAAATCGCTAAGAGTACATTAATTTGAGGAAAGTTGATATTAAAACATATGTTTAACATGGGTTCCATTTTCTTGAATGAAGTCTAATTTCGAAAGACTGTTCTAGCCTGTTCAGGATAGCTGGTGTAATCTGCGAAGGGTATCCATTATTCTATGCCATATCTTTTGGAAGAAGTTGTTGGCTCGACGTGAACAATATTATATGCATTCCCAAAAGTAAAAATTAGTTTTGTTGAATCAGGTGATCTAGCGGGCCACCACAGTTGAAACTAAGATATCAACATCAAGCCGTTGAACGAATTTATAGCGGAGAAATGTGAATAATTGCCATTTTTCATGAAATGAGCTGTTTGAAGTAAAACTAGTGAACTTAACCATGAGGACTTATAGACAAAATTTGTAGAGCTGTTTTTGATGCTTCTTATGGATCCATAAAATGTAGGGTGTTCCATTTGTAATTTGGAAGATTCTGCTAATTTTTATTTCCAGTATGTGGCAGGCTATTTATCAAACCTTGTATATCTCAGTTTAATTTTAGATAAACCGTTTGAGAGAGTAACCAATGTACAATATTTGAACAGAAATAAATTTCAATGGAACTTGGCACCGCTCAATAATTTCTTATAGGGCAAAGATATGTTCAAAGTGTATTTTTTTTCATGTGAAAACCGAAAAAGTAATAAAAAATACAGGCCATCTTTCGAAAAAACAAAAATGTGATCCGCCTAGAAAAAATGGAACACCCTGTTTCGCCGAAAATGTTTTTAATTTGTTGAATTCGAGCCATAAGGTAGCATCATGGAAAACCAGACTTCCATCTGTTTCCGAACTAAAGTTATGGAACACCGCGCCACCGTTGCGGGATCCAGTATAATTCCATATTTGAATCAAACCCAGTTTGGCAAATCGCATTTACATCATGAAAATAGAACACAAAAGTGGACAAGCTTTTTCATTGATATTAACAAGCAGTTTGGATCAAGGCATGCGGATTCATTAACACAAAACTCTAAATCTAATTAAAATTACAGTCAGAATCCAATTCATCTACCAACGTTGACTCGATATTAATGGAGTAGGTATGGGATTTAATCACGACGGCCGAAATATTTCCAGAAACACGGATCGAATCTAATTGAAATCTAGTATTTGATCGAGAAATGATAGCTGGGAGGTTAATGCAGAATTTCATGAGGACCATATGGATCGAAGATCGTCCACTCTTTCCGAACTGGAAGTAAAGCTGCAATTTTCGGGGTCAATTGGTTCATGAATAGGTGACGACATTTACAACGAATTCGAACAAGCGCGTAAGAGCTCCTGACCCCACGCCAATTTTTCCAGAAGATCACTTTTCATACATTAATGGTATAAATATAATTTCAAACCCACTGAAATGATTTCCGATGTCGTTGCAGTATTCATTCAATTCCCGAAGTAACCTCTGGACTGAAGCAATATGAAACTTTGAATCGATATAACCACATTGGTAGTGACATATCCGCGCCTCAAGATAATTACTTAACTTGGACCCCAAATAACTTTCACAATTTAGTGCAATCACCTGCTTTAGTGGCCATAACACTGTTATTTACTACCGCGAAAGGCTATTTCGCCCTCACATTTAAGTCGTCAAATGTTTCAGGGGGAACTTTGAGCAATTGTCAAAACTTAATTAAATCATTTAGGGCATCTTGCCATGTTTGTTTAGTGGTCATCTCGGGATGGATTTAGGTGAGATGCAGACATGGAAGCTCCAGATTGCATTCGATCCCACTATCCTGATTCATCGACAAAGAATACACATCACTATTGCATCCAAATTTTGTGAAAATATTTAGTATATCCAAATTATTCTCGGTTTATGTCTCATTTTGTTCTCTGTTCCTTGTACTCACGAGGGATCTCTCTCTTCTTCGTTCTTGGATAGGTGATGTTTAATATCAAATAAGCAACAGGTATTTGGTATTTCACCTTTCAGTAATATTTCGAAAAAAGTTTGTCAAAATTTGTCATTTTTTCATTGATATCGTTGTTATTTCTAGAATAACTCAAAATATACTGATTCAATGATGACGAAAATTTCAGGTTGGCTAATCCTGATGCACGAAAATTCTAGAAAAGCACTGACGCGAGGTCAGCAGCTTCAACGCACTTGTTCGAATTCGATGCCAAAGCAGTCACCTCTTCACCTATTGGTCCCTTCAAACGCAGGTTCCATTTGATGGACAGAAATGTCCATGTTCTCTTCATATGGTTTTTACGAAATCTGCATAAACTTTCAAGTTGCCATTTTGCAAACAATTCGATCCGATTGGTATTTTTGGAAATTAAAAAAAAATAAACTCTTGAATGAGTTACCTTCATCTACTGAATCATTAGGCGAAGTTTACGCATTCACTATTTCCACCTTCGTAATTGAACAGAAAACCTACTCCACAAATATCGAGACTCTCAGTCGTTTCTTTCGGAAGTTATTGCGAATAGAATAGGCTGCCGATAGGGAACAAAATAACGCCTTTTCAGGTTTTAATTTTTTCAATACTTCAAAAAAATTAGAGATCGCATCGAATTGCAATCCATGTGCTTAGAAGACCAACACATATAAAATGTATGAAATATTATTGATCCAATCGAACGATCATCACGAAATTTTGCATAAATTTGCTAATCAGCAATTGCCAATTAGCTACAAAGTTTCATCATCCTCGGACCAAATTTTTCGAGGATTAATATGGATCAAACTAAAATTTCCAACATTCAATTGTGACTGCACTGAGTTTCTTCGGATTCAGATTGTTTTGGAGTTATTGAGGAAATCACCTCGAAATTTCAACTGAAATTCTTTTTCAATGACTTCTAAAATAAATACCCGACCAAACTAAAATTTGGAGCACTCACTCTCACTGAATATTGATATCTCTTGTTTATTTCGAATATTTCTGAAGTCTGATGAATGGTTATCGAGGGGATGAATTTTTCAGGAATAATTTGAATAATTTCAGAAAAAAACATTTTTTCACATTTCTCACCATTATAGTTCTCTAGATATTTTGCTTAGTGTTTATTAGCTATATTTTACAACTCGTTACGGAATGTCGTTCTGAACGCGTCAGTTATTTCAAGATGTTTAGGAAAAAACGAAATTAAGCACATTTTTTTCCTGTATTTGCTTGAATAGATATCGCATAGAATTGAAATTTTACGCATTGTTGTTGAAAGTAGACTTCACGGTTTCAGCCTAAAGGCGTTTGTTTTTCGTTTGAGATATCGAGGAGGTAACCTCGAAATTTTAAATAACATAGTCTCCAAGAAAAAAACTTTCAAACGAAAATGTGGAAACAACAAATTTTTACATATTTGTTTCCTTTAATCTCTGAAAGGAAATTTCAGATCGAAATGAAATCGGAACCGTGGTTTTTGAATACCGACTCTGAGGTTTGTGTCAAATTCCGTCGAAACTCAATATTATCTCAGAAAAAAAAATTTCAACAAAAAATTGAAAATTTTTCGAAAAATGCTTTTCTTGCGGAAGCTTCCATCTAACCAATGCAAAAGTTTTTTCTCATTTGGATATAATGAGTTTTGTGATCTTTGTCATGTTCGTCTTTGACATTGAAATCGAAACACCCTATAATATAAATTGAGGTTCTGATCAACGGAGGAGCATTTGTATGTCTTCTGAAAGAAACTAAAAATTTTATGCAAAAATATCAAAGTTATTTACATCGAAATGAAACATGCAAATGTTACATTGAAACAATGTAAAATTCAATGGGTAATCCTTATCAATGAAAACACAGTGTACTACCAAAGGTCGGAATATTTCCCGGTGAAACCGGAAGTTTAAAGAATCTGAACTTTCTTCGAAGAATTCTCAATCTCAAATAAGCTTAACTATAAAATTGTTTATCTGGAATCTTTCCCTGAAATATTCTAAGCAACGTTCTTCGTGAATCACTATGTATAGCACGAACAATATATTCACCTATATGTGCGAAGTGAGTCGCTGCTAATCCACAGGAACAAGATCGATTTCAATTTGCGTAGAGCACAGGGAGGAGGCAGAATGAGACGTAATTTTAAAATTCAAATTACAATTTTTCAGTATGCCCTCATCCCCTGGCCGTAATTCAAATCCTCGATAGAAAACGGCTTCGAAAAATGAAAAATTCAAGAGCCATTGCAGACCATCGGACTGTGAAACTTACGTACTCCGAAAAATTAAATCGCCGATGGAAAAATTATATTTATCTAAAAGACCTGTTTTTATTTCGAAATGGGCGAGAATAAGATTACTCGCGGTCCATTGAAAAAAAATTGCCCGTTGGCAGTGCAGAGGGTCGGACGTATTTTATTTTCATAATTGTGGCAGCTTGGATGGAAAAGGAATTATTTCGGTTTGGGTGGATGGGGTGACGATCAGAGGGATGAAAACCCTTCGGCCTCAGTTACAGAATTCTCTGCTGTGCAAGCGTTGTTTGTAGCTGAAATATTTTTTTTCGGAATTAACCCTTCCAAGTGTTTTAGAGCGCTATCATTCCGTACAATTCTGTTTGTTTTTCGATCACTGAGCTGCAAATGACCTGAAACGATAACTTCAATTTAATTGTTGATAAATTCGTCAGATTCAATTCGGTCCGATCGTAAACGTAACAGAAAAAATTTGGTGACTAAGTAGGTGTAATGTTTGAATGGGGCAGTAGAGATTTTTTAATCCGCAACAAACGCTCAGTCGAATTATAACCGACTGGATTTTTCATTTCTTACCAACAAAATCCAGCTACGCATCGCTGTAGCATATTCCCATGAGTCCTAGTGATTTTGTTTTGGCGCGCATGTTTCAGGGGAACAGCCTGCTATCGTTTTGTCCAAATGTCTGTAATTTTCGAATTTTGAGCTCAAAATGGTCTCCGTATGGCCGGCCGTATGCACGATCAAGGTCGTACGGAGAATCCTATGGACCTTAAACTTTCAGGGTGGATTGCATTTCAAAATGCGACGGTTAACTTCGTGAATGGGTGACATCGGCCAAACGGTTTCGGAGCCACGATTGGATCGAAACTTGGCAGTTAGTTATGAGTATGAAATTGTTGTCGAAAAAAATTTTTTTTTCAGAAACTATTCATCATATTTGAAAAAATTCAGCGCGACTTTAAGCCTTATATTTCGAGGTAGTATACAAGATTTAAATTCGATACGGTTATTATTTTCGGAGATATTCGGAAAAAATATGAGAAATTTCGTGGTTTTTTTTCGATATCGTTGTTTTTTTCGGAATAACTTAAAATATAGTGATACAATTATGATGAATCTTAGGGAACTAGTTTGAAAATGCTCATGGAAAACTTCGTACAAAATTTTGTGATGATCGTATCATTAGAACAATTCGAAAAAAAATTCAAATTTTTTTTCTGATATTCAATATTCTGTGGTATTTTGATCATATTATTCTCATTGAATTCTGGGTGAATCTTTGAACTGTTATTTCTCGATAAACTACTGGATTTCAAGTCGATCTAATCTGTATTTTTAGAGATATTGGGAAAATAAAATTTTGAATGGGTATATCTGCGAAATCATTGGGTGGATTTTATCCATTTACGCATTCGGTCTTCGTTATTATATCTTTGTTTTTTCGGAATAACTCGAGAAATGCTCATTCAATCATACTGAAACTTGGTCTCTAGTTTGAAAATGCTGATGGACAACTTTGTGCAAAATTTTCGAGTTGATCGTGTAACAATTCAAAAAAAAATTCAAATATTCAATTTTCTGTGATCTTCTGATCATATTATCCTCATTAAATTCTGAATGAACTTTCAAACTGTCATATTCCGATGAATTACTGGATTTTAATTCGATCTAGTCTGTATTTTTCAAAATTTGGGGAAAATAAACTATCGAATGGGTATAACTGCGGAATCATTGGGTAGATTTTACCCATTCACGAATTCAGCCTTCGTAATGAAGGTCCGAATGTTCTCTACAAATATCTTGTTTCTGAGTTATTGTGTTTAAGGTCGACCGTTAGACCGACCGTAAACACAATAACTTCCAGAAGAAACGACTTAACAACTCGATATTTGAGTTAGGTTTAGGGCTTGAAAAGGTCGAATTCGTGAATGGATCCACCCAATTGATGCGTAGATTTACCAATTCAAAATTTAAATTTTTCCAATAGTTCCCAAACTACAGATAAAATCAAATTGAATTACAGTAATTCATCGAAAAAAAAACCAGAAAGGCACTGCCGTGAAGGCAGCTGCAGTTTTTGCGCGCATGTTCAAATGTGTTGCGAAAGCGGTCATCTCCATTGAACATGCGCGCAAAAGCTCCTGCCTTCACGGGAGTGCTTCTCTTGATTTTTGTAGGACGATTTAATGTGTTCTTCAACGATATTTATTAAGACTTTTCGATTCAGTTTCCAAAAACAAACATTTTCAATGACAATTTCGATGCTAGCTTCTTGAATGAATACAATGATTGACATTTTGAAAATTTGTGTGTGTGTGTGTGTGTGTTTGTCTGTGTTTGTGTGTGCTGTGTGTGTAGCAAAAAATGAGTGAAATTAGACCACCGGTTCGAGAATGATGCCGTGACCAAGAAAAACAGGGATTCATTTTTGAATATTCGAAATTGTTGACTGAAGCGAATTGAAATTTGGGTTCAAGTTGAAAAGTTCTGATAGAAAATTTTCTGTTGATTTCAAAGTTCACAAGATATCATCAAAATTTTTCGATATATGATCGATTTAAAGACTATATATTTTTGAAGTAGGTTTGCAACATAGTTAGGAAGGTCGAAAATTCGGATGGGCAAAATTCATACAATAACTTGGCGGATAAAGGTATTTGAATTTTCATTCTTGAAATATAAACATACAGTGCATAGCTAAAAGTTTAGGAGGCATACAATAGCGGCAATTTTGGTGGAATCTGACTGATAGTTTCTGAAATATAACATGCCTGAAAGGAGCATTTTCCTATGAGCTAATTCTACCGAAATTCTGCACAAATAATAGTGTCAATGCTCCCAATAATTCATTGTAACCTATTAGGTCCCTTGCATATAACACGAATTATCATATTTTTTGTTTTTCTCATTCTATATTGATACAAAATCATAATGTCACACACTTCAACAAATCACGAATTTTAAACAATTCGGTATTTAAAATGGTCAAGGTCGAAACGGGAGAAACGCGTCAGATTCTACGTCACTCGTTATTGAACGATTCTATACAGCCTACGCTGTCTATTGGCTTGCTAGAGAGAAAAGTACACGAGAAGAGGAAGATACTGGATATATCCCGGTACGTCACGGAAGCCGCGAAGTTTAGTCCGTTCAAACGTTGATATGCGGAGCAAAATTTAAAAGATCATTTTCTCGTTGAAAATTGAAATTTTTGACGGCGGCTAAAGTTTTTCAGTAGTCTTTCGGATAGAATATTTTATTCCAATGATAAAAAATGCATGCAAGAGACCTATAATTCCGAATGTGCATTTCCAGTCGAGCTGATATCTATCCTTGTTCGGAAAATTGATGGTCAAAGCAGAATATAAACAAATCTGAAGAGTAGATGCTTGGAGATCCCAAAAGGTTCAATACTTATGAAAGTAAGAAATTCTCAGAAACAGACCAAGTGTTTCGATCCTATCCTTCGAAAGATGGAACACATACGACCAGTCGATCAAACTGAACTAAATTTGACCACGAGTTTTCATCAATGTTCAAGACCAGTTTACGGTCGAAATCCAAAGATTAAAGACATTAGAATATATCAAAAACGCTAACAACAAGCGCTAAGACAAATCCAATATTTGGTGTTAAGTTTGAGTGTTTAAGTGAAAGGTATTTGAATATGTCCGAGGAATATTTCAAGAAGTAAGCCTTCATGAAAATGTAGTTCGGGGTGTAGAAAATGTTGTTTAGGGTGTCGTGAATCCATTTCTGTATTTCCTCCGAAATGAATCCGCACCTCTATCTCATTTATTGCTTCAAGAGTGAACGAGCTGCAATCGGTGACGAATTACCTAGATCTCGGAACCCAGACCATCTTATGAGCAACTATTGCACACATTTGGACTTCGATGCTTTGCTGATCGTCGAGAGCGTGGAGACCTCCTCATCTTCACGCCTGAAGCCCTAGCTGTTCACTTTGGTGAGGACTTCAGGAACCCTACAAGACAATATCTATCCAGAAGTTTCTGTCTTATAGGATTTCCAACCACTGGAATGAGCAACCACCCTCAGTTATAGAGGCCCCTACCGTCAACAGTTTGAAGAACAGATTTGATGCATGGAGTGCCCAAGACCGCTAGTTTTTTCACCTGTATATCAGCTGCCACATAATTAGATTAGATTAGATTAGAGGAGGGGCGATGAGGCTATGCTTAACCTCGCTGATACCTTGACCTAGAGATCTATTGTGCAACCCCGCGCTGTTTACCAGTCAGGTAGCAAGGCTTCGATAAACTTTACTACCTTACTGGGTGCTACACCCATTATTTGTTCCGGTTTTAAGAAACACGAGCCAAGATGCCGCAGCCTTCTCCAGAGGACAGCTTCACATTTGCATAGCAGGTGTTCCGCTGTCTCAGTGGCTTCTTGGCAGAAGCGACAGGTATCATCAAGAACCTTCGCCATGTTCCGAAGATGATAATTCACAGGCCAGTGTCCCGTGAGTATGCCTGTCAGTTTTCTCATTTCCAATTTGCTAAGTGAGAGGGCTTTCTTAGTCCAGCTCGTTGAGTACGAGAGGAATGACTTAGCCTGTCTCTGTCCTTCAATCCTTCGCCAGGATCTGGCCTTGATGGGAAGACGCAAAATGGCTCTGGTCCAATGAAGGGGGTTGATCCCCCCTTCCTTGCTAGCTGATCAGCCATTTCGTTACCATGCACTCCAGAATGACCAGGCACCCAAATACGGTTGACCTGATTATTTGATCCGAGTGTGTTGAGTGATATTTTGTATTCCCAGACTAGCTTTGACCGGATTGACGGTGACTCAAGCGCCAGTAGAGCTGCTCTGCTGTCAGATAGTATGTATATCCTTTTTTTCCGGTAGTTACATCCCGCACAATATGTGATGCACTCCCTTATGGCAAAGGTTTCCGCTTGAAATACCGATGAACAGAAGCCCATTGGCAGGGCTGCAACATGATAAGGAATTTGTTCATGTCGGTGGTGTAATTTGATGCGACCATTGTTCAAGTTGATTGTGAGAGTAAGGATGAGCTGATACTTGCTGCGAGAAAATTGGTTGACAAAAACACTGCTGGTCCGGAAGGGATACAAAGTTTTGTGGTTCGGGACTGCATACGTGTTTTGGCATATTGGTGCATATTTTCAATTAATCTCTCCGGAGAAGTACTTAGCCCTCATTTTGGAAGCTTTCGAAAATAATGCCTGTCCAAAAAAAGGTGATAAACTCGATATAGAAAATTAAAGAACAGTTTCAATATCATCAGACTTCTCAAAAATTTTTGAGATAATTTTATTCAATGCCATTTTTCCAAAATATGTAGCCGGATCGGATGTGAACAGCATGGATTTATGCCACGGCGTTCATGTTTGAGTGATTTAGCAGTGTGTTCTCAATTATTGGTGGAAGTTCTGGATGAATCTGGCCAACTAGATGTAGCATATATGGATTTTCCATAAGGTCTTCGATAGTGTGTACCACAGGCGGCTCGTTGTCAAGTTGGAGCGCGTATTTGGTTTTGCTGAGGGATTCATAGGGCTTGATGCTTCATACTTATCGTTTTTACCAATTTGTTGTTCCGCAGTGCTCAAATTTGGGACCATTTTTATTCCTGCTGTTTGTCAACGAACTCATGAATGAAATGAGGGCACCTACTCACCTTGAAGTATCCGGATGACTTTAAAGTATATTTTGAGATCGATAGTGATTTGGATTGCGACACTTTAGAGCGGGCCATAGATCTTAGTGGAGCATGTTGTCGCAACCATTCGGCTTTGAATAGAAATAAGTGTTATATTGTGTCTCGTACTCGGAGGAAGGCAATACTCAAATATGATTATAATGTGACAGGTAATGTGTTAAATTGTCTAACACAGACAGACTTGGGTGTGATATTCGATGAGAGGGGCACATTTTTACCTCATATGGATCATGTAGTTTCATCAGTGTTCAAGTTGTATGGTTTTGTCATTCGCAGCTGTGAATACTTTACATGCGTTAACACTTGTCTGTCGTTATACAATTTGTTCATACGACGCAAACTGGAGTACGCCAGTATGATATGGAGGCCGACTCTTCAATGCATATACATAGATTGGAGCCGGTTCAGCGGAAATTTTTCAGTTTCTTGATTTGGAAACAAGATCGTGAATATCCTTCTATTGGATCTGATCATGAATTACTACTTGGCAGATTTGAGGGCAAAAGATTGGAAACTAGAAGGGATATGCTAGCGTTGATTTTCATTCAAAATCTTTTGAATAATGGGGTGGACTGTTTAGCATTATTGGAGACGTTACCAATACTTGTTCCACGTTTAAAGGGAAGAGGCAATTTCTTTTTTTATTTGAAAGTGGGAAAACCAGTTGGAATTCAAAGTCGCCAATTCACTACATGTGTAGAACTTGTAATAAAATAGCTCATAGGTGTTACATTAACAACCATCCTTCGTATCGATTGCTGCAGAGATATGTAGTATTGGATATTTCTTGATTAAATTTTGTAACTTTTGATTCTTTTATATATGTAACAATGTTGTGAATGATTTTGTGCTGTTGTATTTTTCACATTTTTTTCCTGTAATTGGGTTGTAAACCTATTGGAGAATAAAGGCTCAATATTGTTATTATTATTTTTGATGAAAAGTAAGAAAGAAATAGCTAAAAAATTTTCAATTTCACCCATTCTCCGTATTCGATCAAGAGAAGAGAAAATAGTTATTTTCCATTCCATATTCCATTAGAAGTCGAAATCAGGTTTAAACCCCATCCTCCTTCAGTGTGTAACGATCCGATACAATTTCAAATTGAAAGCGGAGCATCTGATAAAGGACACGACCAAGACACGAGATTAGCCATAAATCCTGGGGACAATTGCGTGAAATGGGGAGGACGATCGCTTTTACATTCGAATGGGTGGATCTTATCACAGAAAATATTTTAAAATGTCACGGCGACCTCGACAATCCATACGACTCGGGCTTTAATATGAAAATATTAAAAATCCCAGTGAAATCCTTTTAAACGCCGTATTAAGGCGAATTAACATGAAAATGGTTTGACAGTTGAATGGCTGCACGGCTTCTTCTGAAAGCGGACGCCTCGGGCGTTTGAGAATCGCCCTGAAATGCTGAAATTCATATTCCCGGCTCGTATTTGCCAATTATTGGGCGGTATGTTTGTTTCGTCCAATTTGTATGCACGCAATGGTTGCTAATGGATGTTATATCTCATACTAATTGACAGTTTTCCTCAAAAGTGTAACGGTATTTGAGGATGAAACGATGGATTTGTTTGTATAGGTGTACAGAAATTACTTTTTCATTTCATATTTAAGGAAAATTCTAGAAAAGCACTGACGTGAGGTCAGAAGCATTCACGCGCTTGTTCAAATTCTAATTACTAAATCCACACAAAACTTTGCACCTAGTGGCGCGTTGGTATTCTTCAACGGATTCAGAAGCTTATATCTGATTGCATTTATAATTCTTATGATTATACGTAAATAACCTTAAAATTCAAAATAACAACGACATCTGTCATATGTTTTTCCGAAAGAAAATTGTTGCTAAATACTGACCCTTAGTTTTCTGGCAGACTTCGTTGAAATTCAATAAATATTTTCGAGAAGAACAATTTGAAGAATTTTCTAATAATTTTTTTAGATTTTATTACCACTGGATCTTCAAGGAATAATGTATTTAGTTGGGCGTTGGCAATACAAAACTATCTACGAAGTTTTAATCTGAACACATCAGTAGTTCATGAGATATCGAGGAATTAACCTCAAAGTTTCAAATGGGCCCTACTCCGAAACCATTCGACCGATTTCAGCCATAAACGAACTCAACTGAGATATTTGGATTCTAAACTTAATCTGACAATTCAAAGTCGCTAAATCCATTTCTTCGAAAGTTAGAGCAAGGACGGCCGGCCGAATGGATGGACCTAATAGAATTTGAGCACGAAATTTCCTTCAGGGTGTTTTCCTAATCTTTAAGACCAAAGTCAAAATTCGAAAATTACAGACATTGCGATGAAACGATAACGCTCTTTTCACTGTTATTGTCTCTGATAAATAATTGAAAATATTGGCCTTAATACTAATCGTGACGATTCACCTGAAATTGTTATCTTGTAAGTGCTTGTTCTTGGAAACAAAAGATTCATTACTTCGCCAGAATGTTATTCATTCTCAAAATTTTTGGCGAAATCGGTTTTGAACTATAAGGTTAGGCTCACTGATAAAAATTGAAGGTCAAATTGAATTATGCCCAGCCGATGACTGCAACGAAAACTATTTAACAGATTGAGCTCGCAACGAAATTTTCCGTTTGAATAATTTTCACGAAACTATGCATAAACCTTCACGTCGTCATTTTCGATCAAGTATACTATAGATCAGTTTATCGTAAGTACACTAACTTCCTAAAGAAATAACATACATATTCTGCATTTGTAGAACAGATTCTGGGCTCAAATGACGATCGAAATAGTGAATGGGCAAAATCCATCGAATGAATATGCCTAGTTCAAAGTTTAATTCTTTTCTCTTTTCCCTTCCCTTCAAAAGTTTTCGTGTTCGAAATTATCCTTATATTTTCAAATATTCAGACCCGGTCGATTTGCTTCATCCGAAATTGCTTGAGCCAATCCTTTGATTTTAAGCCAGTGCCTTTCTAGAAACTCTAGCAAAAAATAAAATTTTCTGAAGAGATATATTTTTCAATGTATTCAGTAGCATTGGGTGTATTCAGGTCGAAATATTTCAATGGATATGGACACGGAAATTTTCACTATTCCATAAGGATAGGTCACTTTTTGCGCGCATGTTTTGGGGAACAGCGAGCTATCGTTTCTTCGAAATATCTGTTATTTTCGGATTCTTTCCCGAAAATAGTCTCAAACTGAGGGCCGATTTGGAATCCAATGAGATTCTGTCTGGCCAACAGGTCGGCTGTCTGAAGACGGGCGTACGCAGAACCTTATCGATTTGTTGAGTTCGTAATTGGCGAAATCAGCCAAACGCTTTCGTAGTTATAGCTCTTTGAAATTTTGATGATATTTCTATGATATTTCAGGAACTACTTGAACGACAGGATTGAAACTTGGCATTTGGTTGGAGTACAACGGAGCGCGAACTTTTGGGAAATTTTGTTTAGAAAATTTTTCGATTGTTTTTCAAGATCTATTCATCATATTTGAGGTAAATTTTGCTCAGCTCTTGAAATTAATATTTCACAGCAGTGTACCGAATTTCAGTTCGATACGATCATAATTCTTGGAGCAATTGGGAAAAAATATTTCAGATTTCGTGCGGTTTTTTCCTCGGTATTGTTTTTGGAATGTTTTTCTGGAATAACTCAAGAAATACTGATTCAATCATAACCAAACTTGGTAATTGGTTTGAAATGCTTATGAAGAACTGTGTTCAATTTCGTGATGATCGTGGCTTTAGAACTTTTCGAAAAAAATTTCAATTGGATTTCACCCATTCACGAGTTTGTGATAAAGATTCAAACAAACTCTACAGATATTGAGTTTCTAAGTTGTTTCTTCTGGAAGTTATTGTGTTCAAGCTCGATTCGATTTGAAAATGAAATTCAAGATGTACATCACGAAAAAAGACACGTTTCCTGTCGAATTCTTTCTCCCCAGACAACATTTATGTATTCCTCAACCTTCAAATCACAGAGCACTGCTGGTCCTCAACCATTTCAATCAAAATATCGACATTGCTCTGAATACCTGACTATCACAGTGCGGACAAGTCTGAACAAGAGCCATATTTCCTTCTACGATCACGATGCCACCCAAAAAATCATTATTTCTAGAAAGCGCTCTTGCGTATTGCGGGTATCAATCCATTTGTCAAAGACAGTTTCTAGAAGGAAACATTGCCAACTGAACAATAAAGGAACACTGTAAACGATCAACAAAGTGAACTCTAACGTTTCAGCGTCTTCCTCAGTCATCAGTTAAGGGAAAATTTGTAAGAATAAATTTATTTCATCACTAATCCAAGACTTTTTATTATTGTCTTGTCATTATAATCAGCATAAGTACTACGAATCAAGATATATATCAACAGCCTCTTCAATGTAATACAAGCATTCGTGAAAATTCATTATAAACTGACATGACAGATAAACAGTTCACTCACTGATCAAATTGGGGGAAAATGATTTACCACCCATCCACGCTTTTTATGACAAAACCGTGGAAAAATTGAAAGCGTATATTATTCTAATGTCAATTTGTAACCCGATTCGTAGACATTTGTGGAGGAAATCACGTGCCACGGCGGAAATTCGATCGGCGTCAAACAAGAAACCATTAACTTCATTCGAAATGGCATCACCCAATGTCAATTCGAAGTCGACACGTCAAAAATAATGCATTATTTGATGTTCGACGGTGCTTTCTCTGTTTGTAATGCGTTTTTTCACCCCTCAACTCAACGGCAGCGCTTTGTTTCAATTGGGGGATGCGAAATGTTGATAATCAAAAGTGGATTTATAATGTTGTCGGTTGCAGATGTGTCTACGTAGGAAACCATTAAGCTGAAAGATTATTTTTCATCTTGTTCATATCTGATTCTCGAGTAGTCGGACAGATAGAAGCGCGGGTGTCATTGAAAATAAGTCACTCGTGATTGTAAGAAATCTAATTCGATGAATTTTGTTCATAGCTTGGACTCCATACTTTTGCTGAAGTGTTGTTATCATATCATACTCGTATTTCGCCGACACATCCATGAAGAACTCATTGAAATGTCGTACTTGAAAACTGAGGCGTGAAGTTCGATACGAATTTCATGACTATAATATGATCCATTAGAACATCGGCAAGTCGTGCAATCGTAAAGTTATCAATCGTCCAAATACTAACTTAGATAAGTGACCACTTAGGCTACGAATTTAAACAAGCACGTGAAAGCTTCACGTCATTGGTAATCTAGATTTTGGTTTATTATTTGATAAAATCAAATGATACACCTTTGTGATCGACCAACTAAAAAAATTTCAACCCCCCCTGAAAATTTCACAGTTTACGTTTTGGGGTATGTAGATTTGAGTAAACGAATAAAAAAAATCCGTCCGTCCGCCGTCCGTTGTCCGGGGCTTTTCTCAGAAAGTACTGAACTGAAATCCGCGAAACTTGGTAGAAAAATCGTGCGTCACTCGGCATTGATTCTCCAAGATTTTCAGCAGGATCGGTGTACCCTAAGGGCTCAAAATTGGGTGTTGGAGGGAAAAAAAATATTTTTCAGAAACTCACTACCGAATTTTCATGAGACTTTCAATATTTATTATTGTTGCATAACTCAACCTAACAATTTTCACCCGAATGATTTCCAACCAGTGGTTCCTGAGGTATAAAGAAAAACGCAGCAAATTTCTGGGTGAAAAACCACTGAGATATGAATAGTATACAGCGTGCCAAAAAATTAACGTAACTCATCAATAATTTTTGAACGAAGAATTATTAAGGAAAGTCCTCGCACCCGGATGATTTCTGTTCAGTGGTTCCTGAGCTATAAAGAAAAATGCTGCAAATTTTGGGGTGAAGAACCAATGAGCTAGCTATGAATAGTATACAGCTTGACACAAAAGTAACGTAACTAGTCAATAATTCTTGTACGAAGAATTATTAAGAAAAATCCTCGCATAGGTGGATTTTGAATTCCGAAAGCAATTTATCCTGTGTTTCTTTGAATTTTATATTTCTCATCCCCAACGCCCCGCACCCCACTACTTCATTTTTTCAAATTGGAATATATGGGTTGTGATACATCAAATGAAAGGTTATTTGATTACCTACTCAGCGATTCGACTAAAAAAAAATTTGTCGTGTCGTTTCTCAATAAAAAATTAGAAATTAATTCACAATTTGTGATTGGAGAGTATTGCAATCAGACCATTATTCTGATTGTGATATATCAAATGGAAGTTTATTCCATTGCATATTGAATGGCGTGACTGAAAAAGAATTTGTTAAGCAATTTTTTCATTTGAAAATTAACAATTTGTGATTGGTGTCAGATTCTTATTCTTAAAATAATAAATATTGAAAAATATCCTCCTACCTGCCGATTTCTATTCTCGAAGTTTGAGAAAATGCATGTAGTTTTAGAGTTGGGGGTTTATACCCTTAAACGGTCATTCGATGACCAATTCAGTTATGTGAACGAAAATGAAAGTTAATTATTAATTCAATATAAATTAGAAATCCATGGATTCGAGAATTTCCCTATTATCATTTCTATTTCTATTTTCGAAGTTTGAGAAATGCATTGTTGGCGGTTTATACCCGTAAACCTCAACAGTTTTTTTTTTGGCAAATATTGCATGTGATATATCGCATCAAAAGTCATTCGATGACCAATTCAGTTATGTGAACGAAAATGAAAGTTGAATATTAATTCAATTTAAATCGTAAATCCATGGGTTCGAGAATTTCTGTGTGTTTCTGAGGCAAAAATTCATTTTGAGAATTATACTGAGGTTAGGTTTTAGAGAATCTTGTAGAGGGCATTCTGAAGAGAACAAATTTAAATTAACATCATGTGGTCTATACGTAAATGGGGTACTCGTTTTCATGAAGATACCTCCGACAATATTTAAACTGTAACAACACTAGGCGCACAGATACACATACTTGTACCCACGTCACTATTTAACTTTAATAGAAAAGTCGCGCTTGTACATGGGCCTAAGGCTATTTAATGCTCTACCCCAAGGGTTTAGGAGGACATCCAACCTGAAAGTTTTCGAAATTACTTTGAATAATGCAATTGTTGACTGTGAACCATATCCTTAGAGTGAATTTTTTGATTTTTGTAAGAGTGAATTGTTTTCAGTTATGTATTTTTACGTAGCCAACCTCATTGTATTTCAATAATCTTTTGATTGAATAAATATATCATTATGATTATTATTGTCATTTTTAATTAATGAAAGAATAATGGTCTGATTATAGTACCCTCCTAACTGAAAATTCTAAATTATTTCCTAATTTTTCAATGAAAAACGGCAATTCTACTTCAAGCCACATCGCTGATTAGGTGATCAAATTACCTTTCATTTGATGTATCACAATCCATATATTTCCAGTTGAAAAAATAAAGTAGTGAACTGAGAAATATCAAATTCAAAAAAGCACAGGATACATTGGTTTTGAAATCAAAAATCGACGGGTCCGAGGATATTCCTTAATAGTTCTTCGTACACTCATTGTTGACGAGTAATTTTACTTTTTTGGCACGCTGTATAAGTTTTATTTAAGATAACAATGGTATTGGGTTACTTAACTGAGAAAATCATAAACCCTTGTGTAAAATTTGCAGCGTTTTTTTATGACGTTAATCTTGCAGTGCAAATACTGTCCTCATAGATTAAATGACAATGTTGTTGAAATTTTACTGGTTGTTCTTGTTATTATTTCTGATGTACATTCGAAATATATTGAATATTACAAATAAGTTAGCTACATCTCTACAATAAGATCTTTGATATGCTATGAATGACAAAACGAAAATTTTATACGCTCATTTGGAATAAAAATTGAGGAACCTACAAATAAAATGACAGAAAATGTATTAATTATTTCAGACGCTGAAAATGATAATGAACAATTCCGTTGAGATCTTGTCAGAGTCGTCCATCCACCCATACACACTCAAACTTTCGGAGGAAATTACCTATGAAAGATTTCTGTGTAGATTTGAGGTCCCAATGAAGCGAACAGGCTCGTTTATAGGTGAAATCCACTTTTGTTTTCTAAATACCTCGAAAAGTTTCAATCGGAAAAAATGAAAAGAAGTGTTTGATGATCTTATCTTACTTAAAAGAATCCAAAAGTTTTATTTATATCCCAAAATCTACTTGCCAAGTTTCGCTGAAATTCTACACAAAGCTCAGAATTTTCTGGGTAGGTATTAATGAACGAAATACACTCAACGGTTTCGTAGTGTGAACAGACAGAAGTATTTTTTTCCGTCACACGTCAACCATGTTAATTCATTTTTTATATTTCCTGGAATACACAACGGATCTAGTTGTTGTATCGTGGTCTGAATGATCACGCCAATATCGCTGAGTTGATTTCATAGTTAGTGAGGTTTCGCCTGATAACACCAGAACTATAACCGCTGTGGTTACAAATTTGAACAAGCACGCAAATTATTTGCCTTTCGTCAAATCCCTTGCTCATTTCTTCCTTTTTCTATTTCTCATTTGTAGTATCTTATGTCTACAATGATCATATAAACGGGTGCTATCTAAAACACATATATTCAGCTGAAAAAAATTTTCAGAATAATCTGTTTTATTCGATATATTTCGAGTATTCCTGAAGCAAGGATTATTTAAATCAATATTTATTTCAGTTGGTAAGTGTTAACGTTCATGATGGTTGTTTGCTTGGTAGATAAGATCTCTTTGAAGGTATCATGGTATACATTTTTATTTTGGCTTGACATGAAAACTAGCCAATGCATATCAGTTGAACCTTTATACCTGCGTAAAAATCATTATGAGCTGGATCAACATAGATCACATAGATTATAGGGTCGATTCCTTCGGCACTGCGTAGTTGCTAGCGCACTCTGTGTAGACAGACCGAACCAGAAAGAAAGAGCTAAATTTTCTGTAATGGATAACATGAGCATATAAAGCGGCCTTTACGTCATTAATAGTTCCGCATAAATTTTCTCCTACTATAGACAATTCCCGGATAAAATTACTTTTTAGTTCATACGATAATCGCCCTCCTGACATAAAAACATAAGTATTCCGAGTAAACAAAATCTTTCTAGTGGTAAATTTTGAAGAATAGCATGAAATTTTGTGTGGTTTTGAATACTACTTACTCACTTGAGGTGAAAATAACCCCAACCCAATAGGTAGATATTCGATTGTTTGACGATAATCTCGAAACGGTAAGCGAGAAAGTTTTGACATTGTTGAATAAATTCGTCGAAAGGAGCAGAAGGGGCCGGAGGCCTGAAAGGATGCAACCGACATAAATTCAGCAGTAAGGTATAATAGCAAACGAAGGACAAATATGTCATCAACACATTCTCGGGGCCACATATCATAGACATTCCATAACTCGGAGGGAAGGAACTTAGTAAGACGTTTGCGAGTGATGCGACATAAACAGCATTCCCCAAGTTCCTCACACGTCAAATTCATCCTGCTGTGGAACCCTTGCCGTTCTGTCTCGAACTTATATTATAACTATGTTCATTGGCAACCTGAGTTTCTGCCGATCTGGATAAATGTATCGCGTTTGAGGTTTTTATGAAAATATTTTTGAGTCATCTTTTCATTCATTTTTCCAACAACATCGTATTATAGGAACAAAATTCCAGCAAAGCACTGACGTGGAGTCAAAAGCTTTGGAGCACTTGTCTAAGGAGTCAGATTTGTACTGTGAAACTTTATAGTTCGCTTTTTACGAGCTTGTTCTGGGGAACAGCGCGTTATCATTTCGACACGATGTCTGTAATATTCTAATTTTGAGCCGAAATTGGTCTCAAACGACTAGGTTGGACTCACTGATGAAGAATCCGTGGTCAAAATTGATTCTGTCTGCCCGGACGGCCGTCCGGCGGTGTGAAATGTTACTTTCTAAAGAGAGAACCAAGAGTCTCCAAATTCTCAGGTTAGGTTAATATCCTGAATATCTCAGATTAGGTTTGGAGTCCAAATATCTCGGCTGAGTTCGTAATGGGTGAAATCGGTTGGATACCTTCGGAGTTAAGACCAATTGAAATTTTTAGGTTAATTCCTAGATAACTCATGAAGTATTGGCCCGATCAAATTAAAACTTCGTTGACAGTTTTAAAATTCCATAGCGCAACTAAGAGCAGGGTTTCGTGTAGATCCAGTTGTTGGAAAATATTTTTTGAATTTTCGTTCGAAAATTTTTAAAATTTTTCTACAAAAAATTTTTTTCTCTGAGAATATTGATATTGATGGAATTTTGCACAAACCTTGGACTCAGTATTTTACACCGATGTTTCAAATTTCAATTCGATTTGATATTTACTTTCGGAGACAAGAGGAAAAAAACTGTGCCAAATTCCGTTATTATTTGGAATTTTTGACGTTATTTGTGCCAATATCTCAAGAAGTATAAATGCAATCAGATCAAACTTTTTAATCAGGTGGAGATTACCAACACGCAGCTAGGTGCAAAATTTTATGTTGATCTAATAGATAGAATTTGAACAAGCGCGTAAAAGCTCCTGACCTCACGTCAGTGCTTTTCTAGATTTTTTGATCGTTTGTATTGTTCCGATATTTTCATCAGACAACCTTTTTCTAGAAACTGTCTTGGACAAATAGTTTAATCCTGCTATCCACAAAAGCGTTTTCCATAAAAAAATAATTTTCAATTAATTTTAATAGCTCGGTTCGAGCTATGGGGAGCGACAACCCAGAAAAAACTCACAAAATATCTTAGAAGTTGTTTGTCGATCTGTGGATCAAGGTCAAAATAGAAGAACTTTGTATGAAATGGAAAAATGGTTTTGAAAATTACCACAGAGCTCCTGTTCTCAAGAAACCGAGTTTTTTCCCACAATTAGAATTAACCGGCCTAAACGGACCACACACTCATTCCGGAAATTTGACATCTCTAGTTTTTCTTTCGGGGGTAAGGGAACTTATGGCCGATTATTAATAATTCAATCCATCGGAAGTTGTCTGTGATTCTTGTATTCACCCCTTGTTGCATGTGCTGTGTGAAACTTGAACATGTGAATGATTGGTACCTGCCAAATATTAGGTCGCTTCAAAATCGATATAATTGATCTCTTCTAGAGTAATTAAGGAAGTAGCCTTAAAAAAATTTAATGAGCCCATATCATGAAGGACGCAATTCGGAATTCAAGAGTTTTCCGTGAAACCTTGATTGTCTGTGAATACCTCATAAGGTATACCATGAATGGAGAAAATTGACTTAAGGCCGTTTATCACACAAAATGCTGAAGTGGTTGATATTTTCCTTATTTCTACATATTTAGAAAAATAATCGGTAACAATTAGATACAAACATTTTTTCAATTCAAAGATATCTACTCCAACTTTTTGCCAAGGACCATTTGGAATTGGATGTGGCGTTAAAATTTCTCTAGGATTATTTTTACTGAATCTATTACATGTAGGACACGATAAAACTTTCATTTCTATATCTCTGTTTATACCAGGCCAATAAAGCACTTCAGAAGCTCTTAATCTAGTTTTAGTGATTCCCATGTGATTAACATGTAAAATATTAAGCATTTCTTTTCGTAACGTTAGAGGAACTATTAAAGCATTATTTCTGTAAAGGAGATCACCTATTAATACGATTTCATGTTTGATGTTATAATATAATTTTGAAGAATTAACACATTTTGCTTTCGAGTTAGGCCAACCTTCTTTGACATATTTCATCACATTTTGTAAGACGGGATCTTTATTAGTTTCTATTTGAAATTGTCTCAATTTTTTATCAGATATGGGAAAATTATCAGTCAAATATTTTATCTGTGATTCATATTCATCCGAGAAGTAAATTGTTTCATTTATATTATTCACGTTAATTCTTGAGAGAGCATCTGCGATATACATTTCTTTCCCAGGCTTGAAGACAACATTCAAATCATAAATTTGTAAATCGAGAAGCATTCGCTGAATCCTCATAGGACATTTTATTAACGGTTTCTTAAATATTTGAACTAAGGGCTTGTTATCAGATTCCACGGTTACTGGCCTTCCATATAAGTATTGGTGAAATTTTTTACAACCATAAACTACAGCAGCTAATTCTTTTTCAATATGTGCATATATTTTTTGAGTTTCTGTTAAGGATTTCGAAGAATAAGCTATAGGACCACAATTTTGTAACAAAACTGCTCCAACAGTATTATAACTAGCATCTACACTCAATGTTAAAGGTAATTTGGGATCATAGAATTGAAGAACAGGAGGAGTTGACAAAATGTGTTTTAAATTCAAGAAAGCATTTTGATGCACAGATTCCCATTTAAATATACTGTCTTTTTTCATTAATTCTCTTAACGGAGCCGTTAATTCTGCCAAGTTAGGTATAAACTTGTGTAAATAGTTTAAAATTCCTAAAAATCTTTGCAATTCTTTCAATGAATTAGGAGCAGGATATGACTGAATTATTGAAATTTTATCATTATCAGGTTCCACACCTTCACTTCCTATAATGTGACCTAAATATTTTATTTTGTTCACTCTGAACTTGCATTTATCTTTATTGAATTTGATATTCAAATCTCGAGCTCTCTTTAATACTTTTCTTAAGTTTGAATCGTGTTCTTCTTTAGTTTTACCCCAGACGAGAATATCGTCTATATAAATTTCCGTACAGCACAAGTCATTAAAACATTCTGTGATTTTTTTCTGAAAAACTTCACTTGAAATTTTTAATCCATACGGCAATCTTAAAAAACAATAACGTCCAAATGGCGTATTGAACGTGCAGAGGGATGAACTTTCTTCATCTAATTCAATATTCCAGAAGCCATTGGTGGCATCTAGTAGCGAAAAATATTTAGCACCCTGCAACTTTAAAGTAATGTCTTCAAACGTGGGTATTTGAAAATGTTCTCTCATTATAGCTTTATTTAAGTCAAATGGATCTATGCAAAATCGGAAATCACCGTTGGGTTTGTTCACTATCACTAATGAACTGACCCAATCTGTTGGCCCAGTAACTTTACGAATGATACCCTGTTGACATAATTTTTCTATTTTACATTTCAATTGAGGTATAATAGATTGAGGAACATTTCGAGCTGCATGTACTACTGGAGGCACTTCTTTATTGATTTTTATTTTATACTGTCCTGGTATGCAACCTATTCCTTTGAATACATCATCATAATCTTTCAAAAATGAAATTGAATTTTCACCATTATTATCTTCTATTTTGCATACCATTTGAACAATATTCATTTCTTGAATAGAGTTCAATCCTAGTATACAAGGTCCCTTATTATTGACAATAAAAAATTTCAAATAATACACATTGTTTTTATGATTACATTTTAAATTTATGTGGCCTAATACTTTTATTGTTTCACTTTCTCCCGAATAGGTAGTAAATTTATTATTGCATTTAAGAATTGGTATATTCTGAAAATATTTTTCATAAATGATCAAAGGAATTAAATTTACTTTCGCACCTGTATCAATTTCAAATTTTAAATTTGTTGTATCATTTAAACTAAGATTAACATTCCATTCATTCACATAATTAATTTGAGAAAAATCATAATTTATTTTACCTATGAATAAGTTTTCATGGCCAATATTGTTTATTTTTGTTTTACATACCCTTTCTAAGTGATTGTATTTATTGCACAATGTGCACTTTTTTCCATATGCCCAGCATTTATTTAAAGGATGAATGTAACCACATTTTGTACAATAATGTTTTTGTTGGTTATGTGGGTACTTTGAATTTCCAGTTTCATGTTGTTTATTTACAATTGTAGGTTTTGAGGTTGACGGCTGACATGTGACGTTCGTTGATGACGTCGGTTGTTGCCAATGCTGAATCCTTCGATTTCCTGGTCGATATTGCGCCTGCTTGGACGCCATGTTGCGCTGAAACGTCTTATTTTTGGATTTGACCATTTTATTTCTTCTTCTGTACGATATTCCCCAGAATCTTCACATAATTTATTTAATTGATTCTTGGTAGTTTCTGCTGCCTTGCAGATTTCGAGAGCTTTGGGAAGGTCCAAGTTCTTCGTTCTTAGTAGCCTGTCCTTCACTGACTTGTCCCTGATGCCATGCACCAATTTATCTTTGATAAGAGAGTCGGTTAATTCACCAAAGTTGCAAGTAGCACTCAACTCCCGAAGATTCGTTACATATTCGTCGACACTTTCACTGGGTTTCATATCTCTCGATAAAAACATGTGCCTTTCAAATGTTTCATTTCTTGAAGGACTAAAATATTCTTCAAATTTTGAAACCACTTTCGTAAATTTTTTACAGTCTTCGGGTTTCTCGAAATTGAAAGTGTTATATATTTTCAGTGCTCTGTCATCTACTTGGTTTAACATAAGGGCACATTTGAATTCTTCGTTTTCTTCATCAGCTTTAGATGCCGTTAAATAAAATTGAAATTTCTGTATGAAAAACTTCCACGCTTCGTAATGGTTTTTGTCGAAGTCCATCTCACCGGGAACACTTATTTTCAGCGACATTTTTATATATTTGGGAATTATGAATATGAATTTTCAAATTTGTCGTTATATTTTTCAGATTATATTTATATTTTCACTGATTTCAACTTTTTTACCGACTGCGCCATGTGCTATTTCTTGGTCTTGGATAAGGGGTTATCTAGGAGAACAATTCTGTTTGGTTACTTTTTAACAACTAACTTTATTGTTCATCTCATACTATTTACAATGCCAATCATGGGCATGCGTGATGCCATTCAGTTAACGGTAACAAACAAGGATACGAATACAAATAATATCACACATATCAGTTGACAGATTTCCCCGGTTTGACTTCGAATCAAGGTATGAGAATATCCACAATATCCGGAGTTTATTCTGAAAAATTAACCGTTTGATTTAATGGTGAAATTATTACTGCTTTATTGGCCCATGAAAAAGACATCGAACGCGACCTCGACTTCCACCTCGACCGCGACCTACATGTATCTCGGAGTGTAATCTGATCAATACTTCATCTTCTGAATTAAATCTCATATCGATAGAATGTAATTCGTAATAGAGGCATCCGATGGAGGTGAAATTTTGTACTTAATTGGCTTAAAGCCTCACGCAAAATTTTAGCTGAATCTTTCTAACATTTTCTGATATAAATTTTTTTTTCAAATTTTTTCTTTTGTGAGTTTTTGGTCTGTCATCTTTCAAGAAACGTCGTACTAGAGGCGATTTGCTCGTTGCTTTCCGAGCTATTAATGACTGTTTTGGTGTGGATCTGCGTCACCTCTTCGAATTCAATAGGAACAATCTCCGTGGACATACCTACAAACTTGCTAAAAAACCATTCCGTACAAATGCACGTACAAATTTCTTGTTAAATAGAATAAGTCTAATGGTTTGCCGGGATCTGTGGTTGAATCTATCAGTGTCAATGCGTTCAAGAACAGTTACGATCCGTGGAGAATTCGCGAAGGTGCTCTGTGAAGTGGGTTACCCATTTTTGCGCGCATGTTCTAGGGGAACAGCGTGCTATCGTTTTGTCCAAATGTCTGTAATTTTGGATGATTGAGCCGAAAATGGTCTCAATCGACTAGGTTGGACTCACTGATGACGAATCCGGTGTCAAAATTGATTCTGTCCGGCCGGCCGGCCGGCCGGTTGGCCGACCGTAGACACGATAACTGTCGACAGAAGCAAGCTAGCTACTTGAAACTTTCAGGATAGGTTGCGCATCCGAATGCCGCGGTTAAGTTCGTTAATGGGCCAAATCGGTCGAATAGTTTCAGAGTTATAGGCACTTGAAGTTTTGAAGTTATTCATTTTTTATTTCAGAAACTAATCAAGCGATTGGATTCAAACTTGGCAGTTTGGTGGAGTATAACGACGCGCAACTTTGAGCCAAACTTCGTCAAGATCATATTGTCAGTAAATTAAAAAAAAAATTTTTTCGACATTTTTTTACAAAAACATTTTTTTTTCGGAAACCATTCATCATATCCAAAAAAAATTATACTCACACTCTGACCTTCTAATTTCACAGCAGTGTACTAAATTTCAGTTCGATACGATCATAAGTTTTGGAGATATCGGGAAAAAATTTGTCAAGTTTCGAGGTTTTCTTCTCGATATCGTTGATTTTTCCGGTATTACTCGAGAAATACTGATTCAGTCCTGATTAAACTTCACAGCTAGTTTTAAGACGCTGAAAGACAACTTTATGCAAAATTTCGTGATAATCGTCTCATTAGAACAATTTGAAAAAAAAAATTTCTATGATTTTCTCATCATATCATCCTCATTAAATTCTGTATGAAACTTCGAACTGTTATTTTCGATGAAGTACTGGATTTCAATTCGATCTGATCTGTATTTTTGGAAATATTGGAAAAATAAAATTTTGATTGGGTATATCTACGGAATCATTGGGTGGATTTTACCCATTCACGAATTCGGCCTTCGTAATTAAGGTCCAAACCTTCTCTACAAATATCGAGTTTCTAAGTTGTTTCTTTCGGAAGTTATTGACTTAGAAACTCGATATTTGTAGAGTAGGTTTGGGGCTTAATTAGGAAGGTCGAATTCGTGAATGGGTAAAATCCGCCCAATGATTCCGTAGATATACCCATTGTAATTTTATTTTTACAATATGTCCAAAAATACAGATATGATCGAATTGAAATCCAGTAATTTATCAGAAAAAAATTTCAAAAAGCTTTGCCGTGAAGGCAGCAGCTTTTGCGCGCACGTTCAAATTCGTTGCTGAAGCGGTCATCTACATTGAACATGCGCGCAAAAGTTGCTGCCTTCACGGCAGTGCTTTTTGAAATTTTTTTTGCTGACATTCTCTACAGGGTCCTATTATATGTGTTTATTTAGTTTTTTTAGTGGAATAATGCTATTTTGTTTACTGGCTGAGTTTATAGGTTAACACCTCAACTCTTCAACTTTTTTTAATAATAATAAAAAAAAAATTGTATAATGTTAATGGTACCTGACAATTTTGACGGGTGACTGTCAACTGTTGAACAAGTGCGTGTGAATTTGCCAAACGAGAAATTCAGAAGAATAAACGTAGAGTTGATCGGTTCGACTCGAAATCAATCAAACGTTGTGTAAAATCTGTTGCTCCTTCGCAATTATCAAATCCGTTTAGCGCCACTCATACTCTAACAACACAAATACAGTTCCAGTGAACACCCAGCTTCATTCTGGACTTCAAAGACTGTCATGTGCAAGTATTGACCTCAGAATATTTGCTTTTATGCTGACCAAAACAATCAGCCATATTCGAAGCTCCACGGTATTCAAATCGGAAGGGGTGAAAAGTGAAGATTTTTGTATCGAGTTTGGCGCGGGCGGCATTTATTTCCCTTGAAGCGGGCTCAAAAGGGTGCCAACATTTAAATTAAACTCAGCGTAGCTTTGTGAAAGCAATTGACAAGTAATTTAGTGAGACCAATGGTCATTTGTGTTGTATAAATGAGTTACCGGAGAGTGAATAAAATTAGACGCAGTGGTCGACATC
Organism: Myrrha octodecimguttata; assembly: GCA_958510865.1. Classification (NCBI taxonomy): domain Eukaryota; kingdom Metazoa; phylum Arthropoda; class Insecta; order Coleoptera; family Coccinellidae; genus Myrrha; species Myrrha octodecimguttata. The sequence continues at coordinate 16,986,225 of OY294058.1, read as the reverse complement.
AAAGCTACGCAGACCGGAGACCCTTTCAAGGGACAATTGAAATGCGGATACGTTTGTAAATGGCGATGGTGTGATTTGATTCCAGAGCTTTGACGGTTCTAAAACAAATCCCGACATTTCTCATTCGGGGAAATATTGGAAATTTGGGTTCGTTTCGAAATACAGTCTACGCATTTTGTTGACGAAGGAGTAAGAAAAACCTAGAAAAGCACTGACGTGAAGTCAGTAGCTTTTACGCTCATGTTCATTTTTGGTGATATCCTTCGAATATGCGCACAAAAGCTGCTGACAATTTTGGACCTTAATAACCTAACAAAACATTGTAAAAATATTGTTTTTCCAATAATTAAATTCAATTTTGAGCATATTGAAATTCATATTTTCATACCTGACCTATATTTGAAGTGCCTACTGTGTTTTATAGGAGTTCCGTAATTAAATTAGGAGATTTGAAAGGCTACTAAAAAAACTACGCAACTTATAGAAAGTATTGTTGCAATTCAGGGTACTTCCTCTTAATATTCAAGTGCTATTTTGTACAGGGTGCAGCGAAACAGACAATGCAGTTTTGAGAGACTGTTAAGAAAAAATTATGTAACTTACAGAAATAAGATTGAGTTGATTTTCTTCAGTACATCATGCCGTTTTATGTATCAAGTTTGAAGAACGCCATCAGAAAGATGATGGCTACCAGCAGCTCCGGATTTGAGTATATGTAATTTGAGTATATGTAATGTTAGACTGTTCATTTTTAGAGCGTTATTCTGTATTGTAAAGAGGAGTAATTGACCCAAATTTCAGTCGAATCAGCAAAGTTGTTCGAGAGTTAGTATATAGCTGCCATTTGAAGAAAAACACCCTGTATCTCAGTTGTTTCGGATGTTAGAATGTTCATTTTTAAAAAGTTATTCCTTTAGAAGTCACCGAATTCCTGTTGTAAATCCTAGTGAATTTCTTTGAGTGGGTGGCTTAATTATTAAACAAAATTGTCGTATCTGGGGTGAGAAAAATCCACGAATTATTCATGAGAAACCTTCGCATCAAACGAGTCACTGTTAGTGTTCATTATGGTCAGGTGGTACAATTGGACCTTACTTCTTTAAAAATGCTGCTTGTGAAGCTTTAACTGTCAACGGTGATCGATACCATCGGATGATAATCGAATTTTGTTTCCTGAATTAATGAATATTGATCTAAAGGACATTTGCTTTCAAGAGGATGGCGCTACACCTCACATTGCAAATGATACAATTGATTTATTGGAACAAAAACCCCCTTGACGAATAATCTGCGGAAACTGTGATGTCAATTGGCCACCAAGATCATGTGATTTGACACCAATGGACTATTTTCTTTGGGGTTATGTGAAAAGCCAGGTCTATAAGAATAATCCACAATCGATTCCTGAACTAAATGATGAAATGATTCGTGTCACTAGTGAGAAAGAGCCGCAATTATGTCAAAATTTCATTGAAAATTTTAACAAAAGAGTGAACGTCTGTAGAGCTGCAAGGAGAGGCCATTTGACAGAAATAATTTTTCGTATATAAATGACTTATACTTCAATTACCAATGAAAAGTTTTCGAAAATGAATGCAAATTATGCGTTTTATTTATTCTTAAAAAAACGCGCTATTTGAAACACCCTACATTTTGTAACGATTTACGGGGTATGTGCGTTAATAAGCGATATTCACTTCAATCAGAATTTCTAACCACTAGTCCAATATTTCAAAAAAACCAGATCCGAGAGTTGGAATCTATTGATTTGTAGGAGAATGATCTGGCAGAATTAGACTTTACACATTGAAAAGAACGAATGGAACAATTGTAAGAAAAATAGCTGACCCAAATTCATTCCACAATATTTTAATTGTTGTACGTGGTTTCAAAAATTTGTATTGAATTCTGTTTGTCAGATATATCTCGGCTTTTTACAAACCTTCTTGACATTCCAATTTTTGTGCATTTCTTCATCAGAAATTATTTTGCTAACAATTCAATTGTCAAATTAATCATTGATCACATACCAAATTGTGTATAATTGAAAAATTTGTACGTAACATATCGATATTATATAAAAATGCCTGCTCCAAAATTTTCGATGTATGTGGTGAAATTTATCGAATTCGAAAATAGTATATTATTCAACGAGCATATAATGACTGTTATTGTTCACAAATGATCAAAGTGACTGAGAGCAATTATATGCAGGTTAAATATTATAGATTGTCCACGACTTCATTGGTGAAATTGGAATAATTCTGCATTCTGAAGAACCGACAATAGAGTAGTCAGAATCTTGAACTTTATTCTCCGTGATTGATGTAAACTGTCAAGCTTATGAGAAACGTCCAAAATACCACTTGATCTATGCATGGAGTGCATAATATTCATTATACACACCATTTATCCACGACTTGAATCATGGTCTTAGACAAAATCATTTTTTTTTTTTGGATGAAACAGCTGTGAAGCTGAGTTTTCATGAATTCAAATTATATACAGGGTGATTCATTAAGGGTGGCCACCGGCCGTATCTCGGAAACCGTTCATCCTATAACTTCCGGAAAAAAATTCTGATCACAAAATCAGCCCCTAGAAAATGATTAAAGATATTTTCAAATTCGTAGTTCCCCACTAGAGGGCGCAATCTATCACTTGTAAAATATAATCTCATTTTTTACGAAATATTCTCCAACTAACAGTTGTAAAGAATAATAAAATAAGAAAATACTATTCCTATTCAACAACTTTTGGTTCAGTTATTTTTCTATATTTCTTTTTTTTTAGTGATGGGATGGAAAAACTTTTCTTCACAAAAAAAACACTTTGACTTCTGTATGCGTGAACCGATTTTTACGAAATTTGATTTCATTTGAAGGCCATTAAAAGCAGATCATAGAAAAATATGACAACTACATACCGGTTGATCCAATTAAAAACTACAGGCTGTTTTATGTTACTTCACCCTATTTGCGCGTTTTACTGGAGAATTTCAAATGCAATGCTATGATTCTAACCAACCGAGAATAAGCTAAGCATTATTACCTATCGACTCGTTAAAACCGCAGACAGATATCTCCGGTCATTCCGAAGATATTAACATTTTTGCAGATTTCGATAAGTGTTGATCAACCCTGTGAAATTCAGGAGGAATTGAGTTATTTCATCAGCTAAACAATCAAATGAAAGAAAAAACTTATCAAAAATGTATGCCACTCACAAAACAAGCTGATCTAGATCCAGTAAGCTTTGTAACGCCAAAGCTTTATTCTCGTTTTCTATAGCTGTAAAATTTATTTAGGTCGATTGAAAACTACTAGTTTATGAGGCCTCATTATTAAAACGGAGAAGCATATGATATGCTTAATGTTTATGCTGAATGTTTAGAAAATGCAGTAGCTGAAAGGGAATACCCGATACGATATCCTGAAAGACGTCGTCATTCCAGAAAAGTATTCAAAAGATTGACACGAAGAGTGCGACAAACTTGGACGGTTCAATATGTTGGAAGAAAACATGGAAAACGTATTACGAATTATTCGCTAGTTCAAAGGATACTAGAGGACCATAAACCGCATCCGTATCATGTTGTCTTGCACCAAGAATTGAAAGAGACGAGAGGACTTTTGCAATTGGTTGAAACGAATGCTGAACGGCGAACCTAACTTACTTCATAGAAATTTATGGACTGACGAGGCTACTTTTTCTAGCAATGGTAAAGTAAATTTACACGACAGCCACTACTGATCATCTAACGACCCATATTGGCAAAAATAAGTCAATAATCAGAATCGCTGGAGTGTTTACGTGTGGTGCGGAATTTTTGATGGAACAGTTGTCGGACCATTTTTCTTCGATAGTATCTTAACGGGACAAAGGTGCTTGAAATTTTAACGGAAAATTTTCGAATTCTTTTAGATTATATTGCTATTCAAGACAGAATGTAGATATGTGGTATCAACAAGATGGTTGCCCGGCGCATTATGCTGCTAATGTTAGGGAATATTAAGATACCGTCTTCTCAAAGAGGTGGATTGGACGAGGGAGTATTTTTCCAGCAAGATCCCTCGACCTCACAGTATTAGATTTTATTTTTGGGGGAGAATGAAGACTTAGTTTTCCGAACACCACCAACTACAAGTGAGGATATGAAAAATATATTTCGACAGGCAGCTGAAAATTTTTCTCATACTGAAATTGTGACCAGTATCAACTAAAGAAAGACTAAATTTATGCATAGAAAAAAAAAAATTATATATATATAATATAATAATATTTGAAATGATTATGTATAAGGGTTGTTTTTTGTTCAAATATTTTCGTTGTTGCTAATTTTTGTTTCATTTTATCGTATTATTATTATTTCATGTGTGTTTAGTATTTTGCTGCGTTGTCATGACGAATAAAGTCACTTCCTTGTTTTTTCAAGCTCGCAGGGTTGATCAACACTTATCAAAATTTACAAAAATGTTAATATCTTCGGAGTGACCGGAGATATCTGTCTGCGGTTTTAACAAATCAATAGGTAATAATGCTAAGCTTATTCTCAATCGGTTAGAATCATAGCACTGCATTTGAAATTCTCCAGTAAAACGCGCAAATAGGGTGAAGTGACATAAAACAGCCTGTAGTTTTCAATTGGATCACCCGGTATGTTGTTGTCATATTTTTCTGTAATCTGCTTTTAATGGCCTTCGAATGAAATCAAATTAGTGAAAATCGGTTCACGCATACAGAAGTAAGAGTGTTTTATTTGTGAAAAAAAGTTTTTCCATCTCATCACTAAAAAAAAGGAAATATAGAAAAATTACTGAAACAAAAGTTGTTGAATAGGAAGAGCATTTTCTTATTTTATTATTTTTTACCACTGTTAGCTGGAGAATATTTCGTAAAAAATGAGATTATATTTCACAAGTGATAGATTGCGCCCTCTAGTGGGAAACTACAAACTTGAAAATATTTTTAATCATCTTCTGGGGGCCGATTTTGTCATTAGAATTTTTTTCCGGAAGTAATAGGATGAACGGTTTCCGAGATACGGCCGGTGGCCACCCTTAATGAATCACCCTGTACAGGGCGAGTCTTTGACCTTGCAGAATATTTTAACAGAAGATTTCTGAAGCCAAAAGAAAAACTTTTTTCCTCACCATTTTTTTCGATTCGGCTTGGTTCGTAAGATACAGACAGTTGAAAATCCATAAAAAAAAATAATTTTCGATTATATCTCGCGAACGATCTCATCGAATGGGATGATTTTTGGAATATAGTTTTTTATTGATACGATGAATGTTCCTGGATAACAAAATCTTATCCACATCCTCCAGTTTCTTCAATATGACCATAACATTTCATAAAAATACCAGAAATTCAAAGAACCCAACTTTTAAAAATAATTTGAATGCTATTCAACGAATTTTTGACCATTTTGGAAAGTAAAAGTATTTTTAATTTTTTTCGTATGATGTGCCGTTTTCGAGTAATCAGAAATTCAAAAATAAAAAATATCTGTGAAATTCCGATAATTGGGTACTTTGGCTGAATGCAACTCTGTTAAAAAAATTCACAGAATTCAATTTTTTCGCGTTGCCACGTCTGAAAGTTGGGGATGGAATCCTAGCATTTTTTATTTGGAATGATTTGTAAGCGAAGTAGCCGACTTTTCCCAATTCACAATGGACGTAACCGTAAAAATCCCGCAACTCGTACGTAAAAATCAAAGAGGAAACAACAAAATTCATAAGTACCAAAATCTTCACAATAGGTTCAACTTTGCTTTTGACTTCCATAAGTCGAATGCAGTTCCATTCTTATTCCTTATGATTTCTGTTGTTTGATTCTTACATTTTATTTATAAGTAAATTTAGGGTTAGGTCCATTGTAACTTGGCTATGAGTTCGAAAGTGGAGTAATATGAATAAGCTCACCTGAACTTCTACAATTTTAATACTCCTAATGTTCAAGCAAATTTCCACACCACTATCGAAGTATTGCTTTGAGCGCGTTACATTTTTTCTGTCCTAGAGGGTTGTTCGCCAGGAGCCCTACTTTCCCACATTCAACCACTTATAGTAAGTGCTCGAATTAAATAAATAAATAAACCATTCAATTGAAACTCATGTTACCATGAAATATGAATTTCGAATTTCAATTGTTTTCTAATCATTCTATGCGCATGACCGACCAACATAGAAGACTCGCGAACAATCAGTTGTTACAAACTTCAAATTTATAATTATTTGTACGATTTTCATTTTATTATGCATTATAATATATAAAACATAATAATAAGTAGGTATCATCTGAAAGGTAGAGTTTGGGATAACAAATCATTAACCGAAATATTGACGGGGATGTGAAATTTTGAACGTCAATATTCTGTGACTGAACGTAGTTCTTAGCACAGTATAGAAACTACCCAGTAGTTGCACTCCCTGGATTTTTTTACTCCGTTTCCGACTCGCGCATACTTCGGTGCGTCTAACCTCAAATTCAGTTTAAATTGGTTCCGTTCACTTTCCCGGTTTGTTCATGTTATGAAATAAAGCATTTTCAACATTTTCAGGACGAATTCACATGTTGAAATGATCTATACTAATAGAATTGGTGAAGCACTATGCCAAGTTATGGAACTGATAAACTGATATTCAATCTCAGATGATATTCATTCAAAACGATATAACTAAAAATTGCAGTATTTGACATTTATTCTTGTCTTCTAAAGCCAAGAGTATCAACATCAGAGAAAGCACTTATTATAAGTATAACTACATTTGGCTCATTTATTCCTGAAAACAAACAGCAGAATGAAATTCAACAAATGCAGGGAATGGAAAAAACATGGGTTTCAGAGAACTTCTCAGTACTATTTCAAATAACATTATATCTTGCAAATTATCAAATTACTGCAATATTAGTCGGCAGTTGATATGTCAGTGCTATCATAATCTTCAATTACATATTCATTATACTGAATATATGATACAAATCAAATTTAATCCTTGTGGTAGCCGATCTTCAAATGAACACCGATTTCAATTCATGCTCATAAAATGCTTTACAATCCATATAAAATGTGTTTTTATTATACAGATGCAACATTGGGGCTTTCATAATCTTCAATTGACTATAAGGTCAATTCGAAATAAATTACAAACAACAAAATGTAGAACAAGTTCCATCCTTGGGTAGTCGATCCACATCGGAACATGTTCGGTTGAGTTAATTTTCTGTCTTTCCATTGCCTATCTCGTTGACAATGGGATAGTTGTCACGATCCAAAAGCTCTTCATTTTATACAGAAATCTCTTCAATCTGAATGAACATAACATCTTGAAGTTATTTGTTTTGTATCCATACAATTCCAGTGATGTATTCATCAGGTTTTCCATACTACAATTATTATCACCAAGACGAAATGAGAAGTTTCTCCAAAATAGGCTTCCATCCCAAAACTATATCTGTGTTATACAGTGGTGATTCGGTCCTGAATCCATTCATGAAGCTTCTTCCTTTTCAATTTCAAGCTAATTTTTGTAGTATAATTGATTAACTTCTCACTTTTCCATGATAATGGAGATTCTTACTGGTTTGAATGCAATCTTTCTGCTGACCCAAATTTCTTGAAATTATGTACAGAACTTTGATAGTATTTATTTTGAGGTATTCTTCAAATGCGCTTTCATAACATAACAACCCATGGTGGAAGAAAACCAACATGACATAACCTTAAAACCACGGAGCCACAGATTTATAGTTCAGTTCAGAATCATAGACTATACAAGTGTATACATAGAATTAGCATATTGTGTGTTGTTTGATTTCGAAGAGTTCTTTCTTTCTGTTCGTCAATTTGGCAACGTTTGTACGTTCATAGATAAATAAGATACATCTGTTTTATTTATTTATGAAAATGAAAGTTTGAATGGGTTATGTCTGAATCTGACAATTCTTGGAGAAAATGAAATAAACAAAGGAAATTAATGATTACAAATTGAAAATTAATCTCAAAACTAATATGAGTGATAGATAGATGAATTCCTCATTATCGAAAATGAAATCAAAAGAAGAATATTCAACTTTTATCGCCCACGAAATTTGGAATACCTAACTTGTTTATTTTACTATAAATACAACTTTTTTCACCAACTGGTATGTAAAAAGTAAGTTGACGCTTGTTTCGAAGATTTGAATGGTATATCTTAGGCTTGGAAAAACTTCAGTGTTCAGGTTTCCAGAGGCGGCTAGCCTATTATGAAAATTTATAATGCCTATATCTTTTTATCTAGGCCGAATCGGAAAAAATGGTAGAGGACAAATGTGTTTCTTTCAGCTTCTAGTATCTTCTGTTAAAATATTCTGCAAGGTCAAAGACTCACCCTGTATACCCTTATATGAAAGTAAACAACAGCCTTCGGCAAATAGTTTCTGAGATATCGGGTAACTATTTTTTTTTATTTTTCAGTGATAAGATCCTCAAGAAATTTTGCATGAATTTCTTCAGCTATTTTACAACTACAAATAAAGTTTCAATTTCATCAAATCAATTTGGCGGATTTTATCCGGTATTGAGCTCAAGCCAGATATTCAGGCTTCAATCCAACCCTGAAAATTGCAAGACTCTAGTTATGATCCTTGAAAAGTAAGAGCCTATTGGGCCAGACGTACATCATTGAAACCGACTACGTAGTCTTCGTTAGGGTGTGTAACCTAATCGTGTATATGGTTCTTTTCGGGTCAGAACTACTGAAATTTGACCAAAACGCCTTGAGATCACAAATTCGGAACTGCACATGCGTGGACCGTTCAGAGCTCGGAATCGAAACAAAGCTTTTATAAACCTCCAAAGTTGTATCAGAAATTGATTCTATAGAAAGAAAGGAATTATTCAACTCAAGTATTCAATGGTTTTTCTTGGACAAGTAATACATAGTCAGCTTTTTCTGAATATACAGGGTGATTCATTAAGGGTGGCCACTGGCCGTATCTCGGAAACCGTTTATCCTATGACTTCCAGAAAAAAAATCTAATGACAAACTTGGCCCCTAGAAAATGATTAAAAATATTTTCAAGTTCGTAGTTCCCCACTAGAGGGCGCAATCTATCACTTGTAAAATATAATCTCATTTTTTACGAAATATACTCCAGCTAACAGTGGTAAAGAATAATAAAATAAGAATCTACTCTTCCTATTTAACAACTTTTGTTTCAGTAATTTTTCTATATTTCCTATTTTTTAGTGATGGGATGGATAAACTTTTCTTCACGAAAAAAACATTCTTACTCCTGTATGGGTGAACCGATTTTCACGTAATTAGATTTCATTCAAAGGCCATCGAAAGCAGATCACAGAAACATATGACAACAATATACCGGGTGATCCAATTGAAAATTACAGACTGTTTTATGTCACTTCGCCCTATTTGTGCGTTTTACTGGAAAATTTCAAATGCAATGCTATGATTCTAACCGAGTGAGAATAAGCCAAGCAATATCACCTACTGACTTTTTAAAATCACAGACAGATATCATTGGTCGTTTCGGAGTTATTGACATTTCTGTAAATTTTGATAAGTGTTGACCAACCCTGAGAAATTCTGGGGGACTTGAGTTATTTGATCTCTAAACAATTAGATGAAAGGAAAAAACTCATCAAAACAACGAACCAAGCTGATTTAGAACCAGTAAGCTTTGGCGATATTCGGTATCTATAGCTGTAAAAGTTTTTTAGGACGATTGCAAACCACTATTTTATGATGCCCCATTATTCAAACGAAGAAGCATATGATATGCTTAATGTTTATTTTGAATGTTTAGAAAATGCAGTAGCTGAAAGGGGATACCCGATACGATATCCTGAAAGACGTCGTCATTCCAAAAGGGTATTCAAAAGATTGACACGAAGAGTGCGAGAAACTGGTTAGGTTTAATATCTTGAAAGAAAAAATAGAAAACGTAGAAGCCTTAATGAGGATAATATCATAAAAGTTTTGGCTTATTAACAAGACAAAGGTGCTTGAAATTTTAACGGAAGATCTTCCAATTCTTTTAGAAAATATTGCTATTCAAAGCAGGTTAGATATGTGGTATCAACAAGATGGTTGCCCGGCGCATTATGCTGCTAATGTTAGAGAATATTCCTATAACGTCTTCTCAAAGAGATATATTGGACGAGGGAGTATTTTTCCATGGCCAGAAAGATCACCCGACCTCACAGTATTAGATTTTTATTTTTGGGGGAGAATAAAGACATAGTTTTCCGAACACCCCCACTACAAGTGAGGATATTCAAAATAGATTTCGACAGGCAGCTTCTTCTCATACTGAAAGTGTGGCCAGTGTCAACTCGACCAAAGAAAGACTAAATTTATGTGTAGAAAATAATGGTGGACATTTCAAATATTTGAATTGATTAGGTGTAAGTGTTGTTTTTCTGTTCAAATATTTTCGTTGTTGCTAATTTTTGTTTTATTTTATCGCATCATTGTTATTTCATGTGTGTTGAGTATTTTGCTGCGTTGTCATGACGCCTAAAGTCACTTCCTTGTTCATTCAAGATCACAGAAAGGATCAACATTGATCAAAATTTACAAAAATGTCAATAATTCCGAAACGACCAATGATATCTGTCTGCGATTTTAAAAAGTCAGTAGGTGATAATGCTTGGCTTATTCTCACTCGATTAGAATCATAGCATTGCATTTGAAATTTTCCAGTAAAACGCACAAATAGGGCGAAGTGACATAAAACAGTCTTTAGTTTTCAATTGGATCACCCGGTATATTGTTGTCATATGTTTCTGTGATCTGCTTTCGATGGCCTTTGAATGAAATCTACTTACGTGAAAATCGGTTCACCCATACAGGAGTAAGAATGTTTTTTTCGCGAAGAAAAGTTTATCTATCCCATCACTAAAAAATAGGAAATATAGAAAAATTACTGAAACAAAAGTTGTTGAATAGAAAGAGTAGATTCTTATTTTATTATTCTTTACCACTGTTAGCTGGAGAATATTTCGTAAAAAATGAGATTATATTTTATAAGTGACAGATTGCGCCCTCTAGTGGGGAACTACGAACTTGAAAATATTTTTAATCATTTTCTAGGGGCCGAGTTTGTCATTAGATTTTTTTTCCGGAAGTCATAGGATAAACAGTTTCCGAGATACGGCCGGTGGCCACCCTTAATGAATCACCCTGTACATTGATTGAATAAGCTCATCCTATTTTCTGTTGTTTTTTGCATCAAAGAAAGTATTAATACGCACATTATGCATATGAAGCATTAATCGAATTAGTTCGAAGTATGAAAACCTACCTTCAGGGCATATCTGATCAATGTTGAGGCGTCGTGAAAAAAAAATAATTAGACCACTTGTAATCAGCAACATAAAATAATTGCGTTTATTAAAAAATATATTGAAATATATCGCAGCCAAGTTTACAACGTAAATATGTAAAATCGGCTCAATTTCACGGTCTAAAGGCCGGTTTAGTTGATTTCGAGCGAAATTCATAATAGATTTAGCGCAGATGTTGAAGTAATATGCAGATTTAGGTAATTATAGTGGAACGCCTTCAGTTTTCAATTATTGTGGGATGGGGAGGTAAGCTTTACGCTGATGTCTTTCTTATTCGTCCATTTTCAGCTTTTATCGAATATTAGAGCGACTGTGTTTATGATGTTGGCTGTATTGACATGCGATCGGGACATCTCGATCAGACACCTTTCAGTTTCTTTTATTGTATACATTTATTCAAATTTTCCTTCGAATCAATGCTGGATATAACAAGTCCCATCCATTCATTTCGCTAATAAAATAAACATTCTGCTTCAAGCTTGAGTCAACGAGCCGACTGTACAAGATGGGTCAAACTGGGCACTTTTGAACCGAAAGTAGGTACTATTTCTGTACTATATAGACGACAACTAATGTCGTCGTCTGAGGGGCACTTTTCATGAGCAACTCTATAGCGAAAATCACAACCCCATAGCTATCATCGTTACATAGTTACCGGGTGTTTTTCGAAAATGTTCGTTTCTGAAATATTGCTGTAACTTTTCTTATATAAAAAATTTTTCATTTTAGTTGAAACTATCTCCTAGTTACTTCTCACCCGGAATTCATTGACGTTAATTGAATTCACGGCGAACTGAAATTTATGGGATTTCGCTATGAAAATAGACACCCAGTATATTCTCATAATTACCATTTCAAAATTATAGCACACTTCACATTTTTCTGGAGTTATGTTCAAGATATTGAATTTTCAACTTTTTTCTCTTTGATAACCAGGCTTTGGAGGATGCGATAGTGATTGAAAACATAGAAATCTTAATTATGGGACATTTATTAAAACAATAAGAATTCGGTTCAGTACTCAACTTCTGTCCAACTTTCTGCAATGAAGTACGAAAATCAGGAGAAGCGGGATATGTTAGTCTGTTTCATACAAAACGGATAAAATGCAGAGGCAGCAGGTAATTTGAATAGTCAAAATAAAAAAGCACTTCCGTGAAGTCAGCATCTTTTGCGCGGATGTTCAATGGCGATGATGGCTTTGGCAACGAATCTGTTTACTTCACGTCAGTGCTTTTCTAGGTTCTCTTCGATGAAGTACTGGATTTCAGTCCGTTATAATCTGTATTTTCGGAAATACTGGGAACATTGAATTTTGAATGAGTATGTCTACGGAATCATTGAGCAGATTTTACCCGTTCACGAATACAACCCTCGTAATTAATGTCCAAACCTACTATTCAAATATCGAGTTTCTTAGTTGTTTCTTTCAGAAGCTATTGTATTTACGGTCAGCCGTTAGGCTGAATTCGGAATGAGTAAAATACTATCAATGATTCCTAGATATACCCATTTAAAATTTTGTTTTCCCAATATGTCCAAAAATACTAATTGGATTGAATTGAAATCTTATTTTTAATCTTAAAATTACGGTTCGAAGGTTCATTGAGAATTTCATGAGGGTACTATGATCAGAAGATCACAGAATATTGAATATTAAGAAAAAAAATTTTTTTCAAATTTTTGTAATGACACTTTCATCACGAAGTTCTGCCCAATGTTGTCAATCAGCATTTTCAAACTAGCTGCCAAGTTTCATCATGATGGAATTAGTATTTTTCAAGCTATGCCGAAACAAAAAGATATCGAGAAAAAAATCTAAATTTGACATATTTGTTCACAATATCTCTGAAAACTAATGCTTTATCTAACTGAAATTTGTTACACTGATGCGACATATAAAGCGCAATGTATGACCAAATTTTTTTCCGAAAGTAATCGATAGTTTCTGAAAAAAAAAATTTTTTTCGAAAAATTTTGAAGAAAAATCACGAGCTCAACCTTTGCATTTTGGAATGCAACCAACTCTTCAGTTCTCAAGTCGATAGAATCCTACGTAAGCCCCTAATCGTACATACGGACTGGCGGCCGGACAGAATTGATATTGACAACGGATTCGTCATCACGTCACCCATGAATTATATTGCTCTACATCCAACCTCACTAGTTTCGATAAACGAGGTTTAAAGTTTAGCTGGACATTTTTGAAAATGAGTTATTATTTCACTACCGTTTATGCTTGTACGAATACCTTGGAGTCTTGCCTTTCAGATAAAAATACAATGGAGACAGGCTTTGCCGAATCCATTGTTTTGCAGGTATTCGTTTTGGACATACAACAAAATGTCGGATTTGTGAAAATATATGTACATTTTGTGGATATAGAACAATATATTTGGATATGTGGGTATTGAGATATAATCACTAACAAATATTATGAAAAAATCTCTAGTAAGACACCGACGCGTATTCAAGATCTTTTGCACGATTTCTCATCTGTCAATGTATGCGTCAAATCTTCAACTCCTTCGCGTTCACCCATCCAGGATCCAGGATCATCCATATATATTTTTTTGAATCTTCTCTTCAAACATGATCCCAACGAAAAAATAATAAAATTTCAAAATATGCATTGAATTCATTAAAAATGATCGGAACCTCCTAACTCATGTGAAAAATTTGTAACTGTGGCCTTTGGATAAAAATTAATCATGATCAGAGCAGGTACTACCAGTATGAAAAATTATAAAATACAGATAACTTGATTACACAGTAAACTTTAATCTGTAACGTTTTGCAAAACTACAATTTGGAAAGCAATTTTCAAGAATCCATTTTTTCCAGATAAATATATATTTGGTATGAACCGCAAAAAGTACAATTCTACTGTTACGGCAGCTTTGGTTAAAGGATATAGAACAATATAATATCTATCATCTTCCAAAATGAAAGAGTATATAAAACAAACAAAGCTCATTCGGGGATACGGAACATCATTATTTTCATGAAATTGAAAGTTAATGGGGATGAATCATAAAAGTTTACTGAAAACTTGTTATCCAAATGATTAATATTAACGATTTTATGGGATATTGAACAAGCTTAGTTTCATGAAGGTTTTCATATGCTCATCTCGATTATAATCAAAAGTGTAGATAGAACAATTCAATACACAGCTGACGACCATTGAGTCCAACCTAGTTGTTTGAGACATTTTTGGCTCAAAATTCGAAAACTACAGACATTTGGACAAAACTTTAGCACTCTGTTCCCCTAGATATGCACAAAAATGTCAAAAGTCGCTCCCTTTTGTGTTTTTGACATTTTTCCTTCGACTTTTTTTGTTCGACATTTTGTCCATTCTACAGTAAACTGATGCGGATCCTTCTGGTACGAAACCTAGCCATTGGACCTCAATTTATAATCCTGGTATTGCATTCGACACAATATAATCAATCCATAATGCAGCTATCGTTTGTGAAACGGGCGTGACAGAAGAAGTCTGTCCAGGCCACGACGATGACACACGACGATCTTGACTCCCCCGCTCTCTGTAGGCGTCGAAGGATCGATTGAAGTTGTTGCGACATGAATGGACGATTATGGGGTGCGAATCTATGTCATCGTAGACATTTCAGCCTAGCCGGACAGACGTATACAGATGAGAAATGTCTATTTTCGAATTGAGGTTGGGCAATATAATAACAGTAATATTCATTTAACATCATTAAACATTGTATACAATTTTCCATATAAAAAGTCACGTCTACGACCTCAAATTTTCACAGCCGTCATTTTGAGAATGCCAAGAATACAGAAACTCATTAAAATATTGTGAGCATTTCATCCATTCACTACCGACATGGACCTACTAATATTTATGTTATAAAAGTTTCCCACCGGAATGTCCCTCGGTCGATATCTAGAAAACCAAGTAAGACTTCCCTGCAATTTTGTACGAGAATAACTGATGAAAGAACACACTGGAACGTAGCCCTGTGAAAGTGTGAAATATTTAGAGTTGGGTGGCTCTTCCGGCTATAACAGAAATCTATTAATTCCGCAACTCTCCAAATCCTCTATGCTTCGCGTAAGGGCGACATGTCATCAATTTTATCCTACATGTTGTGACTTCATTGGCTGGCGGGCTATACTTGAATTATGTGAACAACACTATTTCACATTACGCACAAATTGTCGAACGATTCCCTTTTGGCTGAATTCAATCAAGAATCAGTCCTGATAAGTTCTTGATGATGAACACTAATATGTTTCGTTGAATGGACTCATTTCTAAAGCAGATATACAAAGTTATGAATCATGGTTACATCCTTGTCACTTTGGGTGTAATCTTATCGATCATTTATTGGTTGAATTGGCACACCTCGATTTAACCTCTGCAGACAAATGGTTTTTTGAAAGTGTCAACAAATCATGAAAGCTCACCTGTAAATTTCATTAGAATAAGGATTTGCTTGTGATGTCTTGGCAACTTTTCGCAAATTCCAGAAACATGGAACATGCTTTAGTTACGCATGAAACAGCTCAATCAGAGGATATCGTATGATAACAAAAGGAATCTTAATTCCTTTTGATTACTTCAGGGAGAAGATGAAAAAACAAAAGTTCAATAATTAAATTATATTTTCCATTTGTCCTCATGTACCTAGATATAGGTATAAGGTTAGTTATAGAAAGTCCATCGAAAATTCATTCGAGATCCTAAATACTTAGGTAAACATATGTAGTGTTCCGTTTGAAAAAAGAAAGTTTAGATATGTTACTTGTTTAACCGAAATTGTCACTTTACTCTAAATTTTAAAATAGGATGCATCCTTCTAAGTTTTCAAATACAAATATTTGAAAACTCAATTGTAATATACCTCGTAGTAGTTCCAATGGAAAATAGAGAATTCCCTAAGAAGATCAATTTAGGGGGACATATTTCGATCGTGAATTAATGTAGGATCGCTACCATAAGCAAAGTATAGGAACAACCCTCTGAAATATATTAAAAATCAAATTATATCTAGTGTTATATCCTCTATGCGTATTCAATTCAAATATTCTACATATAAACCTTGAAAATTTTTCATTTTGCCATGAAAAATATATCAAAATATAATCATTAAAATACAGATTTTTCTGTAATACCTTTACATAATATCTTTAGATATTGATATCTTATAATATAATTTTATTTCCTTCAACGTAGCACGTCTTGAATGACAAACTTGATTATTTGATCAATTGGGATATAATGATTGAAATCAAAAAATTGATATAGTAAGATATTATGTGAAGGTATTAATAACCTTCATCAAAGAACTCGTTTGAATTTAATATTTGAAATGAAGCAAAAGTTTTATAGAGTTAGTATCAACTGTCATTTAATTTTTGAATTTATTAAGATTTTTGAAAGTGTTTTTACCGCAGTACGTTTATCAGATAAAGAAGAAGGTATAGAAATTGTTGTCAAAATTCTTCCCTGCGCATGCATTCATCAAGCTTGCCAGTTTTTTCTTTACAATCTTAGTTCGTTTGTGATCGAGTGTGGTCGGTTGCATGTGGTAACATCTTAACATACAATATGGAATAGATGCTAGATTTTTCTAAATCGAAAGATAATAAATGAAACACTGTGTCTCGAATTATTTTTGTATTGCGTATTCCATTATTTTACCGTTTCCAGAGTTTTTTATTTCAATCATTATATGCCAGTTATATACCTTATGATATAATTTTATTTCCTTCAACGTAGGACGTCTTGAATAACAAATTTGATTATTTGATCAATTGGGATATAATGATATAATAAAATGAATATATATAATAAAATAAATCAATAAAGGTATATATCGAAAGATATTAATATCGAAAGAAATTATGTAAAAGTATCAGAGAAAAATTTTTTAAAGATTGTATTTATAACCTGTATCTAGTTAACTCGTTTGAATTCAATACAGAAAATAATCGATGAAATCAATTGAATCCATAAGTTTTCAATTGAATTTAATCCCAAAGGAGGTTCAAATGGCCTGCCATCCAAATTGATCAATAATATCTCTGAACTAGTCTATGATAAGAAACACAATTAGGTTTGAATCAATTTCTTCTTAAGAGCAAACAATACCACATGGTGTTGAATTACGAATAGGCAATACAGCCACATTCAAGTTTCATTAAACCTATAGTTAATATCTAAAGTCCAGGTACTGCATCACGATGGACATGCTTTAGCGTTGCCAATAGCCGCGCGAAATCTAAGAATTCGGAGAAATTTCTACGTTCAGAGCAGAAAACGGGGTGTCGCTCTGCAGGCGTCTGTCGTTAATCATTTTGTGAGAATGCGCAATATGAGTTATTTCCACATTTTTCACTCCATCAGTTTTTATTTTCCCGAAAATTCTTGAATATAAAAAAGTGACAACATTGCATTCTTACGATATTTTTCAACCATTTGAACCAAAAACATTTTTGGAAAAAACTAATTCTAGCCTCCAAAAGTCACCCCGTTATATTCGATTTATTGTTTGCTCTTAAGATGAAATGCTTCTTTATCGAGACCTGACAAAAAGATGCAACTCAGCTTGCTTCCATGGTAGATGTCGTTCGAATTTTTCCGTCCACTCACTTAACTGAAGCATGTTTTAACGATGAACTATTACCAAACGAATTAAGAAATATCATCGTTATCATAAAGGTAATCACAGGTTTGTTGGAAAAATTTTTGCGCGCATGTTCTAGGCGAACAACGTGTTATAGTTTTGTGCAAATGTCTATTACTCTCGAATTTTTCCAGAAATTAATCTCAAAACGACTAGATTAGACTCACTGATGATGAATCCAGTGTCAAAATCGATTCTGTCCGTCCGCCCTGCCGGCCATAGACACGATAACTGTCGAACGAAGCAAGATTGCAAATTCCGGGGTATTTAGAGCATCAGAATGCCTCTGTTAAGTTCTTTAATGGGGCAAATCGATTGTTTCGGAGTTAAAGCCATTTGAAGTTTTGAAGTTATTTCCTTAATATTTCAGAAACTACTGGAGCAATTAGATTGAAACTTTGCAGTTAGTTAAATCATAACGACGCGCTAGTTTCTGAAAATTTTTGTAGATATCGTATC
Source organism: Myrrha octodecimguttata (assembly GCA_958510865.1). NCBI lineage: Eukaryota > Metazoa > Arthropoda > Insecta > Coleoptera > Coccinellidae > Myrrha > Myrrha octodecimguttata. The sequence continues at coordinate 16,967,736 of OY294058.1, read as the reverse complement.
GTTATTGAATAAAAAAAAATCTTTCAAATACTTCTCGAAAAAAGTCCGAAAACTATTCTTCATATTCGAAAAACATTTTCCCATACCTTGAAAGCCATATTTCACAGCAGTGTACCAAATTTCATTGGGACAAATCGGTCAAATGTCTTGTATATTTCATCGGTATCGTTGTTTTTCACCTGAATAACTCAGAATATACCGATTCAAGCATAATGACACTTAGTCAGTTTGAAAATACTGCTGGACAACTTTGTGCGAAATTACAATTAAATACAGATTTTTCTGTATAACCTTTACATAATATCTTTCGATATTGATTTGATATCTTACGATATACTTTTATGTCTTCGACGTACTACGTCTTCAATGACAAAATTATTATATCAACTGGCATATAATGATCATTATTTTATTATTTATAATGATCATTATATTATTATATATAATGATCATTATATGCCAGTTGATATAATAATTTTGTCATTGAAGACGTAGTACGTCGAAGACATAAAAGTATATCGTAAGATATCAAATCAATATCGAAAGATATTATGTAAAGGTTATACAGAAAAATCTGTATTTAATTGTTGTTTCAATAGCCTTTAACAAGTAGACTTTTTTGAATTTAATATTGTGCGAAATTTATTGACGATTGTGTCAACAGAACAATCTGAAAAAAAAAGAATCATCAAACTGCTTGCACTATGAGTGGACTGAGCTCTGTATTGGCAAACGCATTTTGAGGAGATAAAGAATAAAATAGCAGTAGTTGTCTATTAAATATCAACAGTGAATAAATTACTTTCAGACAAGCATCCATGATATCATGAGCAGATAGTTTTCAATTTCCATTCGGCTGCAACGGACGGGATTATCCTATGGGATACATCAGGTTATCGCTACAATCTTTTTCTTTTCTTTGAGCTCAGAATACTCCTCATACCATGAGTATAAAGATTTAGAAATCTTAAGCGAACTTTCGAATTAACATTGGTTTCGAATAATGCACTAGTTTCATTGAGGACCAAGACAATTTAAGTAACAGATAGAAGTGGTGAGTGATGATCAATAATTCAGGGTGTGTTCCCCGACTTGAAAGCATACAGTACCTCGAATATAACGGAAAACATTTGGAGGTCACATTTTTTTGGGACAAATGGTCGAAAAAAATAGTAGAAAGCGCAATATTGCCGGTTAGATTTATTTTCGAGAAATTTTCGGCGAAAAGAACTGAAATAGTGTGGAAATTGTAAATATAAATAACATTGCGTATTCTCACAGAAGAATGTACAGGATGAGCAAAATTCGACACTTCTGTTCCAGATAGACGAAAACTTCAGCCCTATCACCGTTACATAGTTATCGGGTGTTTTTCGATAATGTTCATTTTAGAAATATTGCTGTAACGTTTCTTCTATTTCGGCTTCTGTATGAACAATCTCGTATCGAATTCACACGTGAAATTCAATGAAGTTAATTGAATTTTCCCCCTTGTAATTTTTCATATTTCGGTAGAATCTGAAATAATTATCTCAAAAATTTATCACACTTTGAATTTTTCTGGATTCTTATTCGAGATATTGAATATTCCAATTTATCTATTGGGTAAGTAGACTAAGGACTGTGCGGAGGTGAAAATAAAATAATGAAAACATTGATTGTTAGCTGCTAAAAATCGATTCAAACAGTTAATAGTTTGAAGAAAACCCGTAGTCCCTATTCGAAATAACAAGAAACGAATAATTTTATCAAATTAGGTGTTCGAGCACATACGACTCATACGAGTACGAAATTCTTCGAGTTAACGAGTCAATGTTCTAGGATTGATTCCAGCAGCTCCTTGAATGACTAATTCTTTTAAATCTGTATTTTCGAGCTATTTCTCCGGTCTTTAATTCTCAAATTGACCTTCATTTATTAAGTTGTGGCGCAATCGGGAAATATATTTGAAAGGATATCGTCTTTCTGGGTATTTTCATTATTTTTCACGATACAAATCACTTGATGCATTTCTCCTGTTTGTATAAAACAAACTTTCAAATTCCACTTCTTCTAATTTCATTGCAGAAGATTGAACAGAAGTTGATAACTAAACAGAAGATTCGTTATTTCAATAAACGTTTGATAAATAACATTTCCATGATTTTTTTCACCATCGCATCCTTTAACACCTACTCAAAGATAGTAGTTCAAAATTCAATATATCGAAGATAAATCCAGAAAATATCGAGAAGGCTTAATTTTTGAAATGGTTATTTCAAGCTTCATCGAAACATGTAAAATATTTGGTATCATAGTGATATCTCATGAAATATCAGTTCACAGAAAACTCCAAACTCGTCATTAATTTCTAAGTGAGAAGTTGCTACAAGAATATCTCTACACAGATAAAAATGTCCAACAGAAAAAATAAAATTTTCGGAAAACGCCCGGTAACTATGTAACGATGATAACTATGGAGTTTCGGTTTTCGCCAATGAAGTTCTCATGAAAATTGGTACTCAGAAACCGACATCAGTTTTCATCTATCTAGTACAAAAATAAGACTGTCCCTTCAAAAGTGTCCAATTTGGCTCATCCTGTACATGACAAAAAAAAATCGAAAAATAATCACTATAGCAAAAACGATAATATTTGACTTCTATTGCTTCTGTTTCAAATATTGGAATGAAAAACCCATGGAAATTTTCCTGAAAATTAAAGGACCTCCAGAAATATACTTTAATAGACACTCTTGATGAGAACTAATGAAATTTTCATTTCAAGCATAAATATAAAATATACCAGTCCACTGTTATGAAATCTACTGTGATTAGAAAATTTGGAGTTGAAACTCAGTTCTCCCGCAATCCGTGCAATGCACACCGGAAATATAATTTAAAAAAATTTCATTGTGAAGAAACAACGTTCGGCATAATTTGAAGCTCATACCTCTAATGGAAAAACAATAGTTACAATAAAAAACCATTATATTTCCGAACATACATCATTGCGAAACAATTGTTGTGGCTGGCTGTCTGGAAATATCTTGACACTAATCAGATAATAAATTCGCATGCTTGAAAACGTAGAATCATCGGGAATCAGGAAGTAATTTTTCTGGCTTACGCAGGCCGGTTGCTCGGGAATTTTTCAGCCAATTAAACACAGCAAAAAGAACGGTGCATCCATCAGAACTCACCTAAGGAAATATTGTGAGCTGTGCTGTAGTTAATCAAACACAGCGGCTCAGTCCGATAAGAAAACAATTAGTGGTGATCTTTAATATTCTTGATATTCAAAGCAGTTGAGTGTTGAATTATTGCCTGTGTGCAAGGTGTCAAGATAAAAATCCGGATATCCGGACCGTGATGATGATAATTGTCTGAGGTTTACGACTTAGCGATGAAAAATATTCATTGTGCCTTATTCTTAGGGAATCAGATAAGGAGTGGTGAGAGAGCTCTTACAGCGATAAATAGCTCATAATTCAAACACTCGATCAATCTTATGAACACAATGCACATATTCTTACAAAATTATGAATTTTCCATGTGCATTCAGTTGAAACCGATCCAAGTTGCAGTGGCACAGATAGTATTCAATTTGATTATTCCTCGAGTCCTCGAGGCGCAAGCGTGAAATGTTAATGCATATACAGGATGTTTCATTTCTCTAGTAGTAAAAATAAGACTCTGGAGAACCGCTCGGACCCGTCAAATTTTTTATTGAGGGAGACATTATTAACCTGATATACATTATCATGTCATTTAAATGCGAGGATGGATATGTTGTTCGGAGTTCTTTTACTTCTGAAATTTTTTTGAAGTTTGTTCATTCGTTCAAGTATTGTTGGGCTTTGAATGAAGCATAAGATGCTTACCTATGCAGAATAAAAAATGCAGGACGGTAAAATTTGTTCATAAAAAACATACAAATGTCTTCAACAGTTCAATCTAGCAGATACTTAAATTAAGCACTACCAACTTCCAGGCGAAAGTTTAATTTTGTTCATAACGTAAATGAAAGTTCTAATATGAAAAAAATTAACTGTCACATTTAGAAGGAAGAATCCTTTTCAACAATATCGCACGCTTCTGAATTGAAATTAAAGGGGTTTGAATTGCCGCATAGAGAAATTATATAAGATGATGATGGACATTATGAGTGAAAATAATCTCCTCAAAAACGAAAATATTCCAACTTTCCAAAATCTTCATTTTCCTACTAGAAAAGACCAATGTTTCCTTTTCATTATGAACCCTGTATTATAGAATGAAATTTTCTGAGAAAAACTATTTTGTCATGTCTGTTTAATAAAAAAATTAAGAAACTACATACTTCTAATGAATGTCAAAAATCTCAATGAAAAAACAAAAAGTAAATATTTTCTATATGTTTTCAATAATTGTTTCATTTAAGTCACCAAATTATTTGTTAAACAGGCTTATTCAGAAATATACCGCCAAATCATAGAAGCCTATTCGTTCTCTGAAAATAAGACAATTTTGCTGTATAACATTTTTACAATTCTCAACCCTTGTGGATATACTCCCTCAGATGTCAGAGCATTTTCAGCGATTTATATTTTTTCCTCAGGAACCAAGGATCTAATGAAATGAACCTGTGAAAAATTTGCATCTTGAACTAATCACTCTTTGTTGTTATTCTTACAATCGTACAAGACTTGATACGTAGGAAGACGATTCGAGTTTGAGTTCTCTTTGTTTTATGGTATTCGTTATTGCAGCATAATATTCACCGTCGGATTGATCTTCGAGGTTGATTTTATTCTTCCCAATTTACCATAAAATCAACTTTTCCTAGCAAAAAATAAAAAAGACCAAAAATTTCTGAATGAAATAGGGTTTTTGATGACTAATATTGATTTTCTATTTTCATTCATCCAAAATTCACGTGAAGTCAGCAGCATTGCGCACAGGATCGATGTAGATGGCCGCTTTGGCAACACAGAAGCTGCTGACTTCACGTCAGTGCTTTCTAGTTTTTTTTTTCAATTTTTTTTAATGACACGATTATCACGAAATTTTGCAAGAATGTTATTCAACGGCATTTTCAGCATAATTGAATCAGTATTTTTCGAGTTATTCCGGAAAAAACAACGATACGGAGAAAAAAAAACACGACTAACTTTTTTCCTCCAATATCCCCAAAAATTATAATCGTATAAAACTGAACTTGGGTAGACATATGTGAAATATGATGGTCAAGATACATGTGAAGTTATTTCCGGAATATAATGGCCGAAAAAATTTCGAGAAAAATTTGTTTTCCATTTACCGACAGGATGATCTCAATAAAGAACTGCTTGAAGTTGTTTGTCATTATACTGCAAGTAACTGCCAAGTTTCAATCCAAACACTCTAGTTCCTGGAATATCCTGAAAATAATCTCGAAATTTCGAATGGGTATAACTCTGAAACCGTTTAGCCGATGTTTCCCATTAACGAACTCAACAGCGGCATTGATGCGCGACCTACGCTGAAAGTTTGAAGTTGGTAGCTTGTTGCTCCGATCGACAGTTATCGTGTCCTCGGCCGGACAGCTGACCGAACACCGGATTCGTCATCAGTGAGTCCAACTCACTCGTTCGAGACCGTTTTCGGGAAAAAAAATTAAAAGTACAGACAATTTGTCAGAACTATAGAAAGCTGTTCTCCGGAACATGCGTGCAAAATTTTATTGTATTGTATTGTTGCTGATTCTCCTAGGTTCCGCTGTGGAACCCCTCAGAAGCTAATGCTTGTGCGAGTTAGGAGACCAGGTGTGTTCTGTGTAGGCTTTGTTACTGATCCCGTGCGCCACGTTAGGAACAGCACTGTTAATTGTTTACCCAACAGCGAATGGTTGGACGGTCCCCTGAAAACCGTAAAAATTCTTTCCCGGCCAAGGGCTTGAACCCAGACCTTACGATCATGGGGCAAGCGCTCTAACCACTGAGCTACCGCCGCTAAATGAATGGGTTGATTTTTTTAAATCGCTCCTACAAGGTTGATGAATTAGTGTGGCACATGTTCTTAAAAGAGATGATTAGAATTCGAATTCTTATGATCCCAGACAACACTAACCTAAGAATTGTCTGTTCTTGAGATGCATTTATCAATAAATAAAAAATAAATATATTTATTCTTTGGTAATTCACCCAAAAATCGCCGCAAATTTAACACAAGGGTTTATTATTTTCTCAGTTAAATAACCCAAAACCATTGATATCTCAAATAAGACTTATTTATATATTATCAATAACTCATGGGTTTTTCACAACACAATTTGCAGCGTTTGTCCTTATAACTCAGGGTCCACTGGTCGGAAATCATCCGAGTGAAAACTTTTAGGTTGAGTTATGCAACAGTTATCAACGTTGGGGATCAATCTGAGTGACACATGTTTTTTTACAAAGGTTCACGGATTTCGGTTCAACACTTTCAGAGAAAAGCCTTGGACAACGGAAGGATTTCATACTATTGGATTTCATCAAAAAATAAACCAAAAGCAACCTAACTTGTATGCAGCGGTAGGATCCTTCCCATTTAGTTGAATATTTGGTTTTGAATCCTTCTGAACCCTTTTTCTGAAGCAATAATTTCCTACCACTTATTATATATTGAACTCAAAGCGAAAAATCGTTTCAACCAACTATTTCAATTCGATCTACATCTTTGGAAATATTGAAAAAAGAGACTGCGGAATATTCAGAATCAATACAAACTGCATATGATAATTTCACGAGATTTCATCTTCTTTCCTTGAGGAGAAAATTCACATATATAGTTGGATACAATTCCAACACTCCAATCCCAAGTTCTCTAACACAAAGTTTAAGCCTTAACCTTTGAAATGCTCATGAAAAGCGAAGCATATAAATTTAATTCTCCATCTACTACTCAGTTCATTATAATTAAATTGGGCGTAACAGGAAAGTCAAAAGCAATAGTCTTGAGCAGTTAGGATGGCATTTGCTTAAGGTCAGTCCACTGATTCGAGGGACCTATTGCTGTCTAACCCCTGTGTTTCTAGTTCTTCGTCAGGGTTGAATTATTCGGAAGTAAGGGTTGCATTTCGAGTAATATGTTCTGAATTTGACGCTGCTTCATTATAGTCCTGAATTGTTGTATAAAATATTGCATTCGGTATCAAGCATGGAATTAAGAAGGAGAAAACTTCAATAAGAAATCATCTCGGCATCGAAATCATAATTTTTCTAGGTCAAATATTCAGGGAAACTCACAATAGCAAATAAGAAAGGCCTATCTATGTGCACGTTCCGATTTTTCCGACTCAGAAATCGATGTTAAGTTTTTCAAGAAGGTTAAATGAAGCTTTGCCATCCATAAAATTAAATATACTCCAAGCAGAATATAAAATATTTCAAAAGAGCACAGACGATCATCAAAAAATTCTGCTCCAAATTCTGCGTCAGCATTTGCCAACTAGTTACGCAGTTTCATTATAATCAGATCAATATTTTTTGTGTTATTCCGGAAGAAACAACAATACCAAGGAAAAAATTCTAGAAAGGCACTGTGTGTGTTGTCAGGAGCTTTTTTGCGAGTTACATATCCCAAGAACGTAAAATACGCTGACCGGACCATCGAGATCGAGTTCCTGGAAGTCTAACGCTGATTAGCTCATTCCATATATTGTAAATCTCATTATGAACAATTAATTCACACTTTCTGTCTGGATATTAGATACGTATTACGAACCTATGTCCGAATATCAGTAAAATTATTCCTTTGTATCATTTTCAATGAAGTTAGTTAATATTTTAAAAACTCTAGCGCTCATCCCTGAATTAAAATTCACGCATGTTCAAACTCGTTGCCAAAGCAGTCATCCAGTCACGTATTGACCCAGCTAAATGCAGCTTTACCTCTTTTTTTTTTTCAGCATTTCTCCTTAGAATTATGTCATCCTGACAAAATATGTCACAAGTTTTTTAAATTTTTTCCCGAAATTTTATTAGCTTTATAGTGTGAAATATTGAATTATGTATCTATGGGAGATGGGTAGGTTTGTAGCCTGAATATCGCGGTAGAGTTCGTTAATGGACACAATGGCTCCGATAGTTTCGGAGTATATACCAGCTGAAATTCTGTTCTCGAATAACTCGAAAAAAACCGATTTTATTCTATTGAAACCCTGTTTGCAGTGTGAAGTTCCAATGCAAAGATGAAAGTAGAACTTCATGAGAATATTATCGTTAGAAATTTCCGAAAAAATTATTCTCATATTAGTCGATATCTCAGAAACTATTTACTACATGCTGATGAAATTGTGTGTCTTCATTACGGACATTTTTCAAAATAGGAAATACAAAAATTAGCATAACATTTGTTTCACGTGAAAGGATGATTGAGCTTTTCTGATTTGACAAGTCTCTATTAACCACAGGGGATCATCAACAATTAATTTTGAAGAAGTGTTCTTTTGATAGGGTTTATTTGGGTGTGATTAAAAAAAAATTCAAACTTTAAAACCCTGTTTTTCGTGAACTAAAAGTTTGCGGTGCCATGCTGATAGGACTTTTTTCTTTAAACTACACGAGAAATTTCTCCTCTTCGTTCTTACCTGCAATTCAGGAAGAGGTTGTATATATTTGATTTCATATAAAATAACGTTATATAACGGTTTGTCATTTGGTGTACGATTTTCACAGGTTTTTTTCTTTCATATAGTAAGCAACAGTCTTTAACTGCTGTGCGATTGATGTTATGAGTTGCAGAAATGAAAAAATATTTTTTAGCTAAAACAAATGTAAACGTTGATAAAATGAAGTTGCAGTGATAACATCGATATTTCACGTATCAACCTTTCGATAACGCTTAATTTTGTATGCTTCCAATGACCAATTCAACAATTCAGTTGATAAAAAAATAACTTACAGATGAAGATGATGCATATGAGAATCGGATACCAATAATATTGATGAAAAGACGCAATTTGTATGAGTATCAACAATTTACATATAACCGGCAATCTCGTACAGTGCTACGAGTGTGAATGGATTCTTTCAGAATTATCATCAAATGAAGATTGCCTTTTTTGGAAAGCTTATATTCATATACATGCAAATCACAAAATATGTAAACCTTACCACTTTTTCAATAGATTGTATTAAATTGTCATATTCTTTCAATATTTTTAATGCATATATCATTTGAAATGGAAATTTTGCACGAAAATTCTCGCCGTCAGTAATTCACAAAGTACCAGATTCAAATGAAATAGAATTTGTTTTTTCTTGGAAATTTTGGCAAAACAATAGTGCGAATGGAAATATCTGCGGAATCATCAAGTGGATTTTACCAATTCGTGAATAAGACCTTCGTGATTTTACCGGCTGTACAAATATCGAGTTCCTAACTAAACTATCATTGTGACCTTTAGGTTGACCGTAGGCAAGATAACATACAGAAAAATCGACTTGGAGGCTCGATATTTTAAGAGCAGGTTTTGGTTCAATCACGAAGGTCGAATTCAGGAATAGGTGAAATTCAACCAATGATTTAATATACATGCCCATTCGAAAATTATTTTTGCAATATTTCCAGTATTACAGATTGGATCGAATTAAAATCTAGAGCCTACCTAACTGAAAAATCCCTGAGAAGCACGGCCGTGAAATTGAGTACTTGGTTGAAAATGACAGCAATAAGGTTGAATATTGTGAGATAATCGCTTCGATGTTTGAACAAGAGCATAAAAGCCTGTGCCTTGACCTAAGTGCTCTTATAGAAATTTATTCAGTTGTTTGGTTGTTCATTAAACTATGCCAGTTATGTGTTTCGATCAATTGCATAAGACATCATATTCTATATTCCCCCATACGCTCAGTCACAATATACCGAAACATTTTGCAAACCACGCAGTTGTTCGAAGGAGAAAAATAAATATCCGAAATAATATGCAATTAAAAGAAATTCTGAACGTCCTGATTTTGCGCAATCAATTCGATATCTTTTCATCTAAGTTCTTCGAGACGCTCCAACGCAAATCGAATTTCAAAGCCACAGAAGATCCCGACCAAACGATAGCCTTACAAAAGTACCATTTAATTAAGCTGTCAGTAAAAATTTTCCATTGAAAAACGTGGCAAACAATACAGTGTCCTCTTAAAAAAGGGGCCCACACAATACGCACACCTATATACACAACCTCGAGTAGTTATTGAAACATTTTATTCTGAAACAATACTGTCTGTTGAGGTAATGATGGCGCAGAACAATAAAAATTTCAGTTGAACCGAGATCGAATCCATTGCGGTCGTGTTAAAAGGTTTAACAAAAGGGAATGAAAGAGTATCACTAACCTTTCTTTTTTTGTTCGTCGTGAAGTTGTCTTTGCAGGCCTTCTTTCATTTCTCTTTCTCTGAGCAGGTCCATTTTGAGTTCGGCTGAAAAGAGAATAGTTTAGTTGATAGAATTGAGTTGCTTTCCGATCAGTGTTTCGATCCTGGGAACCGATTTGTTCATTACAGTATTATCATTGTATAAATTATACAATGGTATTATACCGAATATTCAATACACAATTCGAATATTCAATACACAATTGTACTTGCTTATTTTTATGTTGATCAGAGTTGAGTTATCGATTATATCATAACTTTATCCACGCCATACATTCATTCTCCCTATAATATATATCAACATTTTATACCATCAGGAACATCGGTTAGTTCCATCGTAAACCCTCGATTGATTACAAAAAACTATTCAAATAAAAATTATACTCTAGTAAGTTATGATGTGGCTTATCTATTTCGAAATATATCTGTCAATAGCAGCTTCAAATAGAACGAACATAATTGGAATGGGGTAACTCATTGATCGAACAAGTTGAACAAAAGAATGGTTCATGGAGGTAAAATAGCCCCAGTTCAATAACAATCATCTAATAAAAAATCAAAATCGAATTGGATTAACCTACCCTCCACCTTGATCTGAGCTCACCATCCAATGAAAAAGAAGCCTTTAGTCGGAAAAGCATTGGCCAAGGTATTCTTATATGTACTGATGTTTCACGGTCATTGCCAATCATCAGAGAATCAAATTAAAAAATTGTTGATACTCTGTATCTTGAAACCGAAGCATTACCAGACATTCAGTTACATGAACTTTTCGTCTTAGAATCATTCAAGGAATCACCCTTTCTTGTTTGTCCACTTACTTACATTACACCCTGTATATTTTGTTACTTCATGTATTTTTCATGTCAGTTTCCGTGTCGAAGGTGCTCATTACCTCGCTATACGTAACCGATTTCTAGATATTTAGACTTGAAAATTTATAGTCTGATAATTAATGGATGCATGTTTAAGTTATATTCATTATTTCACATTTTTGCGCGAATATTCTAGGGAAACAGCGTGCTATCGTTTTTTCCAAATGTCTGTTATTTTCGATGATTGAGCCGAAAATGATTTCAAACGACTATGTTGGACTCACTGATGACGAATCCGGTGTCCGGCCGGCCGGCCTGCCGTGGACACGATAGTTGTCGAACGGAGCCAGTTAGCTACTCGAACGGCCAACCGTAAACACAAACTTCCGAAAGAAACAACTTAGAAACTCAATATTCGTAGAGAAGATTTGAACCTTAATAGCGAAGGCCGAATTCGTGAATGGGTGAAATACGCCCGATGATTCCGTAGATATACCCATTCAAAATTTTATTTTTCCAATATTTCCAAATATACAGATTAGATCGAATTGAAATCCAGTAATTTATCGAAAAAAATTTACAGAAGCACTGCCGTGAAGGCAGCAGCTCTTGCACGTATGTTCAAATTCGTTGCCGAAGCGTTCATCTACATTGAACATGCGCGCAAAAGCTGCTGCCTTCACGGCAGTACTTTTCTAGATATTTTTACGAAAATACTGAGAAAAGAATTTTGAGATTTTTGAGTGAGTAGTTCTGGTTTTTTGTAGGAGTCGCCACCTATTCTAATACTGTTCCCTCGTTTGTAGAGGTCATCACTTTTGGGTACGTTCATGTCCATATATAAAACTTTAACACCCTGTATCTTGGAAACAGACCTTTTCCCAATATCCCCAAATTATCAGCCTATTTGTGAAACAACAGATACGTCCAAGTTGAAATCTATCGATTGATGTAAAATAAATTCACTCCAGAACATGAAATGGAAATTTGTTATCATAACTAAAAAATGTTGATGATTTTGTTCTTGATTGTTCTGATGACATTATCATCACAAAATTTAGTTCAAGGTTGAATCGAATCGAATTTTTTTATTTACTGATAATACGATTCCAATAAAAGGCCCATCGGAATTCTACTCACTATTACTTACAATTCTATTGCGTAGACAGTTCTGAGATTTTGAGGAAATGACCTCAAAACTTCAGAACTGTAAACTCCGAAACTGTTAGGCCGAGTAGGATATATTGATGAACTAAAATTCTTGAGATATGAAAGTATAACAAGACAATAATTCATTGTCTGATTAATAAGTCACAAATCGACTCTGAAATGTTACGGTTACATTCGTTTCTTTTCACAATGTTTCGATAGCTATGAAAATTATCTTTGAAAATATGCCAGTGTTAAATGGTTTGTGTCCCACAATCCACAAGGGCTACCCTAAATATAATAATTTCAGTTGATTCTCAAGACCGTTCTTTTTCAGATATGGCTGGTGAAAAACCAAACGTGAATGTAAGTGAAGCAAACAAATAAGGGAGTTATATCATAAGTCCATAATATGTACGATAGCCCAAATGTGTCTTCCCACGAAATCATCTCCCAACCTTTCCAGCGTTATAGAGAATTTATCCTTTCACCCGAGAATATCAAAAAATCATATTGCAAAAATTATTTTAATGAGAGTCAATAGCGCTGTTTCCTCCCTGAAAATACGAAGCCCTCCGAGAGAAAGAAAATTCAAATCGATCTCATCTGAGAGAAAAGATCTTCTTCTCCCGACTCAGTTCCATGCCCGAGGCTATAATTTTTTGATTAAATTTCCCGAATGTTAAGCATACAACGGAAATAAGAAAGGAAATCGACGATTTCGATATCAAAAATACTAACAAATATTTGCCTAAATGATTATTCCATTAAAATGAAACTCAGCCAGGTATACAATGGGGAAAACGATTCCTTTCCCATTCAAATGCGGAACTGGAAGCTTTTCTGCCACTCCCGAATTCAATATTTCATGAGGCGTGAGTTGGAATCCATTTAAGAACTTGGCGGAGTCGATGAAAGAAAAATATTGTTCTCTAACTGGTGGAAATCTCCCTTTTCCATATGATTTCCTTCGAGCGAGTGCTTGAGCAAATATTTGCCATTCACAAGTCAAAAGGAGTCCTGGTTTAATAATTCTGATGCAATATGAATTTTTGTGAGAATCCACCAGGGGTGGCAATTTCTACATAAGAAGATTTTCCATGAATAATTTGTGTTAAAAGTAGTGTGGAAAATTCGAAAGCTTCACTGACGCGAAGTCATCAGATTTTCATTAGTGCATGTAAAAATTCTTGGGCAAAAAATTTTTATTTCTGCGCGCATGTTCGAGCGTGCTATCGTTTTGTCCGAATGTTTGTAATTTTCGAATTTTGAGCCGAAAATGGTCTCAAACGACTAGGTTGGGCTCACTGATGACGAATCCGGTGTCAAAATCGGTTCTGTCCGTCCACACGGAAGGCAGACGATACAACAACTGTCGAACGGAGCAAGCTAGCATTCTTTTAGGGTAGTTGGCGCATGGGAGTGCCGCGGTAGAGTTCCTTAATGGACCAAATCGGCCGAATGGTTTCGGAGTTATAGCCATTTAAAATTTTGAGGTTGCTTCCCTCATACTTCACGAACAACTGAAGCGATTTAATTGAAACTAGGCATTTAGTTGGAGCATAACGACACGAAAGGAAGCAAAATTTAAGCGAAATCGTATGGTCACCCAGTTCTGAAAAAAAAACTTTTCCAAAATTTTTCTCGAAAAATTTTTTTTTCAGAACTATCTATCATTTTCGGAAACAATTTCACCGATACCTTGAGCTTCATATTTCACAGCAGTGTACCAAATTCCAGTTCCATACACCTACTAGTTTTGGAGATATTGGGAAAAAATATGTAAAATTTCGTGGTTTTCTTCTCGATATCGTTGTTTCTTTTGGTATAACTCAAGAAAGTCTGACTCAATTATGATGAAACTTCGCAGCTAGTTTGTCCATACTGAAGGACAACGTTGTGCAGAATTCCGTGATGATCGTGTCATTAGAACAATTTGAAAAAAGAATTAAATTTTTTTTTTCAATAATTCAATATTCTGTGATCTCCTTATCAAATCATCCTCAATGAATTCTGTATAAAACGTCATTTTTCGATGAAATTTAGATTTCTATTCGATCTAATCTGAATTTTTGGTATTATTGGGAAAATGAAATTTTGAATGGTCATATCTGAGAAATCATTGTGTGGATTTCACCCATTCACGAATTCGGCATTCGTAAATAAGTTCTAAAGTTTCCCTACAAATATCGAGTTCTAAGTTGATTCTTTACGGAAGCCTAGCGGCTGACTGTAAACACAATAACTTCAGGAAGAAACGACTCAGAAACTCGATATTTGTAGTGAAGGTTTGGAGCTTAGTTACGAAGGTCGAATTCGTGAATGGGTAAGGTCCGCCCAGTTATTCCGTAAATATACCATTTCAAAATTTTATTGTCTCAATATTTTCAAAAATACAGATGAGATCAAATTTAAATCCAGTACTTCATCGAAGAAACCTATGAAAGCACTGCCGTGAAGGCAGCAGCTTTGCCGATATTTTTTTCGCAATATTTCCGAAACACAAAATGGGATCAGATTGAAATTTGGTACCCTCTTATGAAATATCAACAAAGACTGTGAAAAACTTAATTCCAATCTGATGAGTTGTTTTCGAAAAGAACATTGTTTTTTCAAATTTACTAACGATTTGATCCCAGCAAAATGTTGTCAGCGATTGTGTGCTGTTATTCTACAAGGACCAATCAAGATTCAATTCTACTCATGCGAATAAGTAGTTCCTGAGATACATTCAAGCATTCAAATGAATATAACTTCAGAACCGTTGAGCCGATTTGGCTCCGTAACGTACACAACTGTCGTATTCCGACACGCAGCCTACCTCGAAATATTAAAGTGGCTAGCTCTTTTCGTTCTGGAATTATCGCGGTGACGGCTGTCTGACTGCAGAGCTGGATCTAGGATTTCAGCGCCCGTGGCAAGTTATCGAAATGCGCCCTTTTCAAATTTTTTTCTCAATGACTACATAGTTTTCAGGAATGATAGTATTTATTCTATTCCTGAAATATTTTACTATTATTATATTGTTTTGAGAACGAGCATTAGATTCTTAGGTATATCAAACATTATGTGTATAGAAATTACTATAATCTCCCATGTATCTTATAAGGTAGTGAAGAGAACTCACAAACGTATTAATATACGATAATGAGGTTATGAAGAAAAAAAAGGAAGCGAATAGAATAATTTATTCCCAAACAAATATATAAGCATTCAAAGCTTCGAGAAAACAATAAATGAAAGTGTAAATGAAAAACTAAAATACATTAAAGAACACACATGCCAAAAAAGGTCATAACGAACATTTTAACATTACTTTTTGTAATTCGCCATGATGTAGGGTCATTAAAATCAACTGGTTCAGGTTCAACCTCAGTAAGTCCTGATTCCTCGTCAAAAGAATTTTCCTTGTCCGAATTATCCGAAATGGAATACTTTCTTACGATAGGCTCGGTACTTGAAGAAGTAGAAGGAAATTCCGCTGCTAGTGGAACCACTTTTTGTCGACACAATACCCGCATCGTCCTTAAAGTAACTTGAGATATAACTAGTATTTTTTTAGGTCTGATAATTTTTATCCCTGATCTTCCGAGATTGCGATCCTGATAGTTTCTTGGGCGTCATTTCAGTTGGTTATAACAATCTAAAATCATATAAAATTCTGAAAATACATGGACGTCGAATCGGAATGTTTTGCGCGCTTGTTTTTATTCATATCTCAATGCTCGACAAATGTCAAGAGGACAGAAAAAAGTTTCATGTTTCAGTGAAACTCAAGAATCATATTATTCATTTGATCGGCATTTGATACACATTTGATCCTCTTTCATGTTTCAGTGAAACTCAAGAATCATACTATTCAATTGATCGACATTTGATCCACATTTGATCCTCTTTCTGTAGTAGCTATAGCTAAGAAGCTGATTAATAAAATAGTAGAGTACCATAAATTTATTGTATTCTTCTCAACATTTTGATGAACTTCTTATACATATGAAAACTCGTGTAATTATGGTACAACGCAATTTTAATTGAATCGGTATAATTTGGGATCTCGCAAATAAAATTCGAACGATAATATCGCCGATATATTCCCAACCCAAACATAACCTTATGAATTTTACAGTAGCTAAGTTATATCTTTCGAAAATGATTGACTCTCGTATGCACGGTCAGAATATAATTTGACCGAACGCGCAAAAATTCTCAACTCAAAATTGAATTATTCAAACATACCTGATTAAAATTTTTAAACCTTTTCCGGCACGACTAATTACTCGGCCCGCTTGCACGATCACGTTATTTGCGGTATTGCACATATTATAAAATATAATGATATTTTCCTGAATCCTATTTTTCTTATTGATGCCATCAACTGCGCCGCTGCATGGAAGTACCCCACATGCCAGAAAAAAAGTAGTATTAATCAGACTGGGGTGATTTCTTCAAACCTACCGGTCGTAAACGTCTTCGAAATACATTACCCTTATCAAAGCCGGTGTGATGAACGATTCGGCGAATAATGTGGACGGTCTGAATCACTTTGTCATGCCGTCAAGAAGCCGACCCTAGAAGGAGCGCTACCGCCGATAGCTCCAACCATTAAATTCCCTCTGAACTTGCCGCTAATTGAGGTCTTCAGTGTTCGAATAACAAACATCTGGATGCGATCGAGAATCGTAGGGCGACCGAAAAGTGTAAATTTATCATCTGTTAATTTATTGGTAACTACTTGTCGCCGCATATTGTACAACAGGTGCATGCACTACAGGGTCTTTCACGAGGAACCTCACCCATATTTATACGGGAAACTACTGAACGTATTTTCATGAAATTCAGCACTTATAAGTATTTCACGATGCTGATGAAATCTAAAATATTTTCAAGGCATGAGCACCTCCGGTTTTTCCGGAAATGACGTCAACTTCCGTTTTTCAAATTAGAACACCATTTTTTTATTGCAGAAATAGATTCCTTAAAAAATTTCAATTTATTTTGATGTAACATTTTTCAGTTTTGGTTGGAAAATTCTCTCTGAGCGGGAAAATTCGAAAAAAAAATCGAAAATAGAGCTCCGCTGAAAAAAGAATAACTTCGAGGTTTTTGGATGGAAAATTTTCATTTTTGGGATTTTTCAAGATGTAAGATTGATGTATCCACTTTAAAAATCGAAATCGCGATTCATGATACAGGGGGTGAAAAAATCGCTTTCAAAGTTAGGGATGACAAAATCGTGAAAAATCAATTTTTTCAAATTAGAACCCCATTTTTTTATGGCAGATATTGAATCTACGTTAAAAAATAATGTGAGTGTATGCATCACACCCTTGCCCTAAAGTGGATATTTTCTGAGTTATTCACAAAAAACTGTTTTTCGTCTTGAATTTTCAGCTATTTCTTTTCCCTTCACGCCAAAAAGATGACATTTTCAGGAACTGTTACTTAAACCATGTTTTAGATTTTACTACCCTAATATGCAAGAGAAAAAAGTTACAGGTTGTTCCTAAATAGATGGCGAATTTGGATTCGAATTTGTATCGGAAACCTCTTTATTTCAACTAATCGGCCATCGGTTTTCTCTCCAGTGATAAATAAATAATCCCTTATGAACCATATGCAAAAACTTACCATGTTTTACATGATTTTTTTTAATGATAGAAATCATTAATTACATCTGCCAAATTCCTCTTTATTCAGTAGCATTTTGTGTTTACTATTAATTTGGTGATAATTCGTATTAAGTTATAAAATCGATCACTATGCCTAATTTTACCAATGAAGATTATTTAAATCTCATTCTACATCATGGAGAATGTAATAAAGTTGTAGATAGAACGATTCGACTGTTCATTGAGAGGTTTCCTGACCGACCTAGACCAACGAGAGATACCATTAACAGAACCATGACAAACTTGAGAAATGTCGGATCTTTCGTTAAGAAAACTACACACAGAGAAAAAAGTGTAGTAGAAGATGAGAACAACGAAATTACAGTTCTTGCATATTTTCGTGTGAATCCTCAAAATTCTCTCAAAGATGCCGAGATTGATCTGGGATTATCTCAATCGAGTGTTTGGAGAATATTAAAAAAACATAAAATGCACCCATATAAATTCAATAGGGTACAGCATTTGAAGGAAACTGATTTCGTCAGGAGAACAGAGTTTTGCGAAGCTATGATGATTCGATTTCAAGAGAATGAAAACTTTTTGGACTGTATAATTTGGACAGATGAATCTAAATTCACAAAAAATGGTTCTTTCAATAGGCATAACAGTCATTATTGGGATGAAGAGAACAACCACCACTTCAGACAATGGAACTTTCAAGAGACCTGGAGTTTCAATGTTTTTTGCGCCATCAAAAATAATGCAATTCTCGATGTTCACATTTATGATGGGACTTTAACTGGTAAGATAGAACACTACACATGTTTGCATTATTTAAAGAATGTTCTCCCTTAGGAGATAGATATTCTGACATATTGACTCAAATAATTGAGCCGCTAGTACAGAACCATAATGACTTATGGTATCAACAAGATGGCGCGCCTCCACACAATTCACTCAATGTGTCAAATATCCTCTACAGGCTATTTGAAGATCGATGGTTGGCGAACACTGGTCCACATCTTTGGCCACCACGTTCTCCCGATTTAACTCCTTTAGACTATTATGTTTGGGGTAGGATAAAAAATATTGTCTACTCAACTCCCCTGACTGATAAAGAGGACTGCATAGAACGAGTCAGAAATGCGTTCAGGTTTGTTTAGATTTTTAGATTCATAGTTTTGAAACTCAATTTGGTTTTTAAACACTTTTGCAGATCTCTTCCTCCCGATGAAATAAGAAGAGCAACGCACGAAGCATTCCTGAGACGTATAAATAAATGTCTAGAAATTAACGGTCAAAACTTTGAGCATCTTCTCTAGTTATAACTGCGAGAGTTTGCCATGGTTCTCCTAATAGTAACTTGAAGTCGGTTTCAAGAAGGGGTGAAAAATCTACAGCATGGTTCAAATAACAGTTCCTGAAAATTTCATCTTTTTGGCGTGAAGGGAAAAGAAATAGCTGAAAATTCAAGACGAAAAACAGTTTTTTGTGAATAACTCAGAAAATATCCATTTTAGGGCAAAGGTGTGATGCATACACTCACATTATTTTTTAACGTAGATTCAATATCTGCCATAAAAAAATGGGGTTCTAATTTGAAAAAATTGATTTTTCACGATTTTGTCATCCCTAACTTTGTAAGCGATTTTTTCACCCCCTGTATCATGAATCGCGATTTCGATTTTTGAAGTAGATACATCAATCTTACATCTTGGAAAATCCCAAAAATGAAAATTTTCCATCCAAAAACCTCGAAGTTATTCTTGTTTCAGCGGAGCTCTATTTTAGATTTTTTTTTCGAATTTTCCCGCTCAGAGAGAATTTTCCAACCAAAACTGAAAAATGGTACATCAAAATAAATTGAAATTTTCTAAGGAATCTATTTCTGCAATAAAAAAATGGTGTTCTAATTTGAAAAACGGAAGTTGACGTCATTTCCGGAAAAACCGGAGGTGCTCATGCCTTGAAAATATTTTAGATTTCATCAGCATTGTGAAATACTTATAAGTGCTGAATTTCATGAAAATACGTTCAGTAGTTTCCCGTATAAATATGGGTGAGGTTCCTCGTGAAAGACCCTGTATAGCACCGCTCTAAAATATGAATGGACTTCGAAGTGAAAAAACATCACTTCAAGAAAAAAAATCATAATTTTGCGCCCCTAGTTGGTTGGCGCCCGTGGCAAATGCCTCCCTCGCCACGCCCTAGATCCGGCTCTGTCTGGCTGAACAAAATCGATTCTGATTTCGGCTTCGCGTCATTCATGAGTCCAACCTAGTGAGGAGCCCTTTTTGGCTCCAAATTCGAAAATTACAGACATTTGCAAGGAAATCTCGAACCTGCACGCAAACATTTTTATCCCAGATTTATTCGTCATTAGGGACAGGAAAAATCGTTTCAGCAAACAATGATCATCATTCCTCATTAAGATTCACCTAGATATTCATCTTGAGACGTAAATCTAAAGACATCCATTCGCCAACCCTCATTTTCTCAACAATACCCCTCTCCCTCTCACGAATTTCGACGCCTAGAGCGGAAAATATAAAATCCGGCCAAGAAAGCGAGCGCAGTGGAACAAAAAAAGATTCAGCCAGGATAATTATTTTCCCAACTTTTGTGCTGAAAACTGTTTGAAAGGAATATAAATAATGAAAGAATGATAATGTAAAATTTTCCTGCATCCGAATTAGCCAGATGGAAAGAAGAAAATGTAACTAAATCTTTATCAACCACAAAATAAGATGATAAATGGTTTGTATTCAGCCAGGGAAGGGGCAGTCAGTGAATTTTTAGGCCTCTTCCTTCAGCTGTTCTCTTTGCAATGAATCAATTTCTTTCTTTGAAAAGGCGAATGGAGGGGGTTTTCAATAAGGGCTGTTAACTCAAGATGTATACGGTACAAAATAAGAATTTCATGAATTCATGCATTTAGGTAAATACATTTTATTGAATTTGGTCGCTGGGTGTATGGAAACAGAGCGTTATTTTTAGCTGCAACGTCTGTTATTCCTTATTTTGAAGCAGAAAATGGTCTTAAATGACAAGGTAGGACTTATTGAAGAATACTTCGTTTTCATTTAGGTCAGGTTATGGGTTCACATGCACCCCATGGCTGGGTTCGTTAATGGGCAGACTCCGCTCATCGGTTCCAGAGTTATGATCATCTGTAAATTATGCTTCGGAGTCACCCTTGAAATGACGAAAGTAAGAATTCAATCTTCATTGAAATTCGGTGATTAGATGTGAAAAAGCAGCGCAAAAACTTTCCCAAAATTTCGTAAATATAGAACACCTAAAAAATAACCCGAAAAATGTGATGATCAGAATCTATCTGTCAGATCCAGCTGAAACATTTATTAAACCTTTCACAAAAAAAATGCTGTCGACTCGATCACACATGTATTTTAGAAATTATTATGGAAATTAAGTTGTGCGGGGAGTATCCACAGAGGACACAGCGGGTCGTTTCTTCGTTATGGCACAAACATTTCTAGAAAAGCACTGACGTGACGTTTTTTGCGCATGTTCGAATTCATAGGCGAAAAAACGATCTTAAATTTTTTGAAAATTGTAATTTCTAACGACAGGATGATCAAGAATTTCCACATTGAATTGAACATCAGCATTTGCCAAGTAGGTAATTACCAAGTTTTTGCGTGCATGTTCTGGGAAACAGCGGGCTATAGTGTTGTCCAAATGTCTGTTATTTTCGTATTTTTTCAGAAAATGGTCTCAAACCACTAGGTTGGACTCACTTATGATGAATCCGGTGTCAAAATCGATTCTGTCTGGCTGGCGATCCGGCCGAGGACACGATAACTGTCGAACGGAGTAAGCCAGAAACTTGAAACTTTTAGAGAAGGTCGCGCATCAAAATGCCGCAGTTAAGTTCGTTAATGGAGAAAATCGGCCTGACGGTTTCAGAGTTATAGTCATTTGAAATTTTTAGATTATTTGCCTGATATTTCAGGAACTACTGAAGCGATTAGAATGTAGTTTGGCAGTTAGTTCGAGCACAATGACTCGCAACTTTGAGCAGTATGTTGTTGGAATCGCCTTGTCGGTAAATATAAAACAGAAATTTTTTTTTCAAACTTATTTTTTGGAAACTATTCATCATATTTCAAAACAAAGCATTCTTACATTGAGCTTCATATTTCACAGTCGTGTACCAAATTTCAGTTTGATATCGTTATAATTCTTGGAGCTATTAGGAATAAACCTAATAAAGCACTTCCGTGAAGGCAGCAGCATATGCGCTCAGGTTCAATGTAGATGACCGCTTTTTTGGCAAAGAATTCGAACTCCTAGGTTATTCGATTGAGTACTGGTTTTCAATTTGATCTAATCTGTAGTTTTGGAAATATTGGGAAAATAAAATTTTTAATGAGTGTATTTAAGGAACCTACTCTACAAATATCGAGGTACTAAGTCGTTTCTTCCGGAAGATATTGTGCCTGCCTAACTGCCGACCATAAACACAATAACTTGAAAACTTGAAAGAAACAAACTAGAAACTCGATATTTCTGGAGTAGGTTTGGACCTTAATTACGAAGGCCGCATTCGTGAATGGCTAAAATCCACCCAACGATTCCGCAGATATACCCATTCAAAATTTTATTTCGCCAATATTTCCGAAAAAACAGATCAGATCGAATCGAAATCCAATACTTTATGGAAAAATGACAGTTCGAAGGTTTATACAGAATATTATGAGGATATTATAAGCAGAAGATCACAGAATATTGAAATTTGAAAACAAAAAATATTGAAATTTTTTTTTCATAATGTTCTAATGACACGATCATCACGGAATTTCGCTCGAGGTTGTCAATTAGCATTTTCAAACTAGCTGCCAAGTTTCATCATCATTGAGTCAGTAATTCTTCAGATTTTCTGAAAAAAACAACGATATTCACGAAAAAAACACGAAATTCGACATATTTTTTCGGAATATCTCCAAAACTTATCATCGAATCGAACTAAAATTTGGTACACTACTGCAAAATATAAAGGTCAAGGTCTGAGCAAAATTTTTTTCGAACATAATGGATGGTTACCGAAAAAAAATTTCGAAAAACTTTTTTTTTCATTCACTTATAGCAAGATCTCAACAAAATTCCGCGAAAAGTTGCCAAACCGTACGGTCAAACCATCTGCCAAGTTTCAATTCAATCGCTTCAGTAGTTCTCGAAGTATCCGGGAAATAACCTCAAACTTCAAATGGCTATAACTCCGAAACCGTTCAGCCGATTTTGCCTCCTAACGATCTGAACCTTCGCATTTTGAAATGCAACCCACTCTGAAAATTTCAAGTCGATAGAATTTTCCGTAAGCCCGTAATCGTAGTGACAGCCGGCCAGCTGGCCGGACAGAATCGATTCTGACACTAGATTCGTCATCGGCGAGTCCAAACAAGTCGTTTGAGACCATTTTCAGCTCAAAATTTGAAAATTACAGACATTAGGGCGGAACGATAGCACGCTGTTTCCCTAGAACATGCCCGAAAAATGAAATTTCGGGGCTTTTCTCTCGGTATCGTTGTTTTTTTCCGGAATAACTCAAAAATACTGGTTCAATCATGATGAAACTTTCGTTCTGATTGTGTCAATAAAGCTATTTGACGAAAATACCTAGAAAAGCACTGACATGAAGTCACCAGCTTTTGCGCGCATATTCAAATTCGTTATCTGGTGAATAGTTTCCGGAAAAAAATTTCTTCAACAATTCGGAAAATTTTCGAAAAACATTTTATTGATTTACGTACCAAACAATCCCAAGAGGTATGTCGAAGCAGTTGTGCGTCAGTATTCCTACAACGTTTTACCTACCAGTATTATTGAACTATAAAAGGTTCCTACGATACAGTGGGAATACCCGTTCGACCAATTTGGCCGAATAACGAAATCAACCATTGGACGAACAGGATCGATTTGTACATCATATTCTTTATCTGGGGGACTAGTTTAGTAGTTTGAGACCGTTTTGGGTAAAAAATTAGAAATTTGCAAAGATTTGGGCAAAACCATAGTGTGATGAGTCCTTTCGGGAAAAAGTATAAAATTATTTGAATAGTTATTTTACATGCGAAGTTTGAACACCAATACATAGGCAGGTTTCCACTGAATCGTATTTCGAATAATAAACCTCTACGAGAGCATATATTTACGAAATCATTGAACGGATTTTACCTAGTCCCGATTCAAAGTATAGAAAGAAAATCCAAACAAAATCTTCTCTCTTAGTTTGCGATATGCCGTTGCGGCACCATGTCATTGACAACCGTCAATCGTTTCAATTTTTTCATATATCTCGATTGATGATTCTCATCGATCTGTATAAAAATTCCAATTTCTTGGATTTTTACGCGCTTATTCGCGTTATCATTTCGTCACAATATCTGTAATTTTCGAATTTTGAGCCGAAAATTGTCTTAAAAGATCGGGTTGAATACCCTGAAGGAGAATCCGTGCTCAAATTCAATTCTGTCCGTCGTGCGTCCATTCATCCGTCGTGCGTCCATTCGCCCGTCCATCCGTCCGGCCATTAGTTCGTCCATATGTGCTTTTACTTTCGGGGGAAATGATCTACCGACTGTTAGATTACGTTGAGAGTCCAAATATCTCGGTTATGTTCGTTAATGGGTGAAATCCGTTTAATATCTTCGGAGTTTAGCCCATTTGAAATTTTAAGGTTAATTCCTCGATATATCATGAAGCAATAATTCGATCAAAAAATCTTAATTTAGTTTTGAAATACCTACGGACAACTTAGTGCGGAATTTCATGTGGATCCGAATGTTAGAAAATTTTAAAAATCATACATACATACTTTTTTTTTATTTTTTTTTCTCCATAAATATTGACCAGATCACAACGAGATTCGAAACAGACCTTGAAATCAATATTTTACAACAACGTTTCAAATTTCAATCCGATCCAATGCTTACTTTCGGAGATATAAGGAAAACAATATGCCATATTTCGTTTTTATTTGGAATTTCAACGTTATATAGGTACACAATAGCTCAAGAAGTACGAATGCAATCACATTGAATCTTCGTAATCAGTTGGAGAATACCAGCGCCCAATAAAGTGCGAAATTTTGTGTTGATCTAATACTAATAATTTGAATAATCGGTTCTAAGGACCTGATCCCACGTCAGTGCTCCACAAGAATTCCATGTACTTCCTCAATTCATCAGTGTCTACAGATACCGACTACAATATCATGAGGTGAGTGACTGACGTCAGGTTATCCTATTCCTCATAGTCTGGCGGAGCCCACATCAACAACGTATGATACGAATTTGACCATTACCTGAACACAACCTCTGAGCTGCTGTAATCAGACAACTACAGTGCCAAGTGTCAGAAAGACGACCAATTGGTAAACCCCCGAAACGTTGGTAAGGAAGCTGGACATCAACGTCGCAAGAAGACAGATGACAGATGACAGGACCCCCAAAGAGGAAGAAGAACTCAAAAAATACTGATCCGATCGTAATGAAACTGAGTAAATAGTTGGAAACTGCTGATGTGCAAGTATGAGCGAAACTTCGTGATGATCGTTTCATAAGTTATAATTCGAAGAAAAATGTTTTTAAATAATTCACATTTTGCGATCTTCTGATCGTACTGTCCTCACGAAATTCTTCAGGAGCATTCAAAACCGTTCGATTTTCATTTTTGGAATAGGTATAGCTGGGAAATCATTGGGTGGATTTTAGCAATTCGCGAATTCGGAGATCGAAATGAAACTCAACTTGCTCAACAATTATCTAATCTATCGGCATATTCTTTCAGTTATTGTGTTAAGGATCCCTGGTTAGACCGGCCGCAAACAAATAAACTTCTGAGAGAAATGATTTAGAGACTCGATATTTGTACAGAAGGTTCGGGGCTACGAAGGTGGAATTCGTGAATGGGTAAAATCCGCCAAATGTCAAATCTATATCGCTATGTACCCGGGATTCATAGATATACACATTCAAATATTTCCAAAAATACGGATCGGATCGAATTTAAATCTATCACTTGATTGAAAAATGATAGCTCGAAGACCCATACAGAAGTTCATATTTTATATGAAGAGAAGATCTCCAAATCATTCTATTAAAAAGTGAAACTGCGTTTGGAGGCATCGATAAGCAGGTGAATCCTTCGGAAACGAATTTAAACAATCGCGTGAAAGCTCCTGACCTTACGCCAGTACTCTTTTAAATTTTATACAATCAGTCCATGCCGACGAGATGAATTTTCGCGCGCATGTTCTAAGGAACAACTAGCTATCGTTTCGCCCAAATGTTTCTTGTTTTCGAAGTTTTTTTCCTCAAACTAACCTAAACGACTAAGTTGGATTACCCCATGAAATAATAAGAAATAAAAATCGATTCTTTCAGGCGGAACGTGTGCCTCTCGCCATGATTACTTGAGTATGGAATGAGCTAGCGAGTAGGTTGAGTTGGTAAATGTGCCAAATCTTTCGACCTAGTTTGAGTTTTTGGGGTTTATTTCCACAGTTTTTCCGAATTTACTCATTCGAGAGGAATGGATATAGGTAAATAAATGAGAGTACCGAATCGCAATGGCTTGCATGTTGGCATCATAAGTGAATTAAAAAAAAAGCTTTCCAAAATTTCTTAAACTTTTCTTGTAAAATTCGTCAGATTTCAATGAAATTCAGCACAGACCTTGAAGTTGACACTGGAGCTTCAGTTTCATGTGATTCTATTCCTCGAAACAATTGAGAAAGAATCTAGAAAAGCACTGAAGCGAAGTCAGCAGATTTTACGCGCTTGTTCACATTGCGAAATGGTGACTTGGAAACTTCAGTGAAATTTCAATGGAATATAAAAATTTTCAAAAAAAAATTATTTTTTTTTTCGAATTTTTCCATGGATAATTCTTCCTATTGACTCTGTTCATCTTCCAACCAAGCTTCATTTCGATCAGATAAATATTTTTCGAGTTATTGGAAAATCAAAATTTCAAATGGCTGTAGCACAAAAACCGTTCGGCAGATTCGGCCCATCAACAAACTTAACCGAGATATTCAGGATCTCAACCTTACCTGAAATTTCAAGACTTTAGGTCCTTCCTTTCGAAAGTTGCAGCGCACACAGCTGGCCGGCCGGACGGACAGAATCAATTTTTAGCACGGATTCTTCATCACTGAGTCCAACCTAGTCGTTTGAGACCAATTTCGGCTCAATATTCGAAAATTACAGACATCGTGACGAAATGATAACGCGCTGTTCCCCAGAACAAGCGCCTAAAAATATCTCAACTCTTTTGGTGTTTTGCTCGGTATTGTTGTTTTCTTGAATAACTCGAAAAACACTTCTCTCATGATGATGAAACTTTGAAATTGGTTGGCAAATGCTTGTTTTCTCCCACGAATTCGAACATTCGCTAAAGCTACTGACTTTACGTAATTGCTTTTCTAGAACTTCGCAATTCGCAATCGCAGCATTGAATCAAACTTCAAAGCGCTCTCTTCGATTTTATTTGGTGTCCTGTTATCTACGAATAAATTGTAAGGATGAACATCGGTACAAATATTACTATCGGTTGCATAGACATATACAGAAATCCATTCCCCCCTTATAACTCAGGTGTACAACTTGTGCTCAAACATTGCTACACGGCACTGTAAGAGCTTTACGTGGTTCTTCAAGTTTATGGTTCCGATAGTGCTCAGTGCAAATCGCTGTCGACTCAGTTGCAGGTCGCACCGGTCACAGAAATAATCGAGTGGCCGATGAAAAATAATCGAACATCGCCAATCAATTCATTTGTTTCTTCACGCCGACTATGTTTAGAATAATAATCTTGCTGCCTGTCCGTCTGAGCAATTATTCTTCCTCGGTGCTTTCAGTGTGGCTAAAATTGAATCCATGGCAGCGATGTGGGCAATTTGAGATAATGTATGGAGAAGAGAATACGGCAATTTATTGCAGATCTCGATTTTTCGTGCGATCACTCTCAAAGACGTGATTACTCGACGACTCCAACATTCTGTAAGAGGAGTGGAAAACATTATTTTTGCGCGCATTTTCTGGGAAATAGCGTGCTATCGCTCTGTCCAAATGTCGGTAATTTTCGAATTTTGTCCTGAAAATTGTCTCAAACGACTAGGTTGGAATCACTGATTACAAATCCGTTGTCAAAATTGATTCTGTCAGGCCAGACGATGACACGATAACTGTCGAACATAGCACGCTAGCGACTTGAAACTTTCAGGGTAGCTTGCGCATTGAAATGCTGCGTTTAGAATCGTTAATGGGCCAAATCGGCCGAATTATTTCAGAGTATAGTTATTTAATCTCTTGAGATTAGTTTACTGATATTTCAGAAACTTCCACAATTATTGAACTAAAACTTTGCAGTTAGTTGGAGCATTACGACGCGCAACTTTCAACTCAATTTTGTTGGGATCCTAATGTCACTATATTTTGAGAAAAATATTTTTTTCGGAAGTTTCTCCGGAAATGTTTTTTTGGGAAACTATCCATTATATTTGAGAAACATTTTCCTTATACCTTGAACTCCATATTTCACATCCGTGTACCCAATTGCAACTTGATAAGATAATAATCTCTCGCAGATATTGAGAAAAATATACCAAATTTTGTGTTTTTTTCTCGATATGATTGTTTTTTTCAGAATAACTCGAAAAATACTGATTCAATCATGATGTAACTTGGCTGCTAGTTCAAAAATGCTGATGTAAGACTTTCGTGATGATCGTGTTATTATAGAACCCCTTCAAAAAATATTGAAAAGTTTGTTTTTTCAAATACTCGATATTCTGATTTTATCCTCATAATGAACCTTCAGACTGTCATTTTTCTCAAAGTACAAGATTTCAATGCGACTGGATCTGTATTTTTTTAAAATATAAGAAACATAAAATTTCGTAGGGATACATCTGCGGAATCCTCGGGTGGATTCCACCAATTCGCAAATTGAACCTTCGTATACTTCAACCGGCTCAATAAATATGGAGTATCTAAATGGATTCTCATTGTGTTTACGATTTACGATTGTGTTTACCACTGTGAACACAATACCTTCTGGAAAAACTACCAAGAGACTCAATATTTTCAGAGCTGGTTCGCGGTTTATTTATGGAGATCAAATTTGTGAATGGGTCGAATTCGCCCAACGAAATTTTATTCTCCCAGTATTCCTGAAAATACAGATGGGATCGAATGGAAACTTAGTAGTTGGTTGGAAAATGACGGCGTGTAGGATCATGCAAAATTTCTGGAGGAAATGGGTTTGGATGTGAACAATCGTGTAAAAGCTTCTGAGTTCACCTCAGTGCTTCTCTGAAATTTTGTTTGTGACTGGTGCTGTAGATAATGAAGTGACTCAAATTCTTTAAAACTCTGAGGAAACTGAACACTCAGTATCTAGAGAAATGTCTGGTATGGAATCCCACGAAAAGGCATAGTACGTATCTTTATCCTATTGACAGTTTGACTTAATCTTATCTCAATCTACTATAGGACCTCATTCACCCATGCAATGTGAAGATTGTAGAAAATGAAAACCGGATCGAAAACGCATTTTTCAGAGAAAATAATACCCAATGGTATGGTTCGACTGAATGGCCTACAAAAGTGTTCAAGATAGTACCTTTTCTGCTTCAGAAAATCTCAGCTGAAGAATAGTGCTAGCATTTAATGAAATATCACAAGAAATATTGCAGATGGCCTTGAAAGAAGACACTTTATTTTTTAGAACTGAAAGGTGGTAACTTGAACATTTATCAATCAAAATTGTTCAGAAGCTCGATCATGTAATGCGCTTTATCAATTACTTCTAGATAATTCACAAATGAATATTTTCAGCATATTCACAAATAGAATCGCGAATCCTTCAACAAGATGGGTCTGTCAAACTCTATTACCATTTATGACTCTTGAGGGGGTTGCCCCTACAGAATTGTCCGAGTGTAGAGTTATGTGAATCACCCTGTACATTCCGAAACTTTCGCTATACTATTTTCTCATAGAAAGCTCCAGAACAACTGCTTTAAAGAGAAGAGAACTCGTGGTCCTGGTATTGCTGCATGAAAACCTACTTCCTTTTTAAGCGGACATTATGGCAAGTTTCATTTTCAAGATTCTCTTATTTGGTTTGAATCCAGAAGATAAGCTGTATTGGTTCGAAACATTTCAAATCATCATTGGATCATTCAAGATTTTATCTGCGATAAGGATTCAACTCTACAATGCACTGTCCAGATGTCAGAAGCTTTCATTTTCCGCATTCACTAATAGCAAAATGCTATATGTGATATTTTCTACCCCCATTTTTGCTTAATTTTCAATTTCAAATTGATCAACAAACGCCCGATTCAAATTGAATATCGATGAAGTATAACTTGAGTAAAAAAGTAAAGAAAGAGTTCCTCCAGATAAATCTCAACACTTCAATTGAAGGGAAGTGTCATTATTGTACATGTAGATACACATAATACATCAAGCAGCTTCAGTGCATTAATACAATGCTTTAGTGCAGATTTCGAATCAACTGAGCTGTGAATATAATCGACACCACAAATAGACAAAGCAATCAATGTAGAACCATTGGTTGTTCATGTCGGAGAACCATATCGCCAAAGCCATTTGCGAATTGCATCCCACAGCCGAAATCCCACATCCACTATCTCTCACTTGTTGCTCCATTTGATCATGGATGATTCCAGGTTTCGTAACAGCAATGAAAAGGGACAAGCACATATGGAACCTTCAATCAAACTTCATTATGATACATTCTGCGGCCTGACGCAGATTATCATTTATCAATTCGATGCTGTTTATCCAGTTAATCGAATTAAATAAACGCGATTTGACTAATTGCGTCCGATGGCAAATGGCGAAGATTGCCTTGTTTGCCGTTGGATTAAAGGCTTGATTTGTGATGCGTTCAACCGCCAGTGTTTTATGGTGTGCTTTCGCCTCTATATGTTGTACAAACAAACGTTGGAAATAACGATATAGGTGGTATGGATTATGTGAAATTTAATTACCTGGATTTTATGAAATATAACGAAGTAGGTTCGGTAGTTACTGTCCCGATTTATCACCAAGTTTTTGAGGCCATATTTTGGGACACAGCGTACTATCCTTTAATCCAAATCTTTGTAATTCTCGAATTTTTTCTTGGAAATTGTCCCAAAAGACTAGGTTGGACTCACTGATTACGACTCCGGTGTCAAAATCAATTAAGCTCGGCCGACCGGCTGACAACATGATAACATGTCGGACAGAGCGAGCTAGCGACTTGAAACTTTCAGATTAAGTTGCGTATCGGAATGCGGAGTTGGGTTCGTTAATGGAAAAAATCGGTTGAATGGAGTTATGGTCATTTGAACTTTCGAAATTAATTCCCTGATATTTCAGGACCTACTTGAGCAACTTCTTACGAATTTTGTTGAGATAGTAATGACTTTCAGGAACTATTCATCATATTTGGAAAATCTTCTGTTTATACCTTCAGTTTCATATTTTACAGCAGTATACCAAATTTTATTCTGATACGACTATAATTTCTAGAGATATTCTTTAAAAAAATATATAAACTTTTGTGCTTTTTTTCTCGATATCGTTGTTTTTCCGGAGTATCTCAAAAAAATGAAATTTAATCAGGATAAAATTTGGCAGCTAGTTTAAAATTGCTGATAGACAATTTTGTGCTGACTTCCGTGATGATCGTGTCATTAGAGCAATTTGAAAATCTTTTTTCAAATATTCAATATTCTGCGATCTTCTGATCATATTATCCTTATTAAATTCTGTATGAACCTTTGAGCTTTCATATTTATATGAAGTACGGAATTTTAATTCGATCTAATCTGTATTTTCGGAAATTTTGGGAAATACGGCCGATCGTAAAGACAGTAACTTCGGAAAGAACAACTGAGAAACTCGATATTTGTAGAGAAGGTCGATTTCGTGAATGGGTAAAATCCACCCAATAATTCTGTAGATATACCCATTCAAAACACCATTTTCCCAATATTTTCGAAATATAGATAAGATCGAATTGAAATCCAGTACTTTATCGAAAAATGAGAGCTCTAAGTTAATACAGAATTTCATGGGGATAATATGATAAAAAGAATACCAAAAGTTCGTTTGTTTCATTGCAGGTTTGAATTCAATTACGAAAGCCGACTTTCCGAATTGATAAAATCCATCCAATGATTCCGCAGATACACCCATTCAAAATTTAATTTTCCTAGTATGGAATTAAAATTCAGTCTTCCAATAAAAAAAAAACTTCAAGCACCGACGTGAAGTCAGCACATTTTGCGCGAATGTTCATATTCGTTGCCAGAGCGGTCATGTCCTTTGAATACTCGCGCAAAAGCTGCTGACTTCATAAATAATTATTTGCACCGTTTTTGCCGTTATCATATTGAAAACAAGATTTTCATTACTATGAATAACTGCCAATAATTATATAATGTTAACAATATACTGTAAGGCCTGATTTTT
This sequence comes from Myrrha octodecimguttata, assembly GCA_958510865.1. Lineage (NCBI taxonomy): Eukaryota > Metazoa > Arthropoda > Insecta > Coleoptera > Coccinellidae > Myrrha > Myrrha octodecimguttata. The sequence goes on along the minus strand of OY294058.1, from coordinate 16,935,290 downwards.
TGCAACAAGTAGACCTCAGACGGTATTCATGCAGATTTAGGTACAACGTAGTGAAAATAAAAAGTGAGAGTTATATGAATTCAGTCCACATCCGATGTTAGAAAAAAATTTATTTTTTGGGGAATTATTAGGGTTTTAGGATGTGGTTTTCATTCAAATGCATTGAAAATTTGGGAATTCAAATCCGTTTGGTCGTTCATCATTTCGAGAATATTTTTTTGCACTTAATCATAAATTTCAATGGACTCCAGGTAGTGGAGTTTCGTTTATTTTGATTCTACACGTGCTGTACTCAGATAATCTATTCTTGGAAATGAATGGCCTTTCTCAATGCAATGGGTTGGACGGGGGACATGCTTTTGATTTTGGCGAAATCCATTCGATTTTCATTGAATGTTGTTTTGAATGACCGTCTAACCTATATATTTCTTATTTCAAGTTCAGTATGTTCTCATATACTCCTGATTTTAACGAATTTTGGGTTCTCTGTGATTCCCAAATTTTCAATGCATTCAAATGATACCTGCACTCTAATAATTCACCAAAACTTGTCTTCTTTCCAACATCTGTTGCAGGTCAAATTTCTTCACGTCCCACTTTAATTATCTCTTTTTTGTACTGGAATCTACATAAATACCCTGTACACACAATATGTACTATGTTGCCTGAAGATGAACGAGAGTGCGAAGTTAAAAAAATGTTAATCTAACATATTGTTATGATTGTTGGTAGTAAAATATATTCAATTAATAATTATTATTAATTAGATAATTATTTGCAGAAATATGTGAATTTTGAGAATTTAAAAAATTGTGCATATAAGCATCTTCCAACTAATATGAAAGTGTTATTCTGATCAGTATTCTCCGGTACTATTGAGAAAATAACATGATACTGAGGATATACCAATGAAACATCACATGTTATTTCCTTGATATTTTCGAAAACAAAGATCTGATCGAGCTGAAGTTTGATACACTTCCTTCAAATATCAAGTTGATAGCGATTGCCAAATTCAATCGAAATCTAATCGATAGTTTCCAAAAATCTAATTTAAGATTTTTTCCAATGCACGGGTCCGCACCTAATTTTCCGAAAAGTTGTGAATCTGCGTTTTGCAACCAGATACGAAGTTTCAGTTTGATCGCTCTGAGAGATAATCCCTTATTCTCAAAAAGGTATAACTCCGAATACATAAGGCCGATTTCAAATAGTAAGGATCAAGTACGCATTTTCATATCCAACTTACCCTGCAAGTTTTAAGTTTATGAAGCTCATCCCATTCCATTCGCCCGGCCGTTCGGGCAGAGTTGGATTCGAAAACAAATTCTTTATTAGTATTATAATAATATAACTAAGTCCAACCGAGTAGCTGAAGACAATTTCGGCGAAAGCTTCAAAAATTATAGACATTTGTATCAAATTATGACGCGGTGATTCCCAGAACAAGCGCGCAAACTGAAGATTAATATCATCACAATGTATCATATGGTGTTTGCATAAATTTATTCCATCCCTCTCCATTCTATCGTTAATCCATATTTCTGTTTTGTTCATCAAAGGGACCGCGTTATATCGAAACAATAGAATACGAGTATGGTGAGAATGTTAATTGTATTGTAGATTTAAATAAATTTCACGCATGGAATTTTATTTCTTTCTGCATTTAATTCTTTGATTGTAAAAATCTACCGTAGTCCACGCCTTATTGGTAAAAAATAAAAAGAAATAACTACAATAATGTCGGTTCATTCAAATCATGATTTTTTTAACAGTGCCCTCTAAAAACTCTTATCACCCAACCATTTCTTCGAAAAGACTTCTGTTCTTTATTGTGGTTGGGTTATTATATGTTTCCACTTCTTACACAATTCAAGCTGCTAAGTTTTTGAGTTGTATATTAATTTCAACCGTAAATACTTCCCATCGAATAAGCTTTCCAGATTTGGTTTAGGTAAAAAATCATCAGTGTTTAAAGAGTTCACAATGTGCTCATAGATTCCTGGGAAATTTCGCAATCCACATCTTTATCCCTATGCCCCCGTGCGGCGTTTTCACTTATTATTTTCAAATTTTCAATAGATTGATTCGAGGCCTTCTTTAGCTTAGGGTCGTTTTCTCGAATACATCAGTGCAATTCTCTCAGATTTAATGACATTCAAGGTTGGATATCGAACGGTGCATTTCTTGAGGAATAATTCAATCATTTTTCAGGTTTTTGTTTGTTCTTACTCTCAATATCTGAAAAAAAAACTATCAAAAATTAATTGGAATTATTATTTTACTTCCAGATAAAGAGGGTGAAATCCTAGGAAGACAATAATTAATGCAAAATTCACTCAATATATCCTCTAATCGATATTTGAAATAGGGTAACTTCCTGATCCTCATTGAACATTTCAATAATGACAGACAGGGTAAGCGGGGATGACAGTGAATGTATCAACATAAACACAAAATTTGATGATAAAACCAACAAAAATTCCACTCCGATCTGAGGTTGTCACATACCACCAGCTGAAGTATAGATGTACAAGAACTATCTACCAAGGAATTCGCATGATGTAAGATTCAAGGCTTTTATCAAACATCAACACCACTCATTTTGTCCTGATCCCAAAAAGATTCTGGATATTTCTTTTCTGTTGGATGTTGGCTTTGTGAAGGAAATTTCACTAGCGCCACCTCAGGAGAAACTTATGAATACTCGAATACATAATGCTTAGAGAGATGCATATGAACTTCATCTATATGTCGTATCAGGAAGCTGCATCCGCGGTAACGCATTTGTGCATAGTACAAACAGTCCCCATCACGCCTCGGAAACGCCTGGTTCTGTGGATTTTCCACAAGACAGCAGCAGCTTACATCGAAAAGAAGAGATAAAGCAGGGCAAGGTGAGTGAATCGTGCTCAGGATTGATAAAACCGTGAAACTGTAGTACACGAATTCCTTGGATGATACTTCCTGTGGAAGGTAGTGAACCAGCTGAGATTAAGTTAAAATATCGTTGATTTACTGACGAATATTCGTCCATTTTGAAGTTAATCTAACAGGAATAGAACTCCATTACAACAAATTTTCAGAACGAAGTCTATGTTTGTTTGAAATATTTCTAATCATAGAGATTAAAATAGATGTTCTCACCCTTACATCTGAACTGACAAATACGTTTATACTACATATTGACATCAATTCGAAAAATGTGCCTCACCTAGTTTTACGCAATTGTTCGATTTAAATGTGTTATGAGGTTTGAAATGTCGAACATGACATAATTGTTCTTTTAATGAATAATTCTATTTCCATACAGAAGAAATCAACTTGGTCTTTTATATTATCTAATATATGTGGAAATTAACAAGTAATTCAGGGTGGTTTTTCTGATATCACTGATTTTCTTTGAAAAACGATATTAGGTTGTTTTAGATTTATATAGATCATTTCTATGATTCATAGTATAAAATTAATAAAATCGTTTCCCTCACATTTCTTTTTTTCCAATTTTTCCGAACACTGACACTCAATCGGAACCAAACTGATGACCTGTCTCAAAAATACGTGAAGCTAAAGCTGTTTTATCGTTTTTGTTTTTGAACTTTTTCAGACATTGATACTTATGTTGCTTAATTCTGTTTTCGTGACTGTTTTGTTGGTACGAAACAGGGTTTACTACACTGCGCTCAGGAAACATGATGAACCACATTGGAACTATCAAGTTCTTCCGTTTAGTTATTTAGTCTGGTGAAAACGGATCTAACAGTTTTAAATCTCAAAATACCAGCTTCATGGTCATTGATACTTCCTCGAAGAATTTAGCTATATCATGAGATAATCCTGGAATAAATGGAAACTTGACAGGTAATTGCATTTCTGGTCTCTGACCTTATGAGACTCAAAACCTGTATTTACTAATAATTTTTCTGTGAGGAAATCTAGATAAGCACTCACGTGAAGTCAGCAGCTTTTGAGCGCATGTTCAAATTCGTTGCCAATGCAATCTTTTCACCAGATGCACCTCTAGTACTTAATGGAAAGATTTGGTGACCTTCTGATTATATTATCCTCAATGACGCGCAACTTTCAGCTGAGTTCGTCAGGACCATACTGTCAGAGAAATAAAAAAAAAAATTCCAGAGATTTCCTGGCAAAATTTTTTTCTTTTGGAAACTATTCGCCATAGTGCTCATACCACAGTGCTCATATCTTGAGCTTTATATTTCGCAGTAGTTTACTCGATTTCGATTGGATACGTTTATAATTTTTGGAGATATTCAAAAAAATATGTCAAACTTCGTGGTTTTCTCCTCGTTATCATTGTTTTTTTCAGAAAAACTCAAAAAATGCTGATTTAAACCTGAAAAAACTCAGTAAGCAGATTCAAAGTTCTGATGAAAATTCTTTCGCGAGATTTCGTGACGATCGTGGGAATAGAACAAAAAAAATTTTTTTTTAATAATCAATATTCTGCGATCTTATGATTATATTAACCTCAATAAATTATGTGTGAACCTTCAAGCTGTGTAATTTCTTCAAATATTCAATATTCTGCTATCTTTCGATATTATTATCCTCACGAAATTCCGCATGGACCTTCAAGCTGTCATTTTTCAATCAGGTACTGGATTTCAATTCGATCTCATCTGTATTTTAGGAAATATTGGAAAAATGAAAATTTTAATGGGTTTATCTACGGAATCCTTGGCGGATTCCACCCATTCACGAATTCGAATTTGTTCCCCAGAATTTAGAAAAAATCCCGTTGTGATTGAAGCTTCAAGTTTCATACAGCATTTCGTGGGGAAAATATGATCAGAAGATCTTAGAATAATGAATATTTGAAGAAAAATATTGAATTTTTTTTAATTGTTTTATTGACACGATATTCACGAACTTGTTCATCAGAATTTTCAATCTGACTACCTAGGTATATCATGATTGAATCAATACTTTCCGAGTTTTTTTTGAATGGGTATATCTTAGAATCATTGGACGGATTTTACCCGTTCACGAATTCGACGTAATTAAACCCCAAACCTACAATACAAATATCGAATTTCTAAGTCGTTTCTTCAAAATTTATTGTGTTGACGGTCAGTCGTTACGCTGAATATAATAAACAATTTTTGTGAAAAAAATTTTGGTGATTTTTTTTTGATTTACCGAAAAAACGACTCAACAGAATTCTACAAGAAGTTGCGCGTTGTTATATTCCAACCAACTGCTGCTGAATGTTGTTGTTCGGTTTGGTTTGAGAGCGCTCATGTTAGTTAGATTGATACACAGCTTAATGTTGCCATGAGGATCATGAGTGGGACTATAAGATCTACACCCCAACAGTGGTTACCAGTTCTCTCAAATGAATATTATTTTCTTTCCGAATTTTATTTTTATTCCGAATCGTATCTTATATACCGAATTCTAGAACTGCTAGATTGATATCCCATAAATCTCTATGGATTAAAGATTTTCTTTATTCCAATGAAAGTGACAAAGAAATTTGGCGTTCGGAATGGAATATAGGTGATGTTTTCAACAAAGGTTTAATCAGCGATCGTTCAGAAAAAGTTCATGGTTTTGATCTTCCTAGGAAAATCTGGTGCATTTTGAATCGACTAAGAGAAGGTCATGGTCGCTGTAATAATTTCCTCTTCAAATGGAATTCGGTCGAATGTCCAAGGTGCGAATGCGGAGAAGAAATGGAAATAATATTATAGAAAACTCAGTTAAAAGTTGTCCAGTTTATAAATTTGACGATGCTTTCGAGGCAATTTATTCCGTTTCTGATTCTTTCTTGAGGTGGATCGTGAACCAAATTTATTTAACTACTTCACATTGGTTTTTTCGTCTTCTTTTTGTTTTCAGGTATGATTTCTAGTTATGAAACTGCATCGAAATGAAAGAAGAAACTTTGTTGATGAAAAAGAAGTCCTTCAATAACAAACAACAATCTCATTACACTTATACAGGAAGACAGAGTTTTTTCTGAGGTTTTATCTGTACTCTTGTATCATCCGTAAAAATGTATGGTATCCCGTTCAAATTTCCCCTGTTAATATTGTGATAACATATTGTGTTTGATAGAAAAGAATGTACTTCTCATTCTCGAAAGAATATATATTTACCGTTGCATTTTAAAATGCAATCTACCCAGAATGTTTCAGATCGATAGTAATCGTGCATAAGGACGGCTGACCGGACAGAATCGATATTGACACCGGATTCGCCATCAGTTAGTCCAATCTAGTTGTTTGAGACTATTTCTGAAAAAAAAATCGAAAATGACTGACATTTGGACAGAACGATAGCACGCTGTTAGCCAATACATGAACGCAAAAAGGGTGATTGTGGTGTTTTAAAATGCCACTTATTCAAAACTGCTTAGGCTAACGGCTCTGTATAATAAATTCTTCATTATCGAAATTGCAGTGTTGCAGTTTTCTTCGTCATATGGGTTTCTTCTCCGAATATCTCAGAGAAAATTGTTATAAATCAAATGAATTATTCCTAGAAATTCATAGAATTATCGAAGATGAGATTGAAATTATTATTTATAGAACCTTTGCGCATTATCTCAACATAATAATTTCATTTATTTCAAGCATCTGAAACAGAACTACTCAAAATGCAAAAATAATAATATATAATTTATTTTTGATATATCTGTTTCAACTGTTCGGAGGAAAAACTCATTGAACTCCGAAGGAAATAAAAAACAACCAAGAAAAGCACTGCGAAAATAATAACCGTATCGAATTGAAATTTGATACACTGCTGCGAAATATGAAGCTCAAAGCCTGCGCGCTGAGTTCTTTCCAAATTTGATTGATAGTTTCCGGAAAAACAATTTTTGTGAAAAATTTTGAAAAATTTTTTTTTTATTCACTCACGGTGTGATCTCCACAAAATTCAGCAAAATGTTGCGGGTCGTTATACTCCAACTAACTGTTAAATTTCGATCCAATCGATTCAGTAGTTCCCGAATTATCTTGGACATAACCTCAAAATTTCAAAAGGCTCTTACTCCGAAACCGTTCTGCCGATTTCGCCCATTAACGATCTCAACCGTCGCATTTTGAAATGCAACCTACCCTAAAAGTTTTAGGTCGATAATATTCTCCGTATGACCGTAATTGTGCTCACAGACGGCAAACCGGCCGGCTGGACATAATCCAACCTAGTCTTTTGAGACTATTTTCAGCTCAAAATTCGTGAATTACATACATTTGGACAAAACGATTGCACTCTGTTCTACTAGAATATGCGCGCAAAAAGGAGCAAATCTCTCACTTGAAGTTTTACGTGCTCTGGCTTTGGATTTGGACAGGCCCGTGAAAGCTCTTCACTTCATGAGAGAGCTCGTCTATGTTATTTTCGAATTTTGCGCTTAAATTTGGTTTCAAATGACTAGGTCAGACTCATTGATGAAGAATTTATGGTCAAATTTGATTCTGTCCGTCCGACCGTGTGCGGTCTTACTTTCGAAAGAAAAATACTCAGGTTAGGTTTCGATCCGGAATATCTTGGTTGAGGTAGTTAGTGGGCAAACTCAACCGAAAAGTTTCGAAGTTATACCTATATTATACCTATATGAAATTTTGAGTCTAATTCCTCGATATCTCTTGAAGTACTCATTCGATCGGATTCAATCTTTGTAATTAGATTTGAATACTGAAACGCAACTTGTTGCCAAACTTCGTATGGATTCTATTGTTCGATAGTTAAAAGAAAATTCGGTGAAAATATAATGTTTCTCGGAAAGTATTGATCAGATTTCAACGTTATTTGGCACCTACTTTAAAATCCGTATTTAACAAAAATTTTTCGAATTTCAATTCGATACGATATTCACTAAGGAAGATATATGGAAAAAAATGTGTAAAATTTCGATGTTAGTTAAAATTTGAAATTTTGACGATATTTTCCTTCTATATCCCAAGCAGTATACACATGTAATCAGATCAAAAATTCGTTATTATTTGGAGAATACCAACGCAAAACCACTTGAAGAATTTTGTATGAATCCAGTAGTAAGAATCTAGTTGATTCAAAAATAAAAATTAAAATTTTGTTTCTTCCAAAAAATAATGGTCAGATTTCAACGGAATTCAGCTCAGATTTTGAAATCAATATTTAACAATAATGTTTGAAATTTCAATTCGATACAATATCTACTTTCGGAGATATATAGACAAAATGTTTGTTAAAATTTTTTAATCAGGAACTAGTAATCAGATTTCATTAAAATTGGCAAGAACTTCTGGTCAGTTTTTTACGAAAGCGTTTCACAGCTCAGCTTGATGCGATATTTTTTCGGAGATAATAGAAAAAAATATGTCAAATTTATTTGTTATTTTCTGGGTATTGTTATTTGCAGAGATTCTCAAAAAATATAGAAATTATGAAATTTCGAATGGACAAATATGTGGAATCTTCGGATGTTTTCACGCAATTCGTGAATTCAGATTTTGTAATTGAACCGGTTAAACAAATATCAAGTCCATAAATGGATCCTCATTGCACGGTTGGCATTGAGGCCGACCTTAAACATAATAAAATAATAACGACTAGGAGACTCGATATTTTCATAGCAGGTTTAGGGGTTTATTAGAAAGATAGAATTAATGAAAACTTGAAATCCCCCTAATGATTTCGAAATTTTGTTTTTCCAATATCACCATTATTGTAGATATGAACGAATCGAAATTCTGCACGTGGTTGAAAAATGGCAGCGTAAAGAGTCATGCAAAATGGCTTGAGCTTATGGTTTCGAATGTGAACAAGCGCGTAAAAGCTCCTAACCTAATCCTTATTTTAGGATAAGCTTTCGAAACCTGTGATATGAAGGAAGAAATATTGATCCTAACATCTTCCCGTTTCAGCAATGATGAGAGTTGACATGCCAGGATTGTTTTCATCCCCTCACACGAATTCACGAATGAGCATACCAGAAAAAAATTGTAATGTGGTTTTGTATGGAGGCCTAGTTACGTATGCAAATTGGATCCCTAACTTATTGGGAACATCTCGCGATGAAAAGTAAGTAAGGCCGTTTTATACGTTCCAGAGACACGTTTCCCCTGCGTCGAACGAATAAAGTTATGTTATTGCACATCAGAGGAAAAACTTCAGTTTATATCTACACATACGTTCATACCGGAATCGCTATTTATTAAATGAAGTTTCTGGGAGTTTCAGCTCGGAAATCGGGGAAAGTTTTGGTTGGAACATGCTTTCGTATAAGATACTAGAAGGAGCACTTTGAGAACTAGATTGTGATTATCTTGTAACAGCTGCATGGAGGAAAAAATTTGGCAAGATATTTCGACTCTGCGATCAGTTGCAGAGAATATCTGAAACCCGAAAATATTCATGTAGAATGTATGATCTCATATTCAAGAATTTGAGATAATCATGTCCGCCTGTGAATATTTAATGAACTGAAGATATGTGTAACAAGAACGAATTCAAGTTATTATTATTATTGATTTGGACATTTGGATCTAAGGACCGAAAATAATAATTATGTTTATTTGCTTTCAGATGACAAAATGTACATAATTCTCCTGTATAACAGACAAACGAAAATACTTTACCTCTTTGTCCTAAAAAAAAACTCCTATTACGCATATATCGAAGAGAATGAAGAAATTGAGCGCTGGAAATGTTATTAACACATAATTACAAAACAATAGGACATACATCACAATAATACAAAAAAAATTTTTCCAATATTCAATATTCTGTGATTTTCTGATTATACTATCCTCATGAAATTCCGTATGAACCTTCAAACTGTCATTTTTCGATGAAGTACTGGATTTCAATTCGATCTAATCTGTATTTTTGAATATATTGTCAAAAAAAAAGTCAAATATTATGTAAGTTTGTATCTTTCGTAGAAGAGGCATCATTCACATATATGTCTCTTCGGTGATTTGAAATTTCATAACTTTTTGGTACGTATTTCTGCTCCATGTTTTCCTATGAAAAAATAAAATATCAGCACATTTGTGTTAGAAAAAATTATTCTTGTTACGGGCCACGACAGGCAATTGTTTCCGAGTCATCGAGATTTGAATAATCCATGCTTGTGATTATGAAGGTCAAGCTTTTCAATTCGAAATTAGTTGGATATTCTGTTTCAATTTCATTTTCGAATAGAAATCGGCATTTATCACAATATGTTACTAATAAGGATGACAGTTATGGAGGCAAATTCAATACTAAAACAGTTAGTTCGAATAAGTAATAATCGATTAATGTCAACAGGAAATACGTAGTCGAGTATGACCTGACTTTTTATTCTCATAAACGAATAACTTGCTGAAATACAGGTTGATTCCGGAGAAGGCCGTCACATTTCAGGAGAAGTTTAGACTACTCAAGACAATGTTTGATTGATGGTTGGGGATTCCTACTGAGACTATTACAGGGTGATTTGTCCGATTGGACCGATTTTACTCTCAAAAATAACTTTGGTATGGCTCATTCGGCCTTGATGAGATTTTCAGTGAAGTACATTATAAACGAGCACATTCAATAATTCTGAAACGTTTTCCCAAAAAGCCCGGTTGGTATTCTGATAATTTCAGATTGATTTCGCAGGTTGAAAAAACACCCTGAACATTGCGTTTTCAAAACTTCGCTATCTGTTCACGATTCTACTATAACAAGTCAGGCATTTTAGTTTTTTTTTGAACACCTATGTTTCAAAAAAAAGAAAATATCAAAATTTTGCTCAGATCGATTTCACTTTTATTAATAATTTTGGTATGGCTCATTCAATTATAAAATTTTTAGTGTAGTAGAATATGGATGAGAACCTTTAATAATGTAAGCTTGAGATTTTTGAAAAGTAGGGCATTCCATTAAACCATCTGTCCATTTATAAGTTTCACTGGTGGGTTATTTAGGTACTCTTAGCTTTCCAAATATCCCAAAATGAACAATTTCTTACTGTTTGGTACCAGATGTAGCTTTTTGAGATTATTAGGTCTGGGAACGTATGGTTTGTTTCGAAAAAATGGTGCGTAAAATTGGAGTTATGTTTTCGGTATTTGATAATGCCTGGAGCTCTTTGAACCTTATTTTGCGATGATTCAACCTGTTTGACATATAGAGACGCTCATGCATTCTTGACAGCTCAATTCATAAACGAATTCTTAAATGACGGAATAGTGGCAATTTTATATAATTTTTTGGAATTAGTGCATCTTCATTTCAATGTTAATAATACTGATGGTCAGTATAACAAAACACAAAACTTCTAAAATGAAGAGGAACTGTAATGGAGCACAGAATTTACTGTTGATCGCTAATCAAGCCTTTGATAGGCAATCATAATTTTGTTTAATCGGTCATGATGGATTTTATCTTGAGATGGAAATATGATTGCATTAATGTTTTTGAATGTATCGAAAATTCACTTATCATCTGATCAATATAAGAACGAATCGGAGACAAATTTTGATGAATTCGATTAGTTAATATTGGCTGTTTTTCGAATTGAACACGAATATTTCATAATTCTTTATCACGATGCACTCACCAATTGTATCGAGCTCTACAATCAGTAAGGAAAGAATATATTCATCAAAGCCTCAATGCTTGGTTGGATGTATTTATCGTATCGACCTCCGAGCACGATTGATTCCAATAACTGGAATTTAAGCAATTAAATCCTTTTCAATATGAAAACGATCTGTTGAAATCCATCAACTTTGGTCTAATAAAAATAAAACATGATTACATTGTGATTGGAATGAAACGGCAACTTACGAGTCTTTCGAGACCAACGAGACTCTCGTACGACACTCGGAGACGAGACTTCACAAAAGTCTCGTCTCGTCTCGTATGAAGAATTCAAGGTCTCGCCTCGTTTTCGAGACGAGACGAGACTCTCGAATACGAAACTCTAGTGGGCATCACTACTTTCTGAGTTCAGAAGCTACCGTGTCAATGTTCCTCAATCAATCTCAGATTGATTGGCAGACAGGCGAAAATTCTAGAAATGACCAGCACCTCTCAGATTTGATGAACTACATTCTATTCAACACCGAACCTCCACTACCTATGCTATACTATCTCAAACACTTTCGCAAACGGACCTAATATATGACAAATTGAGCACTCACATCAAGGCTCTCTCTCACACTTGTGATACCTAATTTATGTTATAAAAATTCTGAAAACTCATAGGCTTTTCGGGCTTTTTCAAATTCATAGCTATAGTGGTCACCTATCCAATTATTAGCCATTCCCTTGGAAGCGTTACTCGATGACAAAACGGTTTTGGGGTCCTCACGAAATTCTAATATTCTCATATTCATGATGATTTGATAATTTTGTCCATTCTTTCTCATTTTCCTTGCATAAAATGAACATTTAAAATATAGATATTGATAGGAAAATGTTCATGGATGACACATGAATAAGATCAGGTTTGAAGAAAGTCATATTGGTAATAGCCCAGGGTGTGATTGCTGAACCACTTCCGTTTCTAGTGTATATAAATGATTACGGAAACAAATTCAGGTAGGTCGGTGGAAATATCATGAGTGCACAGTATGCTCATGATACAAGGCTACTTATTGTGAAGTCACTACAAGCTTCTGGCACCAGAGGTCATGGAGTACACTGAAACTTGGCTCGCACAAAATAATCTCATTCTGAATAATACGAAGACTAACTTGGTCCTTTTCCATCTTACTATCCAGAGCCCAAAAAATTAAACATTGAATGGCGGCAAAGTTGCAATATCTGGAGAAACCAAGTTCCTCGGAATGGTAATAGATAAACAACTCAACTGGGACGTTGTCTCTTGTCAGTCTTGTCACCTTACTCAAGTCCAAAAATATTAAAACCTATCTACCACAGTTAGTACTATTGAATCAACTTCAGATTTGGTATAATCATTTATGAAACAGGAAATGTAACATCCATTCTGTGTTCATCTTGCAGAAAAAAGCAATTCGTATTCTCAGTCAACTGAAAAACAGACAGTTCTGTAGAATTTTTCTCAGAAGAAATGTCATATCAACAGCTTTTGCCATATATGTGCAGAAATGGTTGCTTTTCTTCATAAAATAAAAGTACGTGATCGATGCAAATAATATTTTGAATGGGTATCTACGATATCTTGGGGCGCATTTCAACTTCTCACAAATTCAACCTTGCTGAGCTTCCAGAGTAGGTTTGGAGTTTAAATGAAGAAGCTCAGATTAGTGCATGGATAAGTCTCGCCATATGATTCCGTAAATATCCATCGAAATTTTATTGTCTAATAATTCCAAGAATACAGATTGGATCGAACAGCTTCTAGGTGCATGCAGATTATCGCGAAATCGTTCTATAAGTAAAGCTGCGTTGAGCGGGTTCGTTAGATGAATGGGTGACCGCTATGAATATTTTACGGAATTCAAATAAACACTTGGACGTTAGGACTTTCGGTAGAATTTCATTCTGATAAATTTTCATCAGTTATCGATATTGATGATTCAGGCGATGGAGATGTGGTAGTGGTGAAGACTTAGGGACAGCAGGAACGTTCGGGTAAGCTTTCCTTCCACATCTGGGCGGGGTGATTAGCCTCGATCCTTTTCCAATGGCTAGTCAGAACTCCACATAAAAAACAACCAAAATATTCATTCATTTCACGCCAAAACTATCACTCCATGCATGTAGTGGAACCAAATTACCGCCCGAGAATGAGTTGAACGAGATTCAACCTTCGACCCTCCTACATATGAGGTAATTTTGCTTTTGTCCTTTTGCAATATCACTGGACAGTGTATGAACCGCATATTCGCAGATTGAAGTAAGATGGGTTGTATTTGCCCTCAGTCGGACAACCTTCCACTCGTCCTACACGGTGTCCAGACTAAATGATATTGGTCCACCTTCAATACCCATAATATGGACGAGCCTCAACGATTTGCTTGATGTATTTAGAGAGTGATACCAGTACAATTCGTAACACCCGTCAAAAAACACTATGTGAATGCTTCTGTCGATGATTTAGTCTAAAAAGCTACAGTTCTTGGCTTCGAATATTTCCAATTGAATAACATAGCTTCAATAATTGTTTCTGGAGATCAGATGTAGACTGTATTGGTTGAGCTTTATCTACTTCCAATATTTTTACTCCAGCTTTTATGACTTCATTGTTAAGCAGAACAGAGATCTGAGGAAACAAGACAAATACCCACCTCCGGCAACGAACTGTCGTGACATTGTTAAATAAAATATATTGCCACGATGTTCAAGATAGAACGTTTAATACATACAGAATGCACAGATTTCGAACATAGATATACTTCAACTACACATTTTAATTAAGATGGAAAGTGTAATGGAGATGTTAGGGCTATTTGCGAAAACAGAAACGTCATATTTTTTATTGTCCAACCAGCAAACCTCGGTAGCTAACGACGGCAATTTCAAGTAGCCACAAGCAACCGTTTCAATACAGCCACTTTATATTGTCCGCCCACACTGTAATCATTTTCGCTGATTTGTTTTACATTTTCCACTAGTTGTGCCTCTATCACGAACTGGATTAAATAAATAATTCATTTATCAGCGCAGTAAATAGAAATTGCTTGCAGATATATAGATGTAATCGTTGCTTCTGTTGTTGATCTACTAGTGTTGAACTTCAAGTTTCTTTAAACCAGGAAATGGTTGATGAAAGTATTGGAATTGCCAGTGAAGTACTTCGTCGGCTGAGATTAACGAGATAATTCAAGAAGTTGTGGCGAATTGTACGTGTTAGTTGTCTGAAGCAAGCAAATCTACTATATAGGTTCACAATCGTATAACCTATTATATTTGTGACTTCTGACGCCGAAATTGTGGTATGTATTTTTTAGGCGCCTGAACAAGGGAACAGATATTTTAATATTTTGCCTGAATGTTTGCGATTTTTGAATTCCAATTCGATCCTATATATGTTGTTTTATCTGTTTATCAAGTTTTCAATTCAAATTATCATATGATTTCATTTCAATATTGTCTCAACATTATTCCTGGACAATAAATAATATGACCATACCGAGAGATATAAATATGAGATTGCATTATATGAAGGCTTTACAGAATATTCTGTTCTTATGTAGGGTGAGTCTCTGAGATGTACATTTATTTCAACCATAGATTCTTCTCATCAAATAAAACACTTTTTTTTTCACATACCATTTTTCCAGATTCGGCTCTGGTAAAAAGTTATAAGCATTTAAATATTTTTCAATGTGCTCATACACTCTTGCACTTTATTTGCAGATTCATTACAGATACTACTTACGGTGATTTGTACTGCATAAAAATCAATCCATTGCTTAGATTTCAAATAAATATGATTGGAAAAACTCATTTACTCACTTAATTCTTTGATTTGGCACTTTTTGCAGTATTATTGTAGAAAAAATAGTTCACCACAATTGACCATTAATACACTAATCTACTACTTGAAATTCTTGCGATATCCAGTTGTTTTCATCATGAGATTCTACATAATTTCAATTTTGCCCATTCTTAAATTGAAAATTCCATAATCTTTTTAATTTTCATCAACTTCAGGAAAGAATTATAAGAAATCACTCAACTGGCCTTAAAACATTAATTGAACTCTAGAATTCGATGGAAAGCCTGGTCCATAGACATGGATAATGTTTTTGGGCAGGTCCTTGAATAAATCTTATATTTGGTCTCTGCGATTAATTCACAGTCTTCACTAGCTCAGGGGCGGATATACGAAAACGAGAAAATTTCTCGAATTTTTATCAGATTTGATAACATTCAACGTTGAATATCTCGAAAACGGTTCGTTTGAAGAAACATAATATGGAATAACTAAGTATTCTTGAATTATTGAGGATTCGAAGTAATAACATTGAATATTGATAACTGTGGAATACTGGTCACAGTCATAGAGAACTTTATACCAAAATTCAATTCATTCGGAGACCCATGTCAAAGCTACGAAAAAAAGACTGATTTTTTTTAAATTTCCACAGCTTCTATCTTTTTACGGGGCGGAATTAGGAAAAATGGTAAATAAAAAAGTGTTTCATTTCATGAGAGGACTGTAAGTTGAAAATTCATGGACAACCTGAAGACTTGCCCTGTATATCCGCTAATAAGTATGGGCCATTTTCAATTTATTCGATTTCTTTGTTCTATTTCTCTGGAATATTGCTGAACCTTCAGAATTTGTTCTTTAGAAAATATTTGAAAATCGGTCCTAGGGCAATAACTCAAATTCGAATTCGGCACTAACAGATTATATTTTGTGGAACTAGTTTCAACGCAAATGTGAAGGTCGAATGTATCGAATCTATCCTAATCAAGTAGGTTGGTAAGTACCAAAAAGACATGAAAGATACATGGAGTAGATATAACAGATTCCTTCTAGATATGCTTATATTTGGGAAAGCGATTTTTGGGGCCATTTCCTTCAAAAATTAACCATGGAAACGTATGTCGCAAACCTCCAAAATTCGCAGAAAAATATTTTTCGAAAATCACAACGATACAATAGCAGATATTTTCTATGAAATTTGGTACACGTTTCGCTGCATCAAGATACATTTCTGATCAACAATCAACCTTATTATTTCCGCCAGTAAGAGTTTCGCATGAATACTTTTGAAAGAAATATGGCGCGACACTGCGTTTTCTCTGATTGAAAATTATTTTGAAAAACTGATTCATTTCCAAACAAATTTGGTCTCTTGACTTCATTTCTTTAGGTTTTTTCTGGATTTTCACCCCCAAAATCTGAAACAAAACTATTGAAAATAAAATAAAACATTTTTTTTATGGAAAACGCTCTTGTGGATTGCGACATAGGTTCATATCAAGTATTTTCTTGAATTGGATCTGTGAACCGCTGTATGTTTTATATAAATTCAACTCGAACACTGTAACGCAATTCAACTCGAATCAGATTAACCCCCTCTTCCGAAATTTCATTTTCCCAATATTCTCGAAAACTTCGATGCAATCTAGTAATGGGTAAAAAAAATGGATTGAATATACCCAAAAATTTGTTGAGAAAAATAAAGGTGAATTATAGCACTGGCTATAATTTTAAAACGAAACAACAAAACTTTTTTAGTTATGAAAAGTAATAAGTCAATTATACGAGAAAAATTCAATTCATTCTTGCTGATGAACTGATATTTCCACCAGGGTACTGTTATATTAGAAAGTGGCAATCTATGTGAAGTAGGTTTCATCGATTTATTTTCAAGAGTCAGGAGGAACAAAAGTGTACGTAAGTAAGTCTCGTATATCTAAATCATAACGTGAACTGTACATTTTTCTGGAGGATCATTATTCAAGAAAATAATGATGAGCGAAAATATGTATGAGATGTTGAAAGATGGGCTTGCGAGAATACACCCACATGGTTATCACTCAATTAGAAATAACAATTTTCGAACAGTATCAAGAACAAGATTTTGTAATATTAAACTCGAAGAAATATTGCGAATAATTTTCGTTGCATTCGAAATTGAATGGAAGACGAAATCAGGCCAGAGGCTATAATAAAAAAAACGAAAAGAGTTATTAAGTATCCAAAATGCAGATGTTACCAGACAACAGCAATTTACGGAGGATGACAGATTGCAGACGAATCATTCCGCCAGCTCAAGATGTGACAAGATGGGTCGAACTGGTTTAACATTCGAAAAACCGAAGCCACAGATTGATCCAATTTCTAAATAAAAAAATCGTCCAATTTAAACAGGTGTGTTACAACCTTAAACGTAAATAAATTTCAACCAATTCGAAACTAATTTCAAATACAATGCCCTAAAGAAATTTCCGATCAATTTTCGACGATTATTATTTTTGAGGCAACCAATCAATAGCACCGTGTTATTAGAGCGTATTAAAGAGGACCATTAATGAAAATGGAGAAAAGAATCCACTTGGGACATTGAATTAATTCTCGACAATAATAGCGTGTCTACCTTTCAGAAAAAGATTGTGTTATGGCTTTTATTATAAGCGTTTTATGATCTGGTACCATCCAACTGATGTTATTGGCGGTTGCTCTGACAGCATATTCATTGATACTGCCTCAGATCGTTCTGGAGGTGATGAATCTTTTACACTATAATTAGGAGCAATCATTTTGTTGGGACTCTTGGAAGTATTGAAATTGATATTGGAATATCGGTGCTCATTCCTGCCGATTGAATATTCTTTCAAGATTTCAATCATGAGTTCATCAGAAATCAAACCGAGAAGCATCCATCATTTTGTCAGTTTGTCGTCATCACTGGTTCCGATTCAGGGAGATTTTTTGATATTTTCTGTAGCCTACAGCACCATTCGGTAAATAGTTTTCTGAGTAGCGATAAGTAGGAAATTCTAAATAAAGAATGATAAAGAATGAAATCTGAAGAATAGGGTTCACATTTATTATACAAACTATTTCACAATAACTGAACAAACATAATGTTAACTTGGAGCAATATTCATATAACTATGGTGAGTTATGCGTGACCTTTGAAATAACGGTTTTTGGTCACATCCTATTATTTTTTGGTGGTCAATTCAATCGTCTTGAAAATTCTCGATGAAATTGAAAATGACGGAAAACTTTTGCAAGTTGTTGCAAAATTGTTGAAATCTTTCAAAGTTAAACCAGCCCTTCTTCTGAACACTGATGTGAGAATAGATTAAAAAAATATTAATTGGTTCTCAGTTTGTAGCCCTCCAAAAATTTCACTCGGATTACTCTAATAATTTTCATTCGAAAAACTGATGACCTTACGAAGGCCAAAATTATGCTCATGGGCGACAGGAATGACCTATATAGAAGTATGAATTCATCAACAAAAAAAAACATTTTCAAAAAACTTTGGTTGGAGTTGAATTTCTCAACATTTGAACATGAGTGTTAAATTCGATGAACTACCATTGCTTGGTAACAAACAGACAATAATATGATCAGAATGAATTCAATTTATACTCGAGAGATAACGTGACCCTACTGTCTGAAAGTGAAGCGAGTTCGATGCTCACCAAATTTTTTTGGGATAAATTCCTATTTCTATCCAGGTCTTCCTGGAGGCCCTTCAGCGGAAGGCCATCATTTTTGCACGCATGTTCTAGGGGAACAGGCAGCTATCGTTTTTTTTTAATCGAAATGATTTAACTACTCTGAGCGGACGATTTAGAACGCTACAAAATAAAAACCAACGGATATTTTCCATTTTGTTTTCACACCAGTGTTCAGAATGAAGGCTAGTTCAACTTCGAAAAAATCCAGTAATTCTGGGTTGAATATTTTTTCTCACTGTAGTCAGGTAAAAACAGTTGGTTCGAATTTTGGAAAAAAAAAATTTCTGTGAGAAAATCCCACAAAATCAAGTACATTGAAATAATGCTTTCCAACTTGGCAAGCAAAAATAAAAAACTTTGCAGGTTTTCCACCATTTTGAAATCTTTTTCTCAGAATTCCACACCAATATTAAATTGACCGCTGAAAAACCAAAAACCGTCAAACCGAAGGTCATGCATAATTAACCACAGTTATCAGAAGATTGCTCAAACTTGACATTAAACCCCCATATGTTTCGGAAACGGGGTTTATGTCATAAGCCATAAATGACTCTCCCAATGTCATCTACTCGGCTATATAAGTTTGTCTATATTATGGTGGAACACCCTGTATATATACTTAACAAAAATCTTAAAATTATACAATTTCAAATATAACGCTTTATCTTTGCCATAAAAACTTCTTCAGGGGACAGCAACCTCGCTAAAAATCCTTGAAAAGTACTAACGTGAAGTCAGGGAATTACACGAGCTTGTTCGGTTTCTTAGCCAGTCACCTATACGGGTACATATTTCGCGAAACACAGCTTCATCTTTTATGGGTCTTCTCACCAAATATTTTAAATCGAATATTGTTTCTATGAAGGGGTGTTAGGGGTTAGGTAGTACCAGGCAGAAGCAATTCTATTAAACACTGTTGCCGAATGTTGAATAACAACGATTTCCCAATATCTCCAAAATTACAGATTGGATTGGATTGAAATCCAGTACTTGATTGATTTATTCCAGCTTGAAGGTTCGGAATTTTTTGAGGACCTTTCGGCTAGAATATAGCGAAATAAAAATTATTTTATTTATGAATTATGAAATTGGGTTTTCTTATTCCAATCGAATGATACTTGAGAAATTCTGTACAATGTGTGCGCATCCGCATTTGCCAAATAATAATCAAGTTCCATCATGATCGGATCATCATTATCGGATTATTTCGGAAAAAACAATAATACCCAAAGAATATGAGCACGAATTTTCACATTTTCTTCCAATATCTCCAAAGATAATTATCCGATCAAAATGAAATTCAAAACAGTTTAGTTAAGTTGATATCTGGAGGTATGTACCAAATTTATGGTATAGTTATTTGAAAAAACAATTTGTTGTTTGTTTGTTGAGAAAATCCTAAAAAACATCTTTTTATTTCCCACCAGTTCAAGGAACTTCTGCATAATGTTATGTGTCGGTTTTCTATAACTAACAATGAAGTTGAATTTTGATAGCATTAATTCTACCGTATAGAACTGAGGATGGTTAAATTTTCACATCAAGATCTATGCACAATTTCATTCGATACTGATGAATAGATATTAAATAAAGAAAAATGTTTTCGAAGAAAAATTTGATTTGTGAAAACAGTTTTATTTCAATTTCATTACCGAAATTGAACTATATCGTGCCATTCTACAAAACTACAAAACAACAAAATTTCACATATTTATTTCTATCTATCACCTCTTTCCTCTGAATATCGGGACGAATTGAAATTTAAAACATTGGTTTTATTCAATTGCTCCTAAAGTCTGTACCGAATGTTATGTAAATCGGATATATATCCGATATAATTCGATATTCTGCACGAAGCTGCTCATTGGTAATTTCAACAAATTTCGAAGTTTTATCCGATTCCAGCCGTACTTCTCGAGATAATCAGGAAACAACCTCAAAAAAGTCTAACTGATAATTCCTACCAAAATTTGGTAGGTACGAAGTTGCACGTTGGTATTCTTCAACTAACTCCAGAGTTTCAAACTGATCGCAGCAGTATTTCTTGAGGTCGAAAAATGAGCATAACTCGGAAACAGTTCGGCTAATTTCACCAACCGAATTGAGATATCTGTACTAATTTTCAGTCGCTAGGTCTTTTCATTTGAAACCTTGGAAAGTTTGAGCCAAACATAATGAAATTTGACCACAGATTCTTCTTCAGGGAGTCTAACCTAATTTTCGGCTCAAAATTCGAAAATTACAGACAAATTACGACAACTCGCTGTTCCCCAGAATAAGGGCGTGAAAAACACGAATTTTAAGTCAGCAGCTCTTGCGTTCTTGTTTGAATTGATTACAAAAGCAGTATTTCTTTAGTTGAGTAATGACGATGATGAAGAAATATACGAAATTTCACAAATTTTCTCGTAAATAAATATCCAATCGAGCAAAAATTTGGCACACTCTTCTGATATGTTGATCTCAAGATTACAATTTCACTGGAATCTGATGGATAGATTCAAAATAGAAACCTATACGCTAAAAGGTTCAAGTTGCTAGCTGTTTTCATTTCCAAATTATCGTAGCAGCGGACTGCAAGATAAACTGAATCGATTGGACATCGGGTTATACATCAGGGAGTCGAGCCTGGTTGATTCAAACCATTTTCCGTGGGAAATTCGAAAATCACAGATATTGGCACAAAAGGATTAATTAAGCCTTTGTTATCAGCCCCAAAACCTTACTTAGATCGTAATAACTTCCGAAAGATATAAATTATTATATATTTGTTAGGCAGGTATGAGGATTTATGAAGATAGAACCTATTATAAATTAAATCCACCAAACAATGAGATCATATTTTCCAAATAACTTCTAGATACAAAAGCAGAATTTTGTGAGGGATTATAAGCGAGACATTATTACACCGAAAACATGAGCTCAAAGGCTTCTGGCTTCACATTGGTCACTTTCACGAAATATTCCGTATAAAATGCAGAAAATAATTGAAATGATCATAAATAAATTTGACATCATATTAGTCCGGCAAACATGAATTGTGGAGTTCAGCGTGAAATACGGAGAACCCAGCCGAGGAAAAACTTTTAAAAACTTTTACAGAATTGCTTATCCAGATGCCCCGAAGAAATGACGAACGCTGTGCTGTGAAAGAGAATATGAAAATTAGGAATCGACCAGGGAACAATTAGCAATAAAACAAGGAATTATATTACCGGTGATGGAGGAAATCTTCAGAGATATCTCGGTGGCAATTTACAATAATTGCCCTTGCAGATATTAGAGCAATAAGCTGATTTTTTATTCACCCCACCTCTTATCACCCCAGCCGTTCTGGAAGAATGGCTAATCTGGGACCAAAACTTCCCACCTTACTTGTCTGCTTTTTATACCCTTGGTCTTAAGGAGGATATTGGTTGGCAAAAAGAACGATACAAGATGCGGCGCGCCATAACACTAAAAAGAAATGAGAACTGAAGCCGCAGGAAATTCCTGAATATTTTATAATTTGTAACAGAAGTCGCCAACTTTTTGATGAGTAGGACCAATTAAATGTGAATAATTCAGTTAAAGCGGACATTATTTGTAATTGATATCTGCTCTTCTCTTCTAATTGGATTCCTTTCCCAAATGGATTCAACTTGGGGAGCATCTCATTGAGTTATTGTCTTGAGGAAACTTCATTAGATATCGCATCTATGCAACTGGAAATAACAGTGCAAAATACTCTGCTCCTAAGGTAACATATATAGCAATGATAATATAGACTGCCTTCATTCCTAATACACAGTTGTCGATAGCAAATGTAGTTTTTATGCAGGATTCTGCATTTATTAAAATTCATGTAGAATTTAATGAGTTCGTAGGACCAGTGAAAAAAAATTTCTGGCAGGATTCGATTTTGTTATTAAACATAGTTGTATTCATAGGCGATATACCGATTAGAACTATCTTTCAATTTTTTGATACCATTTCTGTGGTACGATTTATCTTTGTCCGAGAAATGACCGACTGAACTATCATATAGGCGGAATATTTTTCCTCGTAGCTTTCTTTTTTGATCTGAGAATATCAAATAGTTCCTGAGGGCCAAATTTTGAGATTACAGTATATGGGGCAGCAATTCGTTGATTAATGCATCTAATCCACCAGAGTTTTCATCGATTTGTACACTTTCAACACACGACCCTTCAAAAGGACTAGGTGTTTTAAGGAGTAAGACTCTCATTTAGGGGCCCACTGGGTTCCTCATCAATTTTACTTGTATAACCAGCTTTGAAATCGCCATTCAATTCCATCAAGAAAGTCGGTTTGAGGTATATACATTCCAATTCAATTTTTGGTTTTCACTGGCATTAAAATTGACACTTCAGATTTTACTGCCACCAAGGCATCAAAATTTGACTAGCTCCTCATTCATGTGGATTATTTTAAAATTGAACAAAGAAAGATGATGATAACAACCATTCACCCCATAGTATCATAGGACTCGGAAGTCGTGTCCATGAAGCGCTTTCCAATACACAATGAATATTGTGAAAACCGACATATAATGTTTAGTCTTTGTCGCTCAGGTGTATAGCGGATCAAAAACGTATTCAAAATGAATCATATTTGGTAAAGGTTAAAAATACATAACTATATGGAATATTCTGTGAAAAAATTTTACATTCTTCATACTTCATAGTCTCATACACAAAATTAGTTAATAGAAAAACAATTAAAAAAATTTATATCACGCATCACATATTGGTATTAACTCCAAACTTGATGAAGGTCACCAACAGAGCTGTCAGAAAAAAGTATCTTAGTTTTTTTTTGTTGGCAAAAAGTAACTAGTATCTCAGGTACTTTTAGAAAGGAACTGTGTCTTGTTACTTAAAAAAATTCGTTTAGACGAAAGTGTGTGCAGTTGGCCCAGAGCTTTTCGGCTTCGAAAACATTTCTTTGTGCTGAATTTTTCTTGTTTTGTTCATTCAAAAAATATTTCACAAAATGTCTGAAATAATCTAGCCAATCACTTTTCGTGAAACTGGGTTTGAACGGCTGAAATAGATTGTTCTTTACATATACTGAGTTGTGTAATTAGATTTTTTTTTAAGTCCCTCTAATATCTCGAGAAATCATAAATGAAGAGAGTGGAAAATTTCATTCGTGTCGTGAATATTTTCGCGAAATTTCGTCGGGTTTCCCGAAAAATCGCGAAATTGTAACTAAAGTTAGCCCAGCACTTTCGTTTTCTCGTAATAAGAATATATATATGCCAAAACTTGTGATATACGTGAGATAATTTGTATCATTGAATTGGTCACGAAAATCCTGCTAATTTAAAAAAAAAATTGGAAAAAAAAGTTAGCTTCGTTTTCATGTGTCAAAAATTGTTTATTATTGTTGTGCTACATTTATATCGACTTGTGCCGGTCAGATTTTCAGAGAAAACTGTCCCCTTCCTCTTCGAAAGGTGATAATTAGAAAAAAAAACAGTTTTGTTTTGAATAAGTGAATAAACTTTTATCTTTTCCTCTATAAAACATTCATTCATCATTTGTTTGAAGTATTTGTATTTAAGGGGGCTATCTTAGACAAAAATTTCAATCTCTAAGTCTGAGATAAATGGAATTTGAGCATAAAAATTCTCCTATTCTCTAAACTAATTAAGTCAAGAAAACAAGAAATACATTACTTCATCTTCAACGTTTACAAACTCCAATCTTATATATAAAGGAACTTAAAAAGTATCTCATCTTTTTTAAAAAGGAACTTCAAGATAGGTACGTATTTGAGTTCCTTCTTGAAGAGTATCTAGATACCTAAAGTAACTTCGGATACTATATCAAAAAGTAACTTATCTAGTATCTGAATCCTTTTTCAAATCATCTTTGACATCTCTGGGGACGATTCTTGAATCTCGATCAATAATTGAAGAGTATGACAATTGCCATATGTTTGCGTCGATTTTTTAAGTTAAATATGAACAACCAGTAGACATGACCTGCGCATGGAACCGAATGTCAAACGACAATCGTATGTTATAGCTTTGTTTTGGTTCCGACTTTAGAACCAATTCAGGACTGTTAGGGACAGTTCGAGTATGCGCAATTTCCATTTTGAGTCTGAAAAATCGCAATCGCGCACACTCAACCGTCCCGAACAGTTCTGAATTTGGAACCAAAAAAACCCTATATCTCCCATACTCCGTACCACTCGTTGCTAAGTCGGAGGAAACGGTGATAAGGTTATGTTTATATTCTGATCTGAAATTTCTCGATATCTTGGATTCAGTTTATTTCTTCAATATTTGCTTGAAAACATAGTCGAAATGACGAATAGAACTGTCACAAGTTCTGCAGATTCTTGAGCAAACTTTGAAAATCGACATAAACATATGAAATTATAATACTCTTCAATTCTTGATCGAGATTCAAGAATCGGCCCCCAGATCATCAAGATAATTATTTGAAACGGATTTTTCTGTGAAACCTTCACTTCAAATGTTTCGATTTTGATATCGCACGATATACTTCTCTGTCAAAATTGAAATTATCACGTAAATTGGCAGTGAATAGTTAAGGACAAAATCTTACGAAATAGGCCACAAGAAGAATACTCTACACACCTACTTCTAGAAATCAGGTTCATCTTGATCTACCGATTTAGAATAATCGGTAGTAATCATTTTCCGCTATATACGAAACATATATGGTGGTCAAACACAATCACTCAGTTTGGATATTTTTTTTATTTCCGTTCAAAAGATCTTCGTTTCAGTACCTTCGTTTCAATTTTCCAGCGATTTCAATTTGTTTATGTTTTGATGAGTGAAATAAAAATTTAAATGTATGTTAATCCAAAAATGAAGAGTGGATTTGAACCACTGATAAGCTTAACTTTGCTGTCAGACTGTTGGATGGACAAATAGAATTGAATTTTATCACAATTTCTTCATCGATAAGTCAGCTATGTGAACCTGGCAATTGACCTTGAAATTTTCTCGTGAAAATTTTGTGATCGATTGTACCCGGTAGGTATCCGATTGTACCACAAAAATTTTCGTTTGTACCCCTAACGTTTTCTCTACACAGCCATTATAACTTTTGCACCCAACGGCACCCAAAAAAAAAAAATTCGAAATTTCCTCATGAAAACTTGGTGAAGGATTGTACCAGGTAGGTACCCGATTGTACCACTTTCATTTTTGCTGAAATCCCCATGGTTTTTTTTATACATCAATTCGAAATTTTTTTTTCTCTTCAACTCGTGATTGGCCGATAATTGATGGAATTTTTGTATGAAAATTCTGTGGTCGATTGTACCCGGTAGGTACTCGATTGTACCACAAAAATTTTTGTTTGTACCCCTAGCGTTCTTTTTATACAGCACTTATAACTTTTGAACCCACCGGCACCCCAAAAAAAAAAATCGAAATTTCTTCATGAAAACTTGGTGAAGGATTGTACCAGGTAGGTACCCGATTGTACCACATTTATTTTTGCTGAAATCCCCATGGTTTTTTCTACACATCAATTGGAATTTTTTTTTTCTCTTCAACTCGTGATTGGCCGATAATTGATGGAATTTTTGTATGAAAATTCTGTGGTTGATTGTACCTGGTAGGTACTCGATTGTACCTCAAAAATTTTCGTTTGTACCCCTAGCGTTTTTTTTATACAGCCATTATAACTTTCGAACCCACCGGCACCCCAAAAAAAAAATCGAAATTTCTTCATGAAAACTTGGTGAAGGATTGTACCAGGTAGGTACCCGATTGTACCACATTTATTTTTGCTGAAATCCCCATGGTTTTTTTTACACATCAATTCGAAATTTTTTTTTTCTTCAACTCGTGATTGGCCGATAATTGATAAAATTTTTGTATGAAAATTCTGTGGTCGATTGTACCCGGTAGGAACCCGATTGTACCACAAAAATTTTCGTTTGTACCTCTAACGTTTTCTCTACACAGCCATTATAACTTTTGCACCCAACGGCACCCAAAAAAAAAAAATTCGTAATTTGCTCATGAAAACTTGGTGAAGGATTGTACCAGGTAGGTCCCGATTGTACCACTTTTATTATTGGTAAAATCCCCATGGTTTTTCTTACACATTCGAATTTCTCTCCTCAACTCGTGATGGGTCGACAATCGCTGAAATTTTTCTGTTGGCGATTGTACTCGGTAGGTACCCGATTGTACCATTTCCATTTCTGTTTGAAACATTATTGTTGTCCCTACACACCAATTAAAAATTATTGAGTGGAAATTTGTGGTTCGTTGCACCCAATTTCACCACAAAAATATTCGTTTCTCTACCCGAAGTTTCTTCTATACCGAGTGTTCTACAAGCTCTATGACAAACTTTGACAGATGGTAGCTGTGCTTATTCTGAACATTTTTTTCCTATGAACATAGGTCTGATTCGTTCTCGTTTCGAAGTTACAAGCATTTGAAAAAATGTATATCCATGTTTTGATCAAGTAGGCCGACATAAAATATAAATATAAATGGAAAGGTCGAGGAGGACCAATACAATGGGCACCTCGTTCGCCTGATATAAATCCTTTTTTTTATTTATGGGGACATATGAATCAGCTTGTTCATCATGTAGAAATCGAATCGCATCAACAATTACTTGATAGAGTTCAAGATGCAGCAAACCAAATACGAAACGACCCAAATCTGATCCGCCGAGTAACGAAATCTTTAGTTCGTCGATGTGAAGCTTGCATTCAAGCCGAAGGTGGATATTTTGAACAATTTTTATAGTATCAAAATTTCCATTTATAATTATGATTTGAAAATGAAAATATAATTTTTCAAACGCTTGTATCTTCTTAACAAAAACGAATCGGATATATGTTCATACGAAAAAAAATGTTCAGAATTAGAACAGCTACTATCTGTCAAAGTTTGTCATAGAGTTTGTAGAACACCTTGTATAGGAAATGTGAGACTAATCGTCAGCCCACAAAACGGATTGAATTCTTCTGTTTGTATTCTGTGATCAGTTTTACCAGAAAAGAACCCGAGAGTACCTTTGATATTTTCATCCAAATACCCAATCGTAATAGGTTAGTATCGAATGGTATTTTTATTTGAAATGTTGGGTTTTTTTTCAGCTTTTCTCTAGTTCTCTCAGCGAACTATAAAATGCTGAATCAGAAAAAATGTATCCTTTTGCGCATTTGTTGCTAAGTAACATATTCTTTTCGAAACGGGAACTTCTATCTGTCTTTAGTTAGGTTCCTGTGTGTCAGCGAATTTTTAAATTAAAAACCCTTCTGGACCTGCTTCAGTTACTCTAGTATCGAAGCTGATATGAGTGAATTTTAAGACAATTTGTTATATCTACTTCAGAAAAACCTTGTCATTAAAACCAACGTGGATCATTGGGATTCTGGGTATAAGGTTATATATTATTATTTATTTTCACCGAATTATTTTTATTTCCAACTGGCATTATGCTTGTTTTATGAACTATAGGTGTTAGAAATTCATTTTTCCTCATACATACTTCTGAATTATTTTCTCAAATATTGAACGCGTTTCGAAAAAACGTCGCCACTCTCACCTTGGAATATTTGCATTACTGGAAATGGTGGAGTCCTCATGGCCGATCATAAACACAATAAATTCCGAAAGAATCAACTAAGAAACTCCATATTTGTACAGAAGCTTAGAACCTTAATGACGAAGGCCGAAATCCAAAATTTGATTTTCCCAATATTTCGAAAAAATTTCGTGGAAATAATTCGATCAGAAAATAACGGAATATAGAATATTTGAAAAAAAAACTTGAAATTTTTTCCTCAAATTGTTCTAATGACATGATCATCACGAAATTTCGCACAAAGTTGGCCGTCTGCATTTTCACACCTAAATTCCATCGATTATCGGCCAATCAGGAGTTGAGGAAAAAATAATTTTCGAATTGATGTGTACGAAAAATCATGAGGATTTCAGCAAAAATGAAGACGATTCAATCGGGTACCTTCATGGTACAATCCTTCACCAAGTTTTCATGAAAAAATTTTTTTGGGTATCGGTGGGTTCAAAAGTTATAATGGCTGTATAAAGAAAACGTTAGGGGTGCAAACAAAAATTTTTGAGGTACAATCAGGTACCTACCGGGTACAATCGACCACAGAATTTTCACACAAAAATTCCATCGATTATCGGCCAATCACGAGTTGAAGAAAAAAAATTTCGAATTGATGTGCAAAAAAAACCATGGGGATTTCAGCAAAAATAAACGTGGTACAATCGGGTACCTACCTGGTGAAATCCTTCACCAAGTTTTCATGAAGAAATTTCGATTTTTTTTTGGGGTGCCGGTGGGTTCAAAAGTTATAATGGCTGTATAAAAAAAACGCTAGGGGTACAAACGAAAATTTTTGTGGTACAATCGAGTACTTACCGGGTACAATCGACCACAGAATTTTCATACAAAAATTCCATCAATTATCGGCCAATCACGAGTTGAAGAGAAAAAAAATTTTCGAATTGATGTATAAAAGAAACCATGGGGATTTCAGCAAAAATAAAAGTGGTACAATCGGGTACCTACCTGGTACAATCCTTCACCAAGTTTTCATGAGGAAATTTCGAATTTTTTTTTTTGGGTGCCGTTGGGTGCAAAAGTTATAATGGCTGTGTAGAGAAAACGTTAGGGGTACAAACGAAAATTTTTGTGGTACAATCGGGTACCTACCGGGTACAATCGATCACAAAATTTTCACGAGAAAATTTCAAGGTCAATTGCCAGGTTCACATAGCTCGATAAGCTTACCCTAATTGTTTGAGGCCATTTTAAGCTGGTAGTTCAGAACTTACAGATATTCGGGCGAAAGAATATCACTCTGATTCCTCCGGAATCAAGCGCTAAAAATGAAAGACCATGAAGCATACGAAAGATGCAATTCAAATGAAAGCATATGAAAGCATGTATGAAAAAGTATTTCAAGCGTCTTTTCTTATCTTCTTCTCGTTATAAGTGAATGTATTATTCAGATTTGGGTCCTGATCCTTCCAACAAACTTTGGAGTCAATTTTGAACCCTGGAGTGAAGCGAAAGATTTGTTCCAAACTCGCTGTTTGTTCGAAAACAAGAAACTGGGAGAGCTTTCGACAAGTTTCGTTAACATAACACAACCCGATAGGGTTTTGATTTAATTGAATTATTGGACCGAAAAGAAATTAATCTTGTAATGTATGGGGGGATCCCATAATAACTTCCTACAGTCGGCCTGTTCAATGAATGGAATATTCGCAGCGTGTTTAGTGGAATACCGTTCCAATCCAAAATGATAAGGCCATTTGCAGTCACCCTGAATTATTTAACGTGATTTCCCCAACTACTGAACTTTTGTTATAAATAATATCTCGTCATGAAAATTTACAGTACCTTGTAGATTTTGAAATGTACTCGATGGCTTTGCGATGTTTCATGATTTCATGTTTCAATAACGGAAAAACGATGACGGAATATTTTGGGTATTAGCGTGCTATCGTTTTGTCCAAATGTCTGTAATTTTTTAATTTCGAAAGAAAAAATCATCTCTTACGAATTGGTTGGAAAACTGATGGCAAATGCTGTGTCGATTTTGTTTGGCAATTCTTTGTCACGGTTAAGGTAGAACGGAAGCAGCTAGCGACTAAAAACTTCTAGGGTCAATGGCGCATCAGAATGTGACGGTTTATTACGTTAATGAGCCAAATTAGACATAAAATCATTCGAAATGTTTTCCTTAATACTTCGAAAACTATTGAAGAGCGATTTGAAACTTGATAATCAGTCGTAGCATTCCAACGCGCAGCTACCAACAAATTTTATTGATATAGTATGATAAGTGAATAAAAAAAATTGAATTATTCAAGATTCCAACATAATGGAAAATTGAAGGTAAAATTCATGAATGGCCATAATTCGCCACTCTGTACAATGACTCCATAAATATATTCATTCAAAATACTATTTTTACAATATTTTCCTAAATACATATTGCATCGAAGTGAAACCTATCACTTGATTGAAAACTTGTAGCTCGAAGCATCAGCACAATTTCATGAGTACCATATGAAAAGAATATGCCCAAATCTTTTCATCCGAAAGTAAAGGTGCGTTTGGCGGTCTCAATACGAGAAAAGATGAGCCCTTTAGCCAGGAATTTGAATATTCGCGCAAAATCTGCTGACTTCACGTCAATACTTATCTATATTTTCTGAAATTATAAACAGAAAGCTTTATACATTTGGAATGATTCATGCAGTTGTGAATTTCAGAGAAGAGTGTCCCAATCCTTGGAAATCAAGTAACAATAACAATGTTTTTCAAACGCTTAGTGAATTATTTACGAATATTTCATTGGTAGGATCTCATTTATGTAGATGTATATGTGGTGAATTATATCTCATTTAATCATATAAACTTTATTGAGCCTAATATTTTTTTCCGTGCAGAAATTCGATCTCCCCAAAATAAATTCAGTTACCTCAGGAAAATTTCAGCATAGGTCATTGACCCAAAGGAACATATATATACCCATATAGTTTTTGAACTAGAAAATCAGCGCAATGGTTCTTTGGTGTTTAATCTTGAAATCTCCGAAATCCGAATTGAAATGTCTAAGTTAGTTATTCGAAAATACCCCAAATATTATTTCGATGAAATCATAATATTATTGGAAGAATGAACCAGTTTTTCAGTTGGGCCAAGCAGAATTGGTCATGACTGATGCCTTGATGGATGACCACTATAAACGGACTATGTAACTCTCAGAGGCATTGAAGTAATTAACTGAAATGGAAAGCCAAATCTCGCATAATTGCAGTGTAACATTTTCTCTCTCACAATCTTTTACGAAAACAGCTCACAAGAAGAAAATAATTTTAAAATTGCGAAAAATTATAACCGCATATGCACATATGAATTAGTACAGTTCGAATAAAGCAACAAAGAAAATTTTCTAGGGAAGCATTTTTCTGCCCACTTGCAATAAACTAGAGCTAATGAGTCGTTCAGACTCATTTAATTAGCAATTTTACGAGAATCCGCAGGGTTTGATTGGTCCGCTGTTCCGAAGTGTGGCTATGGAATCACATCGCCTGGGGGTGTTTGGATTATGGAATCTCAAACTAGGCCCCATTCGGAGCTGTTACTCTTAGCGCGATGCCGAAGGCGCTTACTTAGGATGGAACCGGCAAGAGCTGCGATGTAGCCCGTTCCAAATACAAATATACTAAATACAATCCTTCTAGCATTTGATCTGATTTACTGCTAAGAGGGTTAACAGCTCTCCTTCGTTCCCTCAGCATCCCGCCGTGCCCCTCGTTTCAAATAGGTTTTAGATGACGAATGTGATGTACTCGGGCCACGGGGTTATCGGATATGATCGCTGTAATTAAAATTTGAATTGAAATATCCACCCCTGTGACTATCTCGAGGTGTTGGGATGATGAATTGTCACCTCAAGGATCAAAGATGTACGAATTGGATTCTCCGAATGAATTAATACGTTTGAATGTTTCGACGAATTGGAAAGTAAGTTCAGTAAGTTTCGATAGAAATCAACCTTCCTGTGATGTGATAAACAAAATCTGCCATAAATTTTATTACATTTCACCTAAGAATTTGTATTTGAAAAATATCAGTTCATCAAATATTACTTCCGTTAGAAACCTGCGTTGCTCAGCTAAGTTTACAATTGGCTTCCTTCAGGCAAACTTTTTTTTCACCGCTGAACAGTAAAAAATTTGAAGGATCCAATTCAGGAGAATGAGCTGGCTACCAGATTGAAGAGAACATGGCCTTGAATAAACTAGGATTTTTCAAAGTGAGAAAGAATGAGAATTTTAGAGATGAAATTGAGAAATATTTATTGAAACTTTGTTTCGTTCCAGGAAAAAAGTGACCACAGTTCAAGAAATAATCATAGTCTTTCTTGAATCGGCCAACTTGAAGAAAAGTTGGATTTCTATGAATCAATCATCCGACGGTAAGAAAACGTTGAAAGGACGCCAAAAGATTCTTTTTCGCAACGGATCAGATTTAACCTATGTCGAATTACGTAGTTTTGTTCTTTTTTTTCGATTGAGTAGTTGACACTCGCATTCAATGATTTTGATGTCGAATGAATTGAAATGAAAATTAAGGTCCATAGATACAGCATATCCATAAATCTCGCATAAAAATATCTATTTATTTTCCGAAATTTCCAACAATACAAAAAGGATAGAATTGAAATCAACTACCTTTTCGTGATGATCATATTATGATAGATGGGAAAAATAAAACATGTTGGGTATTCAAAACGGAAAACTAACTGATAGGTGCTTCAGGCTATGAAAGACATGACGATATTTCAAACTAAAAACCACTTATCTTAAAGATACATACAAATAAATCCTAAAATCTCTCTCAAAATCATTATCTAACAGATACGACATTATTAACCTAAAAATTGAATTTTTTTTGAATATCTCGTATACCCTTGACAGGCCAAAACGTCAGAACAAAACGAAAAAGAACAGTCACAAATACATATAGTAACGGTAATTACGATACGTAACTTCAACCTACTCGCCAGAATTCTTAACCTCACAAAATTTCTGAAGTATAACAAACACAAAACAACAACCAAAAAACAAAAAGTCTTCAAATGTTCTACCTATTTATAATAGTACTGTAAATGGCTCTTACATTTTCTGAATCAGACCTAAAATTAACACAATTGGACTTTTTTATACATATTTCAGCAAATAAACTCTTTCTGTAGTGCTCTTCCTTGTGCAGTATTTTCACGTTGTCTAGAGAGTAGTCAAGGAGGTGTCCTGTAGCCAAGTAATGTTCTGCCAGTGCTGTTCGAAATATTTTTACAAGAATGCTTATGATTGAATACTATTTGGCCGTACCTATATAACACTTTTCACAGTGGGTACCAGTTGACCGGAAATCAAAGGTTTTCGAGTTATTCGAGTTGGTGCATTCTTAAAGGGTTCCTCACCTTCTGGTAAATTTTTTCCATGTTAAAAAAATGTACCTATGATTTTGGATTTTTTTCAAGAGACAAGGATATGATATAATTAAGAAGGTAAAACCACAGCCGTCTTCAATGCAATCTTCTAGAGACGGGTGTGGTAAAACCATGCTGTATTAATGTTTAGTGACACTGCGGATCTCGATCCCTACTGATAACACTACATTATTATGTGTTATGCCGAATAATCAGAAGGTTTCTTTTGAAAAACGTGCTCGAACTAACGAAATTAGTAAATGTATTCAACGAAAACTTTTTTTGGGAATAAAGAAAGAAGATTGCAATTCTTCGACCTAATTTTGGCATTCATAAATATCGTGGTTTTCGAAAGGTGCAGGCAACTGTTGAAAATCAAAAGAACTGACAAGTCTTGGAGACTTATGATTTTTGGTAAACAATATATACGGCACAAACGACTGAAAATTAGTCCTAACAACAATTCTCTAAGGTTAACGTCAAATTTGGAATCATCCTGTCTATTATAAAATATCGAAATTTAAATCTGACCTATGATTAGGATCAAGGCACGTTTCATCTACATTTATTTTACCCAATCACAATATCGAAGTTCGTTATGGATTTCCAAACCTTCTTCACGAAATAGGAAACTATAAGATGATTTTGTTCCTGGCACAACAAAAGTGTGAAGTTTGCACTTTTATAATAACCAACGGAAAAACGGACAAACTTTTTACAGACTCTGTATGAGTTCTATGTATGATCTGTGTTTGAAAAAGATGAAAAATTTTTCCACAGGTTGATTCGAATGCCAAATCGTGATATGCATGAGAATGCAATACCTATCCAGAATGAGCAATAACACATCTCACCCTGACTAGAACATGTAACAAGATGTACGCTAGAGAGATGTATATTCACAGGAAAAACTTATTAACATAGAATTGTTATGAAAAGGGAACTCTATAAATTCAGATCGATCCAACTCTTTGTTAAATTGAAATTTTATGGTTTCCACTTTATCTAAAGTTGGTATTCCGAAGCGTATAAAAGTGGATTCATAATGAACCATTCAAATGTAGCAATAAATTAATAATTTCAAAATTAATATCGCCAATTTATGGTTGAACCAATAATACCAGGGACTGTCATCGTATTTTTCGGAGATGGAATGGCATTAAATGAACAATGTTAATACCGAATATACGGATGAATGCAAGGCATAAAGAACTGCGCTAATAATAACATTGGTTATAAACTTTTAACGACTGAAACAGGTCGATGAAACGGTGGGGAGGGCAAACATTGTTTTGAATTTTCAAGTTGGATACTTTGTTTTGTTCTTTCTCTTTTCGCTATTAATTAGGCAATTTTCGGATGGAAACGTCGATATCATTTATCGACGCAATTGTTATATGAGGCGCATCTTGCAAATATATTTATTTTTGAGTCATTATTTATTTTGTGTGACGAAATATACATTTTATACCAAACACAATATATCTACGAGTTTGAAATTTCAAATATATAAATAAAAGTGAGATCCAATAGATTTATTTTATTTATTATTATCAGTTCTCAGCAGCTTGGATGATAATAAGAGTTTACCACGATAACCACTACAAATATTTGGGGAATTACATTAAATATTCACAATTCAAATCAGAACCATGGCTGATAATGAATGTTTATAGGGTCATGGATTTCAAAACTGCTGGGAATTATACATATACATAGTGTGAATCAGTGGTTGTGAAAAAGATTAACAGAGGATTCCGAGTTCAAAAACATAGAGTGAATTTTCATATAAATTTGTTTTCGAGCAGCCCCTACCTATATAAAGAACCCTGGCGATGTCTCCAGAAAAGCAAGTTTTTTCTCAAAAACCAAATATCTCCCGAAAATTAAACTAAGCAGAGATTTTAGGCTAGCGAGGGGGCACTCAAAAAGATTCTTCAAAATGTTGTTTTAAGATTTCAAAGGGTAGTAAAAATCAACACTCAAATTCAACATGATGTTCGATTACCAGTTTCATTCATAAGAGTCATGCTACATATCTGTTAATAAATTATTTTTTCCTGGAAAACGGTAAATATTAGCAAAAAATCACAGGGTACTTTTTTTTGTTTAGGATAAATGAAACTTTCGGGAATCAATTCTCAGATGATAATTATCAATGAAAAAAAATCCGTAAAAATGAATTTTGAGGTTTATTGTTGATACCCCTTGAAATCATATAGCAACACTGAAAAAACAAATTTTTGAGAGCCCCTTCGCTCGCCTGAAATTTCTGCTCAGTTTCATTTTTATGACATGCCTATTTGGTTTTTGAGAATGAAATTAAAAATTGCTTTTTTGGTGCCATTTTCAGGAGGCTGAATCGAAGCAGCGGCTGCTCAAGAACAGTTTCAGAGAAGTTATCACTTCTTAATATTTTTCGCAATTATTCATTCACACCTTGTTTATTTGAAACTCCCAACTCGTAATTTATATTGTGTTTGGTATAAAGTAAATGAATCGGAACAAAACTTTATATATCGTTACATAAAATAAGTATACTTTTGCAACAAATGAAGAAACCTATTGACTAGAAAATAAATATATTGGCGGAGATATTTTTGTCTCAAACGGCATCTCATATATTTTCTCCCCAATTTTGGTCGTACAGTCCCAAACTTTGGATACCTACCTAACATTTATCGAAAAATGTTTCGAAGAATGACGAAGATGAAATCCTTGTGGTGAGCCCTCCGAAAATAAGTTATTTGGTTACATGAATTTTCAATATTCTCATGATATAACCGAAAAGAAAAATGGATTTATCAGTCGATTTCACAGCTGAATTCTACACTTCGACTTGAATAGTCCGGTATTCTTTCAAGAATTTAAGTCATATACACCGTGTCTTAAACTCAGTGGTCTGTTAGACTTTTACGGGAAAGAAGATCTTGAATAAATATATCTGCAAAAGTCTCTCATTAATTAATTCAACCTTCGTGAAGGAGTTCACTATCGGGCGTAAAACGTACCATAAACAATTGCCGGAAGAAATAATTTTGAAACTAGATATTCGTAAAAATAGTTTGGGGGTTAAACACGAAGGTCGATCTCTTGAATCGCGTAATCAAACTCAGAAACTTTTAGTTGTTTTTTCTGTAATTATTCCAATCCCTATCGGCCATAATTACGTGTTCCTAATCCATTCAAAATTTTACTTTCCGATTTCCCAAAATACAAATCCGATTGAAAATTGGAAATTTCACCGGTGGGTAGCTGTTCTGTGGAATTGTATATTTCTGGGAAATGAAATCTTGAATGGAGATGTCTGGAATTTGTAGATAAATTTGACCTATTTATGCAGGGTGGTCCAAGTAGTGACGACTTCAAAAATTTTTAGATTCCTCACACATGGGGGTATCCAAAAATACCCCATGTATGTTATGCGATTTTTTATAGTTTTCGAGTTATAATTTTTTTGGGTTTTTTCGATTTATTATGTGCTTGAAGTATGAAAATTCATATCTTTTTATGTAGTATGTATTTTGCAGATTTTTTTGACTGTGACCTGATCTCCCTGAATGTGTTTTCAATGACAAAAATAACTCCACTCAAATTTACTCCAAAAAGTCTTGAAAGTTAGAACTTTAGTCTTCAGAAGGATTCACTTAAACATTCAACATCAATTCAGAATACAAAAAGGAGTGTTCCCAGCTTCTGACTGAATTTAAAAACTTCGCACGGTCCTAAACACCTAAAATCATAAGTAAAAAATAGTAATTTAATGGCAATTTTTCTGTAATCGGCTTTCGGGGGCATAAAAGCTAAAAATCATTGAAATTCAAGGGAAGTTATTTTTCTATTTTTCATCATTTTTATGGTGAATTGAACTCAAAAATGTGTCTGTATGGTAATTTTAATTGAAATTTCTGTAAACAAACTGTAGCTCGTATAATTTTCACAATTATTTTGCTCCCACCACTGCTTTTGGATGAGATATAAAAGCACAAGCTACTGAAAAATTACCATTCATTACAATAGATCCTCAAAATCCCTTCCTCCATTTTGGACACATAATCGTCAACGTTTTTTGATTATTTTTCCTTTCGCTTCTAAAAATTTTTGTCTTAGTTCTGCTTCTTGCCACTCTTACCAGCTCTTTGTGAAATTCCCAAATAAAAAAATCGATTGGGGTGCACGCCCAATACATCTCAATGTAAAAATAACACGAGCTACAATTATTTCACAGAAATTCCGATTGACATTACTCTTTAGTCACATTTTCAAGGTAAATTTACCACGAGAATGGTAAAAAGCAGAAAAATAATTCTACTCGTGTTTCAATGATTTTTAGCCTATCCGCCTTCAAAGTCCGATTACAGCAAAAATTGAACAATAAAGTATTATTTTTTTCTTATGATTATGGTACTTGAGGACCGTGCCAAGTTTTAAAACTCAGTCAGAAGCTATAAAAACTCCTTTTTGTATTTTTAAATTGATGTTGAATGTTCGAGTGAATCCTACTGAAAACTAGAGTTCTAATTTTCAAGTCCGTTTATTATGAAATTTGAGTTATAACTTGAAGATGAGTTATTTTTGTCATTGAAACAACATTCAGGGAGATCATGTTACAGAAAAGAAATCTGCAAAATACGTATAATATAAAAAGATGTGAATGTTTGAAACCTCGCCGGCATAATGAATCGATAAAACACAAACAATTTTCAACTCGAAGACTACAAAAATGGAATGACGTACATGGGTTTTTTTTTTAATACCTCCAGGTTTGAGGAATCTAAAAAAAAATTTACTGACGTCACTACTTGGACCACCCTGTATATTTCGCCTACTTAAGAGCAAACAACAACACGTCATCAAGTGAGGTCGAGTTTATAGGTTTCCTTAGAAATGGGATGCGAAATTGCGACTATGCGACCTAGTGGTTTTCGGCAACACAGCCACATTCAAGAATACGTTAGTAAGTTCGTTTGTCATAAACATCTTAAGTACAGGCACCCGCCTATGATCTGCGTGCTGTAACGATTCCAATAGCAGCGAGAAATATTATCAGGCATGAAATTTCGACTTTCAGGCTTTAGAAATTATTTTTTGAAGCAGGTTTTGAAGGATGTACCGAATTCATATAAGAAAATGTACAAGTTTATTTTTTTCCATTTTCACTCCATTGCGCATTCTTACTAATTTGTCCAAGCATTCGCATGCAGAACATTTTCCCAAAAAAACGAACTGTGGCCTTCAAATGCTTTCCCGTTATACTTTTCAGACTTTTAATTCTACAAATTTATTTATGATATATAACAATTGAAAAAACGAACAAGTTCCACTGAAAAATAACTAGAAATGAAGACCACTTATTCCAACATAAATACACAGGAAATTGAGATCAATTTTAGAAAAATTCTCCTCGGGGTGAAACGAATAAATTGAAGAACCAGCGAGTTATAACAACCATGATACGACAATTAAAATACCAATAAGCGTTCGATACATTTCACAGTGGTAAAATAAACCACCTGACATATCCAGCCTGAAAGAAAACTTATATCAAATTCGAATATCCATTTTGTGATTGTTGCATGTATAAGCGATCAGCTCAGGGCCGGATCGGAACAGATCGATGTTGCAGCAGGTGGAGAAATGAACCACAAAATCGTTGTGAAAATGTGTGGTACATCTGTACGAGAATTCCTACAATCATCATTTTTCAATTATTTTTTTTTTCGAAATTTAGGATGGAGTTGGATATGATGATAATGACTTTGTAGGTTCTGTTTTAATGATACTGCATGATGAAAACGTCATCACTCACGAGTGGGTTGGAGAAAAACGTTATACTTCTGAAAACAGAGAACGGCTCACATAGGTTTATCCAAATGTCAGCAATTTTCGAATAATGAGCCGAAAATGGTCTCACAAGACTTAGTTGGCCCCACTGATGACGTATCCGGTGTCAAAATCGATTATGTACCGAAACACACGATTACTATCGAATAGAGCAAGCTAGCGGCTTAAAAGGTAAGGCTATGGGTAAGGGTAAGGGCAATCATCAGAATTCGGCTGATAAGTTCGTTCGGCCAAATCACCAGAATGGTCATAGAGTGTTAATTATTTGAACCATTCGATAGATCGAATTGCGAGTTGGTCGCGCCACTACTTACGGAATTTAGTTGGAATCGTATGACAAGTGAATTTCAAAAGCATTTTTTCCTGACAATATTAAACTATCTATCATATCTTGAACTATCTATTCCAGAACAGTGGATCAAGTTTCATTCGATCCGATTCGACTTCAGGTGAAATTGAAAAACAGTATGTCAAATTTGGTGGTATTGTACTCACTATTATAATTATTTCGGTGAAAACACAAGAAATACTGATAAATTTATAATAAACTTGATAGCCAGTTGAAAAATGCAGATGCACAAAAGAAAATGTCAAATTTCCTTTTTTTCCCTCAGTATCCTTATTATGTCTTGAATAACTCGACGAATACCGACCGAATTACTACCAAACTTAGAAACTACTTGAAAAATGCTAATGCAGAACTTGGTGCAAAATTTCTTGATGATCGTGTTATTCAAAATCGTTTCTCAAGCTGTCATTTTTTTATGTATTTATACCGCAAAAGGAACCATACTTCGTTATGGAAAGATTTGGCGATTCTCTTTCCATATGATCCTCATTCTGCATGAACCATCAAGCTATCATTTTTTAATCCAGTACTAGAGTTCCATTGGATCCAATTTGTTTTTGGGAATGTTGAGGAAATAGAATTATCAACGGGTTATCTTCGGAATAATTGGGTGGATTTTGCCCATGAACTAATTCGGCCTTCGTAATTGAGGTCCATATCTACTCTACAAATATCGAGTTTCTGACTTTTTATATTGGGGGTTATTGTGTAAGCAATCAGCCGTCGTAAAATGAAGCAGCATTCAAAATCAAATGAAATTTCCGACTGAACTGGTGCGTCCATGACCAAAGACTCCTTTTATCAGATTGAAAGACCACCCGGATATTCCAGCAAATCCATTAAACAGTGGGTATATAAAGAAGTTCCAACTATTTACCTTTCTGGGGAATTACAATTTCACGATTTAAAAGGATATCGATGCAAAAAGTGCGGAGCAAGAGACCACCGAGTATCTTGAGTTCCAATGTGAAATTTCGGGAATAAAAACCATGAACCGTTTGAATTGATATCCATTCAAAATCATGAAATACTATTTGTTATTAATTTCTAGGAACATCTCAATGTTCCTAACTATTCGGTCAGTTGTGATTGGACATAAAATTTGCGTTTCGTTTTTTCGCGCTTGTTCTTATGAATTTCGCACGAATTTTACCGAATTTCAAAATACGGTTGAGTTCCTTAATTATCCGAAAAAATACCAATCTGATGGAATCGAATCTTGAAGAGAAA
This sequence comes from Myrrha octodecimguttata, assembly GCA_958510865.1. Classification (NCBI taxonomy): domain Eukaryota; kingdom Metazoa; phylum Arthropoda; class Insecta; order Coleoptera; family Coccinellidae; genus Myrrha; species Myrrha octodecimguttata. Next base: position 16,893,778 of record OY294058.1, on the reverse strand, counting down.
CTGTCAACAGAACTTAAGGATCGTGCCATCAGAATAAGATAAAAATTAGGAAATTTCATTTTCGATTATTAAATATCTTATAGGTACTATAATTTTTATACTGCAGGATTTCATCCAATAGATATTAATTATCCAGAATCCTCTCTACATTTATAAGGTGTTCGATCAAGAAGAATTTTTTGTTGACTTATCGACACATATTTGTCCTTGTGTTTATGTAAGCTTGTTATAACTGGAGCTAATATATAATAACTAATTCCTTGGTTATTGGTTATTTATATTATTTATTGGGACATTTTGCAGACTTCTTCCAGATTACTCAAATCCTGAGTTCATCTCTCGCCCGACCTCCATCAATTTGAAAAAGCTTGGCACTAGCGACAACAAGCTTCAGATTAGCACTATAGTCATCCCCACAGAGCCTCGAAGGTCTCACGTAGCTTTCATCTATGCTCTGCAAAGAAACAGTTCGAAGAGGCGTTCTGGTTGTGAGGTAACAAATACAAGTTATTTTCGAATTTGGGGACAAAACTAGTCTGAAGCAATTAGGACGGACTCAATAAAGTTATTGTGTCCACAATCGACCACTAGGTTGTAACTCAAAGATGATATATCCTGTAATCAATTCCGGAGAAAACCTGTTAATTGTGAATGAGGTAGAATTATAAATGGGTCAAATCATCTCAATGATTTCGTAGATATAAGCTCCCCCAAACTTTGTATGACCTTTCACATAAAAAACTAGATTTCAGTTCGATTGAATCTGTGTTTTTGTAAATTGTAGAAAAGTACCTAAGCTTGAATGGACAATTGGAAGGATTTTACCAATTCACGAATTCGACCTTCATATTAGCTTCGTTTTGGTTCCGAATTTAGAACTGTTCAGCACGGTTCGAGCTATAGCCATTCTGTGCTTCAGTTCATTTCAGAACCGGTTTAGGATTTGGGTTATCCTGTTTCGGTTATTTTCAGAACCGACTACAAACTCTTTCAGAACTGTGAAGGGATTTCGGAAGTAAGAATCCGAACCGTGTAGAAAGTGTGGAAAGGCAGTCTGTGTGTAAACGATTCGAATGCTTAATCGGACTTTTCGACATAGAATTGATTTAAGTTTTGATTGTTGAGGAAACGTGCCACTGTTAAATCTTAACTTTTGTTATTGAGGACACTTCCTTTGCTACGCCCCTCATACTTAATGTTTTAATGCATTTCATTCCCATGGTTCTCACCCGGGATGTATAATTCTCAGATAAATACCTTGGAGCAATAGCCCTTTTTCTGTTGCATAGTAATTTTGCGGATATCATTAAATTCATCATTTTATCAATTGTATTTATAACAGCTACTAATTTTCAGATTGTTGTTGCATTTTGAAATATAAATTAAGTATAAAAAAACGATTAATTTTGAATTTTACCAAAGACAAGGCATGATTACCATTCTTTCTTTCTATCTTCGAAGACAAACGGAATTGTTCTTCCTATTCGATCGTGATGAAACACGAACTTAATTCGTGTTTTGGTACCATTCCTTTCAGGACTGTTGTAAGTTATAGTTCAGAATCAGCCTTCAATAGCGCATCGGTTCTGCGCAGAACTAGAACTGTTCTAGGACCGTTCTGAATTTCGAAACTAATACAAAAATATAGTATTTCTTCCCCAAATCTACTTTACAAATGTTGAGTCCTTAAGTTATTTGTTTCGAAATTTATTTTGCTAACGATGGAATGAAACGATCTACAGACTCAATATTTTCGGAGAAGATTTGGGGCTATTTTATTCACGGAAGGATATTTAGCTGAGCAGAATATCATTCGACCAAGAATTCGTGATCAGAATCTTCAGTGTTAATGATACGATCGCGGTCACATAGGTAAAATCCGCCCAATGATTTGGTTGATATCCATTCGAAATTTCTGTATCCCATTTCCCCGAAAAAACAAAAGCAATCGAATTGAAATCTAGTAAACGGTCCAAAAATGACGCTGTGGAGGTTCATGCAATATTTTATGAATAATAGTACAAAACTTTCGAATAGATTATACATATTTATACTTTTACCTTCATTTTGAAGCCACGCTACTCTAAGAATATTAAGTTTCCATACTTACATTCAACCTAGCGACCGAGAATGAAAAAAATAACTTCCGAAAACCATCATTCAGACTCAAAGTTTGTCGATTAATTGGAAAGCTTGGATTTCAAATTCATACAAGTTTTTCCAAGACCCCATTCGAAGTATTTCGAACACGGAAGAAAAGATCAAGAGTAATCGAATAGATAATACCCACAATATATATTATTGCGATTGACTATTATGTTCTGCGAAAAAGTCACTCAAAGCTTGAGCCAATCCTGTTTCGTCACAGTAGACCAGAATGAGGCAAAACCATGAAGACCCATCTGAATCCCGAAGAACATGTTTCGATCACCCTGCGCTGATAGTTTCCGATATCAAAATGGTCATAATTGTTCCTTCGGGCTGGGTTGAACGATAAAATCTTATTTTGTCTGTTTGTACGCATTTAACACAATGTAATGATGTCTGAGTCTATCCACGCTGTATAATTTACTGTTTTCTCCGTGAAACCTAATAATGATATAGACTGAAATTCATCACCAATATTATTTTTTATTTATAATTTTTTTTCCCAAACATATGACGTTATGGATCGATGGAAATTTCTGGCAGTTAAAGACGACTGGTTGATTGAGGGACTGATTGATCTTTTTTGGGTTTATCTGTTGGGGCAATCGCAACTTTTTTAAACCGATAGACACGTTTTTATTGAGATCAATGCTTCATATTATCGAATCAACGGATTATTCCAAAATTAAAATATATTTTGCAGAGAAAAATGCAGTAGTATACGTTCAGCGAAAGGAATTAACATATTTTGTATTTCGAAGTTAATTCAATTTCGCATGAATTTTAAAACCGTAATTTCACAAACAGTATGGATTCCAATTCAATCGGATCTATATTCTTCGAGATTTCAGTAAAATAAACTTCAAATAGATTTTTTGACGTATTCATTGGGCGGATTCAGCTCATCAATGAATTGGACCATCGTGAATGAGATCCAGAATCACCCAACAAATATCAACTTTCTAGATTGCTTCGTATCTGATTTGTCGTCTCCTGGTACTTAATCATCATTATAACTCACTTTGAATTTGTTCAGGTTAGGATCTTTGTAGCTATTGAGAAAATGCAGATGGCTTCAGCATATAGCCTGAATATCCTAATAGTTTCGGGTCTCAAGTTTTTTTCCTCCGGAAATTCCAGTGTTTACAGTCAGCCATCTGACTGAGATAGAAGGATATAATTGAATTTGTCAGCTAATTTCATCACCAGCCTGTGCAACTTAATCGTTTGGGATTATATTCGGCCCAAAATTCGAAGGTCATTTATAATACAAAAAACGAAAAAATTTATTCAACTACGTGTGAATCTGATCCAACCCGTGGTCGATACGTTTTCTAGGCTATATTATTTCAGGTCTATTCCCTGCCATTTCGTCCAAATATCTGCGTTAGATTCACGTACCGAAAATGAATATCGAGAATTTTTAGATCCAACAGACGGAAGTGCAAAATCCTAGAAAAGCTCTGACGTGAGGTCAGGAGCTTTTACGCGCTTGTTCACATTCGAAGCCATTTCCTCAAAACATTTTGTATGAACCTTCACGCCATCATTTTTTAATTGCAGAATTTCGATTGGATCACATCTGCATTATTGGAAATATCGGGGAAATAAAATTTCGAATCGATATATCTACGAAATCATTCAAGTTTCCACGAAAACAACCTTCTTAGTTGACCCCCGAACCTATTGAAAAAGTATCGAATCTCTACGCCTTTTTTCGGATGTCATTGTGGTTAAGACCGGCCTTACATTCAACTGTTATATGAGAATCCATTTAGAAACTGGATATTTGTTGAACCTGTTCAATTACAAAAGCCGAAATCGCGAAATGGTTACGTATATGGATATCCATTCGAAATTTCATTATTTCAGTTTTTATTGAGTTGGAATAACCAAGAAATTTGACACATTTTTTTCTCAATATGTTCGAAGATAATAATCGGATCAAACTGAACATTGAAACACTGTTATAAAATACGGACTTGAGGATTTTATCAATTTTATCGAAATCTGATGAATAGTCTTCCGGTAGAAAAAAAATTTCGACCAAAATTTACGAACTACACGAATACTTTTTTACAATTTTCTACCTCTACGATCCTCACCAAATTTTGCATTAAGTCGTGTGTTAATATACTACAAAGGTTAAATCTGATCACGTCTGTTCTTCTTGAAATATTGAGGAAATAACCTCAATCTTTACATGTCTCCGAAAATGAATATCGGCTCGAATTAATATTTTAAGTACTGTTTTTGAATACCGACCTCAAGGTACATCCCAAGTTTCAGTCTGATCGAGTCAATAGTTACCTGGATACTGAGGAAATATTCTCAACATTTCAAATATCAACGAAATTTGACATATTTTTTTCCTGATATCTCTGGAAATCAACATTTTATCAGATTGACATTTGAAGAACTGATGTGAAATACTAACTCCTAGGTCTATGCCGAATTTCAACGAAATCGAAAAACACATTTTTTTTGATAAGGATGTGGATGTTTTTCGAAAAATATTTTTTTTCAAAATGTTTTAACAAATATATTTGCACAATTGGTTATATTTTCCAACTAATCAGAATGTTTCGATTTGATTGCATATGCACTTCTTGAGATATTGAGAAAATAACCTAAAAATTTCGAAAAACGACGAAATATGACATATTTTTTCCATATATCTACGACAGTAAACATTGTGTCGAACTGAAATTTGAAAAGTTGCTGTTGAATGCTGATTTTGTGGTCTGTGCCAAATGTCATTGAAGTCCGATCAACAATTTTCGAGAAAAAAAAAGTTTTCAGCAAAAATTTCAGAAATTTTCGAATAAACGTTTTTTGAATTTTCTAACTACTAAATCCATACGAAATTTTGCACCAAGTTGCACGTTGTAATTCAAGAACTAATAACGAAGGTTTAAGCCGATCTAATCAGAACATCATGAGAAATCGAGAAATTAACCTCACATTTCTTATAGATGACACTCCGAAACTGTTCGACCGATTTTGCCCACTAACGGACCCAACCGAGATATTTAGGCTCTAAACCTAACCTAAAAATTTCAAGACTCTTGGTACTTTCCTTCGAAACTTAGAGAGCACATGGTCGGACGGACAGAACCAATATTGACCACGAATTCTTCATCACTGAGTCCAAACTAGTCGTTTAGGAACGACTTCGGCTAAAAATTCGAAAATTACAGACATCGTGACGAAATCATAATTCGCTGTTCCCCAGAAGGAGCTCGTTGAAAGGGATGAGATGGATTCTATCGGCCAAAAAAAATTGAGCATTAGTATTCTGGAACTAGTTATCAATTTCATCATGTTAATGATGAAAACAGATTTCGAGTTACAAAAAACATAACTATATGATCAAATCGACATTCTGCTTAAAACTTCACGCCTCCGTATTTCGATCAAGTCAGTCAGACTTCAGTTCAACAGGAACTGTGTTTTCATTTTTTCTCAAAGAAGAGGATATATCACAGATCCCTGCGTTAATTCTCAGGTGATCCTGAGTCTGCAAATTGAAATAATTAATTCTTTGATTTCTGACAGGATTCCCTGTCGAATTTTGGGATCAGAAAACAGGCAGGATATTCAAATTGCATTATGTGGTTTTTCTCGGGTTTCAGTGGTGAGTTTTGATTCTATTCATCGGTGTAACATTCGACACCCTGTACAGTGTGTTCCAACTAAACGTAAAGCAACTCGATTTAATTAGGTTTCATAAATATAGCACTTCGTGTATCCCTGTAAATCCTGGTAGTGCAAACACACATGGCCCGCAAAATCCCCATACATGAGACCATTATATGCAAATGTGGCACCCGCTAATGAGGTTAGCGTTTGGAGATACAGATCCCGCCGCATTCAGAGATGGCCGGACAAAAAGAGAACCTCTCTGTACGTTGCGCTATCTGCGAGCATCGGACTCGTGAAACAGATATAAAATGGGTTTTGTTTACAACTTAATTAAGATTATTGGATGTTTCTGCGTAGGTGACTGCTGGAGGTTGCTTTGGGATGGAGAAAGCGTTAACCTCAAGATTGTCGATTGTTCGATAATGGCAGAAAAATACAGAAAGTAAACTATATTCGATAGAAGAAATGACTTCATTCGTTCGTATATTCACATATTATTTATTCTCCGGGAGTGCAAGTTATCTCTGGACAAGAAAAGTGATTCTAAAGTAGGGCTGCCATACGTCCCGGTACACCGGGACATGTCCCGGTTTGAAGCATTGAGTCCCGGTGTCCCGGTCAGTCATTCAGATGTCCCGGTCAGTAAGTTGGTCGTTATTGAGATTAATATTTCCTTACATAGAGTAGTTTAGGGTCAAGTACCTGACGACTCCCCGTCGTCCAATAGAGTAGCCTCTACGCAGTCGCAGACCAATGTAACGTAAGCCAACCTGCCGCTCGTGTCCCTATCTCTACCACTCACCCCTTATCCTTATGTCGCCCACACTCGGAGATGAGTGTGGAGTGTGGCGACATAGGGGGTGGGAGGTCGAGATAGGGGCACGAGCGGTACGTTCTCAGCCATTGATCTGCCACTGCATATACCCTACTCCGTACTCCGTTGGACTGCAGGGGACTCCCCCGAGGGGAGTCGTCGCCTACTTTCGACAATCTGAACAGTTTTACGTATGATACGGTATGGTTCGCATTAATTGATATAGACCATTTCTATTGAAAAGACGTTATGCCAAAGAGAAAGTGCAGTTTTTCCGACGAATACACTAAAGAGTGGTCATTCATTAAAAAAGGAAAAAATGATCACGAAGCGTTGTGTTCAATTTGTGGACTTTATATATCCGTAAGTCATGGCGGTAAGTCGAGTGTGAAAGATCATATTCAAAGCAAAAATCACAAGTCTAGATTGTTAGTCGCTTCGACGTCTAAAGATGTAACATCTTTTATGATCAAGAATAATTCGACCGAAGATACACTGATATGCGCTGCCGAACTGACCACTGCTTATAAAGTTGTGAAGCACCATCAATCGTTTAGTTCGTTAGATTGCACTACAAAACTGAATGCTGTCATGTATCCGGATTCGAGTATCGCAGCCAAACAATCAACTGCCAGAACCAAGGCTACGGCAATTATAAAAAATATTTTAGCTCCACACTCCATTGAGCAAATAAAAACAGAAATGAAAAAAATTCCTTTTTATGGAATTTCAACTGATTCCAGCAATCATGAAGCCGAAAAGATTTTCCCATTGCTCATACAATATTTTTCACAAACTGAAGGATTGAAAATAAAATTATTAAAATTAGAAACATTGCCAAATGAGTCGTCTGATACAATCACTTCATTTTGTATTAAGACTTTAGAGGATCTAAATATTCCTATACAAAATATTGTAGCTTTTAGCGCGGATAACACGAATGCTAACTTTGGAGGAAAAGAAAGGCGTGGAGTGAATAATGTTTTTTTTAAATTAAAAGATATTTTGTCCAAAGACATCGAAGGTATTGGTTGTCCAGCACACATACTTCACAATACTGCTTCCACTGCCGCCGATATGATGTCCGTTGATGTGGAGTCCATTGTTCTCAAAATTTTCAAATATTTTTCGATATTCACTGTAAGGGTCGAACGACTGAAAGATTTTTGTGATTATGCAGAAATAACGTATAGCAATATACTTTCTCATTCTAGAAGTCGATGGCTTTCACTACTTCCAGCTATCGAACGCTTGCTAAAGCTATGGGTGCCATTGAAAGAATTTTTCGCAGCCGAAGAAAGGGCTCCAAAAGCTATAACAGACTTCTTTGATGATCCTTTATCAGAACTTTATACCCTATTTGTGCACAGTCAAGCATTTCTGATAGAAAAGCAGATTAAAAAGATTGAAAAATCTGTGATTACTGTTATTGAAGTAAAAATTGTTCTTGAGGATACTAAGAAACAGTTGAATGAAAGATTAATGAATAAATATTTAGGGAACCAGACAAGACAAGTTTATAACAAACTAAAGAATGATGACACGATCAATACAACACAATCAGATAAATTTGACAGTGAAGTCAGAGATTTTTTCACCACAGCCATCCGATATCTTGAACAGTGGACCCAGCCAATGACAAAATTCGATATATTTGCATGGATGGTTTTGAATGATGTTCCTCAATGGAATCAAGTAGAAGAAACTGTTGGATATTTGAATGGAAAAGATGTTAGGCTTGAAGATTCCGTTTATGAAGAATTTATGTATTTGAAGTCTTTCATTGACACAGAAATGTCCGATCAGTGGAAAGCTAAAGATATGCATGACAAATGGTTATCATTTTTCAGTAAAACGGAGGAACAGGAAAGAAAGGCAAATCTTATAAAAATTTGCCAATATCTTTTCGCAATTCCAGGACACAATGCTCATGTGGAACGGGTGTTTTCTATAATGTCTTCGCAGTGGACCAAAGAACGGAATGCACTGAATGTAAGCACTGTGGAGAGCATCCTTCAATGCGTTTATAATTATAAAATGACTTGCATAGAATTTTATAATTATGTAAGAAAAGAAAGGAAATTACTGGAGAAAGCCAAAACTTCCCAAAAATATGAATGGGCAAAGAAAAGTGGCACTGAGGATCAAGCCTAGGGTACCTACTTGTTTATTGTTAGGACTCAATGTTGTTTTTGTTGTGAGTTATACTTTTTTGTTTATATTTTATTTTCAATAGATATATCTGAATAAATTTATCTAATTTGATTGGAAAATGTTGAATAAATCAACTATTTCGAAAAAAAAACAACAAAATAACCGGGTACGTTTCTAGAAACCCCGGATTATTATTCAATTTATTAAAATACCTATCAGATGAGTTTTTAATTTTGTGTGGCATTTTAACCTATTTCTCTGCCACTTGTCCCGGTCAACGTTCCAACATTTATGGCAGCCCTATTCTAAAGGGAGTTTTGGTAAACCCGCAGGATTTCCCGTCGCCGAGATATTGAAAAGATATTTACATCATTGTACGCAGTGTATTTTTCTGAATAAAAAATGTGAAATCGAACAGAGGCGGTCTTCCTTAATTTGGAAGATATGGGCCCATAAAGTTCCAAAATTGGTCGTTTTCAGGTCCCTTTTTCCACCATTAAAACGATCTCTCACTCCATCTGTATAGTTCACGAACCACCTTTGAACCTTCAACCAACAATAAGCCACACTTTTTTTCAAGAATAATCAATATTTAATGAAAAAACAATGAAATTACTGGACAACCACTTAACCTCTATTCCTTCTGATTTCGACTCAGTCTAAAAGTGAAGTTTAGCAATGACGCGAATTTCATCGGTCGGAATCGTGCCATCATGCGTATTCATGAATGACAGATTATTGCTGTCGAGAATAATGAAATATGTTCTTAGTTCTTACTGCGATACTCTAAATCTTCCAATAGGAGAATTCGTTTCTAATGAAATCTACAAGATTAAAACACGTAGTAATGAAATGAGAATACACCCTGATATATATTTCAACGTACATTTTTTTCATATGTGATAGGTCGCGCCCTTCGCAGATTTCCAATGAAATCGAGGTTATCATATAACCTATTTTATTGGAATACCCCGAATCTCATTCTAAACTGGGACCATCTCGAAGACACAACAAAAAACGAAGTAGATAACAACCTCCCTATTTTGAAGGGGATAGAAAGAAAGTTCATACGAAAATATCGAGAGTGAAACCCTAAACAAATTTTCTCAATGATTTCGTTTTGATGTTAGAATAACCACTTCTTCTTCAGTGACAGAAGCATTTTCCTTACAATCATATCCTTCAACTGTCCATCATTTCATAGTTCCCGCCAGCAACTACTCTTCGGTCATGATACGTTGGCCAGCGATGAAAAGACGCTGTTGCCAAGCTCCCCTTTAACATTGAGAAGTATTTCGTAGAAATATTGGTTAAGTGGTTGTCTAATATTTTCACTTTTCTTCCTTTAAATAATGAATATTCTTGAAAGAAAGTGTCTCTATTCGTTGGTTGAAGGTTCAAAGATGATTTATGAACTAGATTTGAGAAGTGAGAGATCATTTTTATGGCGGAAAAAAGGATCTGAAAATGCAACAATTTGGAGCTTTGGGGGCCCATATCTTCCAAACAAAGAGAGACCGCCTATGTTGGCCTTCATATTTTTTGTTCAGGAGCTCACACTGCCTACAATGATGTGAATATCTTACTTATAGCTTCGCGACGGGAAATCTTGCGGGTTTACCGGAGTTTTTAACGAAAATACTTCAAAGAGATCATGGTAAAATTATTTTTCGTTTTGGAATTATCAAGATCCTTATGTTTTGGTGAGATTTCACCATTTTTCCACTTGAAAACTTTTGATGAAAAATCTTTCCGAAATTTACTGGCAGTATGATATTGACAAAATTTCGCAAAAAGTTGCGCGTTATCATACTCCAACTAATTGCCAAGATCGAATATAATCAAATCGTTCAAGTACCTCCGGAAAATAACCTCCAAATTTCAAAAGGCTCTAACTCCTAAACCATTAGGCCAATTTTGCCCATTAACGAACTCAACTGTCGCATTTTGAAATGCAACCTACTTTGAAAGTTTCAAGTCGATAGGATTCCTCGTGCGACCGTAATTATGCATACGGACAGCCGGTCGGCCGGACATAATCGATATTGACATTGGATTCGTCATCAGTGAGTCTAACCTATTCGTTTCAGACCATTTTTAGCTCAAAATTTGAAAATTACGGAAATTAGGACAAAACGATGATAGCACGTTGCCCCAAATTTGAACCAAAACTTACTCTAAATATGGTAGCATAAACAAATATTGAATTGAATTCACTTTAGTTTGTATTATCAGGAGTTAAAACAAGTTTTCGCCAACTCTTCTGACTGACAATTTGTTTTTCTTCTTTGTCGTTATATAAATTACGTGTTTGTGAAGGTAGTTGTTAATTTATTTATAATTACTCCGTGAAACCAATTCCTATCTTTGGTAGTTGTTAGTTTCGTCCAACAGAACAGTACACCGAATGTAAATATTATGCTGATTTTTTACACACGGACATTCAAATCAACCTCATGTTCGACATAGTGCGAACGTTCGATTTCTTCATCAGTCCCCTTCGAAATGTGGATATAATTATCTATTTTTTTTCTTTGCCGCTTTATAATAAGTGAGTGTTTCATTTTATGTCAATCTCCTAGTATAAGGAAAATTTTCCGCTCTTTCCTGTGATGTGCAATGAGTCAAGATTATAGTTTTTTTAAGTTATGTTCTGGTTCAAGAATTGGTTGTATGACGTTTTTGAGTGGATTTCTGGGTTGAGAATACATCGAAAAACATATTGGACTCTTGGAGAATTAAAACCGAAATAGTACTAGGTACCTGTGTCTGATGAGTTTGTATAGTGTCCCGCAAATGATGTACTTGTGACAGTACAGGTCAGTTTAAATTATCTTGGAAAAAGCGTAGGTCTTTCGGGTCAATATACATACAGGGGAGATGTAGTATATTTTCGATTCATTAGGTGAATTTCCAGTATATCTCAACCGACTCACTTCTCTTAACATTCCAACGACTTCAGCTTCAGCCTTTCATTTTGTTTGTGTAAAATCTTGAAGTACTCGTCAATATGGTGCATTTCCATTATCTAGTGTTCTGCATGCGTGTTATTTAACTCATTATTGAAAAAAGATCTTCTTAGTTTTCCAAATACATTACTAAAAGATATGTATGTATACGTTGTATATGCATATGTTTGTCCAATAGCTACCCAGCTGAATGAATTGAATGTTTTTTGTTTTGTAGTTGGGGTGAGTATAACAAAGACAAAGCACTTTTATTTTATTTTCAGCAACCATGCCGTCTGATATTGATGGTGAATAGCCGTTATTTATTGCTATTCAGTTCATTCTTATCGATTCATAATTGGTTTTTTCCTGAAAGCTCTCACCATATTTCGGCGAAATTTGGTACAGACCTTGAAGTCAATATTTCACACCCAGTGTAGATTTCAGTTTGATTCAACTGCAATTTCCGGAAATATTGAGAGAAAGAAAAGTCAAATTTCGTGATTTTTTCCCGGTATCGTTATTATTTCTGGAATGAACAACAAAAAAACACTGATCCGATCATGATGAAACTGAGTAATTAGTGGCCACAAGCTGATGACCAACTTCAACTTTTTTTCTAAATATTTGTTATATTCATATTTTCCTCACAGAATTCGGCACGTAACTTCAAACTGTAATTTGAATTCGATCCAATCTATATGTTCGGAAATATTGGCATAATACATTCTGAATGGGTATCATTGGGTGGATTTCATCTTCTCACAAATTCATCCTTCGTTATTGAAGTCCAAAACTACCCTTCGAATATAAAGTTTCTTAATTGTTTCTTTCTTATTGTGTTCATCATATGCCATGGGGACGATCGTAAACACAAAAAACTTTTGAAGGCAACGGATTCAAAATTTAAAAATTTCTAGAATATATTCTCGGCTTCATTACGAAGGTCAATTTTGTCAATTGGTTAAGTCGCCAAATGATATACCGTAGATAAACCCATGCAATATTTCATTTTCCCAATATTTCCAAAAATGCAGATCGTGTCCAATGATTCAGTATCACTTGAAAATTCACGCAGAATTTCGTGAGGACCACATGAAAACTATATCACCAAACCGTTACATCCGCTGAGTTGTGGTCAATATACGTGAAAATGTGACCACCTTGGCAACGAATTGGAACATGCGCGCATTAACTGTTGACTTCACGTGAGTGCTTTTCTGGCACTTTTTATACAGTAATATCAGTTCAAATTATCGTTGAAAGGTAAGTCCCACGACGACCTCATCATTGAATTTTTGGAGTTATTTCTTCATCACATATCATTCTCCAAAAATATGTTCACTCATCATAAGGAATTTTTGCGCTAATTTATCCTCGAAAGACATAATGCAACGAAACTTGCTGAATGTGAAAGCCACGCAGTTGTCACTCTGATTGCAAGGAATGTGCCAAAAAAACAACTGGTTCCGCCGAAAATTTCGGCGCTTTTACTCGCTAATTGGCGATAAACGTAGAGTTGAATAGAAGCGACGGGTACAAAAAATTGGAACACTTTTTTATCTTTCATCCATCTCTCGCGAACTTGATCAAATAAACAGGAAACCATGGTCTTTTATTAAATAAGTCGAAAAGCGCTTGAAATGACTTATGAACACCACCTGTATCATTAGGCTCGATTTGTAATGACAGCATAATGGTTTAATTGATACATATCGACCGAAACCGTGCATAAAAGCGAAATATAAGTGGCATTGCGGTGTGCATCGTCGCAATCATCTTTGTCTCGGTCTTCTGGAAATTTTCATAAATAAGGCTCTGATACTGATCGAATTCCCATTTAAAAACGCTTATAATTGCTTCAAATGGGTTGAATAATTGTTGGAATCGTAAATCTTGGTGTCTTAGTAAGGAATGGTTTCCCTATATGGATGGATTCTTCGAAGAGTTATTATCGTCGATTTCATGCAGAAAATGAATTTGGATATGAATTCGAAATGACATAAACATGTACATGACATATCACTTTGAACATATAAATTGAAAAAGATTTCAGATATTCCTTTCAATAATTCAAACCAGTTAAAAATTATTTTTGTTAATGAGTAATCTAAGCAATTTTCATTTGACTGTCCTAGTCGTTTTTTGTCATTAAAAAATTCCTGAAGACAATGATACTCATTGATATTTTAAGTTTATGCCATTCAAAGGTGAATGATTTCTCAGATGGTTACCGAATCTTGACAAAACAAATTCTATAAAAAAACTACAGCTTTGCGTGCATGCTCAAATTCGGGTAAGAAAAATAAATCCTGAAAATTTGAGCGAATGCTCTGATGAACAGCGTGCTATTATTTTATCCAAATGTCTGTAATGCTCGAATTTTTTCCCGGAAATGTTCTCAAACGACTCACTTATGACGATTCCAGTGTCAAAATCGATTCTGTCCGTCTGGCCGTGGACACGATAACTGTCGAACGGAGCAAGCTATCTATTCAAACTTTCAGAGTAAATAGTTCGTTCATCGGAATGCCGCGGTTAAGTTCGTTAATGGGACGATTCGGCTAAAAGGTTTCGGAGTTTCAAATTTCGAGGTTATTTCTCCGATATTTCAGAAACTACTGGAGCGATTGGCTCGAAACTTGGCAGTTTGTTGAAGCATTTAACGACGCGCAATCTCTAGCGAAATTATGTTGGGGTCGTATCTTCACTTAATATAAAAAAAAATTCTCAAAATTTTTTTCTAAACAAATTTTTTTTTCGGAAACTATTCATCCCATTCGAAAAACATTTTCTAGGTTTTTTTTCCCAGTTCAAATTACACGAGTAAAAGGAAATTTTGTATAAATTTTTTCATCTTTTTTTATCTTTTTTGAGTTATTTCGGGAATATCGACGGTTCTATGGAAAAAAACACGCGAAATTCAACAAATTTTTCTGATATCTCCAAAATTCAAAATATGATCGAACTAAATTACATATACAAAATTTCAATTCCAATCGCATGAGTAGTTTCTGAGAAATTGAGGAAATAACCTCAAAACTTCAAATAATTATAACTTCGAAACCATTTTGCTGATTTGGCTCATTCATGAACTAAACCGGCGTATTTTGATAATCCAGCTAACCTGAAAGCTTCAGGTCTGTAGGATTGGGTGCGTTTTCATCTTCATGGAACTGATTAGTTGGTATATCTCCATCTCTCTTTTCTCATGCTCTCAACCAAAGAAGAGAGAGATAGGGGTTTATCGACAAATTATTGCGATGAAAATAAAAACGCGTGCATTATCTGCTCTCACGTGATCGTATCTATGGCCGGTTGGCCGTACAGAATCGATTTTGACATCGGGTTCTTTGTCAGTGATACCAGTCTAGTAGTTTGAAATCATTTTCTGGAACAAATTCGAAAATGACAGACATTTGGCCACATTGGCGACGTTGTTTCCTAGAACATGCGTCCAATAATATCGAGAGACATGACCTCCATAACAGTGCTCTACAAATATTGTATTCCGGAGCTGATATTTCGGAAGTTTTTCTGTTAGCTGTTGGTACTTGTTAGATCCGAAAAAAATAGCTTAAAGACACGATAATCGTGGAGCAGGTTTGGAGTTCAATTGCAAAATCCGTATTTTCTGGTTGTCAATTCAATTGTGGTGTAGAATTCTGGGGAAAAAAATCAAAATGGCGAATAACATCTGAAGTTCAAATTTTTCATTTTCGATTATCAAATTGGATAGCGTTATTTGAATGTTCTCGATTTTCGAGAGAAAATTTTTTCAAAATTCGAACTCAACTTATTTTACATGTCTGTAGTGAAAAAAAAATTACTCCAAATTGTTATAATCTTTCAAGATTGATTAAGCCTTCATTAAGAACAGTGGAGTGAGAACAGAATAAAAAAATATTCATTGGTTGTCATTTCATAGCATTCCAAATTCTCCACTCGCAGTACTTAAATAATTTCTATTTTTAAAACTGGTGGCCGTACGTAGGCCAAATTTGTGCTAATTGGCTTCCCGAATGGATAGAATATTGAATTTATCAACAAAGTAATTTTTTCAAACAAACTTTGGTGTGAATCGAACTCCCTTCACATTTGGACTTAGAGTCAAATTCAACTACCGTTGCATCGTAACGGACATTATATGATCAGAATAAATTCAATCTATACTCGAGAGGTTACGTTGCCGTACTGTCCGAAAATAGATCGAGTTGATTTCTCACCAAAGTCTTTTTGAAAAATTTCTTATTGTTTATAGATGCATATTTCTATCCAGGTCGTTTTAGAGGCCAATTATCACAATTTTGGGATTCGCAAGGCCACTAGTTTTTTTAACTAACAACAATTTGAATATCTACTTCAAACCGAATTTTTGGAAGGCTAAAAAATACAAACGAATCGATATTTCTTTATTCTGTATTCACACTATAGTTCAGAATGAAGGTAAGTTAGATTAGCAGTAAAAATAAAAATTCCAGCTTTGTTGGTTTTACACCATATTGAATTTTATTTTTTTTTAGAATTGTACACCACAGTTGAATTGATTGCTTAATATAGTCAGATGTTATCGCCACAGTTATTAGAATATGGCCCAAAGTATACATTAAACACCCTGTATCTCACTTATGCTTCGAAAACGGGATATATGTCATAAGGCAAAAATGACTTTCCTAATGTCATCTACACAGTTTGTCCAGTTTATCGTGAAACACCCTGTAGATTATCGTCGCGATTTCCGTAATGTGTCGAACGCTAGTGTGGGGTTCAATTCAAAATGAGGTCAACTGTATGGAAGATGGTACAAAAATTTCCAAACGGGGACGACTCGGCAGCATCTTCATGTAAGTCCTAAATTGGCGGTCTGAATGGAGATATCTTAGGTTGCCAAGGCGGCAGCGACTCGCAGAGGCGCACAAGTCTAGTCGCCAAGAGTTGTTATCGCAGATATTATCTGCGTTTATCTGCCTCATCTAAAGGATCTCGGACCGTGTTAACACAAATTATTGGTACTCTGGGAGAAATACCTGGGCACTTTACCTGATTAAAACTGTGTTTTGAATCCGTTCGTTACCTTTGGAACGTCTTGTTTTCAGTTCGAACTATGATGCTCTAGGTCTCGTACCACTGTGCTGTTATTCAGAAAGTTTGATTTTTGTATTTTTCTGATTATCCTGGGTTTCAAGGAAGCTCCTCCGAATCTTAAAAGCTTGTACAAGTAAGGATATCGGTTGTGTTATTGTAGGCTTTGTTACTTTATCGTTACGGCACCCTAGGTACAGCACTGTTGATTTTTACCCAACAGTCAATGGTGGCCGGTACCATCTTACTAGAAAATTTCTTTCCTAGTACGGGATCGAACCTGAGACTTTTCGATCACGAGTTAGACGCTCTACTCACTGAGCTAACGACACTTCAGATAGGTTTAATTTTGAGTGAGATGGAAAATATCAATGGAGCAACTGGGGTCAAATTCAATTCTGACTATATGTATACAGAAAACCGAACCGATTTTTCATTGCAGGTTTAGGGTGCAGCTGGTGGAACAAGTTCGTGAATGTTCGAAACCCTGTAATGACTCTCAAAGATACGACCATGAATGTTTTTTTGTATAA
This sequence comes from Myrrha octodecimguttata, assembly GCA_958510865.1. Lineage (NCBI taxonomy): Eukaryota > Metazoa > Arthropoda > Insecta > Coleoptera > Coccinellidae > Myrrha > Myrrha octodecimguttata. The sequence goes on along the minus strand of OY294058.1, from coordinate 16,876,454 downwards.
CAATCTTAAAAATATTGATAGTTATTAATATCAACAAAGAGCATTCTGAGAAAGCATTTTCGTGAATTAAGCAGTCTGCGCGTATGTTCACATTCGTAGGCAATGAAGAATTTTGAATTTCTTTGAAATTCTTCTAGTGACACGATCATCACAAAATTTCGCACAGAATTGTGCACCATCATTTGCCAATTAGTTAGCAAGTTTCATCATGATGGGGTCAGCATTCTCGAGTTATTCCAGTAAAACTATATAATAAAAGAGGAAGGCACAAGAAATTCAACATAATTTTCAACAGAAATTTGAGAAACTGACGAAAATTTTTTTCACTAACTATGCGATCCCAACAAAATTGTAGTTGCTCTTCGCTATTTTTCAACTGTTAAACAAGTTTCAACTCAATTACAGGGGTAATTCCTGAGTTATCGATTAACTAACCTCAAGAAGTCAAATCAGTATAACTCTGAAACCATTAGACCGATTACCGATTATGCTCATCAACGAACCTAACCATCGCATTTTATGAAGGTGATAATAGTCGGACAGAATCGATTTTGACATAGGATTCGTCCCCACTGACTCCAACCTGGTCGCTCGAGACAATTTTCGGGACAAAATATATAATCAATTATTACAGACATTTGGTCAGAGAGATAGCAGGCTGTTCCCTAGAATATGAGGGTAAAAATAGAATTACACTGATGTGAAGTAAAGAACTTTCGCGTATTTGTTCAAACCCGTAGCCAAAGCTGTCAGCAATTCAAGTTCGATTGCATCTGTATTTTTGAAAACTTAAGAAAATTATTGAAGAATTGGGTATATTTTTGGAATTATTGGTGGATTAAACCCATTCGCGAATTCGAACTCCTAGAGTCAACCCCAAAACCTTTTTCACAAATTTCGAGAATATTATATATTTTTTTCCGGGTAGAACTGTTTGGCCGATTTGGCTTAATACCTCAATACTTAGTTGGCGCACTCCGATACGCAACCTATTCGGAAAGTTTCAAGTCACTAGCTGTTTTCATTCTCAAGTTATTATGGAAGCCACACCTGTTTGTTTGAGACCATTTTCTCCTCAAAATTTGAAATTAACATAAACATTTGGATAAGGGGATAGCTCGCTGTTTTCCAGGAAATGCGCTCTGAAATATGGCAAATTTAGTGCTTCTTACTCGCTTGTTCTTGGGAACAGCGCGTTATGATTTCTTCACGATGTCTGTAATTTTAGAATTTTGAGCTGAAACTGGTCTCAAACGACTAGGTTGGACTCACTGATGAATCCGTGGTAAAAATTGATTCTATCCGTCCGCCGGTCCGTCCGTGTGCGCTGTAACTAAGGAAGGACCTAGAGTCTTGAAATTCTCAGGTTAGGTTAAGATCCTGAATAACCCGGTTAAGTTCGTTAAAGGTCCAAAATCTGGTTTTTGTGCTACAGCCGTTTGAAAATTTGTTTTTTTCAATAAATTGAAAAATAATAATCTGATCGAGATGAAACTTGGTTGAAAAAGGAACAGTGTCAATAAAAAGAATTATCCATGGAAAAATTGGAAAAAAAAATTTTTTTCTTGAATTTTTATATTTCATTGCGATTTCACTGAAATTTCCAAGTCACCATTTCGCAATGTAAACAAGCGCATTAGAGCTGCTGACTTCACGGCAGTGCTTTTCTCAAATTTTCATTCATATCATTCTTTCCGAGATAATTCAAAACAATACTGCACCGATCATGATGAAACTTGGTAAGTAGTTAGCAAATGCTGATACACAATTTTATGCGGAGTTAAGCAATAATAGTGTTATTATGAAAACTTAAATGTTTAATGTTATAGGAGATTGAAAAGGTTCATTTAAGCTTTCAGAGAAAATGGATGAATTTCACCTTGATGGTACTCATATTGTTCAGGAAATATCTGCTATTTTGGGGACATTGCGATAATGAATTCTCGTGATTTTATGAAATTGGAAATACATATAATCGGAATTTAGACAATTTTAGGTAGTGATTTTTTTACGAAGTAATTAGTGCTTTTTATGAGCCACGCATGTAAGGTTTGAACAAGAGCCCATCGTCATCGTACATACATGTGCTGAATTTGGACTGGATTATGTCTTTATTCTTGTAAATATTGGAATGTACATTTAAACGCATTTACCTAATAAACCGTAAGGAGTATCCTGAGCATTCTTAACCCTTTATTCAAGCTTCAAATTTGTCCTGAAAATGTAGTCTCTGAGGTATTTTTCTGCAACGGTCGAGTTCATGATGGACAAGATCCGCCTAGCGGTTAAGCAGAGCCTTCGAAATTTTGCCATACCAATATTTACAAGAATGCAGACACGATCGGGTCGAAACTCAGAACGTGGATATACAATGACGATGCATCAGCTCTCAATCAAACATCAAATCCATGCGCATATGAAATCACTAAGAACTTCGGAGAAATATCACTACCAAAAATTGAAAATACAATTTTTTGTATCATAACCACAATTACAACGCCATAATACTTGATGAGTATAGAATAACTTCAAACCTTGGCGAAAAATTCGTACGTACATTGCTTTTCGTCAGTGCTTTTCTAGAATGTTTGTGGTAATAGTAACAGTAATCACTGTTCCGAACTGCACCAATTAGAAAAACTCAGAAAAGCACTGACGTGAAGTAAGCTGCTTTTGGGCCAATGTACGTTCGAATTTGTTTGGTTTGGATTAATTACGAACGCCGAATTCTTGAAATCCATCCTGTGATCCCGCAAATATACTTCCTCTTGCAATAGATGATGGGATATATAGGTATTTTATGAGTTATTTTGGAAATAATTAACATTGATATCGATGAAATCAGCACAAAATTGAACATATTCTTCCCAATATCTCCCAAGACGAATATTTGATCAGAGACCGAAATATGATATAAGTACTGTTGTTAAATAGATACCTCAAGGTCTGTGCGAAACTCGATGGTAAGGTATAAACTGTTTCCGAAAAATCAATTTTTTCAACAGAAATCTTGAAAGTTACGCGTTGGCATTACTTTTACTACATTAAATCTGACAACCTCACTTCTTTCGAGTAATTGAGGAAATCATCTCAAAATTTGAAATAGCCAAGAAATTTGACATAGTTTTTTTCAATTTCTCTGCAGATTAATATTCGCTGAAACTGAAATTTGGAGCACTATTGTTATATTTCGACTTCGAGATCTGTGTCGTTTTTATTGAATTCTGATGGATATTTTTCGGAAAAAAATCGAAATGTTTGTGAGCATGTCCTAGAAAAACAACGTGCTAGCATTCTGTCCAAATGTCTGTTATTTTCGAGTTTTTAGCCCAGAATAGTCTCAAACGACTAGGTTGGACAAACTGATGGCGAATCCGGTGTCAAAGTCGATTCTGTCTGGTCGGCCGACCGACGACACGATAACTGTCGAACGCAGCCAGCTGGCGATTTAAAACTTTCATATTAGGTCGCGCATTGGAATGCACCGACTGAGTTCGTTAATGGGCCAAAGTGGCCGAATAGTTTCGGAGTTATAGCCATTTGAAGTTTTGAGGTTATTTCCTGATATTTCAGGAACTACTGGAGCAATTAGATTGAAACTTGGCAGTTAGTCAGAACGTAACGACGCACAACAATTGGGCTCATATCTCAAGCTTTATATTTCACAGAAGTGTACTAAGTTTTAATTCGATACGGCTATCAGTTTTGGGGATATTCTGAAAAAATATGTAAAATTTCGTATTTTTCTTCTCGATATCGTTGTTTTTTTCGGTATAACTCAAGGAATACTGATTCAATCATGATGAAACTTGGCAGTTAGTTTGAAGATGCTGAAATACAACTTTGTGCATTAAAATGTTTTTTTTTTTTAATATTCAATATTCTGTGATCTTCTCATCATGTTATCCCCATTAAATTCTGAATGAATCTTCGAAATAGAATTTTTCGATAAAGAACAGGATTTCAATTCGATCTAATATGTATTTTTGGAAATCTTAGGAAAAGAAAATTTCGAATGGGTATATCTGCGGAATCATTGGATGGATTTTACGCATTCATGAATTCGGCCTACGTAATTGAGGTCGAAACCTACTCTAAAAAGATGGAGTTGAATTCGTGAATGGGTAAAATCCACCCAGTGATTCCGTAGATATGCCATTTCAAAATTTCATTTTCTCAATATTTCCAAAAATACAGATTATATCGAATTGAAATCTAGTACTTTATCGAAAAAAAACCTAGAAAAGCACTGCCGATCATCTCCATTGAATATATGCGCAAAAGAACTACCGTGAAGCAACAGCTTTTATGCGCATGTTCAAGTTTGTTCCTGGAGCGGTCATCTCCATTGAACATGTGCTCAAAAGCTATTGCCTTCACGGCAGTGCTTTTCTGTTTTTTTTTTTACTTGATAAAGACAAATTTTGGCTCATATCATGAAAATCACAGATACTGAGCCGAACGATGATGCTTCTGTTCTCTAGAACAAGCGCGTAATGAAAGACAATTACTTTTTGCTCAACATGTTTCATAAAATAAAATGAACATCTGGTCGAGTTGAAATGTGGAACAGTGTTGTTGACTATTGACTTCAAGGTATGTGCCAAATTTCATCCGGATCTGATAAGTAGTCTCTCGAAAAAAAACTGTTCACGAAAAACATTTGTTTGAAATTTTTTTGAAGGTTAGATCATCCTAAAATTGTGAACAAGCTTGCACGTTGGTATGACAAAGCTTCAATCTGATTGCATCAATTAATTTTGGAGTAAACCTCAAAACTTCAAATTGCTATAATTCCGAAACTTCAAGGTCTCCGCCAGTCTGTAGTATCATTGTTTAAGTGAGGATATTAGTTTGGACTAGCATCAGCATCATAGACGATTCCGATACACTGCTCATTCCCCATGGGGAAGTACCGATTTAACTTCCAGGGAATCACCTCATGAAGCATATAGTGTGAACAGACGACTGTAATACGTCGATTGACGATCTATTGACGCCACTGTCCTGTATAGTCACTGTACGATCTAGTAAAAGCTTCGACTATTCACCAGATGTCGTGAAGGGTTGATGCAAACAAAAATCTTAACTATAGATTTTATGTTAAGGATAATTCAAGGAATACATATCTGATGGAACTGAAATAGAGTCTTTGACTTCGGTGCCGATTAGAGTAAACTTTCAATGGAATCGGAGACATGTATCCTGAAATATATGAATTTCTGAAGGAAATTCCCTAAAATTTTTTATTGATTTGTTCCTCAGGAAAATGAAAAATCTGATTGGGCTGAAATAAAGTCTGAAAAGGCTGAAATGTCGACTATGAAAATTTTCGAGAAAAAATTTTTTTTTCAAATTCTTCGCTGGATAATTCTGGTTATTGATACTATTCATGTACGAACAAAGTTTCATTTCGATCAGATAATTATTTTTTGAGGTATTGAAAAATCACAATTTCAAATGGCTTCAACACAAAAACCATTCGGCAGATTTTGCCTATTAAAGAACTTTGACAAGATATTCAGGATCGAAACCTAACCTAACCTAAATTTTAAAACATTAGGTCCTTTCTTTCGGAAGTAACAGCACACACGGACAGCCGGACAACCGGCCGGACAGAATCAAATTTGACATTGTGACTAAACAATAACGCGCTGTCCCCCAGAACAAGCACTTAAAAAATGCGTTAAGAACACGTCGATAACTGGTCTTCATAACATTGCTCTATTTCGATCACTCCAGTTGTACCGTCGTGCTCGAAATGTTTTATTTTGTAGACCTCTTCATCAACTTTTACCTACTTCAATATACAACTTTTCTTTCAGATACGTATAAATAATGAATACTTTCTATGCTGGTACAAGGGCAATGCCATTTTCTAATTGTGTCCTCGAATAATGTTCAGACCATTGCAGCTTATCTCATTACATCCTAGTTCGAATTGGATTTGAACTCGAATCTACTGAATATTGGTCAGAGTTTTCTCGCATCTTCCACATTGAGTAGTTGTTCACTATAGCTAACCCTTGATACTAAAAAATATCTTAATATTAATATTATTATAATTTGGATTCATCCAGTTGTATTGTTGGTATAACATCAAGTATCATTTGACTAGAACCGCATTAGTTCTAACTGTCTCTGAAGAACTGTCCGTGAAAAATAGTGCATTATAAGCACTAAAACAAATTTTACCTGCCTGAAAACAGCGAACCGACTGTTCAGAGAAATCGAGTTCAATAAGATACAGAAATGTATTATATGTCTTGAATAACTATTCAAGAGATTCAACTAAAACTTTGTTATATTTTCATCGAAAGTAATTGAGGTTCCTGAAAATGCCATGCAGAAATCGATATGTCCGCCAGTATGAAAAATTATTATTTTTAGTGCGTATATCTAACAATCAATTCGATGAAAACATATTCCACCCTTCAAATATCTTTACATTTACTTATTCGAACGAAAGTGTTTGATCTCGACGACCAAGAAAACTTCAATTCCCGAATAGGCATAAATTCATCAGATCTAATGAATCTGGCCAACTTATTGCGTAAAAAGTCTTCACAGTTTTCATTCTTCCCATATCGCACATCCCATTATAATTCAAACCAAACTTGGTGAGGAAAATTAGATTTCGCACATATTAGCCATGCTCAGTGCTGGAATTTCACCATCTGTTAGTTAATGTAAAATACAAAAAAGTGCCACCTACCTATTTAAAGTTCCGTAATCGAAACTCAAGCCAATTTTAGAACTGAAAAGGCAAAAATGGTTTCTGATTCAAATAAAATGCAAAAGTATTCATAATTTGGTTTATTTTCAATTTTGAAATATCAACATGTACATCACACATATTTAAACCTACATTCTAAATATCAGCTCGAATTCAGTAAATGTAAAATTCCAACTGGAGTTTTTGGTGCGGAAAAAATTTTGTTATATTCTTATCCATTATATATACAAGTTCTTAGGAATACATCAAAATTTTCAGATTTTATGCTTTAAATATATAAATATTTAAGTTAAATTAACTACTCCTGTTCAAAATAAACTGCTACTCTTACACTGGGAAATGGCACAAAACTAACTGACAGAATGTAAAATTCCATCACTGGCCGCTGACCAGTCTCACTCACTATACATATGAGTAGGTACAGTGCCGGATTTTCTAAAGCTAACAATCATTCCACTAAAAATCGTTTGAACTACACAATTAAATATTCGGAGAGATATATGTACAACTATGCTATATATATTTTTCTAGATCATCGATATGTGCACACAGTGCTATTATCATCGAGTTAAATTAACAAGTCTTTTTACAAATCCATAACATAAAATTCTGTAACATTCAAGAAACAAATTAGATATTCGAGACAGACGGATATAAAAGTATCTGCCATTCATAAAACCTCGGTAATTAAATATGGACAAATTTATACGTCTCTCTATATTTGAATATAAAAGTAAGATTCTGTCTGCGATCTTAAATTATCAAAATTCATTCTCATTGGACGACGCTCTCTGAAAGATTATTTTATTTACAAAAATCGCGTGTCCTCAGTTACTGAAAAGTGGACTAAAGAAGTTTCAACGGCTTTGCGTTGCAGCCAGATACATGTAATATTGCGCAAGCGACAGTAGGTATACCATGTTGCTATTTGTACCTTTTTCGTAGTTGAATTGTCTCTCCTGTTGACGTGCGTTATCTGCTGCAACTTTGAGCAAACCTTGAATGTTCCTGAGGAGAGTTTCAGTCGATGAAATTGTGGAGTCAGGCGTTTGGCCGTTGGCTGAGGCCATCACGTTGGCCAGAGAAGAGTAATTCAGTGCTGTATGGTGGGATTCTGTGCTCGGTGGTGCGGGCATAGGTACGTCGCCTTCTTCCATATCTGGAAACAAAAATTAATTTTAATATCTCTATATATTACTTAATATGTAAAGATCTCGTGATTATTACTCGTAGGGCTATTGAACATCTTACCCTTATTGCATTTCTAGTTATTTTTGATGTTTCATTTTGAATTGACAATTTGTCTGTATTGAAAATTATTTCAAATAGATGATGTTTCGATTCATTATTTTTGAAGATACATCATTTTAAATCCAATTGGTACTCTGAGAATAGAAGTGAACGTGAAAAGTCTTCAGCGAATCTCAAGAACTCGAAAAGATTCACTATTGAATAAAATACAAACTAATGCTACAGAAACCGAAGATGATACTGTCAAGTATCCCAGAACAACGTCGTACAACGGAGTTGTTCTGTTGACAGAAATCTGTATCTGTCAGGATTAAAATCTCTGCTTCCATTAGTTTGGAGCGAATCAGTCGTTACGATTGAGTCGCATGCTCGGGATCTGAATAAATTATTCAAAATGAGTGAAACGTTCCAGTCGAGTGCACCAGACAGTCTAGCGTTGATGAAGTTCGAGACCAGACCAACGGTCAGACAATCTGAAAACCTGTTTTGCCGAAATGAGGAATCGAATTACGCTGTCCATTTTATGTATAGATTCGTTGCCATCATCGATCGCCTTTCAGCGATTTAGAAGTTGGAGGAATTCCTCCTAGATGTCGCGTTGGTCTGCATATGTTTTGCGCTATGAATCGACGACATCGATAGAGAAATGAATACTAGAAAAGCACTGCCTTGATTAAAGTCGTTGCCAAATCGATTACGTAACAATTCCCACGAAATTCTGCATTTTATATCCAATCAGTATTCTACAACGGGTCACTAAGTTTGGATTTGATGTTTTAGTATTTCCTAAGACACTGAGTAAAAAATCTCACAATTTTTTTCTAACGAAGAAATTTTGAACATTTTTTTCCAATATCTCTGAAAATAAACATCGGATCGAATCCAAATTTGAAATACCGTTATTAAATGTTAACTTCAGGATCTGTGCCTAATTTCGAAGTGATCTGATGGAAAGTCTTCGAAAACCCAAGTTTTTTCAACAAAAATCACGACCATTTTAAATTTTTCATTTTGAATCCCCACAATGTTCTGCGCGAAGTAACGCAATTTTATTGATCAACTAATTTCGAAATTTTAAACTGATTGCATCAGTTCTTCTTGAGATGGTGAAGAACTAACCTGAAAATTTCAAATGGCCAGGTAGACGAACAAAACCGATAGGCCGATTTCGCCCATTAACGAACTCGATCTTCGCATTCCGAAATGCACAACCCTGAAATTTTCAAGTTGATATAGTCCTACGTACGCCCGTAATCGGGCATACGGACGGCTGGCCAGAGGGCCGGAAAGAATCGATTTTGACACCGGATTCATCATCAGTGAGTCCAACTTAGTCGTATGAGACGATTTTCGGAAAAAAATTCGACAATTACAGACATTTGGACAAAAAGATAAAGATGAGAAGAAAAAAAGAACGTAATTTGACAATATTTCATGAACTGACCCCGTACATCTTAAAACAAGTGCACAAACTCACATTTCTTATCTGTACCTGGATGAGTTAGGTGAATTCGTATGTGAAATGGATTCCTACTCATTGTATTAAATGGATCATTAATTAGAGACTCTTGACATTCGGATATTGTATTTCGTACCGGGTTTCATTTTCTTAATGTATTCTTAATGTTATCTAATTAAAATGTATACCGCGAGAGAAGGAAAAGATAGATAGCTTTCAAGAAATATGTTGAAGCCATTCATATTATGATATTTCGTTGCCATGTGCCAGCTCGTTTATACAGCGATTGTAGATATTTTCAAGGAGTTTAAATTATTGAAGAGCAGGCAAAGAAATGCCGAATAGTGGAATATCAATTTCTGCCATACTCAAACTAATCATCTTCGAGAATTCCTTACTCGGAGATATTCTAGCTAGTCCTTGAACTTGAATCTGGAAGGCACCAGATTTCAAGGCAGAAAATAAAGTGAGATTAACAAGTACACAAACAACAATTGATTGTCGAAGTTCTGTGACATAACAAGTACAAATAAAAATAATAATAACTATAATGGTTGAACAAGATGTCAATTGCACAGAGAAGGTATAACCTGTAAAACTTCGGAGTTTAAACGACCTGACGGATTCTCTAGAAAAACTGAAAGGTTTGAATCAACTTATAAGCTTCATAACATAACCATCTACGAAGTTTTCGAGTATATTCAAAAGGCTCCAAAATTTACCAGGCATAAAATAGAACCCGGATCCTTCGCCATTTTGTAATCTCTTAAAAGGTAGGTTTATGGGTTTACCTTTGTATATAAAACTTTTTTCTTTCAAATTCAGAAAACCACAAAAATCAACTTCCCTTAACTTCTCGTTTCCTCCAAATTAACTCATTTTCGGAGCTTGTACGAGCTTGTCCAATTCGAATCACAGCGCTCACCCAGTCGGAAATAACTCTACCAACTGCAGCTTTATTTCCTAATTGAATGGTTCAACGATCTTCTCATTGTATGATTTCCACAAAATAAGGTAGAAACCCTCATGCCGCTATTTTTCAAATGAGTAGATTCCGATTCGATCGTACGGGCAGAATTGAATTGACCTGAGGATCCTTCATCATTGAGCCCAGCCTTGTCGATAAAGACCATTTTAAGATCCAAATTCAATCGTTACAGATATTTGTGCTGAATTATATCGATCTTTACAACATGGCAAAAACTTTGTTTAGAAGCAATCAGACTTTTCCGAAAATGACATAAGTTAATTTGGAATTCATGTGAATATTCGAAATAGGATCTTCATATTTCTTGAAATTTTGTATGATACGAGAAGTATCATTTTTGAGTGTTGTTGAAATGAAGACTTCCAATTACTAGTATCATCAGAAGAAACATTTATTGAAGCTTGAAGGCCTCAAACAGGCCCCCATACTAGAACATGCGTGTCGTGAGATCCAAGCGAGCATTAAGAGATACGACCGATGATTTGTTAGTTGTAGACGCGGCTCAAGAAAAACAAAACGTTGATGTTCTCTCACGATAGGGATGACCGAATGTCATGAGCATCGAGATGACTTATTTTCATACGTTTTAATGTGCAGACCCGTTGCGCTTGTACTTTGCGAACTCCTACAAAGATAATTGACTCATCTCACAATAAACAAATCGTACCTGGATATTTATTGCTAGGAAGAGCATTTATTAGCTTGCTAAGAGGTCTGGGCATATCCTTTCATACTTTCATATATAAACTATAAAACATAATCGTCGCAGGACGCTGTTTGATTAATGAGTTGCTTAAGGGTATAGTACTCAAGTCTGTTGGTGTTGGTGGACAGAAGGAGTCTCGTTTGGACATATCAATTCAGCTTGGAATTTTCTAGTACCCATGAAATATAACTTCGTCGCAAAAATGTTGTGAACTCTTGCGCTCATCTGTGTGTTTGAAAATAAAGAAGAGTTTCGGAACTTTTTCAATGGATTCTTTATTATGAAAAAACGGCAGTTGACATGAACCTGGAGATATTTCGAAAGCATTAAAATAACTATGAGTTTATAATTCACATAAAAAAATATTATGTAGGTTCACATCAAAGGCGAAAACATTCATTCATTAAGATTGAACGGGAAACCTATTTGCTACAACTGCTAGAGGTTTGCTTTTAGTGTATATATTGTTCATATAAGGTTAGTGTTGCTAACTATAACATAACATCTAGTTTGGAGAGGATATTTCCAGTTCCCAATATGCAGTTTCTTGCGAACGATGATATGGGGGCATTCCAATTATTCATTCGCTCATTTTTGCGCCTATGTTCTGGTGAACGAGGCGTGCTGTGGTTTTTCCAGATGTCTGTAATTTTCGAATAGTGAGACGAATTGGTATAAAACAACTAGGTTGGTCTCACCGATGACAAATCCCACGTCAGGATCGATTCTGTCCGGTCACTTGAAAATTTCAGGGTTGCATTTTAAAATTCAACGGTTAAGTCTGTTGAAGGTAAAATTCGGCCAAACAGTTTCGCAAACATGGTCGTTTGAAATTTTGAAGATATTTCGTTTTTATTTGAGGAACGTGTAGAGCGACTGGATTCAAACTTGGCAGTTGTATTTGTATGTGATAGTTTTTTCTGAAAGAATAACTCAAAAAATATCAATTTCATCGTGAGGAGAGCTGGCCGCTAGTGTGAAAATACTGATAAACAACTGTATGCAAAATTTCGTGATGATCGGGTCATCAGAACCATTTGCAAGAAAAAATTGCAAGATTCTGCTGAATTATTCAATATTCTGCGATCTTCTGATCATATCGATATATTTTCAGCAAATTATCGTAAAACTCAACGTACTAAATAGCGGCTCATGATAATTTGGCAGAAATGTATCGATATTATAAACTCACAATATTCTGCATGAAACTTTGGGCTGTCATTTTTTCAATCAAGTACTAGATTTCAATTCAATCTGATGATTGAAATGTTGGAAAAATACTATTTTAAATTGGTATTTCAGCAGAATCATCAAGTGGATTTTGAATATTCATGACTTTGGCTGTCGTTATTAAGGTCCAAACATAGTCTAGAAATATCGAGTTCCTAATTTCTAATTTTCGAAAGTTATTGTGTTTACTATCGGTTAGGACAACCATTAACACAGTATCTAAAATTCGTGATGTTCCCATTTAAAATTTCATTTTACCAATATTTCCATAAATATAGATCTGGTGGAATTGAAATCCAGTACTTGACTGGAAAATGACAGCCTGAAAGTTGATGCAGAATTCGAGAAGATAGTATGATTCGATCACCAAATTTTTCCATCAGGAATTGGACGTGCGTTTGGCGGGGTCAACACGTGAAAAGATGACCGCCTTTGGAACGATTTTGAACATGTGCGCAAAAGCTGCTGACTTTTCGTCAGTGATTTCCTAGATTTTTCGATATTGAAACGTATAAATTTAAAGGCCCCTCCTTGGGATCATAAGGCTCTCTCTATCCGAGATACAAGGTGCGATTCCCGCGCTCTATTATATTATGCTCACAAGTTACTACTATTCTCTGATATGTTAGACGACGAAATTTTTTCGGTGTCTTAAACCATAAATGACCCCTGACATGAAAGGTTGGTGGCTACTTGATCTTTCGAAATTTATGGTTCATTTAAGCGTTTACGGAAATTTGTATCTAAAAAAAACGCATAGGTACTAGGACCTGAAGATTCAATTGGAGTTGTTAACCATCTATAACCGAATTGCACTGCTAGCATCAGAAGTAAGTAGCACATTCTTTTCCTTCTTAACCGAAAAAGCTGGTTTGAAGAAGAAACCACTTCAAATCAACCCCCAGAGAGGTTTTACAAGCTCTTGAGAAAAACTTTTCCTATGTTACCCATAAAATATTCATTTCTAATCACATTGAAACTCCATTGAAAAATATCATTAACTGACCTTGTTCCTTCTCGTCGTCGTCTTCAGGGTCCGATATGTTATCATCTTCATCGTCTTCGATGGCCGAACGTGGAGATCTTGGGGATGGAGGAAGATCAGCACCATCAGCTTCACTTCCAGAATGTTCACCTTCCCCTACTGATCCCGCACTTCCACCTCCACTTTTCGAAAGGTTCAAGACAGGACTATGGTCGGTTGGTGAACCTGAAAAAAAAGGAAATGATGATGATTTATTCGATAGAAAATAAAGGAAATCAACGGAGTCCAAAGAGTATCTCACAATGCAATGGATGAAATAAAAGATGTTACGAAAAAAATAGCTTCCTACAAAAAAAAAGTTTTATGCGATGGCAATTTCTATTGAGTGATAAATATATGAAACCATAAAAATCAAAATTTTTTATGAATAATCATTTTTCTGTTTATCAGCAACCATTCAGATTTAAACCTTATTTTCTGTTCAAAGTAAAGACCGATCGTTAACATAGTAGGAGCTATGATATTAGTAGAGCAAGTTTGGAGCTTAGTTACGAAGGTTGAATTATTAATCAATTTGTGAAGTCAACCCAAAGATGCCGGATAAATAGTCATTTGAAATATTATGTCCCCACTGAATTCGAAAATGCAGATACGATTGAATCGAAATCTGGTAACGACTGCATTGAAGAATATCGGCTTGAGAGCTTACAGTAGGTATCTCGGATATTACGGGGAAACATTAGAAGGCAACACCTCGTATAATTCGAAACATTTTTTTCATGCAAATGGTTGGAAAAAATAGTTATGATTCGCAATGTCGTCACTTTTTTATTTTGAACAATTTTTGGGATTAAAACTGAATTGGGGTGAAAATGGAAGAATAAATTTCATTGCACATTCTCACAGAACAAATTTTTTTCGTGCAAATGCTTGGAAAAAATAAAAAGATTGCGTTATGTTGCCACTTTTTATCTTCAAGAATTTTTGGGAAATAAGATCTGTAATGGAGGGAAAAAATAATAATAATAATAAAAATAAATCTTTATTTCACCTAAAATCCCAATTACAGGGTAAAGTAATACATATTACGTGTTACAGTTCCGCCACTCACATTATAAAAAACAAATATAAGAATATAAGAAAAATATGCAATCTACCTTCAGAAAACATTTGAAACCGAAAAATAAGAAAACAGAATGTTCAACTCTCAACTCAACACAAACTCAAATCCTCAACCTAACTGAACACATTCAGCTCTAGTCTGTCAGCACTTCGGCATATACTATAGACTGGGCACCCCTCGAACATATTTGTACGAGCCATAGGCAAATGAAACATGAAATGGAAAAAAAATTGCGTATTCTAAAAGAAAAATGGAGTGGATCACGAAAAAAAAATTTGATGGTTTAAAGTAAGCGGGACATAATTTAATTTGACCGCGAATTCTTCACCAGTGGGCCAGAATAAGCGCAAAAAAAAAGCTGAAATAAGATGTTCATCAATAGACACAAATAGACTCATCTGAAATCCTAACATGTTTTCTAAACAGATTTGCAATTTTGGAAAAAAAGTGATGTACCTATACACACAACATATTTCCAATATTTTAAATGAGCCTTCATCCATGTTTCTCTTGTCCTTTCAACATGCCCGAACCTTCCAGGATTAAAAATTGCATATCCCCAAAACCAAATCCAGACGATTCGCCGGCAATAAATTCAAGGGATTTCCTGGATTGATGGGAACATCGGACAGAGCCAACTAACCGATTTATTTAGCGACTTAGTGGGTGCGAGAGGGCGCTCACGGCGCGTCGTTTCGATTTCTACATATGAGCGTTTAATTGTGACCCCCTGTAATTTATTACCCGCGGGATCGTTTCCTCGCCCGGTTCGAGCTTTCAAATCCAACTTTTACGGCCATTAATTAATTAGGTCCAGCTGTTGCGGACGCGGCAGCTATTTTAGCTTGGACGGACGCCCTCTGTCCGACAACGATAGGGACTAAGTTTGGAGGAGGCCAATTAAACTCCAATGAAAGGTTCTGAAACTATCAAACACTGATCGAATTGGCTAATCTTCATTATTTTCCTTTTGATCAAGGGCTTTGTACGTTCTTCGAAAGGTTCTATCATGAATGTCTTGTGTCGTTTTTTTGCGCTATTGTTTTGTGCAAATGTCTGTAGTTTTCGATTTTTTTCCGAAAATGGTTTCGAACGACTAGGTTGAACTCACTGATGTCAAAATCGTTTTTGCTTGGCAATTTTTTTTTCTTGAAGTATACATCATATTTGACATTTTTCCCAGATCTTGAATTCTGTATTTCACAGCAGTGTGTACCGATTTTCAGTTTAATATGATTTTCGTTTTCGGAAAAACTGGGAAAAAATTTGTCATATTTCATGTTTTTTTCCACTGCATCAATTTTTTTCCGAAACAAAACATTTGAATTCAGTTAAGATGAAACTTGGTAACCAGTTTGCAACTGCAAATGATAGTGAACCATTTGGTGCGAATCTTCGTGATGATCGTGCTAGCGGAACAATTAAAAAAGAAATCAAATTTTTCTTTTTCAATTATTCTATATTCTGATACCTTCTAATCATATTGTCCTCACGGAATTCTGCATGAACCTTCAAGGTCTCATTTTTGAATCAGATATTGGATTTCAATTCGACTCAATCTGTATGAATATAATGGAAAAATTTTGAATGGGTATTTCTGTGAAATTATCCATCCACAAACTCAGCCTTCGTAAATATAGTTCAAACCTACTCTACAATCGACTTTCTAAGTTGTTTTTCCGGGAGATATTGAGGAAGATCATCAAATTTTCACCTACGTTCAACTCAACCGAGATATTGAGGATCTGCACCCTACTTGGATATTTCAAGTCTCTGAGTCTTCTCATTCGAAAGTGCTTATCACCAATTATTTATAAGTAACTACAGCTTAGGCGTTGAAGATAATTTTCGGCAAAAATTACAGATATTAAATTAAGACGACTCTACTTGATGAAGGTTATTAATACAATCATCGAAAAATACAGATTTTGCCTTTATACCTCTACATGGTATATGGTAACAAAAAGATCTGACTTTTTTTAATGGAAAATTGCAGACATTGAAATGATAACGTTTTCTTCTAGAATCAATCAGTCCGAATCAATATGTCTCAGATATTGATTTTTCAAGAATTTCTTTCGAATTCCAGGCTACTCACACTTGCAGTGACGCAAAATTAGTTAATCTCTGCAATCGTGAAGTTGATAAAAAATTATTGCACTCGTCAAGAATAGGGTAAACTTGAAGAATTATCGCCATGCAATTAGATCAAATGAACCCAGTGAAAAATTAATCTCAATTTTGTAAAGTATACTACCGAAAGACATTCAATTCAACGAATAAAATAACTTACCATTTCTAGGACTGAGTTCTGAGATTCTTGGTTTCTGATCCATGCACAACGGCCTTTCAGGGTCCCCTCTTTCCTCTCTTAATCTGTAACAGAGAAAAACCCAACTTATTATAGAAAAACTGATGAAAAACTCGATATAAATCATTCGAAATCCAGAACTGATTTCCTCTGCCGAAGCCGCGTAGTAGCCGACCTGTGAATTCTGTAATACGAATTCGATGATACAGACCCGTCCTGAGCAATTATTTTCATAAAGAGAACAAACGATACAGTAATTTTCGACTTCATTATAAATGCATTACATTCGGTTATACCGTCGCCACGCATGCGATTCGTTCATTTGATGTTTGCGAGTTATTTGCCGAAATGGAAATTTTCTACGGCCGCCTTTTCCCGCCGGATATATTGACATTTGAAACGCAAAGTTGTATGTCGAATATTAAGTCGGATCTCTGGAAATGCAGCATGCGATCGAAAATTATTGCTGGAATACACCAATTACCAATGAATAGTGTATTGTGATATCGAGCATGGAGATTTGGACGACTTGCAAAACACACCTAACTGCTTTATAATATATCGTGAAGTATAGATTAACAAGGAAAAGGGTTTTGATATGAGCTCAGTATTTCATTTTATTTTACAGCCTTCTTTACATGTTTCGGCCCTCAATCCATCTTCACAATACAGGAATGTAACAATAAAGGAGCAAAATACTTTTTGCGACAACCAATAAAGTCGCTAGATTCTCGTGACACAAATATATAAGGTGGACTAGCAAACAAAATGTTAACGAAAACAGAATACGATTGCTAGTCCACCTAATATATTTTTGTCACGAGAATCTGTCGACTTTATTGGTTGTCGCAAAAAGTTTTTTGCCCCTTTATTGTTACATTTTCAATTCTGAATGTTGAGTTGAGAAATTTTTTTTCGGAAATTCGAAAGAAATGGAGAAAATTATCTGGAGTTTCGTTCAAAAAATATTCATTTCACAAACTATCCATCAGATTTCTCTGAAATCTTGCATGAACATTCCATAGCCCAGTCTGCTTTCGAAAATATGGACCGCTGTACAAATTATGAGTCAATATTCTATATTAAAGGTAATATGTAATTATAAACTGACATCACTTGAGTGACTAGTAATCCTCAAAACCTAAAAAAGCATTGACGGAAGTCGGCAGCTTTTGTGCGTATGTTCAAAGGAGATGACCGCTCTAGCACAAACTTGAACATGCGAGCAAAAGCTGCTGACTTCACGACAGTGCTTTTTCAAGTTTTTTTTGAGTAGATCCGAAAATAAGAAGGAAACCGAGAAAAAAACTACGAAATTTGACATATTTTTTTCCAATATCTCCGAAATGTATAATCGTATCAAACTGGAATTTGAATGTAATACATAGAGCTCAAAGACCGCGGAATTTTTTTTCGAATATGCTGAACGGTTTCCAAAAAAAAATTTTCGAAAAATTTTTGAAAAAAATTTTTTCGTTAGTTAATTATCACGGAAATGACCTCGAAATTTCAAAGGGCTCTAAATCCGGAACCCTTTGGCCGATTTTTCCAGAAACGAACTAAACCGTCGCATTTTGAAATGCAACCTAGCCTGAAAGTTTCAGGTCGATAGCATTCTCCGTTCGACCGTGATCGTGTGGACAGCCAGCTGGCCGGACAGAATCGATTTTGACACTGGATTCGTCATCGGTGAGTCTAACCAAATCGTTTGAGACCATTTTCGGCTCCAAATTCGAAAATAACAGATATTTGGACAAAACGGTAGCACGTTGTTCCCCAAAACATGCGCGCGAAATAATGACAACCCGTTTCTATTAAATGACAACCTGAAATTATATGGAAGAAATACTTTCGAACTCATAAAAGGAAAAAAGGAAAGAGCAGAATTTCAAATTTTTCTGTCACCAAAAATAACACTTGAATTTCACACTATTGCCTTCCCATATCCGTTTCCATTTCTTTCCCAGTTGATACCACGCTAACACAATTGAGCACACTTTCTTGTGTTTTCAAAGAATAAGTTTATAAACCAACATTAAGATTAAAGAAAACGTATACGAATGTTTGCTTGTAATTGAATTAATTTTCAACCTTTCCAAAAAAAGTCCTAGTCTAACAAAATCGTGTATATTTCGTCTTTTGATATATGAAAATTACACTCTTATAAGTCTACATATTGTTTTATCGAAAGTTGTTCTGTTCCAATCGGCCTTTAGATAAACACAATTACTCCTGAGAGAAATTAAAAAGATACTCCATATTTGTAGAGTAATTCAATTACAAAAGCAGAATTGTGAATGGGTGGAATCCTGCTTATTATTTCATTTCATCTCACTCCGTCATTTTCCATCCAAGTACTACAAACATTTATTATTTCCGAATACGATTTATACTTAATTGAGTTTCAGATCGGCTTCGCAAAGAACGAAACTCTGAGTCGTTTCTTCTGAAAGATATTGTGTTTATGGTCGAACAAAGGTGGAACCAAATATTCATGAACATTTGCCATATTTTCATCAAAATTCTGTTTATTTTCTGGATCGGTAAAATGATGAATAATACTATTTATTCACATAAAATTTTTGAATGTATTCAACAATATTTTTTTCTCTGTTCAATCAGTGCTGAAGCTTCTCAGAGCATCCATAATTTGTACGGATAAAGCCAATTACTGTCTTTCATCAATAGCTTGCAGTAATACTCCTCCAATTCAAATGAGAGTCATTTTTCCACTGGGATCGCTATAATGACAGAAAATATTCGGCAAGACCCTAATCTCGACTCGCGTTTAGATTCGAAATGCCCGCAATTACAAAAATCCATTTGTTCTAATTAGAGCATTGGCAATAAGAATTCGGAGGGTAGAACGAGGTTTCTACCCGTGTTAATGGAGACTCTCAGCGAGGGGCGCCTTCATTAAAAAACGCAGCTCTCGCCGGGATGTAATATGATCTCTGACACTGCCATAGGCTCTATCTATCTATCTCGTCAGCGAGCCGCGATTCTATGCCTCTGATTGTGAATGACGAACGTTTCAAGAAATAAATTGAAAAATAATTCTGAAAATAATAGTTTCCCTAGAAACCTGAAATTGAAATGCGAAAATACTGAAAACATATCGTGGGGGCATTTTGAAAAGATGATTGCTATCTTATCTACATCATTGTCCATCAAGTGAATTACATAATATACTAGAGTGTGAGCATCACGATCACAGAAGATGTGTTAAGTGTACCACAGAATTCGTTTTTTTCGGCGATTTTCATGGGAATGTTTTACGAAATTATAGGGCATATAAAACCCATTCAAGAATGATATCATAAATAGGTATTCCCATTCAGGATTTCATTTGACTAATTCCATAAATACAAGTCCAATCGAATTGAAATCTGGTGCTTGGTTGGAAAATGTTGTGAGGAAAATATAATTCGTAGATTGACAAATGGTTTCATCAGGAAGTTAACTTGAAAAACTAGAATTATGCATGAACCTTTAATCCGTAATCAATCTAGTATATGGTATACTAGAATTCAATAAGAAGGGATATGTATTATCGGAAATACTGGAAAAATAAGTTTTCCAAGAAATATATCTAAAGGAACAGGAAGAACTTCCACAATAACACATCCGTAGGCAAAACGATTCCACAATTGTTCCCTACAACAAGCACGTGAAAAAGGTTTTATTATTATAGTGTATGTAGACAAAGCCGCAGCTTAAGATTCAGATGATGTACTGCTTCCTGCATAACTATGTATTGTACACACATATACTAAACTATTTTAAATTCGTTAATAAGCATATGTGGAAATAGGAAAATTCGAAGAATCTGGCTTGGTTAGATGATACGAAATAATTGATGTCGTTGTGAACGAAATAATAGGGCAGTTCTCGAAAGGGTGACCGAGATCCAAAACAGTTCGTCATAGTGGATTACCAGTTCAGAATTACAACTGTTAGTCTTCAGCATATCCACACTTAACATGTGCATCTGATATCTGATACCTGAATCTGTAATATTTGGAGCTAAGAAAATCCGCGAATAATTCATAATAACCAAAACGTTTCGCGGTATGTTGTGCATTATATCTGTTTTTCTTGAAAAACGAGCCATGCGAGTATGAACCAGTTTTTTGTGTCCCACTTAGAAACATTGGTCTCGAAGACAATGGTTTAATACCACAGTGCCACTTGCCTGCGGAGCAAAAAAAGTTTTTCGAGTGTTTTTTCCTGTATAAACCATCAATTCTGTCTTTGAAAGAGGGTGGCTGCCTCGATTTTGCGATTCGATGCCTGTGAGGAGGATACAAGAAGTCACATGTTTATGAGCATGAGCTCGCGGCGACCTAAGCATTCAGATAATATCGAATATAATATAATATATCATAATAGCTTGAAGTTAAATTACTCCATCTCAAAAGTGAGTCGTTTTTCTACAGAGATCGTGCGAATGACACAAATCTTCGACAATAACTTCCAAGTGATTCTTCTTTTTATTGATCACCTGATAATACTGTGCATATATTGTATGTGTATTTTTCCTCGAAATCTACCTTTTACCCATTCAAACCTTCTGAAAAATCGAAAGTAAATATAGGCTCTCAACCCCGCTCGCAGACACACTCAGTCGATAATCCCACCTCTGATCTCCGAACGAGAGAAGCTAATCAATCGTGTAAGATTCAGCGGCAACCTCTTCATTTCCCATTCATATTTCAGCGGCAAGATATATGCAAAGTGCTTTTTCCGACGTATCGCCCCAGGCAAGTGGCCGAAATCGACGAGGAAAGCCCACGATCTAAAGCACTTATTTTCCGGGATCCCGGCTACAATACTCGATATCTGTTCGGAGTTATGCGCTCCGGATATGGGGGCTTAAAGGAATTCTTTGTGCGATGAACTTCGGAGGAATCGTAAAATGAAAATGACTTTTTCTTTATCTGTCGGAATATGGCAATCGTGTCAGCGAGATTTGTGAGAAAATATTATTTTCCAGTGCCATTCTGAAGATTCAATCGGCTTTCATCGCGAAGACTTCTGTGCATAAGAAAAGATTTCAATGGAAGGAAGGTTCATCTGGATTTCCCACATAATGAAATATAGTGATAAGGCTTCGTTGATCGAAATATAGGATTGATGAAGGTATTATCAGCAACTTCAACAACATAGATTCTCACTGATTTGAAAATATCCCAATATTCTTCAGCATAAGCTGAAGACAAGCAAAAAATTATCTGAACCCAATTGCGATGTTTCAGTCATTTATGAAGACCATTTATATTACTAATTACATGTCACAGTTCTGTTTTCCCATGTGAATACTAAATTCGAGAACAAAATTAATTTAACGACGTCAAGAAGTAACTTATGACCTCCTATAAGAATTAAAATTAAATTATTTATTCACTGCATTACCACGAAAGTTCAATTTTTTGTAACTTCAGTGAAAGATTCTTTGTACAACTTGGTTAATTCATTTAGGGCCAATTGCACCGTTTTCGTCTTAAGCTACAGTTAGTTAAGCGAGGATAAACTTATTAAACTCTGCTTTAAATATTCGGCTTGCACCGAGGCTGAATGTAACTAGATTAAAATTAATCTACAAATCTGGTTACTTTCTCATGAATTGGTACTTGTGACTAGCTTCATGTTGTTTATTTCAACCCTAATTGAAGAAATATTTTAATTCAAAAGATGAAACCCACTATTATGGGTTACTACTACCATATTTCCATGAGTTATGAAAAATCAAGATGCATCTATTGAAAATCCCAACGAAAAAATATATATGACAGACTTTATAGCTTCCATAAAAATATTGCATGTAATGTTCCTGACTTGTTTATTATCATTAAGACTAGGGATCTCTTATCAAAGACCTGTGCTCTTACTTCTGCATCAGGCTTTAAACATTATTCAAATTTATAGTCATATACTCAAGTAAACTTATATTTTGTAATATCTTAAGATTTAAGCTTCTGCATGGAATTACATTCGTGGCGTTTGCAAGATGAATAAATAAATAGTATTGATTTATCCGAAACAACTTTCCGATAAGGAACGGCTCACCTAAGAGTAGACTTTCTATTAAATTATTTTGTTTGTAATAAGTATATTATGAATTGAGTTAATTTTTGGTCGAAGATAATGAAAACTCTGGATCTGGATCCGCAGAATAAAAAGTATTCTATATAAATATTGAAGTATCATGGATGGATTGACGAAGGTGTACGTTTGAAGATTGTCTAACACGAGAATGCAATTTCTTTCACATTAATTCGTTTGTACTTATATTTTGAGTCCAGTTAATATATAATAGAGGATAATGATAGCACAGAGACAGCACCTGCACAATAATGAAGTAGTATATGATAGCTTTCCACGTAATACATCACTGAATGAAATAGTACTGAAGAATCTTCATGAAACTATGTTTTTTCATTCCCAATATGTCTTCGATTTCATTCTGCTATTTGCTCTTGGAAATAAATGAGCATATCATTGTAACTTTTTCATTTCAAATAGTTGAAGGCTTATAGAAATACCATTAAGTTTACGAACTCAATGGAAATACTGGTGTTAATTCTTCATGCTTTAAAACATACGAATCAACGCCAACTGATGCCAGTTTCTCCCTTCATCATTTTTCATAAATATCATCTGAAATTCAACCACTTTTAATCAAAATTTGATTATCAACTCGTAGGAGTTCTCCATCAATGTCCAATGTAAACAAAAAAAAACGTAAACAAACTGGAGGTTACGTCTAGAAAAATGTCAAACTTGTACGAAATCGCTCGAAAGTAGGGTTAGATTTCGAAGCTTACCATTAATCCTTCTTTTAAGCCCCCAAATTCCAGGGTTTAAATTTAATAGTCAGTTAAGGCCATTGAACGTGGATTACGTGACGGTGCAAGATAATTTTTTACCTAAACCTTGGTTATGGTCTTAATCTATGGTTTTGTAATACGGTGCAATTGGCCCTTAGACCATATGTAGACAAAATTCACAATGGAATTTCAGTTCTCCAATTATTTCTCACAACTTATCATTTTTTTGAAGGGACTCATTGAAATTTTGAGGGTACGTAGCCTCATCAACTGGAGAAGCCAGCCGTATTCATTGATTATAATACGATAAAACTGCATAAGACAATGAGAGCGTACGCTTCAGAGTTGGTTGGGATTGTGTATAACTGTCAAAACTTATTTTCCATAAACTGCGTCAAAACTATTTTACAATGTTCACTTTCGCCAGTGTCCCGAAGTGAGAGGACGAAGGTGTCATATTTAATGAATTGAATTTTTTGGGGAGTTATTAAATTAAATATTCTTCGAACATGCAGTATCCAGCAGTTTTTGTATGTTCACTTCAGTCGATGAAAACGAATGCATTCGATTCGTTAGACGGTCGATACTTTCGTGCATTTGGCGAATGAATATAATATGCGCTACTCCCTCTGAAGGTTATCAGAGCAACCCGATATGGGCAGATTATCATAGACAAGCTAAAAGACAAGTGAAGAATATAGAAAAAGATTGTGCATGTAACTTGGCGTTTGTGTGACTACTAGAAAAAAACAAACTGAAACGCCCTTCCAATGTTCCGATGGATTTACACAGCTCAGCGAAAACTTCAAGTTTGGGTTAAAGGAATTTCCTATAAGAAATCAGGCCTGTAAGTGTTGAAGAATCGATAAAAAGGTTGGCAACTTGGAACTCAAGATTGGTAAACAACCCAGCAAGAGTTTGTTACTTGCATTTCACCGATAATGATCACGATCAAGTGAGCACGAATTGCCCATGGAATATCAGATCACATTCGTGGAGAAAATTGTTTATAGGCCCCTCATCCGAAGCAGAGAAAGTAAGTCAAGACGAATGCTGTGCCATCAAGAAATCGAATTTCAATCAAATATACGAACAAGCCCTACAAAACCTAGCTTTCCTCTCACTGTATAAGGTTCTCAAACTGGCTACCATGCCGCTGCCATCTTAAATTCGGACGACAATCATGCCTCATCAGCGAGATGCCCTAAATATTTTCCACAACCATAAGTTCACGAGCAAAACGAAATATTCATTCTTTCCATCCCACACCCAAAGAATCAGATCTAGATATTTAAAAACCAGTATCGAAATGTAGCAGCTAAGGTCAGACGCGATAATTCCTAATAACAATGCGTCAGACTAAGTTCAGCATGATGCAGAGCTTAGTGGTTTTTCTTCACGTACTACAGAGCGTGTACGAGTCACAGTTTTATTCTGCGATGATAAAATGTCGAATTTGTAGGAGGTCGTCATTTCTATAACATACTACAGCACTTATATAATGCAACCCTCGGTAACAGAACAAACCTACTAGCATTAATGGGATTTTTGAGGAATAAAGATAAATTGCATCATAGACCCTCTTCGAGAGCGTTTGTGGTGGGCTTCGATTTTTCCATCCTAATCTTCTCTAGAGAAGAACAGATGGATAAGAATTTAAATTCAAAATCAGATTGGGCCTGTCGATGACGGACCGTCGCCCTCGTGAAAATTTACATGTTTCAACAAAAATGGTGCGCTCTCGAGTGCAAACACTAGGCAAGTCAGCACCTTTCTGAGTGGATATCGTTTACTTTAAAACTTTCCTGACTGGAACGGAAAATATACAGACCTCCCGTCACCCCGTAGGTCTCAATTCACCTAAGAATTGTGGATCGGGTAGTTTATTCAGCGGGATAATCGATGAGACGCATATATGAGCGATCAATCATGGAAATTTCTATTTGGGTTTCCCTTCTTGGCACATTTCGCTGTTCTCGAGTAGAAGTTGACCCAGGAATATATTCTCCCTAGAATATTATACAGCACACTACAGAAAATATCCTGAAATTGTTATTCACTCTATCATACATCTCCATCAGCACTTGAGATTTGCTGGGCTAGGTGGCAGAACAATCTAGACATTTCTCATAACAAACAAGTCTGACCGAGTGACTTCAGTTTGTCCAGTTAACCAACTTTTCTTACGAGTAAATGAAAATCCTAGTGGAGTCAATATATGAGGAAATAGAATCATACCAAGTTAAGATAAAAGTTATGAACATTTTTGGCACTTAAACTAAAACCCATACGCTGTTGGGTGTAGTGAATTGATTCCGGAATATACAGAAATGAAAACATATAATGGAAATATAGCAGTTCTTTAGCAACATTTGAAATCTAGTTCCACAAAAAAAAAATTTTTCCGTCTATTCGTATATATGATCATCAATGAAAATACAACAAGGTCATTGTTTTGAATGTTTTTGGATCAAATCTCAATTTCTCAGGTGTGAAATTACCAATACACAATGTTTTGCGAATATGACCCCAACAGAATTTCTCAACACATTTATTTTCTTATGGAATCATAGTGGCTCATTTTGGCTATATTTATCAGTTTCTCACCCAATTGAGTCCAGTAAGATTGGAAATTGTTCCTCGTCATTTCCTATAATCAGGTTCCCAGGAAACAACAATTTTCGTAATGAAGAAAATCAGGCCATCAACTAAATATCTAATGAATCTATTCACAGGGTGGTTCAATAATTATAGTGTTCTTTATCTGACAAGACAATTGCATTGATGGGACGACTGAAATGGGAATAAGACAAGGCCGAATCTGCTATGATCCTGTGATATTAGAGCTCATATAATCAAACGATATGGTGATAACGCCAGAAGAGTGTATCTTTTGGCGTGGTTTGACCTATTTTCTATTGATTGCAATCTGTAGCTGAATTGAAGTGGTTGATTAGGGAACGACAGACTGCAGAAAGGCAGAATTGAAGGAGGAATGAAGAAGACGCCGAAGGATTTATCATTAGTGTTGTTTCAAAGTAAAGTGAATTGGTTTAATTGCACGGTCACCGTGTTTACTGTGTCTGTGGTTTATATCACTGAGATTCCTGTCCGTCCTGCTTCAACTTTCATGTTTAAAACAATATTTTCTGTTCTGATCGAACACATAAAGGTATGGACTGTGCGATAACTCCACAAAATCGGTTCTCCTTCAAAAGAGACAAACCCCACTCATCTTATAGGATACATCTCCTTGTCTCCCTGTCTCTCTGTTGTCGCTTTCTGTACACAAATTTGAATCAAAAGCACAGTCCATGTCTCTATGTATAGGATGCTGATTTGTGGAAGAAAGTCTTTTACTCCTGTATGATATGAGTTCAATAGGTGGTAGCTGATTTTATCTGTTGACTCTATGATGACAACTAAGAGGAAGGAAAGAAGTTATTTTGGGGAGCCAATGACCAAATGACTCACAAAAAGAATTCCGGAAAGTTACTGACCCGAATTCACGAGCTTTTGCGAAATTGTTCAAATGCGAAGTAGCTAAAGCAAAATCCAGGTTGTGGGTTGTCATTGCTCCCAGAGAAAACGGTTTTCATCTTTCCATCGTATTCTCCGCACGTAATTCTGCATAATTTTACATTTTCTGTTTTCAACCTAGTACTAGCCCTCATTTCTTTCGAATCCTCATTTTCGAAATTATTCGTCTGAAAAAATTCCGAGTAATCGAGTACCAAGCTTGGCCTACAAATGAAGAGCAGATAAATGTTTCTTTTGGAACTAATCAAGTCCACGATCCGCCGTTAAACCGACTATAAACAGACAGTGTGTAACTACTCTCTAATCCACTTACACTTTCTGCGTCTAACGCACGAATCGGAAACCAAGTTTCCTTTGTCAAAGAAATATCGTTACTGTAACGATAGTAACGATATGTCGTTGACAAAGGAAACTTGGTTAGACACAGAAAGTGTAAGATCAGTATTCTATTCACAGTGAACTCAAATAGTAATTTCAACTATAAACGAAAATCTCGAAAACGAATTTGTGCATATGAATGGGTAAAATCCACCCAGTGATTCCACAGATCTATCCACCCGAGATATAAATAATCCTCGAGATGTTCAATTTCAATTCGGTTGGATCTGTATTTCTGTACAAAAGGCTGAAGGCATTTTTCAGGAAAGTACAGTGTTATTCACTACAAATTGCCATCCCTCACCATCTCATCATCGCTCTCATCCTACCAACCATGAAAAAAAATATATTAAGGTTGTTGGTTATAATTCGATATATATTTATCGAAAAAACAGCGTTTAGGAGATGCAGAAATTTTTCTCAAATGCGATAGGTACCCTGTACATTATTGAATTTTTGAAATATCCTTCCTCTTCTCATTTCAAAAATTTATCATTCGTCACCCCCAACTTGTACTGATTTTGTTCATAATATTTAGTCCTTAAACTTCAAAATTATTCTATTCGACCAGATTTTCCTGGTAATAATGGAGTCCCTAGCCTTCTAATCAATTTCCTGAAATTTAATTCGACCTTTTGATGTTTATCAAGTTGGCATGAAAACTAATACTCGAATGAAATCATATTGCCTCAGAAAAAGGACCCAAAAACATTTTTCCTTCGATGCATATCATTCGAAATTCCTAAGTGTACGAACATTCCGTCGGAGATCGCAGCTGTGTTATCCAGGCGGAATGAAGGAGAAAGAGAAGACAGGTCCCGATGAGACGGCCACTTCTACTTCGTCTTATTTATGAAACTGAGAAAATTTCCCGAGCAACGTTTAGTACAATCAAATTTCTGACACATCACACCTGTGCCCGAATTTCGCACAATTTACCTCTGCAGCTCGGTCGGAATTATAGCTATATATTGTCGTTATATCCCTCGGGAGAGAGCTCGATTGCTTGCTCGTAATGTTCGAAATGCCTTTTCCGAGCTTATGCCCCGCATTACTTTTAAATATTCAACCTAAGTTAGGACGTCTCTAAAAGCATTTCGCCATTAAAAAATTAGGAACAGCTCCACTATTATATTATTATTTTATGCCTACTTTACTGCGCGCTAAATGGGGAGGAAATCGTTCTTCGAGTTGGTTTTCAACTTCGGCATTCTAATTCGATTTTCTTCCGGGTTTCTGAATCATCGTTGTGGTAGAAAATATCACTAAAAGAGGAAATCAGTTCGCTATCTAAGGAATCTCAATTCTCAATCTTCATCAAAATACCCTTATAAGACGATATTTCAAATATTTATTCAAGTTCAAGTAGTCGGTCATCCCCAACATTCATCCCTTGAATATGCTCAGAAATCACTTTAGAGATATCAATACGATTTTTACTAAAGGTTAGATTGACTATTAGGTCAATATGTATATTTTAGTACATATTGAGTTTCAATAAAGTTTTCCGATAACACAAGAGAAAAAAATCGAGATTTCAACTCTCTATTGCTTACATAAATTTGTATATGTATAGAGTATTCCATAGAGACGGCAAACGAGTATATCAAGGGGTAATATGCGTATAAGGAAAAAATTTTTTTTCACAGAATTTCTGCCGCTTTCGTGGAAAAAAAGTTCACCCCTTCTCAGAAGAAAATGCCATTTTCTGATAATTGGTACTTAACAATTATTTTTATTTCTATATTAAGAAAATTCTTTAGAAAACCAAAAATATGAATATCTTCTCTTACCTCTACATTTCACGGTATGGGTCTTAAGAGCAAACAATACCACGTGGTGCTAAATTACGGCTAGGCAACACAGCCACATTCAAGTTTCATTAAACCTCGTTAACTTCTCAAGATCACGTACCTGCACGCGGCTACATGCTTTAACGTTGCCAATAGCCGCATGAAATATTAAAATTGAGAGAAATTTCGACGTTTATAGGAGAAAACGGAGTATCGTTCTGCAGGCTCCAGTGCGTATTTTTTGGAATTATTTTTTTTGGATCTACTCAATTCTTTTGTGATAATGCGCAATTTTAGTTATTTTTCATTTCATTTCAGTTTTATTTTCCCGAAAATTCTTGAATATAAAAAAACTCAACATTGTGCATTCTTGAGACTTCTTTTAACCATTTACACCAGAAAAATTTAACGAAAAAAATGAACTCTGGCCTCCAGAATTCATCCCGATATATTCGAGGTATTGTTTGCTCTCAAGCATATTCGCAGTTATGAGAGTGAAATTTTGTCGAGTTTCAGTTGTATTCAGTGATATTTGTGGAAATGCCTGTAAATAGTACAATATGAAGCTGTTTTTAACAGACTAATAAGATTCAAAAATACGCAGATGATGAATAAATTCTGATTTCAAGTGAGAAAAAATTCAACGTAATGACGTGATATCAACTTAACCTAGCTGTATAATAATTTCCTAATCTTCTGATCCTCCGCAATTCTGCAAGAATCTTTAAAATATATTCATTGAAATTCTCTAATCTTATAAAGTGGCGGATCTCACCATCCACGAATTCGAGATTCTCAACCGAACCCCAAAACTCATCTACGAGACTTTAAATAATTTCTTTCCCTTTTTCGACATTAAGGGCCGAATTCAAACCCGAATTTTCAGAAAGCTACATCTCCAAAATCTTGAGCGGAATTTGAGTCATCACAAAAGAAACCAGCATTTTTACACCCAAGGTATACCCTTAGAATATCAAGCTTATTGCATTAATTCAAGTATGTGTGACCGGTACGGACAGACATACTGTATATGTGACAAATTTTCCAGTTTATTGCCGATATTTCATTAGTTTCAAGTGAATATAAACCGATTGTGAATCTAGGGGGAATGTTTCCCGAATATAAGGAGCCTGTAGCGTGTTTCGTACACCTAAGGATCTGAAAATCATCTCTTCCGATGAGGGGGGGAAAAACCCTTCCGGTCAGAGAGCAAATGTAAGTAATATCTTATTTAGTACTTTCGGTTAGTTTTCTGTTTTTTTCTGTTGCAGATATGATTCAAGATATTTTGTTATTCTAAATTTAAATGAAGAAATCTGGTTGCAAATCAGCTTATTCTTCAAACACAATCTAATTTCACCACACTTACACGGGGAGACAGAGTTCTTCTTGAGATTTTTATCTGTGGTCTTGTATCATAAGTAATCGAATCTCGAGTAGTTCAAAATCTACATACACCACTTCAAGATCTACAATTTGAATGAAGTCATGTTGCACGAAATACTAAGCAGAACGGACTAGTATGAACTTCCTACTTCCGCTTTCTCTTCAGAATCTAGACCAACTTCAGAACGACCAACCTCCCAAATTACAGTGATACAAAAGCGATGTCGGTCGAAACCAAACACGATATCGAATATCACAAAACTTCGTGATATTAACCGCATAATGTAGGGGACAAATATCAGTAATTAGATAAATAATATTTCAGAAACAAAAGCCGCTAGAGGTCGTTAGTGTCAGTAGGATCCCCGAGCACCCCGGAACCCAACGCGCTGGCGTTCATCTTACATGGGGAATTTTTGAGCGAATCATCATCGTCGCTGTGCCAAAAATCCGATATGAAAGATGAGTACGGCAACTTTTGTTTGTGATAAATGGTTCCGATGTCTCACGCATTGAACCCAGGCAAATTAATTATCTGCCTTCCGACGGGGCAAAACGGAAAAAACACAGATTGGATTCAAATCTGGGCTCGGACAGATACTGCAAAATCATTCGGCAGATGATATTTTTTTTAATTAAGATTCAACGTGATTAACTCGTCTGAAAAAATGGTATATCGTTAAATCGGTCCCACAAAAACATTAATGACTTATTATATAGGTCCGCTTTTCATTAGTTCCATGATTGTCTTTTCTCATGTGAAAAATCAATGAAATATAAGAAAAGTGTGAATTTCTGTATCTACAAGTTCAACTTTCCATGAAACACTCACTTTTGGAGAAATCTTAACAGCTGAGATTTGAAATTCTAAGTAGTTTGCTTCCGACGAGCACTTTTCAGAGCATTATATGTTATTGCGTCCAAATTTTATGTATTTTTATAGTTTAGTCGAAATGGCATGGCAATATAAAGCATACTTAAATTACATTTTCTCCGTCTTTTTTGATCTGGTTATACAATTGTGGACTTCTGTTTTTTGTAATAGGAAGTAAGAAAATGGAGAATAGTTGTTCTTCTGAAATAGTCCGACAAATCAAGGGTATAAACCGAAAAGAGTTATTTCATAGCGCACTCAAAGAACGATTTCCGTAATTTCAGGATATGTTTGAGGTTTAAATGGGCCTGTTGAGATAGTTGATTATATATTATATAACCCTCTGAATTTTATCAACAATTTGAAACGTACGAATGGGATCGAATTGAAACTACGATAGTAAAATGTAAAATACCGACATGACGTAAACAAAACATATCTTATCACTAGAATATTTTATTGCGCACCAGGTATTTGATCCGTTTTCTCAGAAATATCCTGAACAATTACATTTTTGCACGCATCTTCTCGGGGAACAGCGTGCTATTTTTTTGTCCAAATGTCTATAATTTTTGAGTTTTTAACCGAAAATCATCTCAAACGACTAGGTTGGACTCACTGATGAGGAATCCGTTGTCAAAATCGATTCTGTCCAGCCATCCAGCTATATGCACGATAACGGGCATACAGAGGATCCTATCGATTTTCAGGGTAGGTTGCATTTCGAAATGCGACGGTTAAGTTCGTTAACGGACAAAATCGGCCAAATGAGGTTATAGCCATTTGAAATTTTGAGGTTATTTCTTAATATTTCAGGAACTACTGAAGCTATTGTATCGAAACTTGGTAGTTAGTCGAAGCATAATGACACGCAACCTTAGCAAAATTCTGTTGAGATCGTGCTGTCAGTAATTTTTTTTTGGAACTTTTCATCATATAAAAAAAAACGCTCAAATCTAGAGAATATGTAAAATTCCGTGGTTTTTCTCGATATCGTTTTTTTTTTCGGAATTCCTCGAAAAATGCGGTCTCAATCATTATGAAACTTAGGAAATGCTCATGGACAACTTTGTGCAAAATATTTCGTGATGATCGTGTCATCAGAACAATTTTAAAAAAAATCAAACATTTTTTTTCAAATGTTCCATATTCTGTGATATTCTGATCATATAATTTTCATTTAATTCTATATGAACCTTCGAAGTGTCATTTCTCCGTAAATAACTGGATTTTAATCCGATCTAATCTGCATTTTTGGAAATATCGGGAAAATAAAATTTTTAATGAGTATATCTGCGGAATCATGGGGTGGATCTTACCCGTTTCCGAATTCGGCCTTTGTGATTAAGGTCCAAACTTACTCAACAAAAATTGATTTTCTAAGTTGTTCCTTTCGGAAGTCATTGTGTTTACGGTCGACCGTAAGGCTCTCTACAAATATCGAGTTCGTAAACACAATAACTTCCGAAAGATTTGGAAACTCAATATTAGTAGAGTGGGTTTGGTGCTTAATTACAAAGGTCTAATTCTTGATTGGGTGAAATCCGCCCAGTGGCTCCATAGATTTACTAATTCAAATAAATATTTTTCTAATAGTTCAAAAAATACAATAAAGATGGAATTGAATTCTAGTGTTTGATTTAAAAATGACACCCTGATGATTCATATGCGAGCAAAAGCTGCTGACTTTACGTCACTGCTTTTCTAGATTTCCATTTGAGTTATTTCTTGTTACAGATGATAAAAATCCAGGTTGGAGACGCTGAAAGCTGCACCTAAATCGAATCTCCTGCCTCAGTAAACGCCAAGTCATGATGAATTCAAAACTGTATCAATCTATTACAATCAAATTCTGATCGCAACAACATGGCCTCTGCTACCGTTTCACATTTAGATCTCTATCTCCATTACCCGATTCAAATTGTTCTCTATGACTAATCAAAATCCGCTGAGAGCTCATCCAGTCATCCAGACCATCTTTACGATATTCATGGCTGAATTGGAGGGTAAAACGAATTGGGTAGACCGTTCCTTAACAGAAGTTTAACCCTTTTCTTTGATATTATCATCAACCACCCCCTTTTCTTGCATACTCGTTTCATTACTATTTAATTATTTTCATTTCTGTTCGAGACAGGGAGATCTGGCTTCATATAATTTTCACGGTGCATTTCCCGTATATTCGACGATATTAATTTCTTAACATCTAATTCGTGAGGTGGGAGAGCATTCGACAATATGGAAATTTAATTCTAATGATTTTCCTTCCTCCCCGGTTTCCTCATCTAGATATTTATTAGACGTTATCTTCCCAACAGTTTGATTCATTATATCCTCAGAATCATTGGGCGGATTTTACTCATTCGCGAATTCGACCTTCAGAACTACAAAAATATCGTGGTCTCTAGCTCCGATATTTCTAGGATAGGTTTGGAACTAAGGGAATCAATATACTTCTGTAGAGCAGATGTGAAACTCAATTATGAAGTTGGAATTCGTTAATAGGTAAAATGCACTCAATGATGCCGTTGGCACACCCATTCGAAAGTTTATTTCCTAAATATTTCCAAAATTCAGGTCAAACCGCGTAGGGTGACTTCGATAAAAAGTCAAACCGCGTACGGTACCCAGATAAGTGATAACTTTGGTTACGAATTCGAACAAAAGCTCAAACGTTTCAGACTTCACATCAGTGCCTCTCTCCAATTTTCATCTCGATAAAATTGAAATGACCAATTTATGATCTCATAATGAAATTTCCATATGATTCATCCTGTTTGAGTGTGAATATTAAGCAACAATACTCATAAGTTGAAAAAAACTTAATATTGCGCCAAAATGAAGTAAATTTTCCGAATAGGTTTTCCCCCCAAAATTCTGCAAAAAATATATAATCCATCTTCCGAAAAGCCATGAAGAATATTCAACAGTATATTAAATTTTCAACTCGCATCTCCAAATTGAAAAGCGCAGCGCCCAAATAAATATAAAGCCGTAAAAATATCTCCCAGTGTACGTCAGTATTCGCGAATACGATGATCCACCCAGTATAATAATGGCAAGGGGAAGACGTTACTTTGTTACCAGTTCAGATGACGAGCATTGTTTTATTTGACAGAGTAATAACGTTCACGGCCTTATTTATTGCCTGATAATTTATTAGCTGTATTTGTATTTTTCTGGCTGTAAATTTCTTTTTCGAAGGTTACGAGTCTGTAATAGCAGTGTTCGAAGAAAATGGGAGCTATCAAATATGAGTCTGTATTGATTGACGGCTATCCTTATACGCGCAGTGTGCACTTCGATTGATGTTTCAGATTCAGATTCTTTCGTAGATGAACTGGAGGTGAGCTTTTATAACCCAGCTCTTCATGATGGAAACTTCACGATTACGCTGCCAGTTGCCAGTCACGTACAAATAGCTGAAAGACATTTGTCTGTAGAGAATTCAAAAATTATTGAGGAGGTATTTTCTTATATAAACTCCAGAATTACAATATATAAGCGGACCCCAATTCTGAAATTTTTCATGACAATGGAAGAAATTTTATTTCATGAATGAATTTTCACTACGTTCATAGGAGGAGAATATTTTCCTAGTTCGAAAACTACCGTTCCAAACGAAATTGAACTCATCGCGAAAATAATGAATACTGATACGAAGGCTCATTCAAACTTTTCTAAGGAAAATATAGCTAGATAATTCCTCTCTCAGAAACCATCCACCTGATTTCACATGAACTATCAGGCCGTCATTTTACGTTAAATTTCTAGTATTCAACTCAATCGGATTCATAATTTTTGGTGAATTAGAAAAATACAATTTCGAATAGATATATCTACGGACTCATAAGGTGAATTATACTGAAGCTTTTTAAGGTTTGCGAGGTAGCTTCAACCTCTTTGGGAAAGTGTCACGTTTCGTCCCGGCTAGTTTGGGGGGAACTCGTCAGGGCATGCACCAAACTAAGCCGTTTCCATGCCTACGTGAGCGGACTCCCCCTTGTGTGGATCACAAGGGAGTGTACCAGACCGTTGGGGATGAGCGTACTTCCGAGATCTTGAGAGGATCTAGTAGGGACAGCGTGCGCGTTAGCGCCCCCTGTACGTGGCCGATGATGTGGCCAAGCGTTAC
Source organism: Myrrha octodecimguttata (assembly GCA_958510865.1). NCBI lineage: Eukaryota > Metazoa > Arthropoda > Insecta > Coleoptera > Coccinellidae > Myrrha > Myrrha octodecimguttata. The sequence goes on along the minus strand of OY294058.1, from coordinate 16,840,729 downwards.
AGGCAGGTAACGTAGGTACTTAAGACGCAAGGGATGGTACTGCGCGCGCGACTTAAGTAAGAGCTGAGAGAGGGCGCTCGCTACAGGACTCCCCTTCCAGTGAAAGCGACACCAGAAAGATGTATCTGGAGGAGTGTGACCGAGAACGAAAAGGTGTTCTCCTCTAAAACGCTGCTGTGAGCGAGCCGTTGTGCCATTGCTGCTCTGTTGAGCACGAGTGTACGGCGTTTGATGCACGGTTGACCAGACCGTTTTGTGTTGAGCCGTGTTGACTGTGTGCTAGAGCGCTCTGCCTCGTCGTTCGAGGAGTGTGACCGATTTAGAGGAGGTCAGCTTTTGACGGAATGTAGTCATGGCCGTATTGACCAGAAGATTTCCCACAAGTGCGGCCGTGATGCGGAGCAGTTCTGTGCCTCTGAAATGTGAGAAATCCAGATTGATAAACGCTGCGCCACTTGTGAGTTCCTATACCACGCGATATCGTGCAGTGAGCCGGGTGCATTAGTGAGCACATCTTTGGGCAGCGAGTTGCAGCACGAGAGTGAAGTGGCGATGTGGAACCTCCTCGGGATGGTTGCCGAACCATCGCCGAGGTAGGAACGGATAGGATCACACAGTGACATGCGAGGTGCTTACTGGAAGCGAAGATGATCGCGAAGGGACAGAAACTGTGACACCGTCGTTGAAATGAATCACGTCGGGGTCACCAATTTCTGGGGATCGTGTGTCCTGTGAAATCAAACCCACAATAAAGAAAAGGGATTAGCCTGTTTATTTTTCTGTCGAGTGTTACAACAAAAGTGAATTCGAAAGGCAATAAAATTCTTTTTGTTGAAAAATGCAGGCTACAATTCTTGTCGTAAATCTTCTGGAGCGGTGGCAGGTAGTCTTCGTTGGCGCCGGGCTGGGAACAAGGGATGCGTAGGCGCCCGTCGATGCGTTGGACCTTATTGAATTTCTTCGCTGGCGCCAGATAAAGATGAAATGCAGATGTCCCTCAGGAATGCAGAGTATAGGTAGAATATCTTCTTAACGGTGAATGCAGCTGGATTGGAGAGTGAGTGATTTTTGAGAGCGGAGCGAAATGTATTTATTCGATTTTTCGGAGATTGGAATCTCGTGTTTCGACTCCACCCTTTTTTCCATTTTTGTTGAAATGGATGAATTCGCTACAATACTAATTCATGAATTAGACCTCAGTTCTAAACCTTCCATATAGGTAACATTGTTCACGCTAATCCTGCAAGCCGGCTGTGTGAACACAGTAAATTCCGAGAGAAACAATTTGAGACTTGATGCATGAGCTTTGGAAAAGATGCCGCAAATGTACCCATTCGATATGCTATTATTCTTATATTTTCACAAATATAATTGCGATAAAGTTGAATTCTGATTGTTATTTGTAAAATGACTATTTAAAGGTTCATCCAAAACTTTGTGAGAATCAGGTCATTAGAAGAAGTTGATTTTATTTTGAAGCCTTTTAGCATTGGAAGGATTCAGGAACTGGAGGGGTTACTGTTGTGTCCATAATTTTTTCAAGATATGCGCGAAATTCTGACATCGTATCAATACCTCTCCAATTTTCCGAATTGGTATAAAGAAATCGATCTTGGCTACTGAAGTTGATCACTTCCCGAAAAATGATTCGAAAACTTTACACGCCGATCTATGCCACAGGATTATTATCAGGAAATAATGAACCAGAAAGTTCGGAAGCGTGCCAAAAAACTTGAAGATCGCAAATGAATCCGAAGAGAAGTGAGCTTCTAATTGCAAATATTTTCAATAATGAAGACAGCCAAATTAAATCCGAGTTCCCGGATTGTCAGAAATTAAGAAACTCCAGTCGTATTTGCTGATTAAATTTTAATTACTTCTTCAGGCAATTAGTAGTCAATCAGTTCGGCAGACGCGGATTCCGACTCAGTTGTTATTAAATAATAATTAGTAACGACCTACTGTAGTTATTTCGCCCTTGGGAAGTCGCTGATTTAATCAAAATATCGATGTGGATATTCCCGCGCACTTTACTGCTATTGGATATATGCGGCTCCTCAGAAGCTGCGCCAACAGAATCATGAATCTAGTTAGTTCCATTATACAGGGTGTTTCCAAATCCGAAAAACTGCGCCCTTGAATATATAAATAGTGAACATTTGGAAATGTTGAAATGAGACTTATACTGGATACCAAAATATGAGATTCGAATAAATTGAACGATGAAGAAAAGTAATGTAGAGCAATGGAGTTAATGAAACAATGACAATGAGACAACTATGATTCGGTGTGTACGAAAACATGTTCTGTGTTTGAAATGATAAAAATTGAGATGCAACAACTTTCGATATAAAGAAATTCAACCAATAGTTTATGTTTTCCTCTGGCAAACGTGCCTTGATCGCCAAGAAGTAAGGATCGAAAATGATGGCCCTCCCAAATCAAAACTACTAGAAACTTCTTGAAAACTCATTCCAAAACAATATTTAGGTGAAAAGAAATGTGCATTCAACAACAACTGTGAGGACTTTTTAGGTTGGTCAGTCCTTGTTCGATTTGCAGTAGAATAATTGTCCAATTAACAGAAGGAGGAGAACGGGCAAATAGAATGAGGGAACCGGCACGAAACATCCCCAGATAGGAAGGAACCGAGGAGCTCGAAACGACTGTCTGGGCGTTATGTTGACTCAATATTATAAATGTACAACCACAAAACGCGGGTCAGCACTGCAAATAACTGACATGTAACGTCTATGTAAATAATAATTTCGTTCAACAAACAAATTCCTACCTTCCCCATATCCTCGAAAACATAACCCTACTTATGTGTACTCAACACTAGAGGAGCAACCATTCATTTACAGTTTTAGAGTAAATATTATATAATTCTGAAATGAATTGACCAAAGGTAAACAGGACAGGCTATTTCCGCTAAATTGGCTCTTTCATGATTTATAATCATTGAATTTTATCCAGGAAGTGGAGTTTGTGCTTTATTTCGACCACATGAAATGTTCACAGAAATTTCATCCTGACAAAATAGATATTTTACCCTCAAAAAGTTTGCTATGAATCATTGTTAGAAAAATGAAAACTGTTGCAAAAACATGATATTTTCAGAATCACTACAGACGATTGGCATAGTGCTTTGGAATAAAATTATTTGTAACAGAGTTAGCTAGTCAGAAACTTCGAGAAAAAAAGAATATTATCTTAGGTGCATTGATAAGTTTTATTATCAAGATCAATATTAGAACAAATCTGAATAGTTTCAGTGATGGATGGTCCTAAGTCGACGCACCGTGCTGAAAAATATAAACCGAAGTGAAAAGTTATAGAAATACGTGTAAATTTTCGCAACACCCCACGAAAATTCACACAATCATTTGAACATACTGTAGAAATTATTGAGAAATGTAAAATTTTGAGAGCTTCTCATAAAATAAATCAGAAATCAATACCTTGAAAAAGATCATAAGTGTATGGCGAAAAATTGATGTTGCAATAGGAATTTGAAGGGGCATTCTTGGTTAACTTGAGACCAGAAACAAGAGCAAGTTCTTATCAGCAGGTAAAACGGTTTGGGTTTGGAGAAATGATTGAGTACCTTTTGCAGAATAATCGAGGAAAACACTGACTGGAAGTCGGAGGCTATTTGGCTTACTCGTTCATTTAGAGCGAGCGCTCAAAAATTGGAATATTGTCCCAAAGCGATTACATCAATTATGGCATAAAACTTGATAGGTTTTCTTCAATACAGTATCGTGAGTAATATAAAAAAATACCTATTGGAGCTTATGTGGGAAGGAATTTGCATCATTTCTTAGGTTTTTTCTGGGTTTTCACTCCTAATATTCGAAAAAAACTAGTGTAAATTGAATGAAAATCGTTTTTTCAGTTTAAAAAATGTTTTACAAAAGGAAAAATCGAAAGAAAATAATTCAGATAAATTTTCTCATTTGTCTTATGAAAAAGTCCGATTTGTACTCTGAAACGTTATAGTTCGCTTTGTTTATCGTTTATATTGTTCCTGTATTGTTCATTAGGCAATCTGTTTTTCAAAAAAAATGTCCTTGACAAATAGTTCAATCCCGCGATCCGCAAAGGCCTTTTCCATAAAAAACAATTTCATTCGATTCCTTATAGTTCTGTTTCAGATATTGGGAGTGAAAACCCAGAAAAAATCTGAAACATTATATCAATGATAAAGGTTACTATTCATTGAATTTTCACATTTTCTTTTGAACCCTATCGAGTATATTTCTTCAATTCAACCACGACGTCAAGCACTTTTTTGTACAGTTAAGTGACACTGATTAATGATTTAATATGTAACTTTATCCGGAAGGCGTGAAATGTTTTTCCGAAGCATCTCCTGGCTGTGAACTGTCTTCAATATTTTTAAAAGCTTCCTTGATGAATTTCACTTAATTAATATGGCAAATTGCCTGCGATCCACGTGTTGTGTCTGTCGACAAACAAACTAGCAAGACTTCCTTCTGGAGAATAGGAGGTGGCTATGCCGGTATATTAGAGTTTGTTATTATTGAAATGAGGTCATTAATCATGCAGTGACAACTTCTCTGGCGGTCCCCTGGTGCACTGCAAGCTGCTTGTCAACGATGTTGTCGCTGAGTTGCTGTCGTCACTTTCTTTCGCTGAAGTATTCGTAATTAATTGGTTGCGGCTCAAAAGAATATATTTATATATATTTCGAAATATCGTTAGCCTATCTCTTTGATAATATTCAGAAGAACCTTCAAATTTCACCTCAAAAATTAAGCAGTTCTATCTGTTCGTGTAGCTCTTCAACTACTACTGTAACTGCCAACGGTTAGATATCGCGTTACTTAATTTTAGATCTGTTAATATTGAGTTTTTCAGTATGATATTATGTGATTGATATGGAATCGGCAATTAAGTTATCGAGAAAGTAGTTTTTTATGAACTTACGGAGAAAAACCCTGTTTTCGATATCCACTTCTGTATACTTTTCAGAATCGAAATTTATCGCTAGAGAGTCAATTCATTCTTCTTCTCTAGGCAGCGTTCACCCGAAGGACCTTTTTTGAATCAAATACCTACTTGTTTATAGGTTCATAACATATACAACTGATTAAGATTCGGGTTTAATACCTTAAGTGCAATTCTATGATTTCTAATTCGCAATAATATGGGGTCAGTTGGTGTATGTTAATCTCAACACATAAGTTTGGTTCTCGAAATTTCTATTTCACCATTTTCAGTATACCATAAGACGGATGTTCTCAAGCCCGCAGTCGATGTCAAATCCAAAAACAAATCGTTTTCTGAATGTCGCAACCGACAATTTTATCTCGTTGGGAGTATTTGCAACGGTTCTGATCTAAATCGATCACGCGGCAAGGGAACATTTATCAAAAGAGGGTTGGTTGCGTCAACGCACACGTAAGAAACTCACACAAACACGTATATCTACCCGAAAAACAGGGGAAGCATCCCAGTCGGCTTCGCTTTATTCGGCCAATCAATCACATTTTCTATGAAATTGAAAATTTCATACCTGATAAAGCTTTCTTGTTGAATATTTTTCTCGTTTTCTTTGTAGCCATCATTTGTACGCATCACCCTTGTTTGATTTGAAATGATGTTCTTGCATGAGAAAACCATTGATTCGAAAATTTGTTCGAAGTTGGGCTCATCAAAAGCAATGACCAAGTATTTCCTGTAATGCCCATGACTGCGTTATGCTTATTTTCATTTCACGATGAAGGGAGGTTATTCACCTCGAAACTGACAAAAAAAGACTAGGGGTCATCTATAATACGTTGAAGTCTTATATTTTTATATTATACATTTTGGAGCTTCCGTAAGGAACACTATAATGTTCTATTCTAGTTCAGTTTCTACTTCACCTAATGATGACTAGTTGCATCTTTTACAAATAAGAAAACTGCGGCGAACCTAAATGTAGAGAGCAACTATAATTCAACAAAGCACGGTTTTATGTTAATCCAAATTCTTTCACTAACCAGAGGAATACTGCAACATATAGAGAGCAAAAGATATCCTACATCTTTTCGACTGGAAAACCCATCTGATATAAGATCGTCGGAAAACAGTATATCATAGCCCGGAAAAAGGAGATGAGAGAGAAAATAGTCAAATTTCATTTTAGATGTAATATCCGACAATCGAACCTCAACAAATTCGGCCACTACCTGGAGATGTGAGCCCATGAATCGCTAAAATTCTTCCCTAACTAAAAGAGTACTTCTTTGCAGATCTCAGACAATGCACGGTTTTTTGGTATTAATTCCAATGTATTAGTATTGTGTAAAAGCCATTCTGTATTCTCAGAAAAATGATGAGCAAGATGAGTTTCACTCAAGCTTAAGACTTGACAATGCTTGACTTTTTTTTTGAACTCATTTTGAAAATGCTTGTTCATTGTATATAATACAAGGTTTGGCTTCTGAGTATAGGGATCGAATGTTCCAAACACTTCCTCAAACAGATTCTGGCAAATATTTGAAAATCGACCCTTCTACGTTGCTATTATGAAAATGTTGCAAGAGTGTTATCCAGCATTCTTTGAAATCACGACCAACTTTGTTCGATTTGGCAAGTCTTTAAAGGCCCATATATGCGATTGTTGTTAAGTTTCGTTTTCATATGTCAAGATCCATGAGTCATCGCATGCCATGATCTTGTAGAGATCTTTCGAACTTTTTAACGGCCCAATGTTAACGCAATATTTAATGTGGCATTTGTGCTCAAATATGTCTCGATCCTATGGTATGACGATTTGGCAAAATCAATAAATATATCGATGAATTTTGTCACAACAGCTTGTTCTGGATTACCTTCCATGAAACTAAACAAACTGTATCTGGCGTTGATCATAAACCACAGTACAAGCGAATTATCGGTAGAATAGGGTTGGTTCTATTTAAGTTGGAACACATAAAAATCAACACGAAATAAATTAAATAAAATAGCCCTCGTATGACAACTCTTTCTTAGTTCAAAATTCCACGATAACAATATCTAATTTCACTCATACGAATCAAAGTTGATGTGCTCTGAGCTTAAGTAGAAATTCTCAAATAGTAAATATTTCGTTCTATCTTTTCTTGCCAAGTGAAATAATGATCTAGTTTTCACTCAGTTTACTCATTATTCAATGAATATTACCCAAAAAAGAGAATTGAATAGTCCCTTTCCACTCGATATGAATGACTCCTCATATTCCGAAACATATATCTCCACCACAGTGAAAAAGTCCCATATCTCATCCGAACAATCAATTTCCTTGAATTCGTTTTATGTTAAATTGACATAAGGGTCAACCCTCTTCGTAACTTCCTTGTTCCAAGTCCCAACTGGACTAATCATGTCGCATGGCTTCTCCGGTTACCTACTATTCGGAACATTGCTAAATTAGCCTCATATCTCTTCATTGAGCTTGGAAGGGCATCAGGGAACGTCTCATTAATTTTTCGATATGCTTTTCGTCCCTTAAATTCTGGATTAAACCCAAATCGCCTCATAACTCCTCGGAATCGATTTCATAAAAAGACAAAGATATTTCTTCCACGTCTTTTTGGATATTTTCTGTGTAGATGTAGAGGGATGGACGAATACCGTATGGAAATACAAAATTACCATATGCAAGCCATTAAATTTCATGTTGAAGAAAAAGAAATTTCATGTTATATGAAATCTTCATGCCAATCAGGTTTAGGGTTATCTGAGTGTATAACGAGCAGAAACCTATCTAACCTATGTTAGAATGGTAGCAAATGTCAGTATTCTAATTCGGCTCATTACATCGAGTGTCATTTTCTTCTGCCTTTTTTGTTCCACTATCAATAAGACTGAAGTCCAATATGTCCCTAGGTTCGTCATTGTTCAGTTCACAAATTACCGTTTATATTATACATCTCGGTTGGTCAATGCGACATCAAAATCCAATAAAATTCGTTATGATATCAACAGCAGCTCTTGGTTTTAAAATCGTTTTATAGTCGACAATATCCACCATAGGCATAAAATTAATTTTCAAATCCTAACTAGTAATCATAGTATCGATGTTGGTGACCGAATGTCGCAGAAAACAATATTGTTTGATTTGATAGATTGGTCTTTAAATTTGAACTCTTTGTTGTTGATAATAATAGTTATGGGTTAGATACAAGCTTTGATCAGATGAGTCGAAATAAATATCGATTAAATCTCATTTTGGAATGATTTTGCATCATTTGTAAGGTTTTATCATGGTTTAATTCCCAATATCTGATGAAGTATCATTAAAAATTAAATGAAAATTATTTTTTATGGAAAACGCTTTTGTGGATTGCAGGATCGAACTATTGGTCAAGGGCAGATTCTTGGAAAACAGATTGCCTATCGAACAATAAAGGAACAATACAAACCGTGAACAAAGCGAACTGTGATGTTTCAGAGTACAAATCTGACTCTTTCATCAGACAAACGAGAAAATCTAAAAATTTTCTCGTTTGGTTGTGACATTTCAGAGTACAAATCTGACTCCTTCGTCTCCAGTTGCAATGAATTCTCCGATTCATATTTGTCTCAGAATGTCCAAAATTTTAATGATGTTCAATGTCATAAACTGAAAATCGAAAATAGTTCACTCCTTCCTCGACGATTTCACCATTTGCATATTTTCCTCCCCCATCCGTTCTGACATTTTATTGTTCCCATTTGTGCCCCTGTTCGAGGCTTACTGATGATTTTTAAAATATCTCGACACGGCCAAAAAATATGTTCAATAACTGAATTAAAACGCTTTTTCTTGGGACTCGTACATCTGGGACCAGAGCGGGAGAAAAGCGCTTTTCTCGTGACAAATGACTAACTTAGTTTTCGTTTACAGTTCGTCGAAAGGATCTGTCAGGACTTAGAGGGGGCTTTTTATGAGATTGGCGTGACATTGGTGGCGAATTGCTGCGAGAACATGTGCTTATACAAATGATCTTTCTTGAATGAGTTTTCTTTTCCATCTAAACGATTCTCAACGATGATGGTGTGGAAATTGTTGGATTAAAACTGAATCTTCACATATTGCAAATTTTTGACGACTATTTTCCTGAATTATTTCGACTTTTGAAATTTTCTTCCAAAACTTCACCGTGTTAGAAGTAGGTACTATAATCTAGAAATTATCTGAGAAAATTATCTTTTAAACTGTGATTCGCAATTTTCCAATACTGTTCTCATTCAACTGAAACATGGAAATAAGTAATGAAGTGAGAGGGTAACTCTTGGAATTTTGAGTTGCCCCGTTAAGAAGTTATGATTAATAATATCGATAATTATATGTATAATTAGATGAATTAATATCTGTATTTGACGTTTTTCCAGAGAGGAAACGGCTTACACTCAATAAATTGAAATTGAATGACTTCACAACTTTTGGCATATGGAAATCATATTATTATGCAACTGAGGTAGTTTTAAACAACACAAATTTTGTAATATTGGAGGAAGCAAAATTTCTAGGACTGATAATTGATAAAAGACTCAACTGGAAAGCTCATATAGAAAGTCTCTGTGGAAAATTGGGATCTCCCATCTATGCATTATCTATATTATCTAAATATCTTAATGAAGGCGTTCTGAAGACTGTGTATCATGCCACTATAGAATCGAAGATCAGATTTGGTATAGTTTTTTATGGATCTGGAAATGTAACAACACTTTTCACTCTGCAGAAAAGGGCAATTCGGATCCTAAACGGGTTGAAATATCGAGAGTCCTGCAGGGGCATATTCAAGAAAAATGGTTTATTAACAGTATATGCTATATATATTCAGGAATGCCTCCTATTTATGTATAAAAATCCAAGGATGTTTGAGATATTCAAAAGTGATCATACATATGGAACAAGAAGTTTTGATTACAACTACCCTAAGTGTAATCTCACAACAACCCAGAAACAGCTTGAGTATAGATGCCTAAAATTATTCAACAACCTACCCCCAGCAGTGAAAGCCATAAAGGACATCAAAAGCTTCAAAAAACACATATATAGATATTTACTACAGTTAGAACCTTATTCCATGGCAGATTTTGGATGTTTCTGACTGTTTGGTTTCCATTTTCTTTTTTTTGACACTATTTCATTTCATGTAACTTATATGTACTTACTGTAGGTGAAATGATCCGAAATAAAGAAGCTTGTTATGTTATGTTATGTTATGTTATACTTTTCATGGGTGAATATTCTCCGGCAATGTTCTTTCTTGATTGTCGGGGTCTGGAAAAAACTATATAGGCTCATAATTATCAGTTAAAAACTCATTTATTTCGCAACTTCCATACATAATCAAAATTTATTTCACTGTTGAAGAATCAATGAAACCTACGAAATATCCCTACCTTTGAATATACCGGGTGTCACAGGACTCAGGAACACCGACAAACAAAAATTCCCACTTTTCAAGATATGAATATTAAATTTTGGACATTAATACTACAGTTTGTTTATCGATAGAAATATTTAATGCATGTCTATGACTTTCGGTTCAACCAGAAGTGGACGTTACTTCGGATTTTTCATATGATCTGATGTTCATTTGTGCAAACTCAAATTATGCGGTGAATTTTGGGTGTAATATCATCAAAAAAAAAACAACATTGAGAAAAAACATATTTCAACTAGAAAAATTTGTTTTTGTTTTTAACTTTGGTTTGATTGTAATGCTCGATATATGAATTTTAGCCGTTGTAACAAATCATTAAAATTTATTTCCGCTAGAAATTGACCACTTAGTCAAAAGTTACACAAACGTACTTTGTTTCAGTCCGATGCTCTTACTCTTATTTTATAGAGTCTACATTCATGAAATTTGGCACGCATATTGTCTGATCATACAGTATCTGGATAGAGAAACGATTTCATTAATTTTCCAATCCTAAAGCATTATCATAGAAGACATTTTTTCTCAGATTTCGATGGAGCATTCGATTTTTTGTCTGTTTTCACAAAAATGAAATTCGAAAATTACTAAAATTATATCCCTATGCCATAACCTACTGTAGGATCGGAATGTATGAGTGCAAAATTTCATGAACCTAGGCGCAGTACAATTGAAGCTGGAACAGAAGGCTCACCCCTAGAAGAAACTGGAACAAAATACCTGTAATTTCTGCTCCAATGGCCAATATAGAGTAGAAACTTGTTTAAATGATTCATAATAATGGTAAGGATTGATATATCCAGATTTCCTATTGATTCAATGCAAAAAGCAAAACAGCCATTTTTTGAAAAAAAGAATTTATTTATTTGATTTTCGTTCTGATGACATTCCACTCATAATCCAACTTATAATTCGAATATGCAAAAATGAGCATCAATTCACATGAGCAAATTGAAAGTTACGTCCATTTTCGGTTAAACCAGAAGTCATAGACACACCTTGTTCGCTTCAGTCGATGAAACACGATATGTAGTATCAATGTGCAAAATTTCAATTCGATATCTAATGAAATGAAGTTTTTTCTAGGGTTGAACTTGATAACTTGACACCCAGTAACTTCCTTCTTTCCGCGTGGTGAAATAACAAAAATATGTAATGGAAATTGTGCATCCAACGATACGTTCGTTGTTTCCCTTCGAACGAACAAAGCGTGGAAATTCCATTTATAGAAGATGCTATCACGAAATAATTCTCTCATTGCCATGTATCAGAGTTCCATTAATAATATCCAATACGAAATAATCACTTCTTATGATGAAAATAATTACACACGGGCTTACCTATAAATCATTCCGAGTAAATTGGTTTCATCGGGTATAACGAACGTATGTAACAACGAATTTCTTGAATACATGAGCATTTTATGCTACAGTGAATACGGGAAAGACATTTAAATGCATGTTTCAATTTATAATTCTCAATTCCTGATCCCATGGTATTATTTTATCGGATGTTTATAATTTCAATCGGCCACAGATTGGTGAAGCATCGCGCCGAAGCGCTTTTATCGCCATCTGTACTGGACAATCTCAAGCTACATTGCGTGCTAGGACCCCATTGAACAAAATTTGGGACATGTTCTTATTACAACCGCCAGATACTATTAACAGGAAAGCTGGGGGTATAAATCTGTCATAAAGTTCTAATTTTTCATCACTTCCTATTGTGTAATCTTGATTGGGTTATATATTTCACACCCCAGTGGTTTCTCGGTCAGAAAAAAAAAATACTTGCGACAACATTTTTTCCTTATGTATGTCGTAGATATACCCAAAAAAACGGCCGAACGTAAACACAGTAACTTCTAGGACAAACAATTTAGAAACTCGATATTTGAAAAGCATTTTTGAAGCTTCATGATGACAGCTAAATGAGGTCATGACTCAAATCCACCCGATAATTCCGCCGATAAAACATTCAAAATTTCATTTCCCAAAATTTTTGAAAAATATTTTTGGAGAAAATTTTATTGAGATCGTACCGTCAGTAAATTTGAAAAATATGTGTAGAAGAACTTTCAAGCTGTCATTTTCAATCGAGTTCTGGATTTCATTTCAGTCTAACATGTATTTTTGCTAATGGAAATGTTAAATTTTATTCTCCCAATATTTCCAAAATTACAGATAAGATCGAATTGATATCTAGTGTTCGATAAAAAAAATGACAGCTTGAAAGTTCATGCAGAAGTTCGTAAGGATATTATGATTAGATCACCAAAGATCACAGCTTTGGCGACGAATTTGAACACGCGCGCCAAAGCGTCAGTGCTTTTCTAGTTCATCTAAATTTCAATCTGATGAGATGGGGAATTCAAAGAAAATTTTGCAAGAAAAAATTTGAGTATTGAAATTTCATAACTATTAAGTCATCATCAAGTTTCAATTCAATCGGATCTGTATGTTTTGAATTAATTTTTTTTATTTTTCTTACCATTCCATTCTCAAGACATTTTCGCACAAAGTTGCACATCGTTAGGAGGAAATTGAATACCATGTTTCAATTCGATAGTATCATAAAATTTGGATTGTCATTGAGTATATTTCAGAGCTATATAACTTCAAAATCTTCAGACGATTTTTTTTACAATTAACGATTATTACATTATTAACTCTGATTACAACCGGACGGATAAAATGTCATTCGGCCACGGATCTCGTCAGTGAGTCTAGATATTTAAGACTATTTTCGACCACCAATTCGAAAATTACCTGAAACGTCGCTGAAAAAAAGGGTTCAATTCAATAGGTCCTTCCTTCTCAATATTCACATCAGGCTTACCTAATGCTTCGATATGATATTTTCACGGTTCACCCGTGAAAAAATTCTAATGAATATAAGTCAGGTGAATGGGCTGACCATCAAATATTACCAGACCACCCTACTCGGAATCCGATTACTTCTTGAAGAACAAACCATATTTGTATTTTATAAATCTGTGAAACGAGCAGTCTGATTTCTGTGGCTCTTAATGATCAAAATGAGTCTCATCATGTTCTCGACCATTAATTACGATTGTTTCACCCTCGAAACCGTCGCATTTCCCCTCTCACGTGAAGGCCGGATGATGTAGCATTTTAAGATGTCGGCGACATTAAAAAGCAAGAAGTCATAAGCCGTAGATGACAAATGATCCTGGAAGCTATCAGGACGTCGAGGAGCGAGTGTCGCCAAGCCGTTGGGGGCTGCGGGGTAGAAAGGAGGGTTGATTTGAATAAAAAATAACATTCGCGAAAGTTAATAAAGGAAACGTGAACGGCAATCTGATTTCGAGATGCGAGAGAGTGCGCTCAGCTTTTATTTTAAAGGTGTACGATTAGTTTTTGACAACGAAGATTTTAAATTGGGTTTTAGTACTTCGGAATACATTTTCGGAATGTAATTTGTCGCGAAGCGCCGAAAGATTCGCATTTGTTTTAATGGGAATGTCATTGTGTTTGAATGGTTTCTGATGAATAAAAATGAAGTGGAAAGTTCCATTCAAGGGAAACATCTTGGTACGCTTGATCTTACTGGAATTCTCCTTCAAACTCGGTAAATGCTGCTGCATTATTTGTTTTTGGTTATCATCTTATATATTATGATTCGACCGTTAACTGTGAAATGTTTAGGAAGATACCAAAACATTAAATCACCAAAGTTTTTTTTCGGAAACTGATAATCATTGAGTAGGTAACCACCTCAATAAATAAAATTATTGAAACTTCATTGTCTGACGAAGGAGTCAGATTTTGAATCTGAAACGTTAAAGTTCACTTTGTTGAACTCTAGCATTTTTCCAGTAAAACTGCCTTGATAAATATGCCCTTGAAAGGTTCAAAGTATTGCAGATTCTTTGTTGAGAATCAGTTGAGAGGAGTATATGTCCACTATTGATAGATTGAACAGTTTCACATAATTATACGATTCTTGAGATTCGAGATGTCGCAAAATTGACATAATTTTGTCTAATCTGACATGGTCATCGTTGATTAGACATTTTCAATTGTGGAAGTACTCAGAACTTGTTGCCATATAAGATTCAGTTGTGTTGTTTACTTAATATACTTCGCATTACTTGGTCGATTATTGAATTAAATTATGAACATTTTCGTGCCATATTTTTCAATGATATTTGACGTGGATTGAACCGCCAGTATAGTATGATGGCCAAATTTTCATATTTTTGTTGATGAAACATCATCTCGAGCCACAGAGCTTCGCTGCATTTTTCAATTCAACAACAGCCACACTTCGCCACAGGTCGTCCAAAATAAGCTGTTATGCGTATAATTGTTCTATGCGTCAACGCAATCTCTAACAAATCAGCTCAAACAGAACAATTCCGACATTTCAAAACATCGAACTGTTTGGTCATCTTCCGAATAATCCTTTTTTGACACCGAATGAATTCTTCTTGTTCTCGCAGATCAAAATTAAAATTGGGGGTTAACGTTTTTCTATGTCGAAGAATTGGTTCTGAGTTCCAATCTCATATCATGGAAGTAACGCAGTAGCAATAATAATAACCTTGATTGGATGAGGTCTCGGGGAAGCGGGATTGAATTCACCCATGCGAAACAGACTGGCACCGTCTACTGAAAAATACGGCTCAAAAGTCTTCAACACCTTCTCAACATTCCTAGCCTCCTCAGTCAATCTGCAATCTTTTCTATGTCCTCTAGGCAGCTCATGAAAGCCGTAAATAACAATGTTGTTTCTCTTCTGCATACGATCCTAATCTCCTGAACGACCTCCCCAAACTGTTTTCTATCCAAACTCGATGCTCCGTACTCCATACTTAGTTGACATGACCATTGAGTTCCTCTAATTGTTCTTCAGATGTCCTTATAACGGCTTTCGAGGAATTCATATAATTTCCGATGCTTCCGCAGTTCTTGCAACTCCAACTCAGTGACGTTTTCGAGATTAAACAAACCAACGCAGTTATTCCCAATCTTGTGGTTTTGGAATGAAAAAAGTTATTGTTTTTAAAAATAAAACAGCCATTTTCCATTATGAATTTTATTTTTCTTTCTATTTCGAAACGTAAGCAGAAACCTCCCCTCGTATGAACATTTGTAGGTTTACAGTTCAATTATGCAGACAGATATATATTTCGAGCTTTCTAACGGTTTTCAATCTTTTATGCCAAGTTCCATATTGTCAATGCTATTTTTATCGAATAAACCTCGGAGACGTGTCGATTCCAATTACTACTGAATTATTGTTGCCGGTTGATATATGGGGATATGTAAATCTGCCAATTAGTTAATTATTGTTATTGACGATTCGCGTGCAGCGTTCTTTTTAACAGTACGTTACCGCTTCTTAAATATTTATACCGTAAGTTGAACAACGGTGGCAAACCGCAGGAGTCTGTCTGCATTTCGTTCTTTTCGCGTGTTGGCGGCGCTACAAATCAGATTTTGCCTTATTGGTTTGAGTAAGGAGGTTATGTTTTACAGCATCCAACGTGGTGATGACAAAGTATGAAAATTATTATAATTATTCGCAATAAAAAATAAAAGGATTCAAGCAATATTTATAGGATAAGAGCTTGCATAAACGCCAGGATAAAATTATTCAAAGTAGGCTAGTTGTTTGTTTCCTTCAACATCAAACTTGCGTATTATATGCTGTACTCAAGGTACCAGTGGTTCGTTGCATTTGCTTGCAACCTCACTGATCAGTTGAGAATGCAATGCTGATTTTTGCTGCCGGAACTTTAGAAGGAATTCGATGAAACCTGACTTTTCAGTGACTTCGGTCCCCTACCTTCTTCATAGATGTGGGCATGCATAGGTGAAACAAAGCACATTTCTCAGGAACAGTGCATTTGTTGAACCCTTCACTGCTTGCAATTTGTCACTCACGACGTGAGAGGCCGACTAGTGAGATCACAACCTCGCATGCCATTTCCTTGACATGATTATAAAGTTTCCTCAAAATCAATCATAACGTACTATCTCAGATAGATTTGAAATTAATCTGTGTGCGATGATAATGAATTGTTCTAGTTCTCAAACAAAATATTTCAAGAGATATTTCATCGGAGTTGATATATCTTTTCCGGCTTACGATCAGAAGCATAATTCTCGGTTATTTATTCTATACTAATCAAATAAGTTGTGAATCATGGCTTCAACTCTGAATATAAAAATCCGGCCCATAATTCGACTTGAACGCGGCGTAGTTTGACTGACTTGCCAGAGGGTGGCGCCACTGACCGACGCACGCTAGCTATTTCATTCCAACACAGCATAAGCGCGTCGGTCTTGGTCGCTCACTAAGCCGATTCTGCGGTTGTCATAGGCAGGTGCCAGAGGATGCAGCCTATCTAATGAGTCTACCTCTGGCTTTGAGACAAAACAACTTTTCCTAAGTGCGCACCGTCCTTCGGATGGCGCGAACTCACGGGAACGGGAAGTGGTGACCACGACGTGATGCCATAGATAAGCTTATCTTAATGAGATTACTTATCTATGTGCTATTCAATCTTCGAACATGGCGGTTCTCTGCCTAACATCGCACCTCTTCCTCCTTCGTCATCATCGTCGCTGGTGGGAGAGTATGTAGGCGGGCTAGTTTTACTGAGTTGCCAGAGGGTGGCGCCACTGACCGGCTCACGCTAGCTACTTCATTCCAACACAGCATAAGCACGTCAGTCATGGTCACTCACTACACCGCTTCTGCGGTTGTCATAGGCTGGTGCCAGAGGATTCAGCCACCTCTGGCACTGGGACGAAATAACGCTCCCTAAGAGTGCGCCGTCCTCTAGATGACGAGAGCTCACGAGAAGCGCCAAAGGCTCTTTTCGAAAAATGTTTAGAGCTAACAGTATACCGGGGAAAGTGCTTTCTGAAGATTCTGAAGGGGGCGTAAATTAACTGAGTAGCCAGACGATGGCGCCACCGACCGACGCATGCTAGCTACTTCGTTCCAACATAGCATAAGCGTGTCCGTTACGGTCGCCCTCACTACGGCGCTTCTGCAGTTGTCATAGGCAGGTGCCAGAGGATTTAGCCTATCTGATGAGTACATATGGATACATATGGTATCGGGATGAAGCAACTTTTCCGGCCGTCCTTCAGGTGGCGCGAACACAAGAGATACGCAAGTAATGTGGAAAAATTCTCGAAATCGACCAGAATTTATATTTTAAGACCAGGTTAGAAGCAGAATAAATAAAAGTCGAATTGGGAAGAATCCTGGTGATAATTCGGATCGAATTGAAATCTGGTAGTAGGTTGAAAAATTACGGCTTCAAATCTAATACCATCAGAACGTGGCAAAATCGTTTTATCGCGAAGTCAAGCTTCAGTTAGCGGGGACAATACATGGATGTGTACCCGCTCCATCTGTTAATTTGAACAAACTCGGAGTACCTCTTAGCTTCACTACAGTGATGTGCTAGATACGTGTACGTGAGTACTATTGAGAATAGTGAGTACAATTGAAAGAAGTATTCATGATGAATCGAATGAACGATAAATTATAAACCTACTAATAGAATTTCGGTAGAATAGATTCTACTATTTCTTCCCTATTCTTTCACCCTTGAGACGGATATCTTTCCACCTATTAATCTCAAGGATCCCTCTTTCCGTTGATTATTTATCTGATTGAAGAACAGGTTTCTCGATGTTTCGAAAAACGATGGTTAGAAAGAGAACTGAAAAAGATCATCTACCATAAAAAATGACATGTTTAAGTCATTAGTCGGTCGATGAAACAGGAATATATCAAATGAGGTGCAAGAAATAGCATTCTTTCAACATTTCACCTTCGGTTTATTAATGTCGTGTCACTCCGTCATCGTCCGAACTAATTATTTCAGACAAATAAGGCCCATTTTTTTCGGACGAGGTTGAGCAGAAAAACAACAATTCCTTCGTTTCAGTTTCGGAACATAATGCAGAGGAGAAGGTTTCGAATTATGCAGATATCAAATTTTTGTAGTTTTATTTTCACAATGTAGCGTTAGCGAAAAATGGTTTTCAACGGTTTGGTTGAATTTTGATGGAATTTGTGATTGAATCGAATTTTGTCTGTTTCATGGATATTTACACCCGTTAGGTTTGTTAATGGACATGATCTCAATCAGATCGTGTAGTTTAAAAAAAAAATTGGCAACTTAATATTTCGAATGTTAACATGTGCCATCTCTGAGTTTTACCTTCATGAATTCTGATTTCGCAATTAAGCCCTACAAATATCGAAACTCTGTATTTGTTCTTTGGAACTGAACGTCAGTACAATGATACTGACGAAACTAACTACTTCTATGCACGATATTTGTGAAATGCGGGTTTGGAATTGCGAAGAGAATTCATAAGTGAATTCCTTGCAATGATTGATCCATCCAGTAGAACTGTTTTTTTCAATATTTTCAGGAACAAAATTGCAAAACTGTTGCTGAAATAGTCAGACCAAGTTAAGTGGGGTATATAACTCAGACATTATTTTTTATTTTTAAGAATATTCCTTGAAAACTCTCGAATCCTTGATGCTAAACCATTCCGTTGAAAAATTCCTGTATGGAGAGAAAGTGATCAACAATTTAAGTTTGATAGAAATCTTTTCTATAGAGTCTTTTTAAAATATAAACCCCTTTCAAATATAAGGGTGAATCGATTTGATCGAAACCCCAAGATTATATACGACTTTAAGTTCCGCGAATCCCCTTACATATATGTATTCCGGTAAATCTTTTGGAACAGATTCTTATTCGAATATTCATCAAAGGTACCAACCCACTTATATTTTTCACTGGACTCTTTATAAAACTCACTGAATTTTTTCATTTGAAATATAAATGAAGAACGATTTTGTTCTCAACTTGAGTCACGTTGAATCATCCAATTAATGATAGATATCAGACTGGAAAACTCTGGAACAAAATTTCAAATTCAGTGGAAATATTGAACATTTTCATGTGTACCAGACAACTTCCTAACGTCCGGATAAAAATTTCATAAACAAGCAACCAAACAGTCCCGCAGTCATTAGAAGAGGCAACGACGTCCACCGTTTTCATTATTCAATTACGCAGGCCCCCGTATAATGCGAGGAAGTCCCAAGAACAATACCGTGAAACGGTTCTTTCACTAATTACCTCTAGCAGGTATATTTCAGGAATGAGATTTCAATGTATCCCCGAGGAGATCTTCCCGAACTTGACGACGTACCCCAATCTCCATCTGCGAGGACCAACTCTCGGATATAAGAGGAGTATTTCCATAGGCAACAGTTAACCGGGATTCTGTTAACTGGATGTAGCATTTCGCAGGGATGCAATTATAATATTAGATTAGCGAAGGAAGATAAGATCTGAACTGCTCTCTCAGACTGCGTATGGAGCTGCTAAGTGAATTCTCCCGACTCCAAACTTGATCAAGATATAGACAGTAATATTGTTTAATGCAATGGCTGCGATGCTGCTGCCTACATTACGATCTGGACTTTGATAATGTCTTGGTAACGTGTCGTATTACAGTTTAATGAGGACCCCAAGACATCAGTAAGGAGGTATTTCTCTTTGTTCGCTTCGATTGGGATAATTGCGTCTTTTGGTTATGCGCGCTGCAGCAGTGCTAATGGCTGGAGTGTTGGATTTTACTTTGAAATGACCCGAAATTCAATAAACAGGATACTTGAGAGTAGGATATTAATGTTATGTTCTCGAAATGATATTTAGGTGTGAATGAACTTGAGATAGAAGAGCGATGCAACATATGCGATATAGGATATATTTCCAATATAAAAAACCTAGAAAAGAACCGACGTGAAGTCAGCAGCTTTTGCGCGCATGTTCGAATTCGTTGCCAGAGCAATCCTGTTCTTTGAACATGCGCGAAGAAGCTACTGACTTCACATCAGTGCTTTTTAAGGTTCTTTGAGTTATTGTGAAAAAGAAACGATACCGAGAAAGAATTTGACAGCTTTTTTTCAAATATTTCCGAAAATTATAACTGTATCGAACTGAAATTTGATACACTGCTGTGAATTATAGAGTTCAAGATAGGAGCAAATTTTTTTTGAATGATAAGTGGTTCGAATTTTTTTCAAAAATTGAGTTACGATACGATCTCAACAAAACTTAGCAAGAAGTTGCGCATCATTATGCTCCAACTACCTGCCAAGTTTCCACTAACTCATTGTCATCATTTTAATCTATAACTTTCAGTGGAATTCGATGTTTCCCTGTCTTTATTATATAATCGATATGAACTTTGAATATTCAAGCGGAATAGAACTATTACATTCGTGATTTCACACCTGTCGTTAGTTATTCAGGTGTAAGTGATTTTCACAGCTGTGGTCCACACATCGATCTGAAAGAACATTTTGTTCCAGAGTAAATAAGATCAGCAAATCAGAACCCTAAATTCATCAACCAACAAGATTAAGCATTCAAAGATCAGCATTCATCCACAGATTTTTCATTATAGCCCCTTTTCAGATGGATTGTTGGAATGAACATCGCGGCCATTATTCTCCTTCATCAGCGAAAACTGTGACCATCACCGGCAACAATGAAGCCAGTCGCTCAGAAACCAGAAGAAACAACAGCCTTATTGAAATTTTCGCAACTGTTACTGTTAATAATGAACCTAACATCCGTTAATCTTACAGTTATCACTGATATTTATAAGGCAATATTAATATTCATAAACGCTGAAACGAAGGAAGAAGTTTTGGCCCGACTGTGACAGGCCTAATTGCCAAAGTCCCTGTTGTGACGGGGATTAATTAATTTTCGGCCCTTAATTCGAATTTAAATCGGCCAGTGTTTTGTTTAATTCCGCTCTGTTAATTGTGTGGACAGCTTTGTGTAACGCCGGAGTCGGATGAATTTCATCTGAAGGAGAGAGCCGAAAATTTGCATGTAGTCATTTATAACTAGGAAAATCCAATTCAATTAGTCTATTTGCCTATCTTCTACAGGATTCACGTAGAGATGGAATTTCCGCATAGCCTGTCGTTTCGTGTTTGTCCATCTGCGTTCGCAAAGATTCTATGTAATGTGTAAACAAGAATATTCTTGTTCTAGCTTTTGCTCTTTGTTCATTTGGTTTAAACCCACCTCAATACAACTAATCTATACCTAATCTATATATGGCTTCGAATTTTTGAACCACTTGCTAGTTTCATAAATTTTTCGACGGGCAAACTATTAAAAGCAGCATACAACGTACTCTGGTTTGTTAAAGACCAAAACCAAACCAAGTGAGATAATTCCAGAAATAGAGAGCTGAGCAGAATTTCGAAATGGAATCCTGCATTTGGATGAGAAACACAGAATATTGATCTACTAAGACTAAGTATGCTAGAGAGATGACAAAGACCCAGAGATCAGCTGAAAATCTTAAGCTGAGATCAGTCGATAGGAAGATATGGGCAAACAACATCTCTGTGTGTCAAGGAGATCAACTGGTTTTCCCACCTTGATGCCTAGAATTAATAACTGAGGGATATGCGAAGCGATCGGCAGACGAGCACCTTGGTTGCCAACGTGGTTGACAACTCTTTTACAGGCGACCAACCTTGTCGGCAAAAAATGTAGGGGTGAGAGGTAGCTTGTGTTTCAACAAGGTCGGTGAGCTAGTTGCAAGCATTACTACCTACCAGGTTGGCAACCAAGCTGCTCATCTGCGGGCCGTTTAGGGGTGGGTAAACTTAACAGGGTGGAGACGCCTGTAATGATCTTAAAGGTAGGTTCATCCATCACTGGCAAAGTCGACGTTATTCAGGTATCAATAAGTCACAAGTACACGGTGACTTTTTAAGTTGTACATCAATTTCAACCATAGAGTCCTCTTGTCGAATGAGAACCTTTTTCGTCATCTGTTCAAATTTGTCTCAAGTGAAACTCTTCTGCAGTCTATTTCTATATTTCACACCGATAATTCCCCTTGTCATCTTTATTGTAGAATATCCCAAGTGTATCATGTGGTGCTTGAAAATTCAATGAAAATTGTTCAAGAAAACTAACTAAATCACTCATTACTTCGATTTAGTGCTCATTATAGCAACGATCATATAGTACTTACTCTCCAATTTCGAAACACAGATTTTCGGCTTGATAATCTTTCATTGTTTCTAGTAGAAGATCATAAAAGATTTCATGATGGCCAATGCTTTCATTGGAAATCCCATAAATATCTTTATTGTTGTCCAATGAAAAATGTATTATTTGAAATGAATCAGGCAGTGTGAACAAGTTAATTAAACTGTATGAATTCTATAGTCTCGACACAAAACGAAGATGAAGGTATACTTCTCCATTCTGAAGCATGTCAGGGCTGGATGCGTGGAAATGGTGCAATGTCTCGAATTTTATCATCTTTTATAATATTAATTCAATGCTCACTATAATATTCACAAATTGGCCAGAGCTCAACTTAAGAATCAAACTGTACTATAACAATATTAAGAAAATCATGACAAGGAAATCCACTACTGATGTCCGCCAAGTATATTGAATCATAAAAATTCTTCAAATTTGAACCGTATGAAGGCTCATATATCATCGCTTTATCAGATCGTATCGCGTCCACAGAAGATGCGCTAATTGACATGGAATTATAATAATTATTTTTACAATAAAGGTCTTATTTATTAGTGGGCGTGGGTCGCTTGATTAAGTCTTGAAATATCTAACCGGACTAACTAACATGAGCATTATTTATCGGTTCGCAATTATGAACACATCGAGGCCTTAACGATCAAATATTTCGCGAAATGTGAGGAGTATGAATCGCCTACTTGTGAAACAATGAAACCTGATGTTTGAAATGATGAATAGCTGGCTTGCATGGAAACAGGTTGAGCAGGCACAGACCGAATCTCGTGTGCATTAGCAGGTATGTTCTTTCTTTGATTATTCAAGTTCGAGCTCATTGCTGTTTTTATGGTTTCACTTAACGAAACCAGTGCAATCGCCTTAAAAGCATGCGTGTAAAATCCTTAGATCGCCAGAAATTCATACCAGGACCTGATTCCGAAAAACCAATGTTCTGAGGCAAAGGTAGGAAACTGTAGTTGTCTTTACGTTTCAGACAGTTGAGCCAAAGTAAAATACAAGGAAAGTTGGTTGCCGACATGAGCTATAAAAGAATTGATCACCCTGTATACACATATCGATTCACAGGAATATACGTAATAGTCCGAGAGCTCATGACACATGTTTCATGAAGTGTTTAATTCAAATTGAAATTTTATATGATGGTACATATAGACTAGATTAGTATGTAATCGAGTGTCTTTATGGTCTACCAAGGTATACCAGGCACTGCGCATACTTAGTTGCGAAAAACTATTGGGCAATTCAGAACAATTTTGGTGGAGGAAATATTGAACAAAATTACCCCGAATGTTTTAGGCGACAAAAAAATGTTTAACTCAGGAACAAACAAAATTAATCCAACAATACAGTAAATAAATTAACTAGGCTAGTTTTTGTTTGATTTTGAACAAAACACTTATTTTTGTCCCCAAAAAACCTTGGGGTTATCTTGTTGAATTTTACCTCCTCCTAAAACTTTTTCCTCATTAATTTCTCCGCTTTATGGAAATTAATTCAACGTATTATTCACGTTTTTCCGAAAAATATTCCTCTACTTCTCGTTTACACGGTGTACCGGGTAGGTCAGAAAGACACTCGATTACATACTCATCTAGCCATCTGTAAAATTTCAACTTGAATCAAGCACTCTATGAAAATATGCCATGAGTCCTCCGACAATAAAAATCTGTTTGCAAACGAGTGGTACATCTAACGACCTTCTCCAGGTCATGAACCGAGGCTTAGAAATGCAAACGCACGCTCAGGCAAGTCCTCATCCTCTGCAATTGTCTCCTGCACCAGACCAGAGAATCGGCAATTATTCAGGATACCGTGTACGCTCTCGCGTAGCGCCACCGCTCACAAATCATTGAAACGTCAAGCGTTAGTCCGGGGATCTAGTGATCTGCGACCCCGGAAAGCCGACTAATCGTTTGACAGCTGACAAATGCCGATATGGTTCCGTCCGACGAATTTTCGTTCGTTTAAATTCGACGCCCTGTTTAATTGGCAATATACCGATGAATCAAATTAACAGATTTATTTGCGCATCGACTGAGTGGTCGAATACTCCATTTTACCGTTTGATGGTTCTGTCAGTAGTGAATGATTTAAAATGGAGGGCTCTTGTTTGTCCGGATTTTTGATTAATTGTTTGCCGTTCATTCGGCGGATGTGTTTGGGGCCAGATCAGCGCTTTTTAGTTCGTAGCAGATGGAAATGAGCAACCGTCGGTGAATATAGAATTTTATGTGAAGAAGCTTACCTTTCTAAGTGTTTGACTATGTCCTCGTATGCAGCTCTACAATTTTCCCATACTCCAGCTCTGAAAAAAATCGATTTTTAAGTTCTATGAGATACATATCAGTGCGGTTATACTAAGATTTATAAAGAAGTGGTGAATATACTCTCCCTTGTGAATATTTGCAATGATGGGACATTCGATTATGGAAAGATTGACTTAAGTTCAGTTAATTTCCTCATTGATTTAGTGTCACTGACATCATCTTCACTCTGTTCAATGGACTTTCGAGGCTGAATTTCAGTCATGACATAGATGAAGTCTATTTTGAATCCCCTGTAGAAATAAAAGACAGCAAACTGCTATCTCAAATTTGTATTCTTGAAAATTTTTATCGATATCGAATCAACAGAAACACCAGCATTCAAGACATTTTAGTAATAGAACACAAAAAATGATAGTTTGATGTAATCTAAAATCGTTGATTTATTAGCATATTATAGATTATTTGTTGATCTGTATGTATCATATCCTGCTTTTCGGAATGATCTCATTATTTATATCTGGTTTCATCATGTGATATATTTTCATATTTTTTTGGCTTGCAATCCCTGCACTATAAAAACTCATAGAACTGGGGCTATCGATCTTCACGATTTTCTCGTTTTTTCGGTATTCTACTATACCTATAAATTCGTTGCAATGTTGGATATTTGTTCAAGTTAACGAGAAGGTTATCATTTTGCCCAAATGAAATTTTCCAATTTTGAGCCGATTGTGTTGTCAGACGGTTTACTGTAATTAAAAGGGCTATCGGAATTTGGCATTTAAGTATTTTCATTGTGTTAAGTATTTGAGGTTGAGATGCAAAGTTACCTTTAGGTGCAAAGACGCCCGGAGGTCTCTAAAAACATCGAATCTTATAGAGGTAGAATTAAGTGAGCAGGTGCTTGTGAAGTACCGAATTTCGATATGATTACTAGCTATCATTTTGAATCCAAGTACCAAATTTCAACTGCAATATATGTAAAATTTCGAGAAAATTGTGTTAATAGAATTTCGGGAGTATATGTTCCAGGACTCACTGAAGTAATTCTGCCCATTAAAGAATTCAAGTTCCAAATCTAATCTACACGTATCTAGTTTCTAGGTTATGCATTTGGGAAGCTACCGTCTCCTTTATTTGGGAGACAGGGTTTAAGAGAAAAACAAATAACCCTTACCAATAATAGTACATTATTGAATAATTTCCCATATATTGAATCATTTCTCATAACCCAACAAAGTACATATCTGAGAGAATTTTAGGCACTGAGCCCCATGCGAACTCGCGAATGACACCCCTGTCAAGGAGAGAAACAACAGATTTATAGTGTGTCGACAAGGAAGAGTAATAATCGATACAATCAAGGAGAACCCTAGCACCTCAACCATCAGAGTCTAATGGAAACCCGAGACCTCATAAAGCATACAATACAAATGGACCAGTAAATTAATATTTGTATTCAATTTATTCATGTGTCGAACATTGAGACAAATGCGAGGCGAACAAGCTAGACGGTCTACCTGGAGAATTAATCACGATGCTCCTTCTTGACGTGTACACGCATTCGTCCGGCCGGATTTGCATTTTAATTACAGCCCAGCGTTGAAATGATAATGACGATTCGTACAACCGTGTAAACAAGCATATATATGAAAACAGATTGTTGAGACGGGATGAGGAGGAATAGATAAGGACCATTATCTAGGTCCTGGATGAATCCGCACGTTTGCCAGATCCCGTCCAAGAGGGCAACACGGCGCTAACTACAGACAGTTGCTTCTTACGACTTGGCCTTCACAGAACTCACATTTGGCTTCCTCATACGAAGTATGGATATCAAATTCGCGATCTGGGTGGTGTAGTTCGAGTATGAGCAGAAAGTGTACTACATTGAATGATGAGGAAAGAATCCCATGCTTTCAATCTGGCCATGAATGCAAAAGCTATCAGATGAATTACTGGAGGACTATAAGAGTGGCTTTGAGTTTTTATTTTGAAGTTTAAGTTCTTGAACGAAAATGTAACATCATTTGCCTGATTATCAATAAAAAAATTCAATTTTCCATTATGTTCCAGTATGATTGGAGCAGTAGTTTTCAAGTCATTCGGGAAATAACAAAGATACCGAGGAAACCCCCATTAAGTTTGACATATTTATTCCCGATATCAGCAAAAAATAAAAACAGATCTGAGGAATTTGACACACTGTTACAAAAATGAGATTCACATTCAGAGGCAAATTTTCTCTGCAATCTGATTAATAGTTTCCGAAGAAACAATTTTCTCAAGAAAAAATCCGAAAAAATTTTTTTTGTTCCTAAGAAATGATCATCACGAATTTTGGCACAAAGTTTTGCCTCAACACTCGACAACCCCCTTTTAAGTTTTATCATGAAAGAATCTGTATCTTCCTAGTTATTCTGGAAATAACGATACATTTTTCATATTTTTTCCTATCTCGGAAATTTGAATTCGGATCTAACTGAAATTCGGTGCACTACTGGATAATATAGGGTTTGTCGTAAGTACAAAGTTTTGTCGGAAATTAATGAATAGTTTTCGAGAAAACAAACCTTGAAATATAATTCCGAAAAAAAATGTTTTTCATTACCAATCATACGGTCCCGACAAAATTCTGCTATACGTTGCACGTCACTACGGTACAACTTACTATCAAGTTTGATCACTTCGGTCGTTTCTGAGATGAGGAAATATTCCCAAAAGTTCAAATGACTATAACCATTTAGCCGATTCGGCCCATTAACGAACTGCCAAATTTTGATGCGTGATCCACCCTGTAAGCTTCAAGACGCTATCTTGTTCCTTTCGACATTAATCGTGTCTGCGGCCGGCTTGCCGGACAAAATCGTTTTTGACACCCAACTCGTGATCACTGAGTCCAACATAGTCGTTTGAGACCATTTTAGGGAAAAAATCGAAAATTACAGAAATATGGATAGAACCTTATTAGAGCGTTGTCTGGAAAATAGGCGAAAAAACTATGCTGCATGGAGCTCGTTATACACTTATCCTCAGGCTTACGTATTATCACGCTTCCGCTCACACAAATTACATGGCGACAAATTCAAAATTTACAGGGAACACCCATAATATTTAACATTTTTATATTGCCAAATCATCTCGAAGAAGTGTTAAGTAGATTGTATTACTAAGAGATCAAACGACTTTATTTCGAAACGATCTTCCACTCCGCCATATATTTCAAAATAGCACTTCCATCTTGTCTTCTAAAGAGAATCGATAATGAACTATTTAATCCTCTGCTGTTCTAGGCATTGTTTACGTTAAACTCCATCTAGATTCTTCAATTCAACACGTTTCCACGACGCTTAATATGCAAGACATAGAAAGCAGTTCGGATCGACTATCAGAGCAAAATCGGAAGTTGGGAGGCACACCGGAAACTTTGCAAATCCGCGGTTTTCTTTGATATTCAAGTTCTCAGCAAGATAAATTGCCAGTCCACTACGTGAATGATGTATAACATGCTCAAGAAGTAATCCCATAACACCCTCTTCCAGCCGTGTCTTGCTACGGCGTCTGAAGGATTTAAGTTCAAAGATCTCATCTAAAATCTTATCCCGAGTCGAAAGTAGTTCGTGTTTATAAAATATTTAATGGTACAAACAACAGGATTATATCAGTAAGTCTTACGATATTTCATAAGGCGAATTATAATGCTGCGAAGATGCTACGAATGCCATCAACTTCTACAATGCGGTTTCGTATGAAAACGCTGTAATATGTTATGTAGTTGTTCATTAATCTCTGGTACGCGGCGAATTTCCGATCCAAATCCTTTTCGTTGAGGCCCCAGGACTTGATTAGATATGAAAACTAATTACGAATGATTAATTTGGATTTCTACGGTTTTAGACATTCCTTTTCTCGGTACTGGAGGGTTATCTTGTCATCTAAGACGCTATCATAAGACGTTTATAATGAAATATTTATGCGAAAACAAAGTTTGACCTTATGAATAATTGGTCCACTTGTGACATCCACATTGAAAATTTGAAAGAAGGGGTTGGAGGCGTTCTTGACTTAATTATAATTTTCTTTCAGTTTTTGTGAGATGCAATCACAAGTTTTCAGAACATTCAGACAAAAAATCTTTCAATTCAAAAATGAACATGATCCCAAACGATAACCTAGGTTGAACAAGAATTTCTGGTCCGATTTCAGTTGTCCAATCATCCGACCGGTCATACGTGGGCAAAATAAATTTCGGCAAGAGCAACACAAAAAAATCTACTTTTTCTCAATGAACATCATTTCTAAAGGGTTATAAATCTAATGTTTTGATGGATTTTCATATAGTTTGGACATGTTTCACAAAATTATCATTTTGCCAAAATCTCTGTAATTTTCTAATTTATTGCTGAAAATGGTAAGACAGTACTGATGAACAATACCATGTCAAAATCGATTGTGTGTGCTGATCAGCCGTCCGCCCGTTTCCACTATAATTTCAGAACGGAAAGAGCTAGCGAGTTGAAACATTCATGGTAGGATACGTACCTATAAGCGACATAAATTTCGTCAAAGAGCGAAATCGGTCCAATGCTTCGAAGTTATACTCACTTGGAATCTTAAAGTTATTTCTGACGCTCCACTTGATACGAGATTTTGAAGGTATAGGAATTTTTTTTTTATTTTTTAAATTTTCGTTTGAAATTCTTTTCCTAAATTATTCATCATATTTCAATGAATATGTTTGGCACAGACCCTTAAGTAAATATTTAACAACAGAGTGTTCTAGATCTCAGTTATATCTAAAATTCATTTTCGAAGATAAAACAATAAAAAGGAGTCACATTCCGTGGATATTTATTCAATATCCCAGTGATTACTTTTGCGATCATTTTGAAACTTGGCAACTAGTTGGAAAATGCTAATGTACAAACTTGTACGGCATTCTGTATTGATAGTTTTTTCCAATATTTCATACTTTGCGATCTTCAGATTACATCGTGCTCACGATTTTTTGCTTGAACCTTTAGGTTCTTATCTTTCAATCAATCAATGGATTTCAAATTCCGGTCTATATTCTGGGAAATATTGTGAATTTTTCATTTCGAATATATATTTCCGAAAATACGGATCGCATCGAATCGTAATATAGAACTCGATTGAAAACTTTAAAGCTTGAAGGTTCATGCAGAATCATATGTGAAGAACATCGCTAAACATTTTCATCAGGAAGTAGAGCTGCGTTTGGCGGGGTCAACACTTGAATAGTTATCCGTTTAAGCAACAAATTCGAACATTCATGCAAGAACTGCTGACTTCACGTCCGTGCTTTTCTAGAATTTCTCAAAATTGTTTGATATGGTACCTAAACAATATCTACGAAAATTTTGGGAGGTTCAAGCAGATAATTCAACATTCTGTAACACAGTGCAAATATCCTTAAAATATAATTCAGAATAGCATAGTAAATGCCACAAACGGTGAAAGGAACAGTAATAAATATTCATAAACACTCGTCGCATATTCAAATTCGCTCATCCACCATTCTTCAAATGCAATCTCGACACGACAAAATGCTTAACGGGGTTGAATCATCCCCTGCTCCTCGAAAAAGGTGAACAGTGGAACAAATACGTTTTTTATATTCATTCTGAATTTCACCCCAATACACTACTAAGCTTCCGAGAAATCCTGTTAGGAATCGCGAGTTAAATAAGAGAAAAATACGGGAGGGAAAACGAATTTTCTGGGGTTAAGCTGCGTGCCAGGGGGTGGTGAACCGAAGTCGTATGTCTTCTTGCCGCCTTAAGCAGATTAGCCGACTTCTTTTGGCCTCTAACTTACGGTTAAATGATACCGAGCTAATTCGAAGTTTACATCGGGAATAATTTGGTGGGTCAAATAATCATCTTGGAATGTCGAAAACTTATAAGGCTTCGAATTTCGTGAGCAAATTGCCTTAATATGGTTCACGAGTCTCAGCCACGAGGTTTCGAATTACACTCATAAGATATTTATAAATAAAATTCTCCTCCTACGATGAATATAATACAATTCTCAACAACATCTGACATACAATAACCTAGAAACCGAGGAGATGTAAAATCAATAGCTGAACGCCTCTGAGATGGCAGTAACCCATCCACCTTTTGAACACGCCCAGTGCTGCTTAACTTTCTACTAAAAATTCTTAAAAAGAACTGATGCGATGTCCGGAACGTTTACGCGCTTGTTCAAATTCTAACTATCAGATCAACATGAAATTTTGCAGCTAGGAGCGCATGGGAATTCTTCATCCGATTACGAGGTTTCAATCTGATTGCATTCGTACTTCTTGAGATATTGAGGAAAAAAGTTTTCAAACAACAACAACATTGGGCATATTTTTTCCTTATACATATATCCGAATGTGGATATCGGATGAAATAGAAATTTGAAACATTTTGGTGAATACTGACTGTAAGGTTTGTGCTCAATTTCGTTGAAATCTAATCAACATTTTAGAAAAAAAAGTCTCAACAAAATTTGAAAAATTTTCGCATAACCATTTTTCGAATTTTCAACAAGTTGATACACAAGAAATTTTGCATTAAGTTGAGCGTTGGTAATCCAAAATTACCAAAAAGTTTCAATCTCATCGAGTGAGTACTTCACTATATATATATTATATATCGCGGAATTAACCTCGAAATTTTAAATGAGCCTAAGTCCTAAATTATTCGATCAATTTTACCCTTAACGAACTCAATTTAGGTAGTTCTAAACCAAAACTAATCTGACCATTTCAAGTCAGTAGTTCCTTTCCTTCGATAGTTAGAGCACTTTTCTTCACGGTGTTCCATCAAATCTTTTGAGACCATTTTCGCCTCAAAATCCGGGAATCTCAGACATTTTGACCAAACGATAAAGCGCTCTGTTCCCCAGAAAGAGCAAAAAAAATTTAAACAATTTCCTGATTGCTCACGATTGCCCTTTCAAGCAATCAGCAGACTGACTTGATCGAACCTTTACTCCTGGAAATATTGTGAAAATAAAATTACGAATGAATCATTCGAAACCAGATTTCGATAAAATTTTGCATGAACCTTCAAACGTCAATATTCTAACCAAATACAATATTTCAATTCCGCTGTAGGTATATTATATGTTTTTTGCGAGTATTGGGAGATTGAAATTCCTGATGGATATACAGGGTGCAATATAGGTACGTACCCCAACCCGAAGCGGTGATTTTTTGAGTGATTCTAAGAAGGAAAGCTTGTACAATCAAAGATCCGGTAACGCCTAGGTTTTAAGATACAAGGTGTCAACGTTTTTGATAATTAATATTTTCTTTATTGCTTGCATCCTTCTGATAACAATTCCTTGGGCTAGAATAGACTGTTGACATGAAAAAAAACTAGTACACCTCAGTTTTTGACGGTTTGGTACTAATATTGGTTAAAGTGCCACCCGTGACTTTAGTTATGCGAACATTTCGTCTCAGAATCATTCAAAGAATCCCCCCTCCCCCTTCGGGTTTGGCTACGTACTCAAAAACCACCCTGTATTCGAAAATTGGTTTGGTTCCATCCATTCCCGAATTAGACGTTCGTGAATGAAGTTTAGTTTTGGCTGAGAAGGTTTGGATCAAATTTACTCAAGTCCAATTCAATAATGGGTGAAATCCACTTATATATTAGGTGCGCAACTAAGTTCTCGCTGTTTGTCAGTAGATGGCTCTAGCAGTAAGAGCTAGTCGATTTTGACATATCCAAAACGTCATGAACCAAGCTTAGACATATGGTAAACAAAGCGCCGCGACACATAAGTGATTTTGTTTTCGCATTATATACTTCTGGTTAAGTGAAAATGTCGAATTTCGTGCCAAACAATCGTCATTTGCGGGAAGTGTTGATTTTCTTTTTTCATTCGAAAAAAACGGCAGCTCAAGCGCATCGAGAGCTCCAAAAAGTGTACGGAAACGCTGCTCTAAGCGAAACAACATGCCGTGATTGGTTCCGTCGCTTCAAAGACGGTGATTTCGATGTTGACGACCGTCCACGTGAAGGAAGACCCAAAACCTTCGAAGACGCTGAATTGGAGGCATTGCTCGATGAGGATTCGTGCCAAACTCAAGAAGAGCTTGCTGCAGAATTAGGAGTTACCCGTCAAGCCATTTCCAAGCGATTGCATGCATTGGGGATGATTCAGAAGCAAGGAACTTGGGTTCCTTATGAGTTGAAGCCAAGAGACGTTGAGCGTCGTTTTTTCGCCTGTGAACAACTGCTCCAGCGGCAAGAAAGGAAGGGTTTTCTTCATCGCATCGTGACGGGTGATGAAAAATGGATTCATTACAGCAACCCAAAGAGGAGAAAATCTTGGGGACTACCCGGGCATGCTTCTACGTCGTCGGCTCGGCCGAACATTCACGCTGCGAAGGTTATGCTGTGCATTTGGTGGGACCAGGTCGGTGTTATTTATTATGAGCTGTTGAAACCGAGCGAAACCATCACTGGGGAACGTTATCGAACTCAATTGATGAGATTGAGCCGAGCACTGCGCGAAAAACGGCCACAATACGAGCAAAGGCACGAAAAAGTGATTTTACTGCATGACAACGCTCGGCCTCACGTTGCCAAACCTGTTAAAACCTACTTGGGCACGCTCAAATGGGAAGTTCTACCCCACCCGCCATATTCCCCAGATATTGCGCCGTCCGATTTTTACTTGTTCCGTTCGATGGCACATGGCCTGGCTGATCAACAGTTCCACTCATATGAAGACACCAAAAAATGGCTTGATTCGTGGATAGCCTCAAAAGACGAACACTTCTGGCGTCAAGGTATTCGAGCTCTACCAGAAAGATGGGAAAAAGTTGTGTCTAGCGATGGGCAATACTTTGAATGATTCATTTGTAACCATTTTTTTATAATAAAGTTATATTTTCATCGAAAAAACAGCGAGAACTTAGTTGCGCACCTAATACAATATTTGAAATGATATCGATTTAAGATTGTGCTGGGATGATTTTGCATTATTTCCCAAGTGATTTCTAGGCTTCCACTACCATTATACGAAGAAGAACTATTAAATTAAATATGATTGCTATTTAAGAAAAAAGGCCCTTGCGGATTGAAACTATTCGTCAGTGGTAGTTTCTAAGTTGGCTACTGAACAAAATTGAAACAATGCAAACGATCAACAAAGACACAGAAGTCCCAAAAAAAGAAAATAATCGAAAGAAAATAAAATTCTGCAAATTTGGAATAAGTCAGGTTTAGACTTTGAAACGCCTTAGATCCCTTCATTCATCGTTTGCAGTGTTCCAATATTGTCCGGTAGGCAACTTGTTCCCTAGAATAATAATGGTTTACCTGGCAATGGCCTCCATGGACGGCATACCCTGGTTCTTGATTACTGATCCATCATGCCGCGATAGGTTATGTGGCATGGCAGGAGAAAGAAGTGCAGAATGTGCTGCTGCAGGGTGTGGCATCTGCATGAACTGCATGTGACCAAGATGTGGAGGGTGGTTGTAACCGTTTGCTAGGAGCGGGGACTTTTCCATTCTTGCCATATCTACAAAATAGAGAAAACACATTGTAGATATTAACTCAGCAAGCACCTTCCATATGTGCATTGTGATTAAATCATTGTTTTTTGAATTATTCGAAATTTCAAATGAGAACAATTCCGAAAATCTTGAAGCCGATGTTGGATTTTAAAGAACCCAATCATTGCATTTTGAGATTGAAACTGCCATGGAAGTTTCAAGTCGATAAGATTTTCCGTTAGCCTGTGATCTACGTGCCTACGGACGACTAGCCAGCCGGACAGAATCAATTTTGACATCGGATTCGTTATCAGTGGGTCTTACCTAGTCATTGGAGATCATAGTCGGAAATACATTCGAAAATGAAAGATTTTTGGAGAAAACGATCGCACGCTGTTGCACATAACATGCGCGCAAAAATGATGATAGATGCTAACCTAAAATTCAGAACCAACATTCGCACTCAAATCAGCCGTGAAAAAATTCGAGCGTTCAGGTCTGTGAGTTGCGCGGATATTCTTCACCTATTAAAAGAATTAGCTGTACATAAAGAATAAATCCAGGTCTTCAGATAGCAGCGTTTTTATAGTCGTGTTGTACCAGAAGCAAATCAAAGTTTTCTCGTTCCCCAACAAATTTCGCTGACAGGTGAAATGGATCGTGTTCGATCTCAGGTAGAAATCGCAGCCACAGGAGAAGAGTCTCGATTCGCAGCAGGTAACCTCGGCGGTCTCTCAGACGAACCAAGACCTACGACCTATCTTGGTTCGCTCCCATGCCACCCTCATTAACAGAAATAATTATCCAACTGTAATTACTAGGGAATTATTGTTGCTGGAGAATTGTTTATGGGAAATCTTCATTCGCAAATACATCTTTACGCATTCGATTAGCGCGAAAGGACCAGCTTACCGCAGTCACCGCAGGGGCCTCTTTACAGCCTCGGTACTGCCGAGATAAGATACAGAACCGAAAAGGTACACTAAAAGACAAGAACAAAATGAATAAATCGCACGCATGTCGAATCAAGAAGTACTCCAAGATTCGGATTCAAATGAGCTACAATGATTGAGATCAGAAATTTAAGTTAATATGTTGGACCGTGCATTCAAGAGCCTTGTTTTGGTTACGAGTTAAGTACTGTTCGGAATGGTTCGAGCATGCGCGATTGCGATTATGGTCTACAAAATCTCAATTGTGCATACTCGAACAGTCCTGAACAGTGGACTGCGCAATTACCTCTATAAATTCACATCCTGTAGAAAAATACAGAAGAGAGATAATTTGCTCCATTCAAACGCAATACCTCATGTAATGAAGCTTACAAATCAAATGTCTTTTCGTCCATTTCCTTGAAGAATATGCAAATTCCATTAATCTTTATCTATAACTAGAATTGATTGTAATTTCGTGGATTCGATAATGGTTTAGTTTCACAATTTGATCGAAAAAGTCCGAAATCTGTCAAGTAGATAAATAATAAGAAAAAAAAATTTTTAAAAAACGAAATTTTGTACTCAAAGCCATTCCAGAATACACTTGATTACACATTAAAAGTTTCATCAAAATCCATTCAGCCTTTTAAGACGGGAAATTCCTGCTAAACATCAGCTAGACGGATTTTGATGAGATTTATTGTGTGTGTTCAAGTTGATTTTAGAATTATTCGGATTCAGAATTCGGTGAAAAAGTCTTCGAAGTAAATAAAAACTCAATAAAAAAACATTGTGAGAAAGAAACCTTTATTATTTGGGTCCACATGCAAAAACAGAAAAATGCAAAAATATGGGAACTTTGGTTCTTGTAAAGACATTTTATATAAGGTTGGTTCCAATCAATCATGTGAACGTGATAACAGCGACCTCTGAAACTTTTAATAGGAAAAAGGGTTGAGGGACACCTAGTATCAAGGAAAAATCGATTGCACAATTATTTCACACATTGGAGTTGATGCCCTACTCATTAATTCAATCTGGCACGAACACTCGGATGAAAAAACATCTTTTTGTTCTCGTTGGAAACTTCATAATCTGGCAATCGCTCAAAGAAAAGTCGTGTCGACTGGTGCGGAGAAATGTCGAAAGAATTCAATCGCATCTAATAGAAATCGTCTGTATGGGTCTTTCGAGAGAAAAAAAGTCCAGCAAAAGTGGTGAGCCCATAGTCACTTGATTTTTTGTTATGTCCGCACAGTTCCGTTTGGAAACTGAAGATGATTTATTCTGAACGAACACCAGCATTTGTTAGCCAGAAATGTTCGGAAAACTAAGGAAAACCAATTACTCTTTATCACGACAATACGAGCTTTCACACATCACTCAAAACCCATTTTGAACTCATGGGTCATCCACCATACATACAGTCATTGTTTGACACTGAATGACGCCCAATTCTGCAAAATCATCCAAGTAAGAGATTAGTGGTTGGACAAACATACAGAAGGGTGAAATCCGGCATTGAACTATTCGGTTTTCCTGTTAAATGATGCAGAAGGCGCAGGTGAAATGAACTGCACAATTCTTAATTAACCCGAGTGTATATGCTATTGGGAATACCTGATGGGCCACACAGCTCACAGTCCAACACACTCACACACATACGTACAAACGTACGTGAAAGATTAGCCTCGTATTCGTCATCAATCATTGGATGTCACTAGCATGATCACCAAGATGCCTTTCTCTTATTATCAGGACCATTTACATGCGCTTTGTTTTGTCTGGATAATATTGTTTCGGGCACATTAATCATCTAGATTGGGGTCCCATATTATTTCGTCAATTTGGACACGATAAGATCTGAAGGGGTATTTAAAAGTTGAGGTTTATGTTAATCACACCCTTTTGGATTTGTCCACTTCACACGATTGAGTTCGAGATGAGATCTCACTCTAATGGTCATTTGATTAACGCATCAATAAATATTGCCTGGATGTCAGACTTTTCCGACATTGGATGAAGAAAGAAAAGTTTTTAATTTTGATTTTTTTCTTCTATAGAAAAATGGCTCACACGATGTTTTGATAAAACGAGTTATTCAGAAATTGGCCAGAGTCGCATTTAAGTTCAATATCCTTAAATAACAATTTCTGGAAAAACAATGAACTCCGGAGTTTTACACATCTTTGAATTTCTGCGAATCAAAACATCCAGGTATTGAACCTTCCCTACTTAATATCCTGATGAAAACGGTTTTACGATCTCCTAAACGTATGAGCCTCAAGAAATTTTTCACGAAGCCGTTATTTTCAACTGAGTACTAGATTTAATTAAATTCAATTGAACTAGGGTTTATGGAAATATTGGAAAAAATATATCAAATGATATATGGATGATATTCTTCAGCCGATTTTACTAAACAATTGTTTATTTATAGGTATTTGAAGTTTAAGGTGTCCCAAAATCAACACAAGATTTGAATTTTTAGACATGTACAGTTAAGTGTTGGCAACACTGAAAACAATTCAATTTGACAGCTGACAGTTTAGCGTTAGTATATTTAAGTTTAAATGTCGCGCCAACTGTGTTGTAAATACAGGGTGAGTCTTTGACCTTGCAGAATATTTTAACAGAAGATTCCTGAAGCTGAAAGAAACACATTTGTCCTTTACCATTTTTTCCGATTCGCCCTAAATAAAAAGATATAGGCATTATAAATTTTCATAATAGGCTAGCCGCCCCTGGAAACCTGAACACTGAAGTTTTTCCAAGCCTAAGATATACCATTCAAACCTTCGAAATAAGCAATTCTGTTATGAAAACAAGCGCCAACTTACTTTTTACATTCCAGTTGGTGAAAAAAGTTGTATTTATGGTACAATAAACAAGTTAGGTATTCCAAATTTCGTGGGCGATAAAAGTTGAATATTTTTTTCTTGGTTTCATTTTCGATAATGAGGAATTCATCTAGCTATCACTCACATCAGCTTTGAGATTCATCTTCAATTTGTAATTATTAATTTACTTTATTTATTTCATTTTCTCCAAGAATTATCAGATTCAGACATAACCCATTCAAACTTTCATTTTCATAAATAAATAAAACAGATGTACTCCATTTATCTATGAACGTACAAACGTTGCCAAATTGACGAACAGAAAGAAAGAACTCTTCGAAATCAAACAACACACAATATGCTAATTCTATGTATACACTTGTGAAGTATGATTCTGAACTGAATTTATGATTCTTATGAATTTTGTAGTTTCCTCTTTGAGTTTTACGCACGAGTTGCGGGATTCTTACGGTTACGTCCATTGTGAATTGGCCAAAGTTGGCTACACCGCTTCCAAATCATTCCAAATAAAAATGCAAGGATTCCATTCTCAACTTTTAGACGTGGCAACGCGGAAAAATTGAATTCTGTGAATTTTTTGAACAGAGTTGCATTCAGCCAAAGTACCCAATTCTCGGAATTTCACAGATATTTTTTATTTTTGAATTTCAAATTACTCGAAAACGGCGCATCATACGAAAAAAAATAAAGAATACTTTTACATTCCAAAATGGTCAAAAATTCGATGAATAGCATTCAAATCATTTTTAAAAGTTGGATTCTTTGAAATTCTGGTATTTCTATGAAATATTATGGTCATATTAAAGAAACTGGAGGATGTGGATGAAATTTCGTAATCCAGAATCATTCATCGTATCAATAAAAAACTATATTCCAAAAATCATCTCATTCGATGAGATCGTTCGCGAGATATAATCGAAAATTAAATTTTTTTATGGATTTTCAACAGTCTGTATCTTACGAACCAAGCCGACTCGGAAAAAATGGTAAGGGAAAAAAGTGTTTCTTTTGGCTTCAGGAATCTTCTGTTAAAATATTCTGCAAGGTCAAAGACTCACCCTGTATATTCTAATTCCGTTACTGAGTGATTTCATGGAAGAGACAAAAGAAGGAGAGAAACAAATGTTCAAAACAGCTGGTGAAATAATTAACCATTATTAATAAAATTGAGGCTACCGACAATTGTATTGAATCAGGTTTGTTGAATAATTATAAACCCTTGTAAATATGTTAATTAGAATAATGTTTTGTTTATTACAGTTTTTACTGGATCAATCTGTGTTTGATTATTACTTTAAATTTTAACTCATTTTTGACGTCTCTGATTCCGAGACTTACACATAAATGGGCCTTTGATTTGAAAGTATGTTTTCATCATGGAACTTTATCAAAAATTAGGGTAGTTCGGAGATCGCACAAATGAAAGCTGATGGAGCGATTTTCCACCTGGATGGATTCGTTGATCGATAAACTGCCGCAAATGTGATATTTGATGAACAAATTAACATGGCGACAATAAGAATTGACCCCCGTATATCGTGTAATTGATCACCATTTTTGATTTGAAGTTGAAAGCCCATAACATACTGTTCGTTACAAAAAGAGAACAAACGCTTCATCAACGAAATTCTGCCGTGGTGGGAATTTGCCGGATGTATTATTTCATAAATTACTCTTTCGTTAATTTTGGGACTTCACAATTGAAGATGATATAATTCTTGAATTCTTAATTTGGATTGATTAATTATAGGGATCCAAGTTGTAGCATAAAATGACCCATACCTGTTTTAAAAGGTGAAATTTCTTCTCACTCCTCAGTAAAGTAAGAGGGTGGTATTGTGAATGTTGAGCAATAGCCCACAGTAGGACTACAGCCAAAACGAAAAGATTTTTTTGCGGAAAAAAATATTTGATACATAGGTATTTCCTTGACATCGATTCCAGGTGATAGACTGGGAGATACGAGCACAAAGTCGAGAATATCGACGACTTCATATACATAAAACAGTAATAAAACCAAAACAGCTCTATAAAACCTTTTCTGGTTCAATTATATAAATGACGGTCTAATTTTATGAAAGGCCAACCGAAAAGGTGGTACCCTGCAGTTAAACCACTTAACTTGGTCGCAAGCTCACCACAAACATACCTATTCGACCAATTTCTAATGAATAGTCGTAACAAATCGTTCCCAATGACATGCAGTGAGACGGGCCGTGCCTTCGGGCCTTCCACTTCTTGGATCTATAATTTTATATCTACCATTTACAATTTGTTTTGCGTTTAAGCGTGGTTATCTCGATAACTTTAAAGATTTGATTATAGCAATTTTACATAATTCGGGCTGTTATTAATTTTCGGATGGA
Source organism: Myrrha octodecimguttata (assembly GCA_958510865.1). Classification (NCBI taxonomy): domain Eukaryota; kingdom Metazoa; phylum Arthropoda; class Insecta; order Coleoptera; family Coccinellidae; genus Myrrha; species Myrrha octodecimguttata. Next base: position 16,800,217 of record OY294058.1, on the reverse strand, counting down.
CTGGAATTGTTGCTTTATAAATTTATCGTTTAAGGCTCTCCGTTTCCAATCACATCTCTCGCTGAGGTTATTTATTGCCATTGTTATTACCGAAATTCTTCGGATTGTTCGAAAATCGCTTGACGCCTTCAGGTTTGGAGGAATGTAATAATGAAAGATTATATACAATTTTGGTTTATTGCTATCTTAAGCTTTTCGAATCGTTTCTTCGTGAAATTTTGTTGAGGCAACCTGGAATTTTGCACGAATTATTGATATATGTGCTTCCTACACACGAGATTGGTTCTACACTTTCATTCCTCAGAGCTTCTAGCGGTTCCCCACAGAAATCTCATTTTTGAATAGTGAAAATAAATGAATTTATTCATTCGGTACCAACGTTCATTTCAAAATAGAATGGAGCAATATTATTTTTCATTCCACACATGAAGCCAATTCGAGCCTTATTATTATTTCATTGAGATTTCTAATGATCATATGTTGTATTGAATATTTGGTGAATAGATACCATGACCAAACATTTCTGTGAAAAATCAAACCTCCCCATAGTTGACAAAGAAGATTTTGATCTGATAATTCCTGAATGGGTAAAATCCACACAAAGAATTCGCAAGGAATTATACAGATTTCGAGAAATACAAAATTAATTAATTCCACTCTCCAACAGAACACCACCCTCCTCCCCCCTAAATTCACCCTAAAGATATTGTGATTAAGTGATTAAGTTCTTCTTCCTGAGAAGTAGCCCACAATTACAAAATAGGTCTCTTGCATCTATTTTCTCCTTATTGTTTGTATTCGATTAATTTATTCGTGAGAATACTGAAAATATTCAATCGCGTCAAAAATTTCAATTCTCAACGAGAAACGATGTTCGAATTTGTTTCCACATTTCGCGGTTCAGTAACGAAACGTGTCATAGTCTTATTATGTCTCTTCTACTCTACCAAGTCAATGGACAGCGGCGGCTGCATCGATGGTTAGGATCATGCTATGACGTATTGACGTATGTCGTAGGAGGCGATCTACCGCGTTTCCCACAATTTGAACATTTCGTTTTTACAATTTTTAATACCAAATCATTTAAAATTCGCGAATTGTGAGAGTGTGACGGTATCGAAAAAGATTGAGAAAAACATAAAATATTATATTTCGAGTTACATGCGAGGGACCTTTTTATACTGGAAAATTTACTTTAGACAGCAAACAATTTGCGTTCGCCTAATAGGCATCGATGTTCAGAAAACAAGCTATAAAACCCACCTTTCTCGTCAGAAAAGCTTTATAAATATACGAAATGTATCAAGGATTCTGATAGAATTGGTATATTCAAAAGTATCAAATTTTTATCTAACAAGTATTCAAATCACGGTATGAAAGATAGCGCTTGGGCTTCTGAATTCACGTCGATAACTTCTTTCATCGGATTTTATTTAGTACCTTCATTCTCAAAAATGAAAAACATGAACTCTTGAATTGGCTTCCTCATCATCGAGTTTCCAAAGATGCAATCTCGAAAGGTTTAGTCTCGAAAAAAAACTCGCCAAATTTCATTCAGATCGGTTTGTCATTTGCCCTGCTTGACGAAGCAAAATGACGCTAACGAGAAGAGTCTGCATAAAACGGGCTATTTCAGCAGGTACCTACCGATCGCATTTCTCAGTCTGACCACCCATGCAACCGTTCTTCAACTGTGCATCCCCTTCGATCGAAATATGATATCATACTTTGCCCGTATGTATCATTGTTTGCTTTTCATATTCGACTGCACAATGCACTCCCAATGGCCCAGTGGAATAGTGCACATATTGATTGGCAACAAGAACGGAGAATTGGCGAAAATGCACCTGAACATCAGTCAAATCCAAATTTCATTCTTTTACGGTTGGAATTTTTTCTCATTCTTCTTCAACATTTACTTGATTTAGTTACATTTGTAATTAAGGTGATGTCGAATCAAAAAAGTATCAAACTGCTGATCATACGTCAGTACATGAAGTTTGCTGTTTCTATTCTATTATTATTGTATTGTTTTGGAAAATACGATTCCCGTAAATATTTTCGAAAATTGAAACAGAAAAATTTCCACATCATGGAAATATAGTAACTGTTAAATGAGATCTGAGTTTTTGGCGAAGAAGGCTTTCTCAATTATAGCTTCGTGCGTTATAATGCAAAATCTATAAGAACCTGAAATCTACCCAATAATTCCGCAGAAATAAATGAACGATTCATTTCCCAAATTTTTTCAGAATTGAGAATCTGATCAGATACAACTCTAAGAAGTTCTTGATTAAAAATAAAAGTCTTCAAAATTCATTAAAATTTCAAAATGGAAATCCGGCTGACATTTTTAACATTTCACTGAATAATTGTAAACATTTGCGAGTATATACTTCACAACCAATTACCACATTTCAATTTGAACTGGTTGAAACTTTTCGAGTTATTGGGATAACAAATCCAAAGTTGTTGGCAGGGAATCGATCTGTTATTTTGACGATAATTCCTGCCCAAAAAGTGAAACCAAATCCCATGAACAAATGCAAAATAGTGGCTTGGGTGCCGTGTAATCTGGTGAATAGATTCTGTGATAAAATTCTCACGAGATTGCATCAATCTTCGCATCAGTATTTTTCAACTGGACACTTATACAATAAAAATGGTGTTTTTCAATTCATTGGAACAACAAACGTTCAGATGTCCGTAACTTCGATACCGGTATACCTATTTTGCCAATTACATTAAATTAATAGGTGCATTTGTACTCCAAACCTACTCAAAATAATGAAAGACTTAAGGTCATTTTCCGCCTGGCCGAACTGAATTCGAACAGTCCGAGACCATTCGCGGATCAAAATAAAATATTAGAAATATATAGTAGACAATCGTACAAAATTATTAGTGTTTTTTCTAGGTTACAAGGGGGAAAAATATGAAAAAATTCCACTAAATTGAGCATAGAGTTTGGAAACGCTGCTTGGGTCCATTATCTGGTCCACTGTATCACTTCATTCGAGGTGCCACTTCCCATCATCATCAACGCACAATGCAGAAGTTCCCTTCCATCCGACACGAGTATATCTACCCTACGCCGACATACGGACAATATGAAGCCGTAATAGAGTCTGTCCATTCATCCGTTAACAAATATTAATATTAAAAATAATACGGTGGAAACTGTGTACAAATTCAGTTAACATGCTTCAATTCCTGTCGATATTGGGTTTCGAGGATGGAATCGGGTAGAGCGAGGACAAAGATCCGACCATGCGTCAAAGAGTTCGATTTTGCACTGGTTGAAGGATTCTGCAACAGGCGAAAAAACCGAAAAGGTTAATGGAAATTTCGCACAAGTTTCTTTGGTGGTTTCAATGAATTTCTATGTGAAACATCGATTAGGCCATTTCATTCCTGAGAAATATTCTATGCTCACGAATTGACTGTGCATATTTGCTTGGGTCGATTAATTTTCATGTTCCTGGATTACCAGTACATAGTCTGACAACCTTCTACTTGTCAATTCCACGTGCGAATTTTTTTTTTTTCGCATCTGTGTAGAATATGTCATCACCATTAGTTGTTTCAAAATAATGTACAAATTTTGATTGCAAGTCTTCGACCATTAAAAGGAATATTTTGGGTTCGCAGCTCCTCTGTTGAAGTTGGGTGGAGGCTTTTTTTCTCATTGAATTTGGTTTTTATGCTCGTGTCCGGTTTTAATCACAGATTTTTGTACTTCTATGAATTAAATATGTATCTTCATTCAAGGTTTCATTTTGATCTTTTTTTCCCATTCTTTAGCTGGCCTCGGCGCTGGAATGTTGTATGTTAAAAAAAATCCATTTTCCACGGATTTTCAGTTTCATTATTACATACTTTGTTATTTCCTTACTATATCGGATTCACTCCCGGTAAAAACATCTGTGAAAAATTCTCTATCTGATTGCGTACCATTATGTAAAACTTTCATATAATATTGGGGTCCAAATCTGCGCAACAAATTTCAAGTCTCTAAGTTGTATCTGTCGGAAATCATTGTGTTTACGAACGGCGTTGAACACAAAACCTTTCCGAAGAAACTATTTACTTGGAGACTCGATATTCGTTATGCAGATCTCCGTCTAAATTGAGGGGGTTGATTTCGTTAATGGGCCAAATCCGCCCATGTGTGTCGAAGAATTTGATTTCACAGTAGCTGCAGGTTTTTGAAACCGGTAAAATGGCCGTAAGGGCTATTCGATATTTCACACAATTTTCTGTAAAGATTTTCATACATTTCTGTGTGAAACTATCATTTGATTTTTCCAATGATTTTCAGTTATAATGTTAAATAATTTTCCGTTTTCTGGTTATGTATCGTATACAGTCCCGGTTGAGATATTTATAGGACTGGAGCATTTAAAGTCTGTAACCATTTCAGATTTTACTTACAGATTCACAATGACAAACAGGCATTCAGCCTGATATAAATGAGATCGGGCGATTGGGGATTTCCACTTTTTTTAGCATGGCCTTCACTCGTTCGTCATTTTGTTCAACGCAACGAACTAATCGACAGAAGAAAGACAATTTGAATGGTACTTGCTTCCTACAACAAAGAGGCGAAAATTAAACCATCCCTAAAAATTTTGAAAAAATATTCAATGATAAGACTCACTCAAACCGAAATAAATATGTAAATATTCAATAAAACATAAACTATATTACAAATGAGTCATATTTGGTGAAGGTTATATTCGTCTTGTAGCCGATAGCCTAGGTTTGTCTAGGAGACCCCTCAGAAGCTGTATGAATATGCTTGTTCGTTTTAGGAAACTGGGTGTGTAGTTTGTTCTGTGTACGCTTTGTTCCTGTTACCTTACTACACGTCAGGAATAGCAATGTTGATTGTTTACCCAACAGTGATGGTTGGACGTTTCTCAAATGTCCGGAAAATTTATCTTATTATTATAATTTCATTTAAAAGCTTAAACCATTTTATAAGATTTCCACATATTATTCAGTTCCAAATCTGCTCCACAATCACTTCTGAAAGTAATTGCTCAGAAACTACAGAGTCTCTGTCGAGCATGTTCGTGGATTAATATAAGGAAGGTCAAATTGGTATGTGGGTAAAATCCGCTCAATGATCCCGTTGGTACATAGAAAATTTTATTTTCCGTTAATATTATTCCCAAATATACAAAGCCAGTCGCATTGAAATGTAGTAACTACTTGGAGGTCGTGAAGGTTTATGTAGGAGTTTGTGAGGAAACGAGCGAATGAAATACCTGAATTCAATTCAGTGCTTTTCTAGAATTTTTTTGACGGGGTTGGGTAATTTGAGTATAGGATATTTTGTGACATCTTCTTTGTGATCTGAATTAATCGATAGCAAATGCGATCGGATATTTGAACAAAATTCTTCTGCCAGAAAATGATGACCATCATAATGGTATTCATGCCGCCTTCGTCTGCAAGAGATATCGACCGAGTATAAAACTTACTAATGCTCACTCACATCAGACCGCAATAATTACAGGTTGTCATTGTCTGAAGAGCGATGCTTGGCTTTATTATCTGTATGTCCGACTGTCTGTCCATTTGTGCGCGGTCATTTAATACGGCTTATATATTATGAGCGAGTTACTTCTGGGAAATACAGCGTAAATAATATCAACGCCCAGTTTATTAACACTTCTCTCTCTGTTATTCGACCGACAGATTAACCGGTGAGGCACTTAAGATGGGGCTTATCAAGCTGCTAGAGATGTGTTCGTGAACTCCCTATTCTGCTATCACCTCAACTTTTCTCACTTTCACATCTGCGGTCAGCCATCTAGGTACTGAACCTGCCTCACGCTGCTCGACTTTTGGAAGAAAATCGATATCCGCATGCTAATATTCTTCAAGCTGCCAAGTACCAGATTTCAATTCTTTTTTTCGGAACTATGGAGAAATAGATCAAATGGAATTCAAATCAAGTACTTGATTGAAAATACCCTCTTGTGAGTTCATACGATCATACAAGATCGCAAAATATAAAATATTCGGAAGAAAATATTTAAAAAATGTTTTCTAGAATGTTCTAATGAAATTATCATAGTGAAATTTAGCACAAGTTTGCACATCATCATTTGCCAAGGATTTTTCAAATTTTATCATGATCGGATCAGCATATTTTGGGTTTATCGTTAATAATGATACCGAGGAAATATCCAAGAAATTCAAATATTTTTCCCCATATCTCAAATACTGACTTCAAGGTCTGTGTCAAAACTAATTGAAATCGAAACTGGAATTTTCACGGCTGGATTGAGGCTTAGTTACGAAAGTTGAGTTCAGAATGAACCAATTCCGCATTAAAGATCATCTAGTCGTTTGAGACGAATTTCGGAAAAAAAATTCGAGAATTACAGATATTTGGACAAAACGATAGCACGCTGTTCCCCTTGAACATGCGGCAAAAATTGAAAATATGGGACAACTACTTAACCTCTTCTTATACGAAATATTTCTCAATGTTGAAGTGGAATTTGGCAACAGTTCCTTTTCCTCGCTGGCGAACGTATTATGACAGTATTTGCTGGCGGGAAATATGAAATGATGGACAGCTGGAGGATTCGATTGCAAGGAAGCTGCTTCTGTCATTGAAGAAGAGGAAGTTATTCTATCATAAGTCAAAACATTGGGAATATTTGTTTACGGTATCACTTTCAATGTTTTCTTTTGAACCTGAATCTTTCTACCGGCTTCAAAATGAGCAGGTTTTAACCGAACTTTTTTTTCACGCTGTGACTTCGAGATGGTCCTAGTTAAGAATGAAATATGCAGGTTATTCCAATATAATCGAAACGAAACTGAAAAAATATATTCACTAACAATACAGACTAAACAGAATTCAGCAAACAGTTGGTCCCCAGTATTTCAATCCGAAACTGTTCGACAGGTTTGTCCCATCTACTCTCTCAACTGAATTCAAAAACATGAAGTAGAATATAGTTTGATATGGAGTGCCACTAGAACATGCAAAATACCGAGGATTAGGGGATGCGTCTCGTTGGCAAGTTGTTCCAGCATTCAGTTCCATCATACAATTATCACAGAGTGAAATTTCAAAGGGTATATCGGACACAGAAAATCATAAAGCAAGACAATCGATAAATCAGTAAGGACTGACCGCTTGGCTTTTGTTTCGGCGACGGGGGAAGGGCCCCTGTTACAAAACACTCTTTGAAATGTTCGAAATTGAATAATTCAGATCTCAGCCAGGCGAAATTCAGTTGATGTGACTACTAAAAGCTTTCGACAAAACCAATTTACCGATGTCGCAGTCAGTTGTAGGAAGTACTAACGTCGGCATAACTACCGGGGCTCAAACATCAATTTTGCACATGCTGGATAATCCTTTACTCATTTTTCAAGAATAAATTTTCTCCGTTCCATCTAAAGATGGACCAAGGACCAAATCCTTTTCAGTTTAGCAGAGAAGTCGATAGACGATCAAATCTTCTCCACAAATACCAGTAACAATTTGGGAATTAGAAGATGCAATTGTGAAGAAGCAAATTAGATAAATTGGAGTTGAGATGAAAGAGTTAGGGCCATTGCAACCAAATTTCTGAACAATTATTACTGAAGGAAATCCCATATATCGCTGAATATAACTGTGCTAAATAACTGAATAATGTTGCAAATGTCAGGCAGAAATTGCGAAAAAGAAAAAACGCATATAAGATATTTAGTAACTCTTAAAATAAATTCCGAAGTTCTCTTTTGTATCAAATACGTTTAGAAAATTACTCAAAATATACACATCTTCTAGTGACGATTGTGTTGAACGTGTCCTGTAAGATTCATTAAGGACCTCGATGGAGGGAACGCTATCATCTTTTATGCCTTCAATAAAACTTGATGTCATCACCTCGACCCTTAAATGTGTTGATCAACCCCACTTTTAATCATCGAACTGCGCCAATAACACGCACGAATCATTCGCTGTAATTGCTGTTTCCGAATGTCGTAAAAAATTACATCAAATCTGTTGACTCTCCTTTTGCAATAACATCTATTTTATTTTCGGGCTCACACTGAGCACAACTTAATTGTGACCATATATATCGGGGATTTTTGAGCTTGTTGAATGGATTCATTCGTGAAGATGGCAAAACTATAGTTTTCCTTGAGATTAATTACCCGAAGAAGGAATATTGGACTGATCAAGCTGATATTCTGCTAGATCGGTCTATGTCTGTATGAGTGAATGCCACGTATACGCGATCCCGATCACGTTGGCGATCCCTTTCTGCCCGAAACATAAACGCGATCATATCGGGAATTTGTCACAGTGTCTGAAATTTCCATAGCAACTGTCATAATTTCCTCTAACGTCTTGCCATCGCTCAATACCGCGCCTGAACGCGGCAAACTCGCAGACAGGTCGCGGCAAGTGTGTAAGGCTCCACTAGTCCGGTGTAATTATCCGATCACCATCGCTATCGTGAACGCCATCGTGGTCGTGAACGCGTATGTGTGGCCTCCACTTTGGGGTTCCAAAACTTCAAAAGGTACAGCGGCAGGAATCTGTGATATCAAAATATTTAGTGATTGAAAAGCAGGCACTTGAATGCAAATGCAACTCCAGCGCCGTTGCGGTGCCGTACTTACGATCTGCAGTACACTGCATGAGATGCGTGAATGCACTCATTCAGCCAGACTGTTGCGGCGTCGCGACTTTCGATTTCGTATAGTACTTTCATCCAGGCTGCAAGGACGCTGTAACGACGCTCTTCCAGTTTCCTGTTGTATAGCGAGCCATTCACAAATCATGGCGGCGATCAGAAACCCACTAGTGGTATTAAGAAAAATGTGCATTTAATTGATCCGGTACCGCAACGGCACAGGAACTTTTAAGAACAAGTGTTAATTGAATTGATCCAGCAACGCAACGGAGGTAAATACTGGGCATTAATGTCGGTAAGCTGGACGTGAACAAAATCACCCTTGCCTGGATACTGAGCCACTCAGACTGTTCAGGTGATACAGTACCAAATAGGATTGCACACAAAGGAGCATCCCAACCTGTGTGGGTCCGAAACCATTTCAAAGCATACCACAGGATGTCGCTAAGCCAGAAATAAGTAGCAGGATGAAGAGGAAATGGATTTCATTTTAGTTGAGCCACCATGATTCGAATCATTCGGAAGTGTACATGTGAATCGTTTCGAACTTTGACCAATCAAAGACAAGGATTGCACACAATAAAATGAAGGTATTGTGATGGGCCATTCTAGACCAAAGGCTTATATGCCTGAAATCGGCATGGATGATTTCTTAGAGTGCAAGCTGTGGTTCTTCTTGCAATTTAGTGGTTATGTATTGTTTGGTTTGACCGTATTCATACACGAATACTCAATGATTAGTTCAATTACACGTTTTCATATAATATTCCAGTCAGAAGAAATCTCATAATTATTAAACTGAATACATATTTGTTGAAACGGGGACCTCTGGTTATCGCTTCGCATCATATGGGCATGTTTACCTTATTTGAATGTGAACTTTTAATCACTCGAATTAAATGAAGGGAAATAATTCTGCAGCCTCAACAACGCTGATGAGCGATATAAAATTGTCCAAAGAAAACTTTAGTGTACTAAACTATGTCGCTCCGCTACACGAGTCTTCGTATTTGCTCAGGTTTCATGTAGTAAAACGAAGGAAGAACGTTTAGTTTTATCTTTTCTATCGAATATAAACATACAAAGCTCCAGTGTTTGGAAGTAGTCAGAATGAAGTGAAAATATTCATTTCGTGAATAAGAGTGCATAAACTGATTAAATGAAGTAGGATATCACTCTTTATAAAAAGCAACATTTGTGTATCCAGTTGAAAGAATCCTTTCGAGAGGATAACTACCCCTTTTCTTTCATTCAGAAACATTGTGTTCCAGAAATTCCAATAGCATAGGGGTGGCAACCCCCATATCACACGTGGACCAAACGAATCGTATGCAAACATTCAGGTATGTCGATTATTAAACCCTTTTGTATCTCGAATTAGTAATTAAGGTGTTGATATTGTGGAATTCGTATACGAGCAGCAAATTTTTGGAATATATTAATCCACTGGACAATGAGCGATTTGCGGTATTCCAATATGTCCGGTTGCTTTTCCCCATTAGGACTGTGACCTTTTGCATTCGTGTTGGCATGCTTGGAAATAAAGCACATTCTGTAACTATTTGTCTTCAATTTTAATACTCTCGATACATTCACTTTTGGGACGCCGATTGGACCAATGAATTAGATGCTCACTTCAAGGGAACCCACTGACTGAGGCATGGTGTAACAGAATGGGAAGAATAGAGCTGTTTAATTTTTGAAAAAAAAATTGTATCGAAACAAAAGTTTTTTGTGAATATCCTTCTTTCAAATACACCAATGGTTTTTGATACATGTACATTAAGCCTTAACTAACGGCCGATTCTGAACACAATAGCTTCCGAAAGAATCATTGTGAAACCAACTTCTTGAACAGGTTTGGAGTTGAATGCTGACGGTCGAATTCATGAATCGGTAAATTCCATTCCAAGTTGTCTTGGAAATTCATGATTAATTTCAGCGGAATATGACCCAAAGTTCCTGAGATATACAATTTTGGCAAAAAAACTATAGCAAACAATTTTGTCGAATTTTTCTGATAAAACGATTCTTGATGATTTTCCGAATCAATAATTCCTGCAATAAACTTTTCGAAATAAAAAAAATTTCAAAAAGCACTGCCGTGAAGGCAGCAGCTTTTGCGCGCATGTTCAATGTCGATGACCGCTTCAGCAACGAATTTGAACATGCACGCAGAAGCTGCTACCTTCACGGCAGTGCTTTTTAATTTTTTTTTTCAATAAATTACTGGATTTCAGTTCGACCTAATCTGTATTTTTGGAAATATTGGGAAAATAAAATTTTGAATGGGTATATCTACGGAATTATTGGGCGGATTTTACCCATTCACGAATTCGACCTTCGTAATTAAGCCCCAAACCTACTCTACAAATATCGAGTTTCCAAGTCGTTTCTTCCGGAAGTTATTGTGCTTACGGTCAGCCTAACGGCCGACTGCGTAAACACAATAACTTCCGAAAGAAACAACTTAGAAACTCGATATTTGTAGAGAAGGTTTGGACCTTAATTACGAAGGCCGAATTCGCGAATGGGTAAAATCCAACCAAGGATTCCGCAGATTAACCCTTTCAAAATTTTATTTTTCCAATATTTCCAAAAATACAGATCAGATCGAATTGAAATCCAGTACTTTATCGAAAAATTACAGTTCGAAGGTTCATACAGAATCTAATGAGGATAATATGATAAGAAAATCACAGAATTTTTTTTTTAAAATTGTTCTAATGACACGATTATCACGAAATTTTGCATAAAGTTGTATTTCATCATCTTCAAACTAGCAGCGAAGTTTAATCAGGTTTGAATCAGTATTTCCCGAATTATACCGAAAAAAACAACGATATCGAGAAGAAAACCTCGAAATTTGACATATTTTTTCCCGATATCTCCGAAACTTATGATCGTATCGAACTGAAGTTTTGTACACTGCTGTGAAATATGAAGCTCAAAGTGTGAGTGGAAGTTTTTTTCGGATTTGATGCATGGTTTCCAAAAAAAAAATGTTTGAAAAAAATTTTTTTTTAATTTACTGACAATATGATCCTGACGAAATATAGCTCAAAGTTGCGCGTCGTTATATTCCACCTAACTGCCAAGTTTGAATCCAATCGCTCAAGTAGTTCCTGAAATAAAAAATAAATAACTTCAAAATTTCAAGTGCCTATAACTCCGAAACTATTCAACCGATTTGGCCCATTAACGAACTTAACCGCGGCATTATGATGCACGACCTACCCTGAAAGTTTCAAGCTGCTAGCTTACTACTGTCGACAGTTATCGTATCCTCGGCCGGACGGACGGCCGGCCGGCCGGACAGAATCGATTATGACACCGGATTCGTCATCAGTGAGTCCAATACCTAGTCGATTGAGACCATTTTCGGCTCAATCATCCAAAATTACAGACATTTGGGCAAAACGATAGCACGCTGTTCCCCTAGAACATGCGCGCAATAATAAGATCCACGCGTTCAGATATGAGTAACGCGATAACATTTCACGACTGATACCCAAGTTCAAATTATATCGGCGTATTTTTGAAATATAAGATTTAATTTTCCTTCAATTCTCCTTGTGCAACGATCCTACCAGATTTCATCTATTCGCTTTGCGAGTTTCAGTTCTATTGAATTACAGTTTTTTTAGATATTTTCGAAATAACATCTCAGATCCAAATACTTTGGGCAGAATTCATCAATTTACTGATATATTCAGGCTCCACAAGCATAGTGTGCAACGAATGGACTGACAATTGAATTCGACCACGAATTCATCACAGAGTCCAACCTAGTCATTCTTAATTATTTAAGGCCAAAAAAACGGGAATAATAGACATTTCGGAAAAACTATAAAGCTTTAGTTGCTAAGAATAAGCGCATTGAAATAAAATCTTATGATAATACTCTAGTAATATGATGATGATGAGAATGACTATTTTATCCGTTTTCATTACATAAATTACGTTTGTGATGAATTGCAATAAAGTGTTTCGAAACTCAAGAAGGAAGTCAGCATTCACAAATATATCTAAAGGTAACAAACACTCTCGATACATTAGAAGACACAGGCGATCTTCCTTCCAAGCAATAATTCAACAGCTGATGGACTCCTTTGCCTTAGCTAAATAAAAAAGGTGCAAGGACAGAGAAATTGGTCTACAAACGAGATGAACCTTGTCAGAAAATTGTTTATGATACTGTCAAAAATATCCAGTGAGATACATTTGTATTCTTGGTGATTGCATTTTTGTTTATTGCCTTGAAACTCATGACAATGGATTTTCCGGATAACATTCCATGTAAAGATTAAACCTTTCCAATTCTTTCTTCACTTTTCTTTCCATTTAATCATCATTCGAATTATTATTCGAAATGTTCATTGTCTGTGTGTCAACCTAATGCAAGAATTATTTTTAATGTTACAGGTGACGCCCTTTTGACACCTGCCATCTCAGCATAAGACTTAAGCCGATTTAAGTGCTCTCTGGTCGCTCGTTCAGATCTTACCCGGTATATTTCATCTGGTTGTCCATTCGATTACCATTTATCTGGATACTTTCGCGTTTTTAGGGCTCTTCAAAGATTATTACCCGACGGACGTTTGTTTTAACGACGCATTTAATTATTATTGGAGCTGATTTTTACAGTCCCATTTTATAGCTGGGTATAGAGCAATGTTCTCTCCCTCCCCTTCCGTCCTCATCGTTAATATCTCTCTTATTTATTGTATCGTAAATGATAATAAAATATGAGAAATATTTGATTGGTTATATGGAAGTATTTTTCTACGTGTGATTACCTCTGTATCTATCTCTCTCTGATATGTTATAAATTTCCTATTTGCTTATAGTATCGATTTTATGGTCCGACTGATTCCTTGTTCTGATTGTTGTTCTCGGAAATGCTAGCGATTTTTTCAGACGTTGCATGTGATTTGAATGCGGATGCATGCTTCTATTCGACCATCTCGAGAAAAACTAGGCCATTTTCACGAGAAGATTCATTATTTTCGCAGCAACATAATATCCTTGTATTGATTCATTGCGCATTACTTGTCGTTTTATGTCGATTTTGCATATCTGACGTATCCTTCAATTTGAGAATTTTCAAGTTAGAAATATAATTCAACATTTCGTAATTACAATTAATATTTACAATTAACTCAGTTCATATTATTATTTTTCGGGGTCCAAAACAAATTACCTGTAATGATTGGTTACATCTTTGTTTTGCTGTTCAATTTCTTAGACACATCATTTGGAACTAATAAACCAAAAAGGAACCAGAATCAATGGGAAAGAGTTTTCTCTTTTGAACCCTCATATTCACTCCACCTGCATGATGAGGTAGGTTAACCACAACAGCTCAAAGAAATCGTTTCGTGTCAGTGCGCAACCATATGCTTATTAAATGTAGCCATTTCTCCCCATATCGTACCTCTTGAAATTGCTTCAAACTCAACGTAATTTCTTATTGTTATCTCAATGGCAACATGCAACCGAAATCAGCATTCACACACGAACCTGGATATAGCAAAGACTGGAAAGCACTACAAATGCTAGCTCACTAGAAATTACACAGGAAAGCACAGCCCTGTATCTGTTCAATTTCTATCTTCCTTCGTATCTTCCCGGGTGATCTTACATCTCCGTTTCGCCGACCTGTCAGATGTTATCGAAAAAGTGCAATTTAATATTCCCGGCATTTTTGAAATAAAAGCTAAATGTACATCGGTCGGACCAACTCGGATCTCGCATATATATTCATACCATTTAATTGCCTTTAATCACGACATTTCGAGTATAAATCGCGTTTTGTAGTCTTATTTTAATTTTATAACATGATCTTAGTGGAACAGCTCGCATAAGTCAGTTATAAGGCGGTCAATGTTGGCCCATAGGCGTAACTTGTCAGGAGACATAAACATAAATCACAGTTAATAACCTTAGCGGGAAAAAAAAGAAAATAAAACTTGGAAAAGTCCATGATTTCCGAATGAGTAAACTCGGAGATCTACTTACAGTGTTATCATGAATAAATATTTTCATAAAATTGATGAATTACTCAAAATTTCGTTTTGGATTCAAATCACCAATTCTCAGCCTACGCCAATGTCCTTGCTTCACGATACTCGAGATACGACTCATTCGATAGCAATTATACCTGTTTATGACCTGACGAATTATCACACGAATTATCTTCGGTAGATTCTCATAAGACGTTAAATGCAGTTCTAATAAACTTCAACCATAAAAACTTTGAAGATAAATACATTTCCGACTCTCATTTAATTACTTCCATTTCGTTCAGAATGTCTTTTCATTGCCCACAGCCATAAATATAAACTTTATTGAAATTCTCCATATTCCCACTCAAAACGAAAAGGGTTAAAAATCGACCCTTGGGGTTCAATTCACAAGAGGTTGCATTTAGAAATTGGGTATTTCTCAAAGCTATAACGGAAAAACTACAGCACTAGTTCTTTCGACAAATTCTTGCTTAAGAGCTTATGATTCGACTTGAAAGAAGCTATTCATTTTATCTGGCTACCGTTACATTTTTATTTTTTACATGCTATGGTGGAAAATCTAACCCACAAAAAGCAGATGACATTTCAGATGAAAATTTTAATGGATTCTGTACCTACGAAGAGCAAATAATCATTCGATTTTAGAGCAAATTTCTGCTTTGCCTTACTTTAGTAGCAAGATCAGGAGTTGTTAATTTGGAATTGATGTTGGTTAAATTTCGGAATAATGAACAATATCGAACAAAAAATTGGAACTTGTTACGGACATGGCAAAATTTTATATCATGCAATGCTATTGAGAATATCAAATACATAAGAAGGTTTAATTTGAACCTGTAGAAAGATTGACATCCCAAGGAAAAGTCTGGGTTAAATCATACCATGTATTAAAATAGTTACATACCATTTAAGTGTCCATTTTCATAGGGGTAGTCACCATTGTCTAGACGTTGTTTTTTGATTTGGTGGTGCTGGAGATGAGACGCTGCTAAACTTAATCCTACAGGTGCCCTCTTTGGTGGTCTGCCGGGCCTGGAACTGCAAAATAGTAGAGAATTACTGTTGTTTAAACGATATTACCGGGTGATTTTCGGCTTTATACCGAAATATTATCAATAATTATAATGATTATGGAACAATAAAAGATCACTTGAAACGAAAAATCTTTTCATCTCAATCACAGTCAACGATACAATGGTGTACATGTTACATATACAAAAGCGTAAAAAAACAAATACAAGTAGTAGGGAAATGGGATCACACTTTAGAAAGAGACAAAGCCAATCTTTTCTCTCAATTAATCAGAGACTGTGATCAGTAAAACTATTATAACGTTCGGTGCTTTCTTGACACTGGAAAATATGGTTTAAGAAATGAGGAACACTGTTTCACCAAACTGACAATTACAAATGATTGTTCAATTAGTACGAGGTTTGTGACAAAAGTGATAAAACTGTCGACACAACGAGCGATCTGGCAACATTGTGTGCTATTTAATTCGCTCAGCGTGAATTAAAAAACTGTGAAAAAACTTCACCGATGAAGAAAAAATAATGTCGTTTGAAGAATGAAAAATCTTTAGTTCATAAAAATCTGTCTCATTCCCTTTCCTACAGGAATGCCCACTGCTGTATGATATGAAAGATGAAAACTATATGAATGCAGATTGGAAATAAATAATATGACAAGATAAGAAATTAATCAATTAATGATCGAACACGTTCACAGCATGGTTGTGAAGAAATATTTTTCTATATATGAATTCTCAAGAAACCTACACGACTTCCGACAAATAAACCGATTTCCTTCAAAATAATACGATTTATATATCCAATAAAACAGTGTGGAACATCCGAGATAATGCCATCAAGAAGTGGTGGACTTCCACGCTTTCCTTGTAATTGAGTTGCGGAAAGAAGAAAAAGTATGACAGTAAATAACCGGAAATGAAGCCAATAAATCAAAGAGGGGTTGATTTGTCGAGTGACCTCGCGATATCTGATATCAGCGGCGGACGCCATCTAATGGATGAACATGTCAACAAACAGGCCAACCCACATCCCGAGTGATGTCTTCGTTCTTCTCTATTTACACGGCAATATAGTAATTGTGTTTGTTTCGATTTTTGGCCGGGCGGTCGAGAAAATGAGGGTATGCCGTTGGAACTCGTTGAAATGGAGAGGGCACGCGAAAAATCCGTTCAAAATTCTGTAAAGATTAATTATTTTGTCAAAAATGGTGTTAGTTCCAATTTTAAGTTGAATGGCCTAGAAAATTCATATATTTGGTATATGCGATTCAATTCGATAAGGACAAACCTAGAAGCTTCAAGGACCTAAAACTTCATTCAAAATTATGGGAATTATTTTATTTGTGTAGCAGTGAATTTTCCCTAGCGAATGAAAAAATTTTCGAATAGAATTTCTTCGACGTTTGATATCAAGTGAATATTGTTATTAAATTTAAAGGAATGTCTAGAAGAATAGGAATCCTTAAGTAGTGGTACCTGTTCGATATACAATCGAGAAACAATATTGAACGAAAAAGCCAGAAGATGTATCGATTGTGAAGCTCGACCTAAGCAGACTGTGGACTATTGGTTCCTTTCACGATATGGCGGGCCCATTTTACCTTAATCACGAACGCATCCAAAACTTACGGAGCGTTTAACTTATTTTGCTAAAAAAATTTAATAATCCCTCCTTATTTCCAATGCCAAACCGGCTCAGTGTGAAACAGCGATTGGGGCACACATTCAATCATCCATAACCTATAATTTACGTCTAAAATGCTATGGCCAATTCGGATCTGATTGCACCGCTATCATTTTTGGAACTTTCTATAACGCACACAATTCGCCCCTGGATCTGGCAAATCGAAGATTTTAAATATCGCTCGAGGTTCTTCTTATGGTCCAAATTTCAACGAAATACCTCTCTAATACCACCCAGATGAGCGAAAGGGCCTGAATGAATCTGTTTTCTATATTCGAAATCAATCGTTGGTATATTAGCTTTTTTGAGAAATGATCGGTGTTGATGCATGAAATTTCACACTGTACCCCACCACCCTCAACTTGTCAGTTCAGATAAGTGCAGTGAAAAATCTGTTTAATCTAGATTATTTTGAAATATTAGTACAGGATGTAAAGAATACTCTATATTCCTTTCGTTTCATTTTTATACAGGGTGAGTCTTTGACCTTGCAGAATATTTTAACAGAAGATTCCTGAAGCTGAAAGAAACACATTTGTCCTCTACCATTTTTTCCGATTCGGCCTAAATAAAAAGATATAGGCATTATAAATTTTCATGATAGGCTAGCCGCCCCTGGAAACCTGAACACTGAAGTTTTTCCAAGCCCAAGATATACCATTCAAACCTTCGAAATAAGCAACTCTGTTATGAAAACAAGCGTCAACTTACTTTTTACATTCCAGTTGGTGAAAAAAGTTGTATTTATAGTACAATAAACAAGTCAGGTATTCCAAATTTCGTGGGCGATAAAAGTTGAATATTCTTCTCTTGGTTTCATTTTAGATAATGAGGAATTCATCTAGCTATCACTCATATCAGCTTTGAGATTCATCTTCAATTTGTAATTATTAATTTTCTTTGTTTATTTCATTTTCTCCAAGAATTATCAGATTTAGACATAACCCATTCAAACTTTCATTTTCATAAATAAATAAAACAGATGTACCTCATTTACATTTATCTATGAACGTACAAACGTTGCCAAATTGACGAACAGAAAGAAAGAACTCTTCGAAATCAAACAACACACAATATGCTAATTCTATGCATACACTTGTGAAGTCTATGATTCTGAACTGAATTTATGATTCTTATGAATTTTGTAGTTTCCTCTTTGATTTTTACGCACGAGTTGCGGCATTCTTACGGTTACGTCCATTGTGAATTGGCCAAAGTCGGCTACTCCGCTTACAAATCTTTCCAAATAAAAAATGCTAGGATTCCATTCTCAACTTTTAGTCGTTGCAACGCGGAAAAATTTAATTCTGTGAATTTTTTGAACAGAGTTGCATTCAGCCAAAGTACCCAATTCTCGGAATTTCACAGATATTTTTTATTTTTGAATTTCAGATTACTCGAAAACGGCGCATCATACGAAAAAAAAAGGAATACTTTTACTTTCTAAAATGGTCAAAAATTCGTTGAATAGCATTCAAATTATTTTTAGAAGTTGGATTCTTTGAATTTCTGGTATTTTTATGAAATGTTATGGTCATATTAAAGAAACTGGAGGATGTGGATGAAATTTTGTAATCCAGGAACATTCATCGTATCAATAAAAAACTATATTCCAAAAATCATCTCATTCGATGAGATCGTTCGCGAGATATAATTGAAAATTACATTTTTTTATGGATTTTCAACAGTCTGTATCTTACGAACCAAGCCGAATCGGAAAAAATGGTAAGGGAAAAAGTGTTTCTTTTGGCTTCAAGAATCTTCTGTTAAAATATTCTGCAAGGTCAAAGACTCACCCTGTATATTATCTGTATCTTTGTTATTTAATGATCGTATGTAATGGTCTTTACCAGGTACAAAATATAATAGTAATTTATTTCCGAATTCTCAAGATTACAAATTACATCATACATAATAATTCATTTTCCTCGAGACAATCTCTATAGAGCATTTAAATCCAGGTCAAATTCATATAGAAAGTTAGGGTTATGTCAATCGCTGTCAGAGCAAACTGAATATAATATAATAATAACGAATCCCGAATACAAAATCACCAAGCAAGCGAAAAATAAAATGCGAGTCGTATTAATAGAGTAGTTCTACTCCCTATATCAAAAACTGCGGAGAGGAATCGAGAACAGAAAAAAAAACATTAAAGAAGCCTAAAGCGTTTATACGAAAATGTCACTTGAAAATATTTAAGAATATCTCACCATTTGAATGAACGTATTCTCCCACTTTCACTCTGGAAGATTCAGAAAGAGCCAGTAGGATAATTTCTCTCGGTAATAAATTAAACAACTCTGAGCATAATAGAGAATACTTTTTTTTGTGATATTTCTCCTGTAAAAGGGGATTTCGAGGTGATTAACTTGTCTAGTTTTGTAATGCAACATGCGGCGATCATATCTTCACGAAATCCATAATATTGACTGACATATATAAAGTCTCCTTACTTCTTCTTAGAACATCCGTCTCTTCATAGAGTGAAAATGTAGAGTGCAGGTTTTCTTCAAAATCACCTTCAGAATAGAGTTCTGGACCACCTCCAAGGGATACGAGGCATTGTTATATAACAACCCCCATATAATGATACAATATCTTATAATCAACATAGCAATACCCTTCTATTCAATGTTTTCCTTAAACAATAAAATTTGTGGATCAAGGCTCTGAGTCTTTTTTTCAAGAATCTTACATGCTCATCCCACTTCAGATGCTGGTGCAGTTGAACTCCAAAATATCTGATTAACTTGTCATTTTCTAAAGTACAACACCGAAAACTGGAAAAATCTCCACAGTCATAATCATGCACCCTCAGTAGAAAGTAGATAGGGTGAGAAGTCTCTCCTTCTCTCGAAGTGACCAGCTTTCTGAGGAGGTTATTGTGCAGTCTATTTCTCTATGTCTATGGAAACGCCAGACCGCAACCACAGATTTTGGAGTCAGAACTCACGATCTGTGTCTACTATTTGCTACAACATTTCAGCAACGAACATAGTGCAACGCATTTCGAAGCCTATTGAATCGTAAGAAATCAACCTTCATTCTTTCTACTTGAATGACCTTAAACGCACTCACGAGAGTTGCCATTTTGATTTGAAAAATAATGAGGTTCATTGAAGCCATGACATACTCATTGGAAGCAATAATCCTAATTGCAGAAATGGATGTGCAGCGAACTCATTCAACATTTCTTTTGGCATTAACTACACCTCGCAATAAATCTTAGATAATCATGTCGAACAGTCGTTTGCTAATAATTCCATTCAGAAAATTGTTTCATATTTATTGACTCGACGAGGCTAGACGGAGGGAGAAGGCAATAAAACTGGTAGTAAAAGAAAATCAACGTGTAATATTTTGTGACCAATGCAGACAGCTGTTAAATACAGTTTATTCTTTTATCTCTACGTGCCAACAACGTTGTTATGTTGTTAACAAGGAAGTTAGCCGAGTGAATAGTATAAACACCGCAGTCTTTTCTCGTTTTGATTTACAACAGTTACTTCTTGGTGGCGCCTCCGTTCGAGCGGAAGTAGAAGGTTTGTTGAAGCTTCTGGTTTCTTCCGTTGAAAATTTCACATGAATTTGGATGTCACTTCATTTTTATCACGGTTGCTGGGAAGTATCATTGGCATCTGTGTAGTACTTGAGAGCAAACAATACCTCGAATATAACGGGGTGACTTTCGGAGGCCAGAGTAAACAATAATAAAATAAACAGGGAAAATTTTTTGGGAGTAAGAAAATCTGAAATAACAATCCCAAACATCAGCTCAAGAAAACCTTTTCGAGCTTATCAAGCTGATTGGTCTTCATCCGTACAGTCCTTGTTTGGTAGCTAATGATTTCTTCTCATTACCGCAGATCAAAAATGAATTACAAGGTCAACGTTTTTCGAAGCGGTGGATACGATTAAACTCCTTGTTTCTGAAGTATCTCAATCGAAATGGAAAAAGTTCTTCTAAAATTGATTCAAACATATACAAATGTATATTCGTGTTGTATTACTATAACATTGATGTAGGGAATAACAGAACTGCATGCCTCATCTCCTATATTCTCCTAGTTACTTAATTTCATCTCAGTTAACTCTCTTGTATATATTATAAATATAGAAATCATCAATAGAATATAATTTATTACCAACAGCAACATTGAGGGCGGAGCATAGAATAAAATATAACTTTTCTATTAGTGCTATCAAATGAATGTAAAATAAGGTGTCAGACACATAGTAGCTGACTTCACACGTTAATAAGACGACTTGGTCGAAGTGGGAATCACGGAGAGAGGGCATCGAAGAGTACAGTCCACTATCGCAATGAATCACGTTAGCTGTGCCGTGGGGCAGTATTGTTTATCAGCTGTCCGGTAGCAGGCGCTCCCCGGACGCCTCGCGGTTATTGGGGCCGTTTGTATCATTCTGACAACATAATAGAAAACCACACTGCGCTCAGATTAAGGCCGGGCACTCTTCTTTGCCCATTTATGCCACGATCGCTACTTTATTGGCGAGATCCGTGAAATTTCAGGAGGATAAGCTTATCGCAAAAAAAGTTCGAGGTGTCGCAACATGGGTTGTGCGAGGCGATTCATTGCCTCGTAGAAATCCAAGCAAGACTATCGAAGTATTATAAAGCATGTGATATCCAATTTATAGTGCTCCAGCGGTATTTTTCTGGGTGAAGAAAAATGAAATTATTCGAATATTTTCAATTCCAAGAAGTTATATTTTTTTAATTCACTTCCTTCAAATCTCATCTCCGATTATGCGAACCTCTCTGGATTGAAAGTAACCAAATTGAAACGAAATTGGTATCAGATTATATAAAGATTAAAGTCTATTTCACCAATTATTTTATTTATCACAGATTTCAAAAACTGTTGCAGTCGTTTCGGTGTAATATTTTCATTTGAGGAATATTAGAGCACATTTTCAGATAACTGTCATTTTTTATTATGATGTAACAGATATTTCATACTACTTTTCGTTCTTCGCTTTTTTCAGACAACAAGGTCCCTGTTGGATGTGAATTGAAGTTTCTGGAACAATCAGTTTTCTCTATCGAATAATGATTTCATAATTGAAATGAAAATATTCCACTAGGACTGAAACCTCAGTGAAGCCACACGTCCACATTGCTCGGCTGACAAATTTGCCTACGATCTGAAGGAATTTAAAAGAACACCATTGGGATTCTAGGCAAATGAATTAAAAAAATTATTAAGTTCTGAACATAATGTAGTTAGAATCGCATGATGAACACTTCATATGCTTGTTTCCTAATGGCATCCCTTATACAACCTCAGTTTTCCAACTATGTCGAACAAAAATAGCGCAATAGAATATCCTCAAAAATAGATCTCAGTTTCGAATAAATTCCATGAAAAATCTAGAAAAGCACTGACGTGAGGTCAGGAGCTTTTACGCGCTTGTTCGAATTCTAACTATTAGGTCGACACGAAATTTCGCAACTACTAGTTGCGTGTTGGTAATCCCCGCTTGAATACGAAGTTTCAATCTGATTGCATCTGTACATCTTGATATTGCGGAAATAACGTTAAAATTACAAATAACAACGAAATTTGGCACATTTTTTCTCCATATCTCCGAAAGTAAATATCGGATCGAATTGAAATTTGGAACAGTGTTGTTAAATACTGACTCTTAGGATTGTGCCACATTCCACTGAAATTTAATCAATATTTTCAGAGTAAAAAAAATGTTATCAAAAATTTTGAAAATTTTCGAATAGAATTTTTTTACACTGTAACAACTGGTTCCACACAAAATTTTGCTTTTGGTTACGGGTTGGTAATCCAAAACTGGCCAGGAGGTTTAAATCTGATCGAATCAATACTTCATGAGATATCGAGGAATTAACCTCAGAATTTCAAATGGACATAACTCCGAAACTATCCAACCGATTCCACCCATTAACGAACTCAACCGAGACATTTGGACTCCAATCCTAATCTGACAATTTCACGTCGCTTAGTTTTTTCCTTCGAAAATCAGAGCACATACGGACGGACGGACAGAATTGAATGTGACCACGGATTCTTCTTCAGGGAGCTCAACCCAATCGTTTAAGACCATTTTCGGCCCAAAATTCGAAAATTACAGACATCGTGACAAAATGATTTAGCCCTGTTCACTAGAAAAGCGCGTAAAAATGAGTATTCCCAATTCACTCAAGAATTGATCCAAAACCTCCCTCCAGAATTCAATGCTAATAATTGTTATTGAATACTGATTTTACGAATCAGCGTACGAGTTAATAACTCGCCTGAGGGAGTCATTTCACAGTGATCGAGATCAATTTGCTAATAATTCACGCCATTTCGAATGCTGACTTGTAATTATATCGCCTCTGTAACGAAGCGTTCTGAACGCAGGATTTCGTCCGAAGATTCATTCATTACAGAAATAGGCGATCACTGAGTTAAATTAATGACGTTCAATAGCCATAAAGAGTGGTTTCGTAAAATTCTTCAACTTTGAGAAGTATCTATTCTTTGTAAATGCATATCTGTAAAAAATACATTCTCGGGTAAAAAAATTCTGAGAAAGCAATTTATAGCTAAACCGATCATTCATACAGTTATTGGATTCACCAAAGCAGCTCTGGTTTCTGGATTGGACGATTTTGTCATATTTTGATCCCCTGATAATCACGAAATTTTGTTTGCCATATCCATAGACATCATTTTAAAATACTAATTATACCAGAATTTGAAGAATATCATGGGTTAAAATTCATTCATTCATCAAGAATGAATGAATTTTCTTTTATATCTTCTCAACCAATTGCAGCCTTGGTTTCCGAAGAAGGAATCTCTGTAACGAAGGTGCTCTGATCTGGGAAATTTCCTTGAAAATTTCTGAGTCGAATGAATAATTTCTATTTAAGTGGAGCGAAATAGTCTCTCCAATTCTTTGTCTCCAAAGACCAATTGCATTGTCGTAACAAAAGAAGCGTTCATTCAAACGAAATAGCTTTTTTCTTGCTTAATCTGGGATTATGAATCTTTTATAGACGTCCCCAGGAGAATACCTGAAAGATGTCTGATGCCTGTAGGGATAGATTATTGCCCTTCGTGTTTTTAAAGTGCTCATAAGCGTTTCAGGGAAATTACTGAATCTAATCAAATAAAAGCTGACTGAATTGTTCATGTGTGCCAAGAGGAAGGAAGCAATATATGAAATTTGACTTGCGTCACTGTTTCGTGATATCAATTCTTAATTATTCTGTAGGGAGTGGAGGCGGAACATTTTTTGTTCAATCTAATCAGTTTCATGTTTGTCGTAAATATTTAGGAGAGATGCAGACATGAAAAATATTTCCAAGGAACTCTTTGAGAACACAAAATCAATTGATGGAGATTTTTTATGATGATTAATAAAGAAAATTCGAGAAAAGCACTAACGTGAAGACAGGAGCTCTTTCCCGCTTGTCTATCTGCCCATTTGCGCTTTTAATAAATCCTGAGAATTTACAATCTTAGGTCTCTTGGTAATTCCTCCTGGGATTTGAATATTTATAAGGAGCTAACAATTCTTCAGGTAGTAACTATATTTTGACTCCCTAGTTTTATGATTCCTTCTCTAATCAGAATAAGATTCATAGATTGGAAACAGAAGTATATCACTTAGCATAGTTACTTTCAGACTAGATGTCGCCGTTTGCATCAACCACAGTCTTTTTGCAACAATTTTACTAAGGATTTTCAATCTTATATCCGTTAATGTGACGTTCACATCTAGTACAAGATGTACTAGGTGGTTTCAGTTGTCAATTCACAGAAGTGGTTTTTTTGCTTCAGTAGGAATTTCAGGTGACTTGAAGTGCCCCACATGGCTATCACAACGGTACACTCATCTGAACTCTAATTTTTAAAAATTAAAGTCACCTTTTATTGACGAAGAAAAAAATTATGAAATTAAATCTCTACCATACCTAGTAACTCTGAAAGCTTCTGATTCGGGGTTGATATCACAATTTCCTTGTTAACATTTGACATATAACTTAAAAAAATATCGTTTCTTTGGATGTGTTTTCTTCTGAACGACATGCACACTTCTGATATATAATCAGTCGGATTTATCTTCATTGCTACAAATAAAATTCTCATTTCCCTTCGATGAATTACTTCTGGTGGACTTATAGGCTTATCAAGGGGGTGAAAATTCTGGTGCAAGGAAAGAGCAAGCAATATTACATCACCGAAGTTGGCTCGAATCGATTTTTCATAACTCAGGGGGAGGAACGATTTCTGTTTACAATATATTAGAAGGGCTTCAACCCTCACACTGAAAACACTAGGCCACTAGGGTTCATCGATTCCAATAATTGCACTGTTCCCTGTTCACCTTAGACGCTTGGAGGATCACAGAAAAATGAACAAATGAATTATATGAAATTTTAATTTCATACTTTCGAAGGTAATCTTTGTTACCTACTGATCGCAGGACATTGTTATTTGTGTCTTTCTGTTGATCATTTATATTTATTGCAATTATGCCAGTTAAATGAAAAGAAAATATCTTTTTATATGTACAACTCCTTTCAGTGAAACAAGAAAAAGAAGCATTAATGACAAACAATGCAAGTCCCTACTCTCATGATTTTGTTCAGGAGACATACCGAAGATTGCGAAACGAACGAAAACGACACGAAAACGAAAATTTACTGCTCAATTCGACATTCTTATCGAATATTCATATAGTACACATGACGACAGTAAATAACAATAAGTCAAATTTTGCATTGATACAAAGAACTTTGATCGGGGGATAATATGGAACCTTTTGGGGCAGTTTGAAATTTTAAAACGAAATTATTTGTATTTTCAATTGATAAGATACTACAAGTATACCACAGTTTTTGAGAGTTTTCTGAGAATATTCAAATTTCTAAAGAAAATTTCACTAAATTTCAGCAGATCAAAATCCTCAAAAAGCTGAATAACACACGAACAGAATACTCGCTTGATTAGAGACATCCTACAATGGGTAATATTTCATGGTTTATCTTATCTCAACGCCGACTAACAGAAATGCGAAACATTCTCCCATAAAAATCCTCACTGTATTTAGCTATTCCCAAAAGAATCGGGCTATAAAATACATGTTTAATGGATCATAGAAACCGCACAATGTGGAATTGATATCTCTGAAAGATGCCGCTTTCCAATCCACCCCAAATTGCGAAATTGAAAGGGTCACGTGTTAGGTTTTAGCCTCATTGTGTTTCATGACTTTGTATTTTTATCCCTTATTGATGAAGTACTTGGTACCAGGCGTTCTTGTCGATTTGACACTGGGGGAGTCCCCTAAATTTGGTTAGAGTTGAGGATTACTTGATATTCTCGATATCAGCTTGTCCTGATATCTATATTCATGGAATACACGCAAAATCTGTTACTTTTCGAGAAATCCGATGAAGGCAGAAAACTTGAATTTAATTATGATCATGCTCAGTTGGTGTTCGCTTCGGGACAAGATATAAAAATTGGAAACTGAAAATGGATACCTAAAAGAACAATTGCAATAAATTCAGAAAACCACAAAAGGAAATGAAGGGAATGTGCTTGATTAATGTATGTAAAATAATCTGAAAATATGACGACTTTTCAAATATCAGTTCAAGGATATTTTGGAGGATTTTGCCTTATTTTTCAAGGTCAAAATACAGAAATATCGGTAATGAAACGGAATAACCTATGAATAATAACCTGAATTTGGATTATTTGGAAGTGTATTCTTGAACACTGAAAAAAATTCAAAATTTCAGAAAGTTCAATAAAAGCATTTCTAGCATTTTTGCTTTAGGGAACAATATGGATTTTTACTTGTTCTTCATATAAAGAACAATATTTTCCCTTTCTCGACTTTATTTTTGACCCTCAACTATGCAACACTGCAGTTCAGACAGGTCACAGGCAATCGCCCCTCCAAGATTATTTTTCCCGAAAAATGTCGCCAAAGTTTTTCCGATTGGAGTGAATGCAAAAATTAATACTATCGTCAAAATATGATTACTTACGCTTTAACAGCTGATCGAGTCTAGCTGGTAGAATTTCAGAGAAAATATTACTGAAACTATGAAATTCGAGGATGAAAGTGTATCATATATATACTAGGTGAATTGAAATTCATGTTTGCAATTTCGGACTTGAGCTTTGACTAGAATGATATTCCCTATAAATTTATTGAGTATCGTGATACTTCTGGTTTCACCGGAAGTTACATCAACTTCAATTTTTCGAATAGAAAGCCACGCATTCCATAATAAAAAAATATATTTCATATAAAATGCTAAGTTGTTTTAATGTGAAATTTTGGGAAATGTCGTTTTCAGGCTTCCGCGAGAAATATGAATAATGCTTCTGTACCAGTAGTCAGAATTAAAAATCTTTTTACAGAAGGTCACAAAAGCGTTGACAAAGTTGGCAATTTCGAAAACGTGAAAACTCAATTCTTTCAAATCATAACTTAATTTCGTTATAGCCATAATGGAATCTACGTTCAAACATAATGTAGGTGTGGAAATAACAGCAGTGCCCTAAAATTCATATGTCCTGAGATATGTAGTCGTGATTATATTTTTAAATATCAATATTCTCAGAAATACAAACAAATGAAATTAAGTAGGTATTTCTATTAGTAAAATCTGAAATAAAGGTTGAATGTATTCTCTATTCTCTTCGAGACAGTATTTTTTTTTCTGAGAAGAATAAAATTAGAAATGTGATCGGGTAGATTGCTTTTTATGAATATCTCAGAAAATATGAATTTTAGGACACCGCTGTTATTTCCACACCTATATCATTTTTTAACGTAAATTTCATTTTGGTTACAAAAAAATTAGGTTCTAGTTTGATGAAATTGAGTTTTCACGTTTTCGAAATTACCATCTTTGACAACGCTTTTGTGACCTCTTGTATTATGATTTTTAATTCTGACTACTGTTACAGAAACATTATTATTCCTACTTCTCGCGGAAGCTTGAAAACGACATTTTTCCAGTAAAGAACCTTGAAGATATATATGGTTCAGCAGAGCGCCATTCTAAATTTTTCTCCGCAATTTCTCCTTGAAAAAAAAATTCGAGAATTGAAATTAAAACAACCCAGAATTTTATGAGGAATCTATTCACATCATAAAATATGGGACTTCCATTTGAAAAACGAATGTTGGTGTCACTTCCGAGGAATATCAAAAAATTTTCAGGGTGTCATCCCTCTAGTGAAAGCTTAAGTCCGAAATTACAAACGTGAATGTCGATTCATTCCCAAAAGTATTCTAACGAACAGAATTCGTAGGACACCCGGTATATATACATATCGTTACATTTTTGCTAAACTATCGTAAGCCTCTACGTAGTACGTTGAGGCTTACAATAATTTGGCAAATATGTATCGATATCATAATATTCTATGTTATACTTTTTTATCATATAATTGAACAATCATACATTTTGGAGAGAATTCCCACAGTATACAGAGGATCTGAAATAAGATATGGAAAAAATCGAGCTCAGAAAAACTGAGATTTTTTAATTGATTACTAAGGACTATCTCATGAACAGTACGTAAAGGGCCAGGGATTAGTGAATCAATATCCCAGCATGTTCTTTGTGAAACGAAATGTAAACATTTCGAAAACGAAAGGTATAGGCGAACAAATTTCTGTTGCATCAATAAGAACAGCGGAGGCATAAAGGAAGAGATTAGATTCCTTTCTAGTTGTTATTTCTGCATTAGGCACGCTCGACTTGACGTGCCTTAGGAAACAAATATGTTCTTCAAGGCGGAAAATTAAATAATTTGTAAATGCGTTTCAATCACCAGATTTTACCCGGAGATTTCCAATTTATTTCGTTTCGACTTTGGGTTCACGTCAAAAGACTTTGTTGTTCGCAGTTCCATTCGGTCAGAAAATTAAAACTACCGCGAAATTCTCGAACGCTTTTGTAAGATTAATCTGCTTTCGGCAACTTTTAATTAGAGTAATTAATTTATATTCAACTTACGATTGGTTCGATTTGGGCATTGTCGTAACCTGAATCGCGGATAGGATTTGGCCATTTCGTTCAGATGCGTGTTATCGTTTCGTCCAAATATCTGTGATTTTCCATTTTTCTTCCAAAAATGATTTCAAACGACTAAGGCGGACTCACAGATGACGAATTCGGTGTCAAACTCGTCTGTGTCCGGTCGGCTGATCGTCAATCCGTTGCCACGATATCTCGAGATCGAAAGCGCCGATTGAGCTCGTTAGTAACTTCAATCAGCGAAACAGTTTCGAAATTGAACTCTTCTGAATTTATGGAGTTTTTTTCTCAATACTTTAACAACTACTAATACCAACAGACTAAAACTTGACGGTTAATTGAAGATTGGCGAACAAGCATCTATCTGCTTGCAGCACTTTGTTGGGTTCGCTTAGCTGATAAATTTCAGAAGAATCGAAAATTTTCCGAATTTTTTTTTCAAAAAATAGTTTTTTAAGTCGATTTAACGAACGATCCAAATATCAGTTTGATTGATTTTTTGATTGATTGGGAAATTAATATGTCAAATTTTCTTTTTTTTTGGTATCGTTGATATTTCTGGAATTAAGTGAATGCACAATTAGGTGCAGAGTTGTTCTGATTTTTAGCCGAATTAATTCCGAATGATCTCGTTGTCATTGCTGGAAAATGGAAACAATTCGGTAGTCCATTTTTCTGTCTTTTCGTGAACATGATGACTATTTGGAAAATTAACTCCTAGACAGCTATCCCCGGATATATGTGCACATTTGTGACTCAAATCCTCCCAAAAATAATAGATAAATACCCATTCGAAATTTCATTTTAAGAATATACAGATCGAGTTTTATTGATGGTTTATACAATCCAAATATCGTTTTATCACGAAATGAATCGGCATTGGCGGATGCCTAAATGGGCGGCCGCTATGGCTATGGGTGTGGGAGCTCCCGAATTCACGTCTATTCATTTATAGAATTTAATTATTTCAAAATGGGAAATACTTTTAGCCTTTCAAATTATAGTCGATCGTAATACCTGAAATTTACTGCTTTTTCATTGATATTTAACAAAAATTAGAGCAACCCAGACCAAAGCGAATTGAAGGCTGAATCATTTCTCATTTGTTCATAACCGTTGAGTCATTCTGAAGAGAAAACGAATCATTCCTTGAATTCCTTTGAGAGGAAACAATACTACGTGGTAGTAAATTACAGCTAGGCAACACAGCCACATTTAGATGTCATCGAACCTCGCTTATATCCCAAGGGCAGGCCGCTGGACCCGGTCTACATGGTTAAACGTTACTCAGAGGCGCGTGAAATATTAAAATTCGGAGAACTTTCGACGTCTATAGGAGGAAACGGGGTGTCGTTCTGCAGGCTTCAGTGAGTATTTTTGAATTTTTTTTTTTTTTGGGATGTACTTAATTTTTTAGCGAGAATGCGCAATGTTAGTTAGTTTTTCATTTTTCACTCCATTTCAATTTTTATTTTCCCGAAAATTTTTGAATATAAAAAAGCGCCAAAATTGCGCATTCCTACGATGTTTTTCAACAATTTGAAGCAATAAAGAAACATTAAATAAACACCAGTGACTACATATCCGATTATCCATTCCATTAATAACAATAATAGTCGAGATACTCAACCACTATTATAAGAATCAACTTCTACAAATGTTGCATTCTTTAGAGCTATAAATTCGAAGATAAATTAAAAAGCAACCCCTCGGTTGCGATCACAAAAAACAGCGTGCGTAGAAGCCGAAGGTGGTTTCGAAGAGCAGTAAAGTCATATCTCCTAACACGTGTTTGTGGTTCGGCAGTCTAGACATATTACTTGACGGTGTTTTAAAATTTCTTATCGGCACCGGGGTGGTATATGACAGATACAGTGAACAGACACTGGCAGACGATTAAAATATATCTTGTGTTTTACAGGGGAGGGTGAATTTTCAGAGTTTACAAATCTGGAAACTGACGATAGGGACTTAACGTGGGGTGGAATATACTGAAGCTATTTTCAGGGGCGATGAAATCGATTGAACTGAATGTCGATGAAATTTTTATTCTTTAGCATCAGACACTGAAACATTATTTCAATAGCTTTTAATAATTCTGAGGGAAATCGATAAGCGATATAATTCTGGATTATTGAGCTCACCAGAGAGAAAAAGTGACACTTATATAATTCATTTCCAAAAATGCTACATATTTTATTATTTTGAATTCGAAATAAAATGAAATTATTTCTCTACAAACAAGCTGAATCCTTCTTGTAACTTAATGATGAACAAATTAGAGGTTATGCTAACAGCTGTAGGCAAACGAATCAATTCAATTAAAAGAATAGTGCCATAAAAAATGGTGAGGAGCTTTAGTTTAGCGTTTGTTCGAGATTTCGCCCAAGAGTCCGAGAGCTCATGACACATTTTTTGAGTGTTTGATCAAGTTGAAATTCAACATGACGCTATGTGAAGGCTAGGTGAGCATGTAATAGAGTGTTTATTTGATGAACCTGGGTACACCAGGTACTGCCGCATACAAAGAATTTGTGAAAAAATGTTAGACAAAACAAAAATAATTCTACAATTTAATTTCATTTGGATGAAGAAATTAATGAAGAAGGCCATTTTGGAGAATACATTTGAACAAAATATTCCTGAAATTCTAATTGAACACTCATTTTTCTCGCCTAAAAATGCAAACTTGAGGTTATTTTGTTTAAAGTTTCCTCCTCCAAAATGGTCTTTCATATTGGTTTTTTACTCTACGGTAATTAAATGGTCGAATTCATCTCGTTTTGCCACAAATATTCCCGCAACATCTTTGTATGCGCAGAATCTGATGTATCCAAGTGAGCCAAAAAGAACCTCGATTACATACTCACCTAGCCTATATATATCATCATGAAAAATGATCACATATTGAGCTATTGACCCCGCCCATTTCAACTTAAATTGGTGATGAGACGATGTGTTTTTCGAATATAATTCTAACAACATTTTGCATGAATCTTCAAGCTGTCATTTTTCAACTAGTTGCAAGTTTTCAATTCAAATCTTTCTGTGTTTTAAGGACATATATTGAAGCAATAAAATGTTAAAAAGGGGTATATCTACCGAATTACCAGGCGGATTTTATCCATCTACGAATTGAACCTCTACTCATGTAAGTATCCGAGAATATTTCCATTTCAAACTTGTTTTCTTGCCAATATTCTCGAAAATAGAGATCAGAACGAATTGAAATTCACCTACTTGTAAGTAAAGCTGAGTCATTCGAATTCTGCTGAAATTTTGCATGAACCTTCAGGCAGTAAATTTTCAATGATCAACTAGATTTGAAGTCGATCCCATTTGTTCTTTTGGAAACATAGAAGAAAAAATTTAATGGGATTACCATTTCAGATCCAAGAAAATGGAGTTTTTTCAGTAATGCAATCCTTATCTGAAAATGAGATTCTTCTAATCTTGGAGATTCATATCTACCAGAAAAAATCAACCACCGATAAATATTTGCTTTGAATCTTTGAAAAAAAAACTAGAACATATTTGCCCTGCTTTCCACCTATAACTACAATCAAAACCGAGATAAATCATAAAAAATCATTTGCTTCTATTAATATTATCTCATTAAAAATCACAAGCAAGTGTATGTTAATTCCAAAATAAATTAAAATTTTTTGCCAACAAGCATTGTCATCACGTTGCAGAATTAATTCGAGATGAATGATGAATTTTCAACCTACCCCCATAAATGCAAAACCGATCAATCAAGCAAAAGCTACTAATTCAATGCATGAGCGTCTCCATGAGCCGCTTAAGATCCGCCAGTACGGCCAAAGTAACAATTAACGTGTTTAAACAACGCAAGGGCATTAGCATCACAAGTGCGTAATCCGACGTTACGTTAGGCCGAAATCGTATCGATCCATCATAACTTGTCATTCTCACAAAGCTGGAACGTTTACACCTGGACGTTTTAATATCTGAAAAATCCCGCGGCGAAAAAACATTTATTTAAAACGCGTATTTCGAGCAGATGCTGCCAAAATTACGATCGGGGTGCCTTTTGAACGAAATATTACGTTCAGATTGGGGAGAGAGATTGCCGAAAAAACGAATTAAAACATTGCATTGCAACTTCCGACCGAACTATGTAAATTAAAATTTAACCTCTGCACATCTCCTGGTCGGAACAAGCCGCAATTCTATATTAAAAGTTTCCCTTTCGTATTTTTCTATGTGTTACAAATTCGGCTCTGTTCAATCGGGATTTTAATAAACATAAATAATAACGAACGTTTTCATTAAGTTTGGGCGGATGGTATTCTTTTATCCACAACATTCACCTGCGTTTTATGGAAAGTAGAGGAAGTTGCAAATAACTCTCGGATTCAATAAATTCGTTCCCCAAGATATTACAGACTTCATCTGTGTGAACGTTTTTTGCGAAAGTGAATTTTTCTACTGTGCAAAATAGTCTTCGTACCATCATTTTTACATGTTCGTTCGAGAGAACAAATTGTAACGATCATTTTGTCCAAATGTCAGTGATTCTCGAATTCTGACCAGAAAAAAATTTTTATCCGTTTATCATGATAATCCTTAAGAAATTCTGCTTGAACGAACAATTAGATAGGAGTCGTATTTTTAGAGATAGTTAAATTTCGAATGGATAAATCTTCGGAAATCAAAAATTCGATAAATTCAGCGGAATCTGAATGATAATTCAAATACTATAATGTATTTTGTAGGAATTTTCCTATCTCCGTCACAACAGTCACTTGGTTCAGCTGAAAATTGGTGGAGTGAAAAATCGCTTATAAATCTTAAATAGACAACTAAATGCCAAGAACTTATAATGTAAAACCATTTCCTGATTATTTCCTATAACTTATCATTCCAACTTTCATTATACTGGTTGAAACAGGAATCAGGTTCACCCCCAAAGAAACCTACTTTTTCCAAAATTAAAATTTTGGACATTCAATTGTCTCCTATCGACTGAAGTAATTAATGTGTAATTAATGCCTATAGTTCCGGTTTAACCGAAAGCGGAAGTTACTTTCGATTTTCTTATATGAACTGATGTATGATATTGCAAAATCAAATTTCACGTTAAATTTTGAATAGAATACTATCAAAAGATAATTCAAATGAATAAAAAAATAATAAATCAGAAAAAATTCAATCGAAGAAACTTCGATTAGAATTTTTTAATTCGGTTCAATAATGCTCAATATATGAATTGTTACCGTTATTACATATATCATTAAAATTAGTTTCTACTATGAATTGACCACTTGGACAGAAGTTGTACTATTTTGTTTCAGTGCGAGGGTTGAGCCTGCTTCTCTAACTCTAATCATACTGAGTTCAGGTACATGAAATTTTGTACGCATATTCATTTTTCATTCAGTATCATAGAGCCATATTATAGGGGACATTTTTCCACATTTCGATGGAGCTATCGATTTGTTAACTCTTTTCACAAAAATCTAATTCGAAAATTATTAACATGATTTCTTCATCTAATTACTTCATGACTGAAAAGTATGTGTTCAGAATTTCATAAAGTAGACACAGTTTTAATAATTCCCTGGCTAGAGACTAAAACAAAATACATGTAACTGCTGCCTAAATGGTCAATTTTGGGAAGAAACATATTTCAATGATTCGTAAAAACGGCGGGAATAAATATATCCGGAATTTCAATCTATCCGATGTCAAAACAAAAATAAAATATCAAATTAAAAGTTTTTTTATCCCAAAATTTAACGAAGAATATCCGATATCCGATGTCTTGTGAAATGAAGATTTTTTGGGGGTGAATCTGATTCTTGTGTAACGAAATATTTATATTATCAATGGAACGTATCATTTTCACGGTTTGTAAATAGACTAAAATCGATATCAGACCGTTTTCAAGTTCAATAATAACAATGAATACATAGATGAGAAAAGCTCAGCTGTATTCACATCAACAAATGAGCAATTCTTTCGACACAGCAAATTAATTTTTCCGCTTTAAAAACCGATTGCATTATTCAAAAACTTCTTCAATGACTCAATGGAGAATCTCAGATGGATTTACCGACGAAATTGTTTCCGTTCGACGACAAAATAATTGCCGCACTCCGTCTCGAACTTGGAATTAATAAAATTCATTTAAATAATATAATCTACTACAGCGCGAGCAAAGTTTCACTTATTAAAACATTGTACTGCCTCGGTAAGCCCGAGACTCGGAAATTGCTACATATAAATTCACCTCGAGATGACGTTAATGAAATTTTCTTATTTCTGTATTTATTACGACGTTGTGTTTGTTATTTAACCATCCAACACCCTTCAGTTACAACGCCCCAGCATAATTCTCAGCGTGGATTTAGATGCTGGTTTCTTTTTGTGTCAGTTATTTCATTATAAGGTGCGAAATAGGTAGAAGACAATCGGGGGTGGATATTTATTAGTGTGTGTATGCCGTAAGAGACTCTGGGGAGGATGTTCACACAAGCATGCCTTGAAAATTTAGGTGAATTATAATTATCACCTCGTAAATCACAGTAAACAACAGTGAACAAATTAACAAGTGAATTCCAGATATTCATTTTTTGGCAACGTCACATGATTGAAGTGGTTCCAGTGAAGTGATGTTGACAATAGCATATGCTTTTGGCTTTCAGCAATAAAGTGCCCAATCACCAATGTCACATGAAGCACCTCTTTCCCTTAGGACTAAAATCAAATTACAGATAATGTGAAAACATACCGTTCCATCTCTATGTATTCGTGAAAAATAGACCTCCTTGCACCGAAGCTACTTTTCTATCTTAACTTGCAAAAGGTATGAAATAGTGCAGCAAAAAAATCGTCACCCGCTGTAGCAACTTTTCGATTTCAATTCACAAGAGCAAAAAGTATAGAATAGTGTGACAAAAAACAACCTCCCCCACGAAAGCAAAGATTCGATCGGAATTACAAGAATAGAGAACATTACAGAAAAGTGCAGCAAAAATATCCCCCACAACCTGTTATTTCCTAAGTTTCTAGGATTTCGATTTTAGAAAAAATTCCCACCGACCTATATTAATGATTGCTGTTTATGTTTGAAAATAAATTTTCTAAACTTATAGATAGAATGAGGGATTTCATTCCATTTCTAATTCTCACTTATAAAATTATCATAACTGACAGTGATTCATCAAACATAGAATAATTATTTAACTGATTAGGACAAGTAGATGACACGAAACATAATCCACATAACTGTTGGAAAATTATATTTCGTGGATTTATTTTGTAAAATTCAAATCGAGGAACAAAATGCAATAAGAATGATGGACAATAACTTTCGCATTGCGAAGATATTTCAGTGAAAAATCAAAACTGAACCGAAGGGAAGAAATATGAGAAATTTAATCGGCATTCTTATCTCGGTCGAACATCGAACCATAAACAGGAGCCAGCAGAGCACCCCAATCGTAAATTCCAATTTAATCATGTTCAAAAGAAATAACAGATGTATTGTGGACCGAAACCACCCTATCGTTCGAACAGTATTTGCCCTATAGGAAACAAAAATAACCCTTCAATACCAAATTGAATGGTCGTAACAGAATGTAATCCAATACAGCCATATATACAA
Organism: Myrrha octodecimguttata; assembly: GCA_958510865.1. Classification (NCBI taxonomy): domain Eukaryota; kingdom Metazoa; phylum Arthropoda; class Insecta; order Coleoptera; family Coccinellidae; genus Myrrha; species Myrrha octodecimguttata. The sequence goes on along the minus strand of OY294058.1, from coordinate 16,763,114 downwards.
TATTAAGTATGGCAAAAATCAAAATAGGATAGATGTAATATAATATGCTTTCTTTTGTTGGTTTTTGGCTACCATATATCCTAAGCATAATGACAAATAAAGGGTGAAGATAAATGGCATCGACATTGACATAAAAGTCAGAGAGCTCTATTCTTGGCAAAATAGCTAGTTATTCCTCAATAGTAATGAAAACCTAGTGAGTGTTGGGCGGATTTCAAATCACTTATTTTTTTCTGAATGTCTCAGACTATCCTGACAAAAATATACCCATCTGGATTAAAATTATGTGCTTACTGTGACCTTGAACGGATATTGATTGTCTTTGACCTCAAGTATTCCTATTTTCTTCTTTAGTAGGTATATTATTCAGCTTGGCATATTTTTCATCATGAGTTCAAAGAAAGAGCAATATCAAATATAGGGTGGAGAGCGAGTCAAAGTTAAGTTAATATATGTATAAGGTATAACGTAAGGATATATAATTAGAAAGTATGTCAATTTGAAATAAATGTTAATGCCCCGACGTCCATGTCAAGGTAATCAACTAACTCAACCGTAAATGAAACTTCGAAATAAATAATATGGCCAGACAGACCGAAACAGAGAATATCGATTAATAGTTATTTTGGGAGAATTTTGCATTATTTTTTAGGTGTTTTTCAGGATTCCCTCTGAATATCTGAAAAATAACCATCAAAAATGAAATCAAATTGTTGTTTGTAGAAAACGCCCTTCCCTATTGCAGGACTGTTTCTAAAAAACAAAGTTTTCCAATGGATAGTACTGAAACAATGCAAACGATTAACAAAGAAAATTGTTACGTTTCAGATTCCAAATCTGTCTCCTTCATAAGACAAACGAGAAAATTTGCCAAACTATTTCTTTTTGATTTTGAGATTGACATTTTTGTATAAATAACAATTTTGATTAAATCTCATCATTCATTTTCAGATATTGGTTACGAAAACCTAGAAATCTCCTGAAAAATATCATACAGATAAGTTTGATTATTTTTGAAGACTTGTTTTGAGGGCTATCATTAGTCCTAAATACAAATAATTTTCGGGTTTTGAGTCGAAAATGGCAAAATTAGCATTCCAAAAAAAATTTAAAACACTGATTCTGTTGAATTGTAGCACAGCAGTAACTAATTAATTGGACGCATGACTCAAAGGTTGATGCAAAATTTCGTATAATTACTAGAATAATAATAAAGAAAAAAGTGATCGCCCTGTTATGCATCTACAACTATGAAACGCAATAATTTAGGAACTTAAAATTTTTAGGATATATTGTATACCCATGAACGAAAGAGCAGCATTTTCTGATTTCACTTCACTCAGCATTTCACGATTTTTTCTTCTGGATCGCCAAGTGGCACTTCCAGCTGGCAAGAACAGAAAGAGTGGTGAATTGGAGATCTCCTCAAAGATCAGGAGTAAATGAAAAGGAAATCAGACCCTTTTCATTTGAAAACATTCCGAGTCCCCAAGTCGGAAGATGTTTAAAGGTAACTCTATTTTCCTAATTGAAACAAATTAGCTGGGCTCTCGCCCTTTGAAGTCGTATATTTGAAGGCGACGACTCTTACAGACGGGTTATTTCATCTTGTTATTCTTGTTCCGCTGCGAAATAGCTTCTCTCGAACATCGAAAAACTCGTTAACCGCAATTTGAATTTGTTGAAAATTGTATTCGACTCTCTTTGCTGATGGAAGGTTTATAATGGTAGAGGAATCTTTCATTCGAGGATGTACATTTCAATTCAGTCTCACTCCGTTAACCTAAAGGATTGAGGAAATAATTTCAGAACAAGTATATTATTTTGAATCGATTTTTGCATCCAACAAATGATTCAGGTTTAGGATTCGGCATGGTTTTTAGTAACATTTTCGCCAAGGTCAACCCGCAATCCGGTACTCGATTGAAAAATGTCAGCTCGAAGGTCCGTGCAATATTTCGTGAGAATAATCAGAAAATCGCACAGTACAGAATACTTTTTAAAAAAAACACAATCATCAGGATATTCTGCACAGCGTTGTTCATTGGCATTTTCAAACCAGTACCTAAGTCTCACCATAATTGAATCAGTATTTTTGCGTTATCCCAGAAATATCAACGATACCGAGAAAAAACCACGAACATTAACATGTTTTCCCATATCCCCGTAAATTATAATCGGATCATCCTGAAATTTGGTACACTGCTGTGCAATATAAAGTTCCAGGTCAGGGTTATTTTTTTTGCAATTGATGAATAGCTTCCGAAAGAAAAAACGTGAATTTTTTTTGAATTTACTAACAAAACAAGCTCAGCAGAATTTAGCAAAATTGTACTTCACTATGCTACAACTACCTGGTAAGTTGCAATCCATTTGTTCACTAGTTCCTGGAATTATCAGGATAATAATCTTCGAATTTCAAATGAATATAACTACGAAACTATTGTGCCGATTGGAAGCATTGCATTTTGAAATGCGATCCAATCTCGTAAGCGTGCTGGAGAGAATCGATTTTAACATCGGTTCAGTGAGTCAGTCGACCAAATTTGGCTCTGAATTAGAAAATAGCAGACAAACAAACAAAAGTAGAGCACGCCGTTGCCCACGACATGCGCGCGAAATTCTGCCCAGATCCATTCATCAAACTACATGACACAAATTTCTATGAATTAAACTAGGAGTGGATGTATGTAATACAGTATTTTTATACAATCACAAGTAGTACTGATTACCAAATTCCACAACAACAGTCCTGAAGCAATTTTAATCACCATCTCTCATCAACCCGAACTTATGGCTTTTTTTCTTCGAACCGTTTACTGGCCACCAGATACCATGTATGTTATATCATCAAATTGCTCTAGTTGAAAAAAAATTAGAATAGCTGAATGAATATGTTATTCTACGATAGTAGCCTCAAGTCCGGTTTCCTCTTCTATCGACAAAAATAACCTCTATGCCAATATTTGCGTGAACGGCAACATGCTCACACGCGTTTCTCCAAACACATCCCAAAATTAATGAGGACTGTCTCAACCGCCCTCCAGTTTATTTATTCAACAGTGTAAAAGCGTCAAGCCTTACACAGCCAAATCCAATGTTCACAAAGCAATAAATCCCAACAATTATTTATTTCCGTCGAAATGCACCCGATTACCCAAATGATTCCAGTTCGAACTTCTCTTTGTGTAAATCCTGCGTAATTAAAATCGGGACCAAGATGATCTCCCTCGGTCCTCCTGACGCGCGTTCGCTCATCCTGCTCAGCCGACGAAGAGGAAGCGACAGGAAGAAACGCGATTCTGGATCTGCTCGAGTATGAATTGACTGTGAATAATGTCAATGGGCGTCATTTCGATTGTAATTAAACAAATGATCCGTATCATTGAAATGAATTACTCGATTTTCCTCATTTTATTCACGCTTCAGGTGGTTCTTCCGCGAGGAATCGGCGACGCGTTCAAGATTCCACAAGAATGGTCTTGGTAATTTCCGAAGATGAAAAAAAGTTTTTTTATTGAATATACGAGGTCAATTAAGTTTAGCTTATTTAATAAGTTATTTATGCGAGAGAATCATAAAGTTTGTTCATTGTGTCTCCATGAACTACACCATTGTAAACCAGTTTATATATTGTTACACTGATACCTTTCGGTGTGTTTTGTTGTAAACTTTCACTATAGGTTTGTTCGTTAGACCTACATGAACTACACTAGCCACACTAAATCCACTGATACTGTTTGGTGTGCTTTGTTGTAAACTTGCAGTCTGTTCGTTGCAGAAATGTTGGGAGTTAGTGTAATCACAGATTACATGTGCTATGCATAGAGAGAGGTTATATTCTGTGATGGTTGTGCGTAAATTCATTCATTCATCTGCTGTTGTCTCTGGTTCCTGGTTGGTTGTGTTTTGTTCTGTATGTATGGTTGTTAATTTTCATCATATCTTCATTCAAAATTGCATTTTTTCCGTGACGACTTCAGAAAAAATTCCCGACAAATCAACATCACCTCAAAATAGTAGCGAAAACAAAAGGAGAATATAATTTTGTCATCTTGAGTTTGAGTAAAATCATATATTTTTATTCTGTGAGAATTATAACACAGATTGAACTACACGAACTCCACTTATTCTGTTATCTGTGATTATACTCAACTACACTCAGCCGCACTGAGAATTGGAAGGCAGTGGAGTTAGTTTAGTTTATGCAGGTACCACAAACAAACCTTATGTTCGTTGTGAAAATGTTGGAGTTATTGTACTTAGTCACATATTTAGAGTGCAATGCATAAAGACAGCTTATTGTCTCTGATGGTAATGAGTAATTTCGTGGAATTAAATCATGATCAGGGACATAATATGTTGTTGGCGCTCGTCCATTTCTGTTATCTAGGTAGCAATCACTGGCTGGAAATTGTCTACTTTCTTCCTTCGTTCATTTGCTTCATTTGAATAATAAATTTTTTTCCGAAAAATTACCACAACTATAACCTATTATATGATCTCACCATCGAAATGGCAGCGAAAACAAAAAAAGCATAGAGTTCTGTCATTCTAGATTTACGCAAAATTACAGAGCAACTTGAACCACACTGACTACACTCATTCTTCTATCTGTGACAATCAACTACATTCATCTGTACTGAGAAGTGGAAGTCAGTGGAGTTAGTGTATAAAATAACATTTTCATGCAGGTACAACGAACAAACCTGTTATGAATGAGTTTTGATATTTTTTTTGACAATATTGCTTTTACGGACGGGCAGATGGAACTGAGCTTGGACATTTCTTTATCGGTGATTAGAAGGTAAAATTTCGAAAACATTTCTGACAGTAGTTACAGACATTGCAACAATTGATATTGTCCTGATCTCAAAATGAACCGCGTAAAAAAGACGTGTTTTGTAGAAATTTCGAAATAGTTTTCACTGATGTTGTTGAATACATATCTATGAACAAAAATGTTTTACTTCTGTTCCAGATATTTTATAGGAAATTCCATAAAGAGTTTTCAGAAAAAATGCAAGCACCTCCCAAAATATCCTCTAATCGGTTTATCTATATTTTTCAGTTCGGCATATAGCCTGTTGAAAAAAAGTCAATAATGACGCAAGATACTAACCGGAATTGTCCAAAAACACCAAAAAAGTTCACAATTCTGTCGTCCGAAAAAAACATGGATCCTTCCTTGATGTATACGGACTGATTCGCAGAGAAATCTTATTTTCTCTTGTGAGATAACAAAGTTTTTTCTTTTATCATGCTAATAATTCAGAAGTTTATTATTCTATTTTATTCCGAGGAAATGTTCTTGAAGCCAATACTCCGGAACTGTTGCTATAGTTTCGAGAGGAATTGATGGACAGAATATTCGATTCTGATGATAAAATACATGAAACACCGATAGTTTTTCTCGTTAGTGCTTATGTGAAAGCCAAATGAACATGTTTTATTTTTTCATACGGAAACCGTGCGTCAAACGAAAAAAAAATCAAGCAATAAGATTGCTCAGAAGCCAGAAAGATATTTACCCATTGAACTTTAATTTAGTTTAATAGATCCAATATCTATTCTTTCCATTTCACTTTGTTGTTGTTTCTGAGTCTATGGAGGTTTTCTTCATTGAAAGAACCGGTCTAAAGAAAACATCGAGCTGGACACTAATTGCAGCAGCATTATTATTTTACATAAAACATGTTTTAGGCAAAATGAAAGACTAATATTTTTTGTGGCAATATTTTCTCAGTATCACGTGGTGCGGCTTAGACACGCGGCACTCCGTTGTTTTTACGTTTACATTCCCACCGTCAAAGGTGGATGTATAAAAGGAAAATTCACACGGCGTTGAAGCTCCCATATTAGAACGGCAGCATCAACAAAAACCATGAATTTAATTTAGGAAAACATCAATCTTTTCCACCTATCGTAAAAGGAAAACATGTGTGTTCCTGTTGTGTGTTTTTCTTTGAAAGTGTCTTCCATTATTTTTATTGATCGTCGAATTGCCGAGCGGTGGAAAGGAAAACATATTAGGGGAATGATATGGACTGTCGACTTTGGATTTCACGTCGAAATTGGTGTATTTCTTCGGAAATATGGACGTGATTCAGGGAATATTCTTCGACATTATATTAAATTGCAGACATTGTCCTTCTCCTTCCATTTGGACCATTCGCTTAACGCGCAGCCTTCTGAGATTCGCTTTATTCTTCGAGTTCCAAAGCATAATTTTTGGATGATTGTTTGAGTGAACTGGGCGTCATAATCTCATAGCTTAATACACTTTTCGGATTTTGAGTCGAAGATGGCCTCAGTTTCCATTGATGAAGGATTCAAGGTCAAAGTGCATTCTGACCGTTCGTGAATACAAGAAGTTTCGGAAAGTAGGACCGAGAAAAAGACATAGAAACCTGAAATTCCAGGGGGATATTCGCAGCCTAGATACGTCAACTTAGTCTGCAATGGAGAAAAATCCGCACTATAGCTTCAAAGCTATGAACACCCAAATACGAGTAGGATTTGTTACTTCAGACAAAAAAGCAATATTCTCAGTCGAAAATGGCGTTTCTTGTTAGAAATATTCTCCATTGAAATCAATAAACTCTCGCATCCGTTTGCATTTTGAATCAAGCAATTCTTTCATTCCTATTGTACTCCAAATATGTCAAGTGAACACATGGACGGCTTCTTCAGGCGTCAAGAAGCGTTGATCTTGCAATTCCTCCTCAATTTGTGAGAAACAGGAGGAATCACTGTGTGCCAAACAAGAACAGTGCGGCGAATGATCCTTCGATTAGATTTTTTGAGAACTCGAAAACGTAAACTTGCGTTGTCGTGGTGAAGAATAATTCGACTTCTGTAATCGGTTTTCGGACACTCCTGACAAAACAAATGCTAGATTACTATTTGGAATTGACTGATCTACGTCACTTTGAGTGAACTGTGGTGAAATACCAATTGTTCCGAAAAAACGCGGACAAATTCTACAAGGTCACTTGTTTTTCACTTCGTGGTTCATAAGCATAGATCCATAATATTCATCTTCGGGTAGTCAGTCGAAGCACCATCATTGAATGTTTCAAAATTTACGGTATCCGAGACGTTTTTTTGACGGCCGAATGTCGATGCAATATGCATTACTTGGGAGTGATTCTGTATGGCTGAAGTATAAGCCAATCTTATTGTATATCACATGACAACCTTCGAGAGATTTGCCCTCTTGCCAAGGGCTAACATACGATTGAATTCAGATGGTTCTTCACCACCAAAAGTCAAAGCGAGTTGATCTGCATGAAAAAAACCTGACGATTTGATTTGAATTTTTGACCAAGTATAGGTAAACAACACAAAGGGCAGTCAAATAGCAAGTTTTAAGCATGATCACCATCTACAAGGGTGAACTTCACGACGGAAATGTCTAGTTTGACATAGCGCATTGATGTCCTATGTCCAAACTGAAGTAGAGATGCTCGTAGTTTTTCAATTCCATTTCGATGGAATTTAAGTGAAATATTGAAATGCCATTTGAGACTGCTTTGAATCCTTTTCAACAATACATTGTTCATCTCAGAGTGAAATTATGAGCAAACATATAACGGGGTGACTTTTGGAGGCTAGAGTTCGTTTTTTTCGGAAAAATTTTTGGGAGCAAATGGTTGAAAAAAATAGTAGGAATGCGCAATGTTGCCGATTTTTTATATTCAAGAATATTTGGTAATATGAACTGATATGTAGTGAAAAATGAAAAAATAAAAATAACATTGTGCATTCTCACGAAAGAAATGAGTACATCCCAAAAAACCTAAAAAAAAAACATTGACGTGAAGTCAGCGTCAGTGCTTTTCTGGATTTTTTTCTATAAATTACTGGATTTCAATTCGATCTAATCTGTATTTGTGGAAATACTGCGAAAATAAAATTTTGAATGGGTGTGTAGATCATTTGGTGGATTTTACCCATTCAACAATTCGACCTTCATTATTAAGCCCCAAACCTACTATGCAAATATCGAATTGCTGAGTCGTTTCTTCCGCAAGTTAAGAAAGCCGAATTCGTGAATTTGTGAAATCCATCCAATGACTCCGTAGATATTATTATTATTCTCCCAATATTTCCAAAAAAATAGATTGGATCGAATTAAAATCCAGTAATTCATCGAAATATACAGTTCGAGGTTGAAACAGAATTAAATGAGTATTATATGATTAGAGGATCTCATATTATAGAACGTTTGAAAAAAATAATTTGAAGTATTTTTTCAAATTGTTCTGATGACACTATCATCATGAAATTCAGCACAAAAAGTGCATCAGCATTTTCAAACTGGCAACCAAGTTTCATTATGATTGAATCAGCATTTCTAAGTTATTTCAAAGAAACAACGATATCGAGAAAAAAAAACACGAAATTTTACATATCTTTTCCAGATATTTCTGAAAATAAACACCGTATCGGATTGAAATTTTGTATACACTGCTGTGAAATATGGAGTTCAAGGTAAAACCAATTTTTTTTTCGAATGTATGAATAGTTTCCGAGAGAAAAAATTTTGAAAAAAAAATTTTTTTTTTCTACTGACTGCACGATCTCAACAGAATTTCGCGAGAAGTTGCGTGTTCTAATGATACAACTAAGTACCAAGTTTCAATTCAATCACTTCAGTACTTCTCGAGATATCAGGGAAATAACCTCAAAACTTCAAAAAGCTATAACTCCGAAACAATTCGACCGATTTCACAAATTAGCGAACTTAACCTCCGCATTTTGAAATGCGACCAAACCTGGGATTATCAAGTCGAAAGAATGCTCCGTACGCCCGTAATCGTGCGTACGGCCGGCGAGAAGGACAGAATCGATTTTGACACCAGATTCGTCATCAGTGAGTCCAGCCTAGTAGTTTGAGAACATTTTCGGCTCATAATTCTAAAATTACAGAAATTTGGACAAACGATAGCACGCTGTTTTTCCCTAGAACATGCGCGCAAAAAATGTTTTCAAAAAATAATCACTGAAGCCTGCAGAACGACACCCAGTTTTCCCCTTTTAACGTCGAAATTTCACGCATTCTAATATTTCTTGCGGTTATTGGCAACGTTGAAGCGTGCAGACCGTGGGCAGGTGCCTGACTTCGAGATATGAAAGAGGTTTTTTGAACCTTGAATGTGGCTGTGTTGCCAAAATCCACGAAGTCATAATTCGTCTTTCGGTGATACTGTTTGCTCTTGAAGTAGCAATGAGATCAGTGGGGGCAATAGTTTAGTGATACCGAAAACAATTCGGAACTGTATTCAGGTTTTTCATTATTACAAACCATATTTACACAAAATCAATCAGATAAGCATCACGCCAAACATCGGAAAATAGAGTACATTCCATATCGGATTTTACGAGGGTTTTTATCTTTGTCATTACGCACAACATATTGAAAACCAATTTTATCAACACAAATATTCATCGTGGTTTATTTGGTTCGATTCAGTCGAATGGATTCATTACCTTCATCGGTTTGCAATAACAACGAATTCATAGGTGCAATATATTATTGTATCGATAAGTACATCCATAAAATTGACAATTAACTCAAAGTTATCAGTGCTGCTCTGTTGAATGCTCTTTATAGAGCAAATATTGGTGATAAAATAGCAAATAAAGGTCCATCACACTTCACGTGATATAGGTACATATTACTGCGAATTGAAATGAATATGTCATAACAAGGCAGAGTGCACGTGTACAATAAAATTGAAATAGTGCAAATTTTCAACTTGCTCTATATAAAGTCATGCTTCTTTACTCAGCAAAAAATTAAATGTTATCGAATTATTTTGTAAATTCCACACTGGACAACTCTTATGTCCTTCATATTCAAACGTCGAATTCCATGAAAAAATACCGATAATTAAGAAATAGCACGAAATTTCACATATTTTTCCCAATATACCTGTATTGAAAAAACTAGGTGGACAGCTAAGAATTTCGTAATTTTATCAAGGAAAAAATATCTGAAGAAATTGAAGTGGAGAGAAAAGAAAATAAAAGGGAAAAAATTTTAATTTCGTAGGAAAGAAGAAAAGGTACTTCTACTTTATAATATAGGGAAACTCTTCGGGTATGAAGCACTTCTCGAAGCAGCAATTCTAATGTAGAATTAAATATCTCATGGAACAGTCGATGGAAAATGAACTTGCTGCTGTCTGGATAAAAATAAGTAGAATAGCATTCTCATAATATTTTTCCCATAAGTTTCAGAATTGCTGCCTGCCTTCTAGGCTTGTCCATTTCCCCGATCGTCACTCATAATACAGGAAAAAAACTACGGCTTAATTTGCAAGTAAAATACTACTAACAATAATAAAAACAGGCTTCTATTACGAAGATTTTATGGTTACCTATATTCGCGGTTGGATAAAATAATTGGTACTTCATACCTGCATTATTATAGTCCCAGAATGAATTGAATTAACTCATTCATAAAGAAAGTCATACTCGAATTCACAGGGTTTCACAATATTTATGCGTAGGAAGAACGAATTGTGTTGCATTGGCGTAACAGTAAGATTTTGTGTATTGGAGTATGAAATGAGTTTCTGTTCCTATTATAGGCACATCTGAAAGATCATCACTTGAGAACGGCTTAATCTATTTGGCTAATTTTGAGTATCAGTACAAGATTTCGTAGAGAAAAAATTCGTGAAAAACCTACGGAAAAGTAGAAAATTTTGATGTTTTAATTTCTATTTGCAGATGTTATCTTAATATTCAACTATAATATAACATTTATACAAGGTTATTCCATGATGTGAAACTTGTAGGAGATGTCAGTATAGCTCATTGCTATCGTCTGAGCCATATTTATTGGTACACAAAAATTAACAGTTTTCGAGATATTTGAGTGGTTTTAAACAGTTGCTTGCAACTTTCAAACTCCATTAGAATGCCTGAAAACTTAGAAAACTTACTTTCTCCCTTCTTCATTCTTCGCAAAAGTTTTTGATAGAATGCATTCACTTGTTTCGTTGGAGAAATTTTTTTTATAAGCAACCTTTGAAATGCCCCGTATAAAAATTAAAGTAGCGTAATCAAAAGTGATTGCGATCTCAAGTGTAATGGTATTACTTTTTATCCACATCTTACGCAGCATAGTTTCGCCTTTCATACATATCATGTCCTTGTCTGATGAAAATAATCCAAAATTATAACTAAAATTGCTTTACACAGAAAAAATTGGCCAAAAGTTAACTAAGGTGAGGAACCGTTCAAAAATCACAAGAGCTCAAATATCTCGGAAACTGCAAGTACGCCAATGTTTTCAACCAAGATTTACATATCCTTCGTTGAACCAGAATAGCAAGGCGGAAATGCATTTCAGCCAACAAAAGGTCGGATTAAAATTACCTGTGAATGTTTTTACCATTCGAACAATTTGCCTTTCACGGTGGAGTAACCGAGAAGCATTTCGTACTGAATATGACCATTAATTTCTCTCTCTAAAAGATACAATTAATTATCATCACTTTCTGCATTTCCTTTATCTACCTTTCTGAAAATATCAGCGGGTATCCGCATGTAAATGAGCCATTCGCAGTGCACAGTTTTTCATGCTAATGCACGCTATTTCGCTCAAGAAATTGAGTTGTACAGTTTCGAATCATTAACTCTAGAAGTAGTGTAACACAAGAAAGAAGATATGTAAATTTTATCATTATCTCAGCAGTCGGCACGTCACATACCATTCTTACGCTTAAGATGTATGTTGTACAGACTTCTGGTGTTATTATACTGATATTATTTATTTCATTAATGAAAATTAAGTACAGGAACTACAATAATTAAATTAATACGTGATATTGGCCAATTACGTGAAATAAGCCGTATATGATAAGAGCTCTGATGGAACAGCGCACTATTCAATTGTGAACAAAGAAAAGGTCCAACTTGTATGTGTGTGTGAAAGGAATACCTGATGGGTTAATGAAAAAGATTTATCATCCATGGTGAGAGAGCTCCTCCAGGTTTTCATCATAATAATTTCAAGTTTTATTTTTACGCGCTTGTTCTAGGGAACAGCACGTTATCATTTCGTCACGATGTTTGTAATTTTCGAATTTTGAGCCGAAATTGGTCTCAAACGTCTAAATTCTGCCGAATATAAGAATAAAAGAGGAATTATCCATGGAAAAATTAGAAATTTTTTTTTATTTTTTATTCAAAATTTTTATATTTCATTAAAACTTCACTGAAATTTTCAAATCACCATTTCACAATGTGAACAAGCGCGTAAAATCTGCATACTTCACGTCAGTGCTTTTCTAGATTTTTATTTATATCGGATGGTGTACTACCTAAAAATAATCGAGGAGAACACTAGCGTGAACTCAGGAGTTTTTACGCACACTCCCCTGAGAGTCGATGTGAACAAATTTCTAAAATTCTTAGATTCCTATGATGGTTCGGAAAATAAGATATTTCAGGTTTGATACACATTTTAAATATTTGAACATATTTTTGCACACAGGTGCTATCATTTTGTCCAAATTTCTCTAATTTTCGAATATTTACCTGGAAATGGTCTCAATATCGGCCGAACGGTTTCGGGTTTATAGCCTTTTGCAAATTTTTGTTGAGATTGTGCTGACAGTAAATTTTGAAAAAGTAATTTTTCCAAATTTTTCGGAAAAATTTTTTTTTGGAAATTATTTATCATATTCAGAAAAAATTTAGCTCACACCTTATGCTTCATATTTCACAGCAGTTTATGAAATCTTAATTTGATTGTGTCATTATTTTCGGATATTGGGAAAAAATATGTCAAATCTCTTGGGTTTTTCTCAAAATCGTTGGTTCTTTCGAGAATAATCCGAGAAATATAGATTCAATTATGATGAAACTTGGTTCCTAGTTTTGAAATGTCGATAAACAACTTTGTGCAAGATTTCGTGATTGTCGTATCATCAGAACAATAGGTCTCTTGCATGAATTTTTTTCATCATTTGAATCAAATATTCTATCCATAAGAACACTGAAAAACTTTATCCGCCATCAAAAATTTAAATGGTTAACGAAAAAATGCCCTTTTAAATTTGGCTCCGCATATCGGTTGTTTAAACGGACGAAGCTTCGCGGTTTCCGTGACGTATGGGGATATATCGACTCTCTCCCTTTTCTCGTACACTTTTCTGTCTAGCAAGCCAATAGACAGCGTCGAGCTGTATCGATCGGGGCATCGTGGAATAACGAGTGACGTAGGAGGCGAACTACCGCGTTTCACCCACTTTGGTTTTGCGTCCCGATTTGACGATTTTTAATACCGAATTATTCGAAATTCGCGAATTGTTGGAGTGTGAGATATCATACATTATGATTTTGTATCGATATAGAATGAGAAAAACATGCAAATATGATAATTCGTGTTACATGCAAGAGACCTATTCAGAAAAAGTTTCAAATATTCGATATTGTGTCACCTTCTGTTCATATTTTTCTCACGCAATTCTATATGAAACCTCAAGCCACCATTTTTCAATCGAGCACTGGATTTCAGTACGATCTTATCTTTATTTTTGGAAATAGGAAAATAAAATAAACGACTTAGAAACTCGATTAGAGTAGCCTTGGGGCTTGATTATACGGAGGTGGAATTCGTGAATGAGTAAAATTCGCTCGATGATTCCGTATATGTACCCATTCATCATTTCCCAATATCCCCAAAAATACAGGTAAAATAGAATTAGAATCTGATGCTTGATTGAAAAACAACAGCTTAAAGGTTTATGCATATGTACGTGAGTATAATATGATTAGAAGAGCAAAAAAACTGACAGCTTTGTCAGCGAGTTTGAATATGTGCGCAAAAGCTGCTGACGTCACGTCAGTGCTTTTCCAGATTTTTAACTTCGTCCAAACTATTGAATCGCCCGACTATGTAATGTATTTCAATTCGATCGTACTTGTATTTTCGGAAAAATTGGGAATCCAAAATTTACCCGATGATTTCACACATTTGCTCAATGGAAACTTTATAAGCAAAATATTTCCGAAAATGCAGATCAGATCGAATTGTTTTCAGTATTCGGTTGAAAATTGACAGTTTGTAGCTTCATGGGTAATTTCTGTGAAATCTAGGAGATAGTTCTTGCAATAAAAATTTGTCTATATTTTCTATAAAATTTTCTGCGTAGTACGGAATTTGATTTTCATAAAACATTATTGAGTTTGAATTCCATCGCATCAATATTCTGCAAGTTATGGAATGAGAAATTTTTCATATGAACCTCTGAAACCATCAGGCAGACTTTGCCCATTAACGAACTTAATCCCCACATTTCTGTGCACAAGCTATATCTTTCAAAGTTTTAAGGTGATTCCCTTTGGAAGTTAAGGTATTTATGTCCAGATATAAGATAAAGTAGGCTCAAAATTCAAAAATATAGACATTGTGATGAAATGATATCACTCTTGTCCTTGAAAAATGCGCTGAAAAGAATATTATGAATTATGCCCAAACCACTAAAACTCTGCAAAAACAGAAGCTCATCTACGGAATTCAGGAAAAGCTTGAATTCTAAACTCCCACATTAAAATCTGAAATTTCCAAATGTAATATGCGTAACGGAAACTGAAACACACGAATCGAATGATGTTGAGATGGATGGGGTGGTACATAATTAATATTGAGCTTCTTAAATGGAAATCCTTCTGTAATATCAGGCTGCCAGAGACCGCTAGCCGTTCTCCCCCAGCTCGTGAGGAATGGTTGTGGAATCATCAAGTTACATCTATTGCGGGAAACTCTATCAGACGTCATAATTAATTTAAGGCAACTAATGAAGTTGTGCAGTTATATTTCCGATACGTACAGGCCTCTTTCGTTACATTTGGAATCCGTAATGGAAATAAAACTGATTATAGAACGCTAATTGTCAGCGAGGGTTTTGAATGAGACTTGCAACCGAGAGAAATTGACGAAGTTTGTAGGAAATTCAGGTTTATGATTTGCTGTCGAATAGAGGTATCTCCCCCTAAGATTAAAATTATAAAATTATTTCCTCGAATATTTAACCCCGAAATTTCAAAAACAGTGACCATCTATCTCATGAAAAAGTCCATACTTATATGCTAGAAGTATTAGCACTTGCTTCATAGTAGATACTCCAAAACTTAGTACTAATTTGATTTCGAAGTAGATGGTTGGCATTTTTCCGGAAACTACTATACCAAGTAACACTCTCGTGAAGATGACAGAAGTATTTGCTACACTTTGGATTGCTCACTTCTTCAAGTAGATAGTTCGATTCAAGAAAAAATTTATAGTATTGAAAAGCTGGACGTTAGCGAAATTGGTCTGATAGCAGCTGCAATGGGTTATATTGGAAAATGGATGGAATATGCAAAAGAAAATGACACAGTTTAATTTGACACTTCCATGATGATATTTTGTACCATCAAATAATAAGAATAAAATTAGGTATTACTATTGTAAATCATGTTTCAATTCCGTATTTCCTGTTCATTTCACTTGATTTTCTCATTTCGTGTTCCTTTTACATCAGTAATTTTCTATATATTGCTCTTTATGTTTTTGATTTTTTCATCCTCGTTTAGTATTTAATTGATTTTTCGTATTCGTGTTATAAGTTTCTGTTAATAACTGGTGCATTTTTTTTCGCAGAATTATCTTTTGATCTTGTGTTCCTTTCTGGACTCTTCTCCCTCTGAGATTTCTTCGACAGATGACATTTTTACAGAACCAAGGATTCTATTCAATTAAACTGACATGAACGAACAATTTCAAATTGTAATAGCAATAAGGATTGAACAGAAAATCTAATAAGCTTGTTCTAATCTGCTCCGCGCTGACAGTGAGATAGAGACTAGACTTTCTGAAGCAGCAGTGTAGTAAATACTTCCAAGTTTAGCAACTTCTACCGAAACCAAGTAGATGCTTTCGATAGATTAAACACTTGAAAATAGATCCTCCAATGTGTATTCAGCATTTACTTAGATTCTATTCATACGACCGAATTCGGCTTATGTTCCGAAAAAATTAACTAAAACCAAAAATTATTTATATTGTTCAGGTCTGAAGTTTGATCACAAAGATCGAATAGGTGAATGAGTTTAATATATTTCCCAATATTCCAATTGGCGGCAATGTAGCGGCGTGAGGGTTCATGTAAAATTCATGAGGATCATACCTATGGAATGACCGCGAAAATAAGTTCCATCTACGAATTCTATCTTCGTTATGCAGTTCCAAGTAACCCTACAGATATCGATATTGAAATAATTTTTCCACTAGATATAATGTTGGCCAAGTGGCTTACCGTGAACAAAATATCCGAAACAATAACTCATAGACTCAAATTGGCAGTGTAGGTTCAGAGTTGGCTAAAATTCTTCCTAAGATCACGGTAGTTGAAATAATATTTTTCCAAAATCCAAGAGAATTCGTATTTGGTCTAGCTGCAATGAAGTATATTGTTTATAGATATACGGAATTAATCTATGTGTAATATGACAGAAATATTAAATTTTTCCAACTGAAAATTTGAAAATAGAGGTTCTATGTACTCACTAAATTATTCTCACGGCATTTCGCAAATATTTGGAAGTTGGTTCGGTATTGTAGAAGTGAGTTCCAGGTTTGAGTCTGGTAGAATCAGTTTTTTATATGGGTTCACCCCACAATTTCAAACTGGTATAACTCCGAAACTGTTAGCAGATTGTGCTCATTAAGAAACTCAATCGAGATATTCTGGCTCTGCATCTACCCTGAAGATTTCTTGATTACAGATCATCTTCTTCAAAGGCCAAAGCACACAGGGATAGCCGGACAGAATTGAATTTAAAAATGAATTCTTGATGAGTGAGGAGAAGACATATATTCGACCATTTAGGTAAAACGATAGCGCTCTGGTGACAGGAATTAGTACGAAGAAGTGCCCTTCGTCTCTTGTCTTCTTTTTTCTATAACAATTGATTTAAATTGTATTAGTTTAGGGTTAACCTAGATGTGTATATCTTCATCAGAAATCCTTGCTTCCAAGTAGGAGTCAACATAGGGGCATGCTTTTGGGCGATGCTTTAACTGAGCATGAAGGCATAAGCGCATCTTCTCACCAAGCGTTCTTGAATCGCATGATTTTACTTACAAGCTTTCAGCATTTTCCGTTATACTTTTCTTATGAGAAAGAAAAACGATTGGAAGTCTTGACATTCCGTCAGCACATAAAAAATGACACAAATCTTTAAATCCACTCTGGCGCCCTCGCCGCCAATTTCTCAATAATAAATAAAACGCAAAACGAGCTCAAGAGATAACAGGGGCAGGAAAACTCCACCGAGTCAAGTAATTCAACTTTTTAAACCTCGAATACAACCCTTTTCCCAGATGGAAGGAACAGGGCAGGACTGATGAATATGTAATGCCATTAATTAAAGATGTGGAGCGCCACCTGCGGCCAGCTCAGGTATTACCGGAGAAGGTAATTAAACAAATTGTATAATTTCTTCTGGAGAAAACAGCCACGCGAAATATTCCGATGCAGGAATCTGCCCCTTTCGAGGGCTAATTAAAAGTAGAAATGGGATTTTTGTTTGCTTGAATTGTATAATAAAAAATTCAGTTCGTGTGTATCGTGGTGTTGGAAAAGTTTTAATTTTACTGCCGCCCAAACTTTACCGAATTTATTCAGTGAATTATAAAATCTAGTATGCAGCATTAGCTCTTCCATTTCGTCGATGTGCTCATTAAAAGAGATATCAAACAGTCATCTCTGTGTAACTGAGAAGTATGCGGGTTTGGAACTTAAAAAATTCAGAACTTAATTTTTTCGCACAACCGTCAATCTTAAATGAAAAATTCTAGAAAACCTCTGAAGTAAAGTCAGTTGCTTCTAGGCGCGGGTTCAAATTCGTTGCCAAAGTGGTCATCATTACTTACATATAATTGGTACCCATTCAAAATTTAATTTCCCAGATATTTTCAAGAATACAAATGAGATCGAATTGAAATCCAGAGCTTGATTTTGCACAAATTTGTTCACTAGCATTTTCGAACTAGTAGTAAAGTTTCATCATGATTGAATCAGTATATTTTGAGTTCCGCTGAAATTCCGAGAAGAAACTACGGAATTCACCATATGTTTTCACAATGTCTCTAAAAATTATGAATGTCTCGAACTGAAATTTGGTATACTGCTCCGAAATATGGTGCTCAAGCAATGAGCAAAATATTTTGCAAATGTAATTCATAGTTTCCAAAAAAAAATTTTTTCGAAAACACTCTTGATTTATTGATTGTACGATCTGAACGAAATTTTGCAGTAGGCTCCGGGTCGTTCTGTTCTAACTAATTGTCACGTTTCAATTCAACCGCTCCGATAGTTCTCGATTTATCAGAGAAATAACCTCAAAATTCCAAATGGCTATATCTCTGAGACCGTTCGCTCGATTTGACCCATGCACTAACTCAAAACTCGCATTTTGAAATATAACCTACCCTGTCGAAAGGATTTTCCCTACGCCCGTTATCGTTCCTATGGTTGGACATCCGGACCTAGTCGTTTGAGACAATTTTCAGAAAAAAATTCGAAAATCACAGTGATTTAGATAAAACTATATTACTGTTTCCCAGAACATGTGCTCAAAAAGCATCATTTCAGGGAAATTTCTAGTAGACCGACGAATCGGATTCTTCTCAATAACGATTTTATTGATGCACAACCATGTCTTCGTCCTTTCACAAATAAATCTAACTCAATCCAAACAATTCAAAATTCTCGAAGTTATCATATCGTAATATTCATCCCATAAAACTTTTCGAACCATATATTTCGAGGATCACAGTTCTTCAGATATACAATCAAAAATCTATAACTTCTTCATCCGCCACACATTCAAAGATCATTAACCACGAGAGGTCATTAAAATTTCCTAACAAATCATTTCGTACCTGTCTGTCCGAGAAAACAAATGAATTTTTGAGGAAACAAAAGAGAAACAATTAAAATGTGTAAATTACAAACAAAAGTTTTATTCCAGATGAAAAATTAACCGAATGAAGAATATCAGGAGTGAAATATTGTTTCTGTTGTTCCCCACTTTTAAATCATTTTGTTGTGGCAATTATATATCTTTTCGTTTTGGAGATATAATAACTTCTGCCTTTTGGTCCGTTACTCGAATATCTCAAAGGCCCGCCACGCCCTCTGAAAAGGAATAATAATTTCTACCTATGCCAAATCTGGCAGAAATATTGAATATGCACAGAATTGTGCCGATGCCGAACAAACTAGAACCATTCGAATTGTAGAAGTTAACATCGAAATGAAAAAATCAATTGTGCTCAAAGAAAAATGCGAAATTATTCGTATGTCTAACATGACTCACCTACGGAGAATCTTCCACAGTGTAGCTTTCCTTTCTGAATTCAAGCAATATCAAGAGTATTTAAGAATGAATAATTATATATGAAGGTCAACAGCGTGTAAGCTGAACTCAACAAAGATCTTTCCCACATTCGTCTCAGGTTATCGAACTCGAGAATATGCCAAATCACTGATCAAGATCAAATTATGCAATCGAAATGCAAAAAAATTGAATACTTAACTGGGTTTTTTTCAGTGCGGAAAACAGTGGTTTGGACTCAACATGAAGATGATAATAAAACTTCCTATTCAATTCAGAGATGTTCAAGATAATGAGATAGAATAAACAGTTTTTTGAAGATACGACGTCATTATTTCCTTTCGTCGACAAATTCGGTTTATAATCATATAATTTTGAATACAATAGAAGAATTTTGAATGATTTTTCGAATAGATTCAGCCAGTGGTAGAGGTTACAGTTAATATTTGGCAGAGATTGAGGAACAAGAGAGAAAGTTTTGTTAGTGTAAAAATCCATTTGAACTAATTATGAAAATAAGTTTATAGAAATCATATGACTATCCGCAATAAATCATATTGTTACAATGTTGTTTCCATACTAGATGATATTGAAAAGACTTCCATCGGCTGATGAGCAGTTATTGTTTCAAAAATCATCATTTGTGTTTCTGTGCATGAGAAAATATTGAAATATTTTATGGATCTCAATGTTCTCAAAATAATACATTTGACTGAGAGGTTAAGAATTTGTGATGATATTTATTTTGCGACCATCAAAAGCTGGAGTAAAACAGCAGATTTCAGCGGAATTTGAAAGATAAAACTGCATAAATGGGATTAAGGCCATTCAAATTCTATTTTCCCAATATTTTAACAAAGTTAAAATCTTTCGAATGGAATTGAAATAATTTCTGATAATTTTCATTATAATCGATTGAAAACAAACTACACGTATTAGAAATTAAACACGAAAAGGAAATTCCTCATGCATATATTCTGAATCTAGAAAGTATATTTCCGAGAAAAAAAAAGATTGTAAAAGTAAACTAACAGCTTCTTTCAGTCAATGATTTTTTTATTTTTGAGAAAATTGACACTCGGATTATCTTGCATTTCGTATGGAGTATCGTTCGAAGGAAGGAAAATTTTGTATGCACAGTTTTTCCTCAGTTGGAAATCGGAGTGAGTTGTGTTACAAATTGATTAATAACAAAATTTCAATCGACGTTGTTCAAATATGAAGTTATAAAAGAATGAGTGCGGATAGTACTGCATTAAATAAGATAAATTCGAACGATATCTAGCGGAAAACAAATAACGGAAATCAATCAAAAAATTTGTATAAACATGAAGGGTTTTTCTAAAATAATGCGAAGGATCCCAAAAAAGGTTCCTTGACAGAAATTAATGGCAGTATATCCTCCTAGTTACTGGTCAACGTGACTTCAGTACGACCAAATTACAAAAATAAAGATAGTTGTCATTATAACTATATTTGATAGCTGCCTACTCAATATTGTCTGCGAATGTTAATGTCTGTGAGTCATACTGGAAGGATCAGAAGGTAATATTTAATTTTTTTATGATTCAAACGATATTGTTCAAGAAACAAAAAATAAACCCATTTCATTTTTTCAAATGAATTTTTTAGTATGCAAAACTTTTGATTATCAAGAACTTCTACGGCAAAATATCAAAGGGGTTGGTGTTTCTCCGCGCTTTGTTATAACATTTCAGAATTGCAGAGCCTGACGAAGAGGAATTACACATGGGAGAGGATACTGTATAAAAACAATAATTTTTCGCTGAATTTCAAAGGGCAGTACCATGTAGTAGTTTCGAACTAAAATTATATTGGAGACCACCATCAGTTTATGCAAAAGCACCACCTCTAAAATTCAACTAAGAGACACCCTGTGTAAGTTGTATATTTCGATTCTTGCAACCTCGGAGTAATACAATGATAGCAAGTAGGGATGACTCTCCTAACCTAATCAATATCCCTCGATTGCTAAGTAAACCCGAATCTGATCGTTCAGATCGATCCAAGCGGCGTTGTAAGCAATTTTAAATAAATTCACCCCCATCCCGTTTCGTATTTCAATCGCGCCTGTTTTTATGATAAAAGATCAAATGAGACAAGAACATGTTGAAACAATGGGAGGGCCGTAGATCTCTCGACGCTCAAGTGCTGGAACTCCGGTGTTTTACCCTTTATAGAGGCGCCCTTATCTGGCCGAGGCCGTCTACTCTATCAATGCGATTGTGGAGTAGTAATACTACTAGGTATTGTTTCCAAAGAGGGTGGTCTGCAGGATATGTCGGAAATTCCGCTTTCTTCCTCATCTTTTGTGTTTTTTTTTGTTCAGATTTTTTCCGGTTCTACTTTGTGCTATGATCGCTACGATGGCGGAGGATGAAAACCTCGTATTACAAGTTTTGAGTTATTCGTCAAGCTGTTTGAGGCTACTCATGAAATATCGGTGTCCTTATTTGAATAAAAACTTCTTCATTAGTTTTCAGGTTTTTTTTTCTGGATCTTCAGCGCCATTTACTGAAAAAAAACTCTGAAACATTTAGGCTAATTTCGACCATTAACGAACTTAGCAGGACCTCCAACCTACTCTGACATTTCGAGGTTTTTTTTATTTGGGACTTACAGTGTTTACTGCAGGATGAACGGGCTCAACTAGATTTGACCCCAACTAATTCATCAGCGAGTCCAATCTATGATCCTCTGGAAAATTTTCTTGCTTGAATTTCAAAGTAAGTGGAATTAAGGAAATATAATAATGCTGTTAATCCAGGGAAAAAGCGCCCAAGAAAGGGAGAGGTGGTTTTGAAGAGGCAAATTAGTTATTTTTTGAGAATTCGATAATGTTTTCAAAGTAAGTGACGAGCCTGAATATCAGAATCAAGATCCAGATTAAGATTAAGTGGCAAAATCCGTAGTTCAGAAATATTGAGAAAGTAAAATTTCGGACGGAGATGTCTGCCGAAAACTTGGGTGGATTCAACACATTCACGAATTTAGCCTTCATAATCGGACTTACTATCCTGTCTACGAATTTCGGATCTTCACGTTGTTTCTTACAGAATAATAACCTGAAATTTCGATAGAAACGAATAGTAAATTCGCTAGTAGCAGATATGAAACGTCAAATTTTTGAATTTGTAAACCTGGTCAGTTTTTCGAAATATTATTCTCCCAATACAAAATACAGATCTGATCAATGGAAAGCTAATACTTGGTGTGAAAATAGCGGAGTGGGGGGTTATGCGAAATTTCATGAGGAAAATCGATTAGAATATCAATAATAATAATGAATGGTTTAATCAACCTGTAGCTATCTTATTCGGCGGGCTCCAATACCTAAATGTGTGACTGCTTCGGCTACGAATGTGGAGAAGAGCGTATCATCCTGTCTTCACGTCGTTGCTTATCGAAAGTTTTCTATGCGGCAGCGTTTAACCCACTAAAATTATTTTTGCTCGTTTCTGTTGAATTTCCATGGAATCACAATTATAATGAATAGATAACCCGTGTAGGAAAGGAGAGCATCCAGCCCGACCGCTTATACCTACTTGAAATTCATTCATTCAACAGCACTCGAGATATAGCGCGTTGAATGCACGTAGTATGAATGCCATATATGATATGATTTCGGGGTTTCCGTGAGAAACTCCACCTGAAACAGTCGCCCTTGAGATTCAACACGGAAAACAACTGTAACGAACGTGAAACAAGCTATTGTTCCACTATTTTTAGTTGCTCTAATTCAAATATATAATATTAATGCTTGAAGTAGATAATTATTGTTTGATATACATTCATGAGTCTGCCTTTGCTGGAAGAAAGTAAACACACCGCGTGTATATTCCTGTTAAACAACGATTATACCTACTGTGTTGAACGGTAGCCGAATAAATGACGTTGTAAAACAGAACTTTTAAAATATGATACATTATTGTTTTATACATCTGTCCGACTGGAATGAAAATTATATCCGTTCAGAGAGGAAAATTTTTGTCGGGACCATTGTTCGGTGTATCAGTTACTCACATCTTTACAAGAACGATTTTATCAAACTCTGTAAGGATTCCTCCAATTAAATGGTTGAAATTTTAACTGCCGACCAAATTATATATGATGATATTTAATTGCTGGAGATATTTCGTAATTTGATGAATTTATGCATAGTTTAGGTATAATAAAGCTCTCTCCCCATTCCATTGATGAAGACTAGTTTACAGAAGGAAAACCTTTAATCTGCCGACATGTCTTTCAAAGGAATATTTTCACCAGGAACTATGATGGTGATTAATTTCTGGATATTTATCGAAAGATATCTGAAATATTTCTGAAATATGGATAACTCGGAATGCAAAATTGAAAATTAAATGAAGGTAAACAGAAAGAACAATATCCACTGAAAGAGACGACTAGATAATTGTAAAGCAGGGCTGGAGTTGAATAATGGATGCTTAATTCGGAAATATATCAAACAATTGCGTCAAATAATGGCTTGAAGTTTTAAACGAAATTTTAACGAAATCTGATTCCTCAGCAAATTTAGTTCCTGATGAAAATATTTCACAATCTTTTCATCTCATGATCCATGCTAAATTTTGAAGGAACTTCCACACCCTCAATTTCGAACCATGTAGGTACTAGATTCCAATTTGATCATGTATGTTTGAAATTATTAGGAATATAAGTGTATTGCATTTGGTTTGAAACTGACATGCTGAAGGTATATGCGAAATTTCCACAGACTATAGAAGATGGGTACCCTCTGAGATATGAAATTTGATAAAAATCGCATTTCTCGATTTGCTAGAGAAGATTCAATTCATACAACAATAGTTTGGATCTGCGTTATTTGACATTTATTACAATAACAGTTGAGAACGGTATATTTTGGAACAATTGTACAAACATGTTAAAATAATTCACCTACTTAAGAGCATACAGTGCCTCGAATGTAACAGAGAAATATTTGTAGGTCATTTTTTTGATTGCGAATGATTGAGAAAAATAGTGAGAATACGCAATGTTGACATAAGATACATCCCAAAACAAATTCAAAAAACAATCACCTAAGCCTGTAAATCGACACCCCGTTGTATCTCAACAATGTCGGGGTTTCGGAAATTGCCCGCATTCGAATATTTCTCGCTGCTATTGGCATCGTTGCAGCATGCAGACCGTAGGCAGGTGCTGACTTTGAGATTTCATTTGGTTGTATGAACCTTGAATGTTGAATCCACGAAGCCGCAGTTTACCAGGCCATTTCTGAAGAAATACATAAACTCGACCTAACTTGATGACACGTTATTGTTTGCTCTGAGCCTGCAATATGAACTTGAAACTAACTCTGCAAATATCACCTCTACAAATTCTTCATATAACATACTTAATTACATCGACAATCAGAAAATTAAATGTGACCACAAATTGTACATCAAGTTCCTATGTTGAACAGTTTCGAAAAAAACCCGCAAAAACAAACAAAAATTTTCTTCTTTTATATAGTTTCATATATTTCTTGCTGAAATCTGTCTCAGAAAAGATTCTTCGAATCGGAAAACAGGATATTTCTTATTCTTTCCACTTTTTAGAGCATCTGGTCGGATAAAAGGGGATAAACACTGACTTCTCCACAGAATGCGACGAAATTCAAGAGATCCATTTCAAGCCCTGAACCAATGCGAAAAAAGAAGAGTACCTCTCTAGATTGGATTAAGACTACCAAAGAACCATAGAACTGAGTAAGAAAAGAATTACGACAATGAAAGTCCCAAAGGACAACCAACGCATTTTCTCACAATACCTTGCGTAAGTGTCGAAGGTAAGTAACTATCACGATCAAAAACGAGATAAACTAAAAGGTGTTTTCATCCTCACCTTTAAGTTTGTACCGGTACCGATCATAGAGCAACGTATCCCTTACACGCCTCTGTGGAATAATCCCCAAAGAATGGGAATCGCTTGGCTGGTTAATGGAGTCTAATGTCGACACCATAGGTGGACTTGGAAGGACCGATTACAAGCCAGCTGAAGTGCCCCCCATTGACAGCAACTGTGTTGGACCTTGTGTTTATTATATCACTTGGCTCCCAAAATGCATTCAACTTCGGATAACCGGAGTTTTGATAGTTTTATGTCTCGATGAGCCCTTTGTGTGTAGATTCATTATGGGGTGACGTCCCAAACATGCATTACCTCTGGTTTGTTAGGATGACAGATTTTGCCCAGAATGTTCCCACTATTTCATCAGCTTTTCGAGAGAAAATAAAATGTTCAAATTGTTCTAATGACACAATCATCACGAAATTTTGAATATAATTGTATCAGCATCATATTTTTTCAGTTATTCCAAAAATAGCAATAACGAGGAGAAAATCGCGACATATGGAAATTAAAATCGGCTTGAAATGAAGTTTAGCACACCGTTGTGAAATATTGACCTTATGACTTGAGAGAAATTTCATCAACATCTGATGAATAGTTTTCGAAATGAAAAAAAAACTTCAACAAAAATTTGGTGAATTTTCGATTTTTTTTGAAAGTCGCTAACGCTACGATCCAAAAAAATATTTCGCAAGTGGTACTCGTCAACTGACTACCAAGTTTCAATTTTGTCGCAATAGAAAATCCTGAGAGCATAACTCTTGAAGAGTTCGGCCAATTTGGCTTTCTTAGGAACTCAGTCAGGGCATTCTGATAAAAAACCTACCCTGAAAGTTTCAATTCGCTAATTTTCTCTGTTCTCAAGATCTCGTGGCAACAGACGGACAGCTGGTCGGTCGGACATAACCAATGTTGACATCATTAGTGAGTCCCCATCCTAGTCGTTTGAGACCATTTTCAGGAAGAAATAGGTTACAGAAAATTGGAAAAAACGATAGCACAATGATCCCTAGAACATGAGCGCAAAAATATCGAGCCCTATCAAATTTTGCAACATATATTGCTGTCTATGGTGCTATCATGACAGTTGCTGCAATTCAAATGGACCGAATGTTTGTAGATACCACCAATTAACCGATTTTTATGAAATTCAATCTATGAATCAGTGGCGGAGAGTGATCCATCTGTTTCAGAGACAATAGATCCAAAAGATTAGAATTTGAAAAATATAAAACATACTTCTCATAAAAATAATTATTGTCTAGGAAGTTCCTGAATCATTTTGTGTTACTATAAAAGCTTCGAAAGTACAACCCAAAATTCTTTCTCGCTTTGAATGATCTTTTATGGTTTTGTTTATTTTTGCTGGACTTATCAGACTATTCAAAATACTCGTAATATTGGAGTGTTTGTACTGATGCAGATTCCATCGACAAACTTAATTCTGTGTTACTTCCGAACGATATGAACAAGAACCGAGTACTAAGTAACATCAGCTTGAAAGATATGGCCACATGAATTTTGATCTCGAAAAAACCGAACTGACCCAAAGTAGGTCTCTTGCATGTAATATACACAAAATATTATATTTTTATGTTTTTCTCAATCTATTTCGATGCAAGATCACAATTCTCGAATTTTGAACAACTAAAAATGAAAAAATCGAAATGCATGTCTAAATTGGGCTAATCGCGGTATATCGCCTCTTACGTCTCACGTCAATACACGACTATACGAACGATGCAGCCTACGCTGTCCATTGGCTTGGTAAAGTGGAAGGTACACGAGAAGAGAGAGAGAAAGAGAGTTCATATAACATGTTACGTCATGGAACGAAGTTTCGAGCTTTTCAACAGCCAATATGTGAAACCAAATTTATAAAATCGTTTTTGACTCAACAATTGATTTCTGGGGGCGCTTGAATTTTTTCGTTATCTTACGGATAGAATAATCTATTATTCAATTCAATATAATTCCACACAAACACCTTAAAGGTAAATTACAAATTCAGAACAGAGAAAATATAAAAAACAGTATAGTTATAATAACAAAGAAAAATGTATGCAAGAGACCTATTAATATATCGCAAAATTTTATAGGAAGTTGAGTTTCATTTGGCAAGGCCAATACCTGGATATCCCACTACCCTGGCTACGAGTGTGAAGTAGCGTATTTTTAACAATACACCAAAAAGTATTACCTATAATATATAAGATGCTGTAAATGCATCCAACAGTCAATTAAATGAGAACGCAGCTCGCAATGAACTTGATATTTATTATCAGAATTGTAGAGGATTGAACACTAAGACACATATTTTCTTGAAAAATTTGCTAGCCGGTAGTCACAGTGTTGTTGCTATCAGTGAAAGTTGGTTGACTGATGGTGTATTGGATGATGAACTGTTTCCCCAGAATTATGTAGTTTATCGTAAGGACCGTGGTGCTGTGACTCGTGGAGGAGGTGTGTTGTTGGCGGTTAATGCGGATGAGTATAGCTCTGAAGTATGTGAAATGGACTGTCCCGTGGACAAAGTCGATATTATAGCAGTGAAAATCTCGGGATTTGGTCACATCTCCGTGACTATCATTTTGGTGTACATTCCACCGAATATTTCTTTTGATGAATATGACGAATTTTTTGAGTTCGTTGAGGGTATGCAGGGTCTTGGCAGTGCGATGGTCATAGGTGATTTCAATATTCCCGAGCTCCAGGGCTTCTATGAATGCGATCGTCATACTAGTCTGACCAGTCGTTTCAACAGTTTTTTAAATTTTTGTGAAATGAAACAGTGCAATGGAGTCAAAAACCACAATAATAGATTGCTTGATTTGGTTGTCGTTAGTTCGGAAGTGACCTGTGAAGTACAACCCGCTGATGATCCACTGGTGCCGGTTGATCTACATCATCCAGTACTTGTTGTGCGTGTGTCACCTTTTCCCCCTGTTGTTGAGAATTTCTCCTCTCGTGCGAAACGTTATGACTTTAAAAAAATGGATTCTCACAAGTTTTGTCAGCTTCTTAATGAAATTGATTGGCATCGAATCATAGGTAGTGTTGAAGTTGTTGATGATGCTTGTGTTATTTTCAACAATGTTATACAGGATGTTATATCGAAATGTGTTCCCTTGAGAAGGTGCTGCTCTCGTAAGTTTCCAGTATGGTATTCTGCAGACTTGATTCAGAAGATCAGAATTAAAAATCACTACTTGAGAATGTACAGAAAACACAAGTTACTTTTTTATCTTGAAAGATTAAAGTGTTTGAGGCGTTCAGTAAAGTGTACTATACAGTCTTTATATAGGGAATTTATACGGAGATCTGAAATTGACTTGAAAAAAGATCCCTGTAATTTTTGGAAATATGTCAACTCTAAGAGAAACAGGTCCCGGATACCTGGTCAAATGAAATCTGGTGATGAAACGTTATCAACTCCTGAAGCAATCGTCAATGCATTTGCGATGAATTTTAAAAATGTATATACCAGTGATGCTTCATTGCCGAATTGCAACGGAACTCCATCATTTTCAGGTTCCAATCGTCTTTTAACCCTCAATGAAATAACTAATGACATGATTGTATCTGCATCCAGGAAACTTAAAAATAAGTTTACATTGGGACCAGATGGTGTCCCAGTTATTCTTGTAAAATCACATATAGAACTGTTTGTCCGTCCATTGTGTATTATATATAATATTATGTTACGGTCGAGTACATTCCCGAGTATTTGGAAAGTGTCGCGTATTTCTCCAGTCTTAAAGTCGGGAAGAGATTCAGACGTGGCAAATTATAGGCCAATTGCCCTGATATCTGTTTTTTCTAAACTCATTGAGATAATTTTGTCCGATATCATTTATAACCACGTTCGAACTTCACTGTCCGAATATCAACATGGGTTTATACGATCTCGTGGTACCGCATCTAATCTGTGTATATTCACCCAATATGTTTCGAAGTCACTCGATGATCGTGATCAGGTTGATGTGGTGTATACGGACTTCAGCAAGGCCTTTGATCGTGTTCCGCATAAACAGCTTCTGAGAAAACTCTCCTTCTTTGGAATTTCGGTTGATATTGTTGCTCTTTTAGAATCTTATTTGCGTGATCGTGTTCAATTTGTTGAATATGAGGGTGTAAGATCATTCTTGTTCACGGCTACCTCTGGAGTTCCGCAGGGTTCTAATTTAGGACCACTGTTGTTTCTTTTATTTATAAACGACATCTCAGATGTTATACTTTCCGAGAAACTCCTATTTGCTGATGATTTCAAATTATACAGGAGAATTAAGAACTTTCTTGACTGCCTTTTGTTGCAGAATGACCTCGATAGATTGTATAGATGGTGCGTTCAGAATGGGCTTTTTTTGAACATAGACAAGTGCAAAACCATGTCATTTTCGAGGAAGATGTCTCAGATGGTTTTCAATTACAATTTTAATAACCAACTGTTGACTAGAGTTAGTGAATTCAGGGACCTAGGAGTAACGTTTGACCAAAAATTAACCTTCTCTAAACATATAGAAAATGTTGAGGCAAGCGCCATGAAAACTTTGGGCTTTGTCATTCGTAATTGTAAAGAATTTTCATCCTTTGAGGCAATATCTTCTGTTTATTGCTCATTGGTTAGAAGTAAGTTAACTTATTGTAGTTCGGTGTGGAATCCTTGTCAGGCGAAGTACATAGCTTGTATTGAGAGAGTACAGAGGAAATTTCTTAAGTTCGCTTACCTGAGAAAGCATGGCTTTTATCCGGCCCGTAATTATGATTATAATTCTCTTTTGGATGAGTTTGGATTCATTTCACTCAGAAAGATACGCGAAATTAATGATTTGGTATTCATATATAAATTAGTTAATAATAGGATTGATTCATCGCTTCTACTTTCCTCGGTACTGTTTCATGTTCCCCGTTTCGCGTCGAGATCGCCTGTTACTTTTCATATTAGTGTACCGAGCTCTCAGCACCACTTTTTTTGTCCACTTGCTGCAATGTGTAGGAGTTATAATAGTCTTGATAATGTTGATATATTTTTTTTGTCTTTGCCACAGTTTATTCACTCAGTGTCGGGTGCTCTACAGAATTAGTTTTTGATTGTATTAAGATTTTCTTTTTGCTTTTTGGATTGTAATTGGTGAGCGTATAATGCTTGGGATAAAACAATTATTTTATACACCTGTAATTGGGCTTCGGCCTGTTGGATGTATCATTTCTAAATAAATAAATAAATAAATAAATAAATAAATAATCAATTCCACTCCAGTAAGAAACATCGAAGGTGGTCTAAATATAATTCACTTCCTAAATACTTTTCTAAACAACTGGTGTATGTACAAAGAAAAGAAATTTTATTGTTCGGAACAGAACACTGTTATGACAGATTACTTTCCGAAGGATGCTGAGATACAGAAGACGAGTAAATAAAGCCGTTTTGATGGTTTTAATCGTAAATAAACGGAGGAATACATCATATGACATCCAGGGTTTGTAAATTATATCTGGATATACTTAATTCCATTCGAAATTAACTGCTGTTGAATGAAACGAAGCAGAATCGTGAATTAGAACACATGAAAAAGAAATATTATAAATTTGAAATCATAATTTCTTGCGTCATTTATGAATAGTGTCTTGATGGTTTACATTCGAAACAAAATAATAAATAGAGCTGGTTTACAAGATCTGTGAGATTATTCTTGTTCATTACAAACGGAATTTCAGACTCAATATGCGGGGAATTCAGTTATTCATCTCTTTTGTGAAACAGATGCCCATCCTGGAAAGCTGATATTTGGAATGAGTTATGTTATGAACTACTTAGGTTTGGGTGGAAATGGAACATATGAGGGCATATGTTATGTGTGTAGATAAGAAACCATTCTGGTGAAAACAGAAACTGTGAAAAATTTTAATAGATGGGGAAGAGGGCATTCAGTAGTATGTACTTCCAAGAGTTTCTCTATCCAACTAACCCACAATTTATCAACAGAATAAGCGGAAATTGAAGTCAATTTGAGCGTTTTGAAATGTCTACCAATAATTTTCCATTCGTTCGAAAATTGTCTTTGTTCATCCAAAGACGATAATTCTTGTCATTCGCAGTCACGATATCCCCCAAAACATTTAGTAGGAATTTTATATTCAATTAGAATGAACCGACTAAAACTTTAGACCATATTTGTTGCTAATTCGGTCAAGCTTGGACAAATTCCAAATGATTCCCAGAATTTTCATCTCATTACATTCTTAGAGAATGCTCAATCACGAATTTTAAAATTTTCAAATTGCATTCGTATGATTTTATAACTTCATTATTCAGAAGAACTTCAGTTTGAATTTTTTCGTTTGTGGAATGACCAAAAATATGTTCCATATAAATGAAATAAAATCGTCCACAAAAACTCAATTTCGGTCGAGTATCAAGATAAAACTGTCGACGCCAAAAATTCAATAAATGACGGATATCCGTTCCTAATCAATCCCTCTTTCAGAGAATTCCTTGGCAATTCCTTCCATATCCAATCTCGACGGGGGTCGCCCAATCTGCCCCCCGTCTGCATCTAAAAGAAATGAAGGAAAAGAAATAATCAAATCTGAGGAGTCGAAAAAACCATTACGAACTTTAATCAAGCTTGTAATTCGTTGCCGGCATCAAAACTCCCAATCAATCCCATTCCAAACTCAGATATTTAAACCGATATCATATTATGAATTTCCAAAGGGGGAGAGAAAAATGTGAAAACCCCAGTCTTTAATACGGCTAAAAGACGACCGGAATGCTCCGGCAGGGGTGCAAATTGGGCTGCGTGGAGTTAATGAACAGAGAAATGTTACTTTTTCTGCTAATTTAAAGAGAAAAAGGGGACGTCTGTCTTACGACTTCATTTTTTACTGTTCGCAACGTCGGGTCCAACGTAATTAATTCGTCCCTTGATGCCTCGCGTCTGATTTCCCAAATTTTTCGGATAAATTCTCTCCCTCCAATGAATTTTCTAAATATATTTCGCTTTATTACATACTTTTGAAGTTTAATTAATACGTCCTTCGTCCATTCGGTTCATCAAATTAGGAAGTTTGCGAAGTGCAGCTCTGTTTTTTCAGTCAATAAAAATATCTAATGAACTGATTATTTTTTTTGGTGTTCCGGCTGAAGGTCCTCAACTTGTCTAGCTATGATATTTGTGCATTTTGAATGAACATCACTTTTCCGACCTGAATTCAATGAATTTTAATTGAATAAGATGTCCTTAGAGACTCAAAATTGTCCAAACTTATCGTTTACGGCTTTTTCGGGAGAAAAATCGAAAATTATGGACATTAAAGAAAAACGATAGCAAACCGCCCCTTGTGGAAGATACGCGCAAAAATGGAAATCTGCCTATTGACAGATGATTGGAAAAGATAAATATGATATTTCAAAAAAAACTGAAACATTACTTAACCGAAAACTAAAAATTTTTGACAATGACTGCATGATCCCATTTATTCGAAAATAGTGAAATTCCTCAAAACTGACTCACCCTAGCTATAATTTGAATGAATTTGAACTCTTTTTTAGCGCTATCAGGGATCAAGTGTCAAAATTCTATAGCTTACGATACGAAATCTTTTCAGGTTTCCAGATTCATCTGTCAAAAAACAGATTCAATCTTTCAATTGACACAATAGGTGTGCCAATTGACACCTTGAATGAGACTTAGATAGATATTTTTTATTCACTTAAAAATGAATACACACTGTATATTATATTTCCACATTATAGGATTCGAGCATGTCAAAAATGAAAAATACTACCAAATAACACCGAAAATAATAGATAGGATGAAAAAAAACAAAAAATTAAGAATGATCACATTCCGAAAATTCTACAAATGTACCTACATCATCATTTAAATACTCCGATACTCCGCCTATTATTGATAATAGGCTTTTTTAATCAAGGAAATCTTCAATTTTTTCCTCAGTATTTTAGCACCATAAAGCATTCTGGTTTCTCCCGGTATCTTATTTTATTATATATTGAAATGATTTGGTATTCAACATTTTTTTGGAAACTTTAAGTTTTGGTGACTTCAAATCATCTTTCTTTCTCGTGTTGTATTCATGATCCATTTTATATTGGTGAAATAAACTCTCGTTACCAAGTACCAATTTATAAATAAAATCTTTCAATTGACAGATGTATCAAACGAAGATTTTTCATTTTTTCACTGTTGCGCCGATAGAAACTTAAATCACCATTGTTTTCCACTAAACATGCCTTACGATTGACCGCTATCAAGATTATTGGCTTATTAGCAACCGAAACTTTCAAAGAGCAGAAATATCCACAGTTGGCACGCTCTAATGACCCCGCTATTTGCAAATAACTTACTAAGCCGAATGTCCCCTCCATACAGGCGGGAGGTGTGATAACCTCAAGTGAATTAGAAACATTTCGAGTGTATCTTTACACGAGACAATTCGCCACACGCCTTTGGTCCTTGATCATTGAGGTATAAAAAATCGTCGGCTACGCGCCCGCAGCAAATGAAGCCTAACAAAATGCGAGAAAACGAATGGACGGACACACAGTCCGACAGACATGCCCCCGATGAAATTTCAATGAACAAATAAACAAAATCATGCATACCCCGGGTGCACACATGCTTGTGCACATCGAATAATCATATTTAATGTTCCACTTTTCTATTTATTAGTACTGCGTTGTTGCTGCTTGAATTGCCGACTGGATTCAATGTCTAAAGGGGATTTTACACCTCGTAAGTGCCCGTTAACGCACGGAAGGCTGATTGGACGAGCTCAAAACTTTGACAGTTCGTGATGATGGCATTCACTCAACTCACAGCTCGTCTTTTGAAAGCCCACATTTTCCAGATTCAACGATTTCTTGTCGTTCAAAAATTGTGAAGAAGTTGAGGAATTGAACGCAGTTGAATAAGATAAACTCAAACTTGCACAATTCACAAGAAATCGCATTGAAATACGGCTAAAGCCAAGCAGTATAAGGTGCCGTTTTGGACAAAAGTGGGTTTGCGAACGTGTTTATATTCGATATTAATTAGATGCAACAATACATTTGATTTATGTGACGATATATTCATTTTTCTTACCGATATGTTTGCGTTTTTTCAAACACAATATATTCAATAGTTTCGGTCTTTACTAGGTGGAAATTCATCTTGATAATGATTTAAATGAAACACTTCATTTCCGCTTATATTTATTAATTTCACAACAATTCTTTCGTCACTTACATCAACTAACTACTTTGACAAAATATATAATATTTTGTCACGTTTTTCGGTTTCCAACTCGTATTTAAAAAAGGCGATTTTGCAAAAGTAGTTTGTCACCATACTCACCTGATGAAGTCACAATGTATGATGAAACCATTGTAATGAAATTAATAAATATAAGCAGAAATGAAGTGTTTTACTCTTATCATTAAGGAAATATTTACGAGCTGGGTGTTTTGAATATCTTCGAGATGTAAGATCTAATATATTTATTGATTCGATCTATCGAGCAACGTCATTTTTTCTGGGCGGGCCAACATGTATTTTTCATTACTTTTCCGGTTTCTACATGAAAAATAAAATACACTTCATGCATATCTTCG
Source organism: Myrrha octodecimguttata (assembly GCA_958510865.1). Lineage (NCBI taxonomy): Eukaryota > Metazoa > Arthropoda > Insecta > Coleoptera > Coccinellidae > Myrrha > Myrrha octodecimguttata. The sequence goes on along the minus strand of OY294058.1, from coordinate 16,728,193 downwards.
GTTCGGTTTTCCAGATATTCTGCCTGGGATGTCTTTCTTTCCAATATTCGTCAATAAGAGTATTTGAAATTATCAACTTGTGCCATGTCGCATTGGAATTCATTTCTGGCCAAATATTGAACACTGGTTACTGTCTCAAACGGTATATCTGAAATCGAACTGGAATATATAGGTTATGAAAAACAGCCTGCCACATATTGGAAATAAAAATTGGCAGAATCTTCCTTATGTCAAATATAACACCCTATATTTTATAGATCCAGAAGAAACACCAGAAAGTTCTTCGAATTTCTCCCAGTAGTCCTTATGGTTAAGTTCGCTAGTTTTACTTCACACTGCCCATTTTACGAAAAATGGCAATGATTCATATATCTTCGTTTAACGGTTTGATTTCGATTTGATAGTTTCAACTGTGGTGGCACGCTGTATCATCTGAATAAACACAAACTGATTTTTACTTATGGGGATGCATAAAATTTGGTTCACGTCGACCCACCAACTTCTTCTGAAATGATGCGGCATAGAATAACGGAAACTCTTCGCAGATTAGACTAGCTATTTTGCATAGGGTAGAACAGTCTTTCGAATCCTTCATTCAAGAAAATGGAACACATGTTAGACATAGGTCTCAATATCCACTCTTATTGAACTTATGTACTCGTAGCGATAGATAACTGTTTTTGGACCGATTAATTATTTAAGATGTAGGTGCAAAAAACCTAGTAAAAGATTTTTTTCGAGTCGCTAAAGGGAGCAGAGGTTGGGATCCATAGCTTGCTTGGTCGATTTGAGAATTTTTTAATACTCGGCAAGGTCGAAACCTCACGTTTTCAGTCGACTGATTAGATTTTTCTCGCAAATTTCTCTCAAAGAAGTCGAAATGTCGTCCGAATTGTTCTCTTTTGAGTTTAAGCTCTCCAAGATTCACATCTTATTTGAATAGTATATGGTACAGAAATTTTCTTCAGGAAAAAAAACTCTTTTGAGGAAAACTAGTGAAATTAACCATAGACCTACTAAATGAAATTCGTATAGCTTTTTTTGGTTTTTTATGGATCGATAAAATATAGGGTGTTCCATTAAAAATAAGGAAGATTCTGCTAATTTCTATTTCTAATATGTGGCAGGCTGTTTTTTCATGATCTGTTTATCCCAGTTCGATTTCAGATAAACCGTTTGAGAGAGTACTCAATGTTCAATATTTGACCACATAAATTCCTATGGGACTTGGCACAATTAAATGATCTCAAATATTCTGAGTGAACTGTCAGGCAGAATATCTCGAAAATCGTTGATATTTTTGTGTTCAAGATATGTACGAAATGTATCTTATTTTTCATATACAAACCGAAAATTTAATAAAATAAACAGGTTGCCATTTAAAAAAAACAAAGTTGGGACCCGCCAAGCCTGTGTAACTGAAAACATTCTCGATTTTTGTCGAGTTTGAGCTATAATTACACATTAGAAAACTGGATTCCTATTGTTTCCTAAATAGTGATATGGAACACAAACTCACTTTTGTACCAAACAGCGCCTGATGAAGCAGAAAGTAAGGCATAGAGCTACAAAATCGTATCGAATATTTAATCAGTAGTTCGGCTTGGAAGACATCGTACAAACATAACCTTAAATTAACTATCGTGTGTCTCGCTCACGAAAAGTCCATTCGACATGGTGAATTATGAAGAAATCAGTGACAAACCATTCAGAAACGATTGAAAATTATACAATGAATAATAATAACCAGTTTCGAAAGCAATCTTTCAGTCCGTTTCTCTGCCCTAGCATTAAACGAAAACGCTATTTAATGGTCCGTTCCCCCTAAATCCAGAGCACATAAGGCTCATTTTCGACGGCACTAAAACAGCTGGTCTCGAAAAAACGAAAACGATACATTAGCGATGTGACTGGCATTTTTTACCCCAGTTTTTGCATCTGTAATTATAGATATCCAACGTGTGCGAAGTTTGAATTAGAGATCTTTTATGAAAGTAGGGTTATTAGACGGATTATACTCTGTGGGAAATCATTCCTCCGTTTGAAGCCTGCATAAAGCAGCATAAATCACGGCATCGATAATATATTCTTTGCTAGATTCTTTTGATATATTTGTATTCGTGCCGATTCTCCCAGTTTTCTCTAGGAAACCTCTCTGAACCTTCAAGCTTGTGCGAACTGAAAATATGACAAGGCACTTTGCCTGTTTTCAGCCACAATCAATTCAAATGATGGTTTATCACTAGAAATCCTTGATATCAACCAAGCGAACACGAATTCAAAGAATGGATTGAAGAATTGCTCCATTCACTTTAATAAAGACAGTAGGTAAGCCTTGGAATAGGGTTATGAAGTTGTTGTAACGAGAACTGAGACAACCCTCCTCATTTTATCAAGGCTCTATTGTTTGGTTCAGATTGATAGGCAATCAGTAGGACCTTTATGTAAAATGGAAAACGTCTAGTAGCTATCCGACAAAAAAATGAGTTCAATTTCACATTTTTCAATTATACAGAGTGCAATAGCCCACAAACTGACTTCACAGAAGGGAATGGAAAATTTATTTATTCCATTTAACAAAAGGAAATATCATGGAGCCTCGTGAATTGAGAAAAACATTGGCATGAAACTGATCAAAGTCAATACTCACTGCCTTTTATCCATAAAAACTTTGGTCAGGAGAATTCGTATTCTATGCAAAGGTGCTGCGAAATTTTCAACATTGCTGAATACGCGGTGTTTTCAATATATACTGCCCGGATTCGTAATGAAGTGAAAAACAAAGAACAGTGCACGATCTTTGGATAGGTTAAAATTCCTACCACTCGGTAGTACAATAACACATTAAAAAAAATATACCTTCGGTTACGATTGAAACATCAGATGTAATTACAGCTATTATTACTCAATAAAAATCATCCGTAATTCAATTCGTACTACAAACCATCAATTTATCCTACTATTAAATCACAAATGTAAAAAAATCAAATACCATAGATGTTTTAACATTCCTCCATGAACCGAAGACCGTACTCATAACCACACGATATCACGGTGTAATTAAAAAAAGAAAAGAAAAATGATTTTATCAAACTGAATAATCGTCTTACTCCACTACGGTCATAAATAAAGAAGTATTAAATTCGTCTGTACAAGTCGGTTTTGTTCGGTTGCGGGACAACAAGTTTCATTTTTAATTAATTAAAATCCTTAAAAACAAATGGGTTCGGTCGGGATTTTCTTCTCCAATTCGTATCTTGTTAAATTATAATTAATAGTATCCAGCCCTCACGACAGTCCAGGGTAGATTTCGGAACAACCCTTCGGTAGACTGTTTCTGGACCCGTCTGCGAAATTGGTAATTCCGCAGTGTTTGTTCTTTTGATAGGGTGAAGCGTGAAATGGACTGATAATTTTATTTCGGGATTTCCGTCCGTGTAACATAGAGATATAATTTTTAATGTATCTTTTGACTCATTTATACGAAATTTCGAAAAAATGTGCGTTATACGAGATATTATTTCACTTTTATCTTCATTGGATTGTCGTATTCGATTCTGTTGGAGACTGGAATGAATAGAAATGAACAATCAATGCTTTGAAGTGAAGAGAAGTGCAGTAACTGAGTTTTTTCTTAGTTTTCAACCTAAGCAAACTCCGAGGGAAATGTACCTTCGACTTAAAGGTGTTATCTGAAATAACATAGTTTATGGTCATTGATTATAAATTTCGAAGTGCCTTCAGTATTCCGCCCATTGAATACGACATTCTTTTTTTCAACCTAGAAAATTATTTCTCACCTATTTGGAAATAAATATCACTCCATAGTTTTCAGAACATTCAGGCTGAGTAAAATATGAATCATTACGTATTGGTCGATGCCTGCCAAAAATGACACTTTTTTCGAAGACATCACAACGGGAGGTCAATGTCTGTATACAACAAGGTTGAATATGAATACCACAGTTATTCAGGCTCCCATGAATGTAAGCATCGGGACTATCCTTGATTTTTTATTGATCCTATCCTGTGAAAAAACTGCTTACTCTAATGGAGATGTTCCTATCCCTTGAATAGTGAATGTTTTGTTACGTCTTATCTTCCAAAAACTTCCTTTTTGAGAATAAATGCAGAAGGAAAATTGGAATGTTCGTCTGGGACCATTCATCAGACAAACATCAGACATCTGGCAAAAAGCATGCATTCAGAGAGACAAAATTAAAGTCAAACACTCGACACTGACAGAAGTCAGGAAATCTCTATCTCAATCCGGACAGAGGTGAAATATGCAAGACCATCACGATTGGGATGAAAAAGATGCAAGGCAGTTCATTCGTTCTTATATCGTAAAGCTCAACCCAGTAGTCTGCAAGATCTAACAGCGATAAGGGACTTTTGACGCTTAAAACGTTGAAATATGTATGGCCTATTTCTGCCTGGTCCGCGATGGGTGTATCTGATAAGATAGATAAGTGTGCCATGATGTTGAACAAATGAATGTCCCGAAGATGAGAAGAACGAGGGCGAGGTAAAGGCGAGTCCTGAGGAGACACGCTGATCTTTGCGAGTGCTTCCTTCAAAAATATAAACTGATGATGAAAAACTTCATCAACAGTTTTCAATTTGAGACCTGTTAACTAACCGTGATGAACTTTGTGAGCTTTAACGATTGAATTTATGTTTTTCACGATTATTAACACTTTTTTATTGCCTCTTTAGGAACCGTGAAGAACCTTAATTCAATGATCGTTTTCGGAACCGTATTATGCGGTCTGTTTCGAAACCGAATTAACACAAAAGAATTAATGCTTAACGTTGCAATTTTATGCACATCTTGAAATGCCATCGATTAACTACAAACGAAGACACCTGTCAGTTCTAAAAGTATGTACGGTAATGTGAAATGTATATAAAATGTAATTTTCTCTATTACTAGAAAATGAAGATTTATCAAACATATCTTATTATCTTTCGATTGCGACCCTTTTCACTAATATATAACCAACCATTCATTAATGTGTACCTACATCATACGACCTAGTTATCGATCAACTGAATCTACAGGGTGATAATATTTTTTTGATCAATGTCCACTTTTTTGTCTAGATTTTGTGCCCACAAGAAAATAAAAATTATTGGATTCATTCGAAAACTCTTTGAAGATTTGCAATTTATTCATATCCACAACTGTTTTTGAAAAAAAATGTTGGGCAGTTCTGTCTATGTCATCGGGAATAAATGAAGTTTTTCCAAAGATTCATAATTTCTTTTCAGACTATTTCATGGATAATCTTCTATTTCGTTGGGAACTAACGACTGAGATATCGTAGGAAAGATTTCAAATGAAACAAAGATTACTTTTCAAATGTTTTGAACAGTTAAGCTACAGAAAAAATTCATAAAGTATATCATTATAATAATAATTAATTGAAAAATTGCAAAACATGAATCTGAGTAGGGGAAAATGGGACTAAAATATGGAGCATCCTGTATAGTCCTAAGTGATTCTCTTTTTCAAATAATATTAAGATCTTTGCGAAAACCCTTCGATTACAAATATTTCACTCGAGGTCTGCACTATCCCTACTTGTTTGAAAAAAAATCTAGAAAAGCACTGACGTGAGGTCAGGAGCTTTCACGGGATTGTTCAGATTCTAAGTACCAAACCAATACAAAATTTTGCACCAAGTTGTGCGACGGTATTCTTCAACTGATTACGAAGTTTCAATCTGATTGCATTCGTACGACATTTGGCATATTTTCATATATCTCCGAAAGTAAATATAGAATTAAAATTTGGAACATTGTTGTTGAATACTGACTCTGGGATTCGTGCCAAATTTTTATGAAATCTAGTGAACAATTCTGGAGAAAAAAATTTTCAACAGAAATTGCAAAATTTTCGAATAATATTATTTAAAAATTTTCTAACATATAGATCCACACGAAATTGTATACCGAGTTGCACGTTGATATCCCAAAACTAATTACAGTTCCCCAGAATAAGCGCGTAATAAGTAGTAAGTACGAAACGAGGACCTTATTTCAATTCCAAAAAAAGAAAAAACTATTGGTTTCATTTATAATATATATAAACTCATCACTTAGCAACATATAATCAGATTAACATATGAAGAACCAGTCTGACGTATTTTGACTAAGCAAAATAGTAATATATCTGAAAGTCGTTGAATGAACCGATTATTCGACGACTTATAGTACGAATGTTTTTCAGACAAAAATGGAGTTTCTTTTATTTGAAGAATGCATAGGACACATATATCTCTCCTCGTTCATAGAAAAGTTGTTCACATCGGGAAACAATTAGGTTGGCTTCACCGTCTGTCTATATACTCCCAAGCGTAGGCAACCGTGGCGCGATTAGGTTCGAATATTGACGTAATTTAATCAAACCCGAAGCAACATCGCTAAGTTTGTAGCATCAATAATCAATATTCGCATCGCAATCCATTCGGAACAAACCAGTATAGAGAGCGCCTTCGGCAACTTGATGCTGTAAATTACACGTCTTGGTGGAAATTATACCTTGGAACCGGCCAATCGTGAGGGACGATCCGGATTTTTCAGCCGAGTGTGGAAAATGGCGAACGGAATATAAAATTTCTCAATATTATTACCATACCGAAGTATAACTTATTGGAATCCCGAGGTATCCGATTATAGCAGGCCATGTTGGATTGTATATCTCACCGAAATGATTTCCGAGAAGTTCGAGAACCTTGTGCTGCCTGCCATATTGGAATTCTTTTCTATGATCGCTGTGACGGCTCACTCGTACTCGAGTTCGTATAATTGATGACAACACCTTATAGAATTTTATGACCTCCAATTTCATAGTATCATATAGCCGACAACAATGTGAACATTTTTTTGACAAATCAAGATTACTTTATACAGTCTGTACCTGGAATTGCACAAAGAAAGAGAAGTGATCACTGAAGGATTTAAAAAACAAAGTCCAATATATAAGGGGTTATAGATTATCCCATACCATCTGCATTCTTCGAAATATTCAGCTGAAATTGACCAAAGGTATCATACACTTCAAGGTTCAAATCATATGATCATATATTTTTCTGGGGCAATTGAAAAATACGAAAACAAAACTTGGTTTCACATGTAAACTCAATTCTATTTCTACTTATCCATTATACCGTCTTCGAGAAAAAGATTGTTTCAATACACTGATGCAGATGAATAAAAGTTCAGATTTCCTGAAACCTTGGAGAGATTCGATTAAATGTTTTTCCCGAAAAATCTTCCAGTTAAATCATAAATTTTCTGAATGAACCAAGTTTGTATTTTGTAAACTATCAATGATCCATAGAAAATTGCTTCGGAACAAATAACACCCTGTAGATTCTCACAGTAAAGTGGTATGTCAATATAAGTTTCGAAATGTAAGAACTTTCTACCAATTCAACTGAATATTTTGAGAAATCAATATACAATGAGGAAACAACTTCCAAAACATTCTAGCTTCATCATACTGTATTCCAAGAATGAAAAGTATGTAGATTCATAATTATGAAACAGTTTTTTCTGATATAATTCGAATTATTACGCCTCCCTTTTAACGAATACCTTGAGGAGGGTATTCATGCCTTATAACCCACATGACTTCCCAAGATTCCTCCGAAGAACAAAACATTTTACTTTAGTTTTGGACAATGAAAACGGCGATAAATAAATACATACATGAAAATAGATTACTCAGAAGAACACGTCTATAGCTTTCTATGTAGGTACCGAAAAATAAAATGTATTGAATTATCCTAATGAGGAAATCTGCTCCTATATATTCTACAGCAACCAATACATTTGCGAAGCGGATTCAATATGAATCTACCGAAAAAAACCCAGTGAAAAATATATACAAAATTTTCTCATATTTTCCATCGTTTATTAATGTTTCATTTTCGATTTCTGAACATAAAAGCGTTAGAATTAATTGATAAACGGATAGCAGAAAACAAATAAGATATAAGATGCAACATGGTTGCAGCTAGGAAAGTAGTACAAATTCCAAATTAATTAGGCCGTACAAGCCGAAATGTCCGACCACCAAGCTGGTTCAACAGTCAACTTAAATTTAATTATGGCTATTCAAACAAGGCGATAATGAAAGGTACGAGTAGATCGGATATTGAAAAGCAACCACTACAATACGGTTCCGTACTTTCGATGCAATTTGTACGGCGTAGCTCTATATTCACCGTGTTATAGGTATAGTCATATGCAATTAATTGCATAAACCCAACATGGACGGGTTGTTCGCAACTACTGCAAACACACTTGTGCGTTTGGCTGAAAATGTTGCGAATATAGCGGAATAACCCTTTTGGCGGTGTGGAGTGAGGACGAAGGGTCAGTTATAAGCCGGCAGCCCTGGCTGACCGCAAAACCAGAGCTATTTGACATTAGCCGTATGGATGACCACAAATCCCATCTTTCATTGCTATTTGCGTAATTGATAAATCCTAGCGTTGGACAACGCTGTTGTGCTTCGGAATGGGTTTGAACTCCACTGAATACTGCAGCGAAATCGGATATTTTCCTCCTTTATGAGAATCAATTTCTCTAATGGACTTCTGAGGGCATGGAAAATTACAATGCTGATACGTGGATTGCTACTTGACTTTTCTGATATGGCAACACTGATGTGAATTTGGCAAATCTAACATTGTCGTCGGTAGGTTTGACATTTTTAATAGTAAACAAAATCAGAAGGTGTTCTCATTATAGGGCTATTATTCTTTTTTTTCCAGTTGCGCATCCAGACTTTGAGTAGGGGAGGGGGTTTGGTGGTAATATTCAAGAACTAGTCTTTGTCGAATATATTGCAAGATGCATGGTAGAAGTAAACAAGATAATTCTCGCCAGCTTCTCTAAAATCATTTTTCGTTGGCGCATGAAGTCAGCTGAGGGTTTTCTCATTCATACAAATTTAAGAATTGTTCTGTACACAGATCACGCAGTACCAGCTAACAGCTTTCATCAGTTTGGAAAAAAAGGTGCGCTTTAACACACCAGGTATTGTTTCGCCATGGTGTAATCTTTTTATATATATTTTCAGTGCCAAGATTCAGTTGAATATAAACATCTGTATGAGACTTTCGAGACTAGTCAAATACAACAATACCTGTAAGCACACGGAGAACTTCAAAACAAATGATCGCCTGTTGTTTGGGGATTGTCGGAAATGTTGCCACAGTTCCACTCGAGCAACACAAAACGATGAATTCTGTATGGTACACCACTATTTGGTTCTCGAAAGTGTTTCAAAGTAAAAGAGCACACTGTGAAACTGTTTCTCAACTTTGGCATTTGTCACTTTGTTACTCGCGAGCGAATTCGCGAAAAAAATCCAAAATTGTGCAATTATTACTCATTAATAGGAAATTGTAATTGCAGAAATGTGCCATAATCATTGAAATATTCACACCGAAGTTTGTTTCGTTTGAAATAATCGTATCAAAGCTACAAAATAACTGTTTTTTATATCGAATGCCACATATTCTTAGCAGATCTGAATCTAGAAAAATGTTTACTTCATCTCCAATGAAAATATTCATGAGTAAAATATATCAAAAATAACATCAGTGGAACAAGTCAAATCAAGTGAAGCTCTTATCTTTCCCCATGTAAGCATTTATCTCATTCACTGAGCAACATCACTTTCATCTACGATTTGATCCGACAATCTTCGTCAATTATATGTAATATATGATATTCTCCACATGAGGAATCATCGAACAATTACCGCTTTTAATTGAACTTTCTATGTTCTCTTAGTGGGCCAGATCACTATATCAGAATCAACAAAATCCATTGTAGTCCTTAGTGTTCTATACCAAAAAAATGCACAATTTGGCAGCAGCGGGGGCCAGATGCCATTGTTAACTTATGCAAGTTGCGTGTGGTGCGTTTGCATGTCACGACCAAAGCCTAACAAGTCTAGTCCTTATGCAAATCACACGTAAGGTCATTCTGGAGGCAGCACGCGATCCTCAATCAACGAAACTCAAACGTTTTGTTTGATTGACACCGGATAAATGTGGCCCTCGAAACGTTTTCAACTGTTTTCGCAAAGCGCAGATGTGCTCGAAATGGATTGAAACCGACAATTTGCAATGCAAGTATAACCCTCGAAAGTACATTTTTCAGGGATACTCATGTTTACATTGTAAGTATAATACGCATTCTCACTTTATTCGTTAGCTTGTTTGTATTTTCTGCTGAAGCACATATTACATCGAGTATAATCTAATGAGAAACTGGAACACAGTGTCTCCAAAGAATTGGTTACAAACTTATGAGGTTGGGAAGCTGTTGTTTCAATATTTTTTTAATTCAGCGGGCAACACTTATCCTTGCAATAAGATTGGCGAATTTTTTTTTAGTGTTAAAAACTAGTGAATATCGGTCATGAAATAGTGTTTCTTAGGCAATACTGTATTTTAGAAGATATTTTCGAAGAGGGTTTTCGGAATTCAATTTTTTTAGGTTCTTCCCATGCAATTTAATTTATACTTTTGTGAAATGCCATACCAATGCCTCGAATAAATTATGAATCTATATAGATAATAATTGGTTTTTCTTTTTCCTTATTCTGATTTCGGAATTGAAAATGCTTCAGTCGAAAACTTGGAAATTCAGAAAAGTTTTTTTATTCAATAATATTATCTTGAAACATTATTTCAATCCTTAGCATCCTAGAGGAAAACTCTATCCCTTTTTTGAATTTCAAGGTTCATTTGGAAAATCTGCGTGTTAATTTGAATTTCGGTTGATATATTCTAATGAAATTTTCTGGTTCTTCATAGGGTTTTAATACCAATACTTTTCATATGACTGCTTGGGCTTTTTCAGCTGCTGAATGCCGATGTTCTGTTAGTTATAGCGTATCTCAGTTTATTAAAATTGAGATACAGCTTAATGCCTCCATAGCAATTATTAGTATAACCATTAGATATTCACCTTCACATTGGTAAAAAGAGCTTAAACATTATAAAACCTCCTCATATTCGCAGACAAGTTGCAATGACAAAGGCGGTAAATAGATTAATTGCTAATCATGTCTTTTGTACGAGATTCTTAGATTGTTAGCTTGAAGTCGAGTGAAGCATTGTGAGTTAAAGACTTTGCCTCTTCCGATAAAAGTAATTATAAAATATGCATACATGTACTCCATTCACTTTTATAAAGTCAATCAGTGAGCCATGAATATTTGACACATTGCAATCTGTATAATTAAAATTGTTAGATTTGATTTATCTTCTTGCCAAGCAACCACGCGACGTTGTCAGTTCTACATAAATGTCGTAGTTATTACGTATGAAACTAACCCAACCCATAGAGACCTCAATGAAAATATGTGCGGGAATATTTTAACCTAGACAATATTTCACCAGTGCCAACCCGACTCACAACTGGTTACAAAACTTAATAGACCTATTGAAGGCCTGCTGACTGACTTTATAGAAGTGAATAGAGTAAATCCGCATGATTATACTAAAAAAAACAATTGTTATATTATAAACTGCTTCAATTTTGATTTAAATCTTCCATTGAGGAATCGCTACAAATCAATTGCTGAAATAAAATTGAATATTCAGAATTTCTTGCCCATCATTACAAGATTCATGGGAATATTGCTTGATGTCAAGCCCAAAACTCATATAATATTAATATTTTCACCTGAAACCTTCGGTAGCCTGATACAGAATCGTCGTCCAATTAGAAACCGTCGCCAGCGATGTTCAGATGTTAACTTCCTACAACGCAGTATAACCACAGACAAATTTATAGCAGTTGGTCGTTGAGGTATCATTGCGTGCCTTGATATCTTATTTCAAGCCATTACCAACTCGTTCTCTGCGCCTCTGCGATGAATTATTATATACATTTCCACTAATGAACTAACTTTTGATCAACACAAAGACGACTCGAACAAAACACCTATCCTTTTATGGATGCCATAGCACAATACTATTAATATTATTACAGAGGATTGTTTTCTTTTCTCCCTTGACTGTCATGGCGATGTATGGCGTGGATTCGAGCTTCTCGCCAATAATAACGGCATTGATTTATTCCTGTACAACACCTGAGGAGGGTTCATTCGTAAAGTATTTGCAGAATGAAAGTTTGATTATCTGCCATCACCATTATCTAAACAAAAGCTTATTACGAATGTGGCCGTATTCCAGATTACACTCACAGAAATGGCATTAGCTCAATACCACGATACAAATACGTATCGTGCTCAATCGTGTATCCAGAGATCTTTTTACTCAATGTATGAGTCTGCGGGGTGAAAACATGTCATCCGTCACGTACCAACACATTTTGCACTTGTTTCGCTGGCTGCTTTATTTAGTATCGTGTATGTACGTATGGCTGAAGTGAGACACCGATTACTTTTAGTGCTGCTTATTCGAATAAGTCACAGGAATAGAGGCGATATCATTCTGACAAAATATTTATATTTTCTTTAATTTTTAGTCGAAAAAACTTTTATACCTACTAAAAGGTTGGACACACTGATGAACAATCCGTAGTCAAATTCAATTCTATTTTATAATCGGCCTCCAGGAGAGTAAATAAACCAGCATACTGGATTCCAATTCTATTGTATTTTTTTGTGAGAAAAATTATTTTTTCTGATATGTATCTACTACATGTTGATTTCATTTTGACCATGCCAATTGAAAGAGCATGTCATTTTACGTATATATTGTCAAAAATAATGGTTGTCTGACAGTTGCCTTAGCGACCGAGAGTTTTTGATTTTTCATACTTATAATCAATTACGTCACAAATATGGGTCGTATGTCAAAAAGTGCCATTGTTTGGAACAAAATCGACGTGTCAAAGAAGTTTTTTGAAGAACTCTGTTGAATTCATTCGTTATTTTTCGAAAGCACTCTTTATGCTTAGAAGATCACAAAATTGTTTCAATATGAAGTACAGTTGTGCAGGTTAATGACTATAACAGAATAGCTTCGGCTACGAATTCAAATAAGCGCTCAAAAGCTTCTCCTGACTTCACATCAGTTCTTCTTCAGAATTTTTGAAGTATGTTTGTTGTGGAACCTGTTTTCTTTTCTCAAGGCGGAATATCTTTAAAATTTAACGCATTCCATATAAATTAAAATGGAATTGTTGGAACTCGAAACATATCTGTTGCAAAGAATTCAAATCAAGAACTGAAAGGCTCTTTAGGAGTTCAATTCACACAGAAAGTTAACCGCCGACGGCAATGAGAAGAAATAACAGAGCAACATTTTTCTCCGATGAGCATCGTTGTGATGCCCACGGGAAAAATCGGAAAAATACCTGAATGACCATCTGAGCGTGCTCGGATTCATGAGAAATGATACTGGAGGTTATTATCACAGGCAAATAAATACATACGTTGCAGCAAGATTAAAATAATAACTGGGGTTAGGCGGGGAAACAGATATTCATGCCAGGGAGGGTGGTTACCCGAACCATACAGACAGTTATACAGTAGCATCTCTTTGTATGATGTATCCGATTATATTGCCGGGCATCCCTAGCCCAACAAAGCCTTTTCATAAGGTTCATAGGTCCGTAGAATATGATTCGGCTCATTGCACTCGAAAAATGATTCGGTTTTTTAAAAGCGCGCACAGTTTCACAAAATGAGGTTGCCATACGTGCTACCCGTGGTTTTTTAGGTTTTGTTTGGCCGCAAATCCTCACCGGTAACATCTGCCACTTCGATAGCAGCCACACGTTTAATATAATTTTAATGCTTTCCGTTTATGTTAATGAAAAGATGATGAAGAACGCTACCTCGGACGCATCAACCCCCTTTGGAATGTCTTCAGTGGTATTGCTAATTTGTTTTTAATAAGCTGCGGACCGAGCGTGTGTTTGTTTGTTGAAAACTGAGCTCGCAGCTCCTCTGCAGAACCGTTACAGACTTTATGTTAATCCGCAGGACATTTAAGACTTCTTTCATGGCTATTACTGGAAGATAATATCTTACAGCAGTTATTTCCTCTAATGCTAACGATGCACTATTAATCAGTAGTGTTGACATGTTTTTTACTGTTTTCAAATTGGTGATATTATCGCCGTTCCTTTATCGTAACTATCATTAGCAATTTTTTATGATACTTGATTAGCCATTCTTTTCACCTTCAATCAATTCGAGAATTAAATATCATGATTTCCATCAAAATAACAGGACTGAAAACCAAAATTGTTCAGCATAGTGGATCTGACATTTATTTCTCAGAAATACTCTCATCTCGAAAAAATATTGTGTTTGGCGAAAAATGAATATATTGGAACGGAACACCACACAAAATTATCATATTCTTGCAACTAATGAATATATTTCCCCAATAAATAATGTGTTTACAAACTCACTTTTTCCCAAACGGCGACTCATATCCATCATCTATCTATCATACATTCATAAAATATTTATATTTTGAACCACTTTGCGCGCTGCTTCTGTCCTGAATCTATGTGCTTGAGAGTCAAAGGACAAGAAACGCAAAAAAAATGGAACTATTGTTACAATTTGTAGAGTATATTCAAAAAAAAGTAAGGAAAATTATATACATGTTTCAATATGATTTTTATTATATTCTTATTCCTGATTCCAGTTCTCTAAGTTTATATAAATTAGGTGTTAATTCCAAGTTTCATTAAAATTCATTGAATATGTTCAGAAAAAATTTGGAACCATTTGGAGTGAGTCAATCCGACTGAAAAGGTCGAAGAATCTTTTATGTATGTACAGGTATGGATGTATCATCATTCTTGAGTCAGATTATTTACTGTGATTTGAAACATCACACAATTTACATTTTCCGCTTATTTTATTGTTTTCTACAACAGCTGCTTCGTCATATCCCGACTACTTCAGGTGAGTACCGAGTAACTTCTACTTTCACAATTCAAAACATGTTCGTAAATATTAAGGATGGGGGGATTGAGAAGTTCTTCGATTTTAGTCGCGCATCAGAATGCGCCCCTCTAGTTCGTTAATTGGTCAAATCGGCCGGACAGTTTCGGAGTTTTTAGGTATATTTTTCCCCATTATCCCAGGAACTACCCTTGCGATTGGATTGATACTTGGTTATTTCTTGAAAAGTACCAACGAACAACTTTTGTGTGCTTTTTGCTTTATTTTATTGGGATCCTATTTTTCATGAATTAAAATAAAATAGAAAATTCTCCAAATTGTTGTTGAAACCATTTATCACTCAGCAAATGTTAACGTACAATTTTTGGCCAAACTTTGGTAGTGGGATGATAGGAATAATAAAAATAAAATTCCAAATTTTCAAATTTGGTTTTGATGCTATAAATGAAAACCATTTCGAGTTCTGAAGACAATTTATTTCTCATCAATCGATAAATTTCAACCCGATCGTGTCAGTATTTTTGTGAATATGGTCATGAAGGAATTTCAAACGCGAATATCTACCAAACTGTTGAATGCATTTTGTGCATTCTGAACATGTCCTACGTATTTAAGCTTTGAACCTGCTCTGAAAATTTTGAGTCTCTAAGTTAGGTATTCCTGCGCAAAGTTATATCGTGTTTTCAATCGGCCAAATGCCGAGGCCGAGATCTATAATATGTGATAATTTCCTTACAAAATCTGTTGTTTTCAAAAATGCCGTTGAAAGTTTTGAGTTAGACTCTCTGATGAACCATTCGTGGTCAAATTAAATTATATCTGTCTGTCTGTAACTTCCGAAGAAATAGACTTAGGAACTGCAAGCGTGCATTAGTGAGCCAAACACGCTAATTGGTTTCGGAGGTAAAAATGGATCTAATCGAATTAAAACTGGCAAAGCAGCTGAAAAAACCGATAAGAAGATCTGTGTTGGGCAGGGTCAGTACCTGGAAGGCTACGAATCTGAACAATAGCACAAAAGTTACTGCCTTCATTTCAGAACCTTTTTCGTTTTTTCCATTCTCCGAAGATACTTCAAAATTAGGAATGGTCCATAGAGAAAAAGGAGCTCCAGTTTAATATAATCTAACACAAGGACGAACATCTATCGATAAGTACACAAATATTCCACCTTGATCTGGACCAATCATCCAATTAATCAGAACATCTACACCGAAGAAGCGATGTCCAAGGAAAACTATAAAGTTTCAGGTGCTTTGGTTTTGTAATGTATGAATTAATATGCCACAAGCGGTAATTGCAACAAATGAAATAAGAACGACAAACTAATCTAAGAATAAAAATGAGAAGAGTACCTACTGAATGAATGATTTTATCAATGAATTCATCTCCCTCCGACTACTCCAAATCCGTAGCAATGAATGAAATGCGAAATGGGGAGGGAAAGCAAACAGCCAAACAGTCGGCATGAGAAAATAGAATCGGAAACGTACGCATACCGTCTGATCTGCCGGAATACGAGAGAGATAAACTCGATTTTCATTCAGCAGAAAGAGAAACGGGGGGTCCCCAAGGACCCCAGCCAGCCTGTTTGGCTGGAATTGACTACAACCTGTGGATTCGAGAGATAAATCTCCCGGTACAATGACTATTTCCTCGATTCGCATTTGTATGCCGCCGCCGCCACCGCCAACTGTGGGAATTGTACCAGTTAAAGCCACTGCCGGTTAAATGCCTCTTTTCACGGCCATTGTTTCCTCCCTGACGCCTGGTTAATTCGATGTTCATTGCGAAAATGCCTTTCTCTCGTTTATTCAATTTGAAACTGTACCGGAATAATTTGTGATAAATTCTATCCACTGCCTTTTATCGCGACATCAGAAATTAATGGAACTATCATGATGATTTCGAGGATACTCATTCTCTTCCTGTTTCTTTTTACAAGTGTCTGTGATATTTTAATTTTGAGCCGACTTTTTCGCGCATGTTCTAGGTGAACAGCGTGCTATCGTTTTTTCCAAATGTCTGAAATTTTCGAATTTTAAGCCAAAAATGGTCTCAAACGACTAGGTTGGACTCACTGATGACAAATCGGGTTTCAAAATCGATTCTGTCCAGACGTCTGTATGCACGATTACGAGCGTACCGAGTATTCTATAGATTTGGGAATTTCCAGATTTATTGCATTTCAAAATGCGAAGGTTATGTGTTTTAATGGCAAAATCGGCTTATTGGTTCCGGAGCTATAGCCATTTGAAGTTTCGAGATTATTTCCCTGATATTTCAAGGGCTACTGAAGAGATTGCGTTGAAACTTAGCAGTTTGTTGGAACATTAGTACTTGCAAATTTTTGTAGAATTTTGAGATCGTGCCCGTCAGTAAATTTCGAATTTTTTTTCTCGAAAACATTTTCTATCTCGAAAACTATTCATTACACATGGACAGAATTTTGGTCATACCTTGAGCTTCATATTTTACAGTTTGACACGAATTTCAGTTTGACACGATTATAATTTTTGCAGATATTGTGAAAAAAAATTCCAAATTTCGTAATTATTTCCTCGGTTTCGATCTTTTTTCCCAAATAACTAGAAATTAAACTTTAAAAGCACTGACATGGAATCAGCAGCTTTTGCGCGCATTTTCAAATCCGCTGCCAAATCGGTCATCTCCTCTGAACATGCGCACAAATTCTATCCAGAAGGTCGAAGACACGATAACTGTCGAACAGAGCAAGCTAGCGGCATGAAACTTTCAGGGTAGGTCGTGCATCAGAATGCGTCGAATGAGTTCGATAATGGTCCAACTCAGCGAAATGGTTTCACAGTTATAGGATTAGGAAGTGGTAGTGATCGCAATCAACTCAAACATTTGAACATGCATGTTGATCGCGATCGCTACCGCTTTCTGATCGCCACCGCAGCCATGCTGGTTTGTCAAGTTCTTAAAGGGAAACTGCGTACTATCGTTTTGTCCATACGTTTGATATTTCCGTTTTTTTTTCTCCCGAGAATTGTCTCGAACGAATAGGTATTTAAACATTAAGTTGTAGAGTACTGACGCCCAGCTAACAGCAGAATGTGGTAGGAACCGTAGAGTATGTAAATTCGAAAGGAAATGTTTTCCACATTTTACTTGAAATTTATTTTTTCTTCGAGAAGTATTCGTCGGATTCAGACAAAATTTTGCACAAAGCTCAAACTATATATTTCACATTAATGTACCAAATTTTAAAATTGCGAAATGCCGGGGCGCACCTTCATGCAAAATTTCGTGACGATCGTATAGTTGGAAACCCCCTATTCAAAAAATGCTTTTTGGCCCAAACCTTGAAATCGACATTCAACAACAATTTACCAAATTTAAAGCGATTCCATATTTATTTTTGCGAATATTTGAAAAGAATACGTTGAATATCGCTATGGGAACGAATAAGAACCAGCGCGTAAAAGCCCATGACCTCTCGCACGATCTTTTCTAGAATTTTTTGAGGTATAATTTCACAAAAGCAACTCGTTCGAGTTGGATGGGTACCTTTATCTTGGAAGAAAAATTGAGATGATAAAATTCCAAGTGGGTATATCTCTAGGCGAATTCGAAAAATACTGACATTTGAACAAAATGATCCTGGGACGAGCGCGCAAATACCTATGAAGATTCTTTCCATTGGACGTTGAAGGACAACGTGGTATTAAGAACATTTTCCATCGAATGATGGAATATGAGAGTAATCTCTTCTGTGTAATGGAACAATTTTCTGGACTCATTCATCATTAATTAATTAACCAGAAACAATTCCCGACTGTATGGATGTAGACTGAGAAGTTACAACGGTTGAGTTAAATGCGCTGCCCAGCGTCCCTGGAAAAAAATCATTCTCCGCTCACATGAATAAAGGATAAATGAACGCAATCTCGTCTACTAAGAGGTATGCAATTAATTTTAAAACATACGTACAACCCTTGTGGTACGCTAATACCTAAGAAAAGCATAATAACTGGACATGTTCGGACGATGAAAAGAGTTAATCTCATCCCACAAAAGCCGAACCACGTAAGTGCTACAAAAACCCATTTAAATTCTGACAAAAATATAACATGTTGCTGCTAGGCTATGATTGCTCTCGCTGAAAATGGATAAAATATTCAGACATCAGGAGAGTCCTCCATGCAATCGCCCAGTTAAGTGAGCCTAGTTGAAGATGAAAGTCGGGATCTTCTTGGACAAGCCTGAAGTAGCGAACCGCCTGTTTAGGACAGCAGCACTGTATAATCTCAACCCAGATTCCTACTGGAATTCTTGAAAATCCCTTACTGAATATCGAAGTGAGAATTGAATATTCGTACAATATTTCGAACCACTCAAAAATGTTCATAGCGTTTGCGCCAACCGTTCAGACACTGACTTTTCCCAACGCATCATTGCCTTAAAAGAAGTTTCAATATTTGAAACATACGATGTCCTCAAAATATAGCATAAACCATTGTATCGATATTTTGTAACTAATATATACGTTTCAATTCGATCGAAACAGTATTTTTCGAATCATTGATGAAAAATCAGATGCTTCGTCTACCTATGAAATAAAATTTAGTGCCAAAAAATTTAAAAATTTCGAGTGATATTTCGTTAAATATTTTCATGCTTTAGCATTCTTGTTTTCTGATCTTCGGTGAAAAAGAAGCTCGAAGAAAAGTATCTCCAATACATCGATTTTTTTTCGAAAATGGTCTCAAACAACTGACTGATAACGAATCCGGTGTCAAAATCGATTGTGTGCGACCGAAGACACGATAACTGTCGAACGGAACAAGCTAGCATCTTGACACTTTCAGGGTAGTTCGTGCATCGGGATGCCGCGGTCAAGTTCGTTAATGGGCCTAATCGGCCAAACGGTTTTGGGGTTTTAGTTATTTGGAATTTTGAGGTTTTAGCCATTTGAAATTTTGGGTTTATTTCCCTAATATTTCAGGAACTACTGATGCGAATTGCTTTGAACTTGACAGTTAGTTAAAGCATATCTTCACTTAATTAAAAAAAAATATTTCAAAATTGTTTTTTCGGGGACTATCTTTCATATTCGAGAAAAATTTAGTTCATAGCTTGAGTTCTATATTTCACAGCAGTGTAGAAAATTCAAGTTCGATACGGATATAATTTCTGGAGATATTGGGAAAAAATCTGTCAAATTTCGTGTTTTTTTTCCTCAGTACGTTGCTTTTTCCAGAATAGCTCGAAATCCCTAGAAAAGCACTAACGTGAAGTCAGTAGCTTTTGCGCGCACGTTCAAATTCGTTACCAAAGCGTTCATCTCTTTGAAAACGCTCGCAAAAGCTGCTGACTTCACGTCAGTGCTTTTTGAGGTTTTTTACATCAAAATCGATTACATTAATTTATCCAACATCTTTTTGCTTCATAAACTCGGAAGGTGCAGGAAACTCAAAAAATGAACTTAGCATAGAAAATATCATCAGAGCTGTGTTAAAATACTCCGGAAAATATTGCGCTATTTTTTAGAATTGCATGCACTGGCGTATTTAGGGGAGGGCCAGGGGGGGCCAGGCCCCCACTGATGTACCTCTGGCCCCCCCAAACTTCTACCAGCTTTTTAGAGCTGCAACTATTTTGCCTATTTCAAGTGCGACATGCGAGAGGTCTTTTTCTGCCATGAGGAGAATTTTAATTGGATGAGAATGACTATGAATCAAGACAGACATTCAGATTTGGCTTTATTGTTCATTGAAAAGGATGTTGATGTGGATAATTATAATTAGTGATTTCAATATGAATTGCTATGTTAATAGGTTCATCATATAACGGGTGTCCCACGAATACCGTTCGTTAGAATATTTTTGGGAAGGAAATGAAATGCAATTTCGGACTTGAGCTTTGACCAGAGAGATGACTCCATGTAAATTTTTTGGGATTCGTGAGATTTCCGGTTTCACCGGAAGTGACACCAACTTTCGTTTTTCAAATGGAAAGCCCCAAATTTTATAATGAAAATAGATTCCTTACTGAATTCTGACTCGTTTCAATGTCGTATTTTTGAATTTCCGATAGAAATTTCTTTTTTCACGTGAAATTGCGAAAAAAAAATGAAAATGGCGCTCTGCTGCAGAAACATGGATATCTTCAAGGTTTTTCATTTGAAGAATGACGTTTTCAGAATTACGCGAAAAGTAACAATAGTTCTTCTTTCACAATAGTCAGAATTGAAAATCATGATACAGGAGGTCACAGAAGCATTGTTGAAGTTGGAAATTTCGAAATCGTGAAAACTCAAGTTTTTTCAAATGAGAACCACATTTTTTATAGCCATACGTTGAAAAATAATGTAGGTGTGGAAATAACACCAATGCCCTAAAATTCACATTTTCTGAGATATGCAGTCACGATTACATTTCTAATACTTATCCATATTCTCAAATATACAAACAAACTGGAAATCAAGTATTTCTATGGGTTCAATCTGAAATAAATGTTCTCCATTCTCTTCGAGGCAGTATGTTTTTTCTGAGAAGAATACAATTCGTAATGTGATCGCGTAGATTGTTTTTTACGGATATCTCAGAAAATATTAATTATGGGGCACTGCTTATATTTCCACACCTATATTATTTTTTAACGTAGATTCCATTATGACTATGAAAAATGAGGTTCTAATTTGAAAAAATTGAGTTTTCACTTTTTCGAAGTTTCTAATTTCAACAACGCTTTTGTGACCTCCTGTTTCATGATTTTCAATTCTGACTATTGTGAAAGAAGCATTATTGTTACTTCCCGCGGAATCCAAAAACGACATTTTTTCAACGAAAAACCTTGAAGATATCTATGTTTCAGCCGAGCGCCATTTTCAATTCTTTTTTCGCAATTTTAGTTAAAAAAGAAATTTCTATCGAAAATTCGGAAATTTGACATTGAAACAAGTCATAATTCAGTAAGGAATCTATTTTCATTATAAAACTTGGGCCTTCCCATTTGAAAAACGAAAGTTGGTGTCACTTCCGGCGAAACCGGAAGTCTCACGAATCCCAAAACATTTACAGGAAGTCATCTCTCTAGTCAAAGCTCAAGTCCGAAATTGCAAACGTGAATTTCAATTCCTTCCCAAAAATATTCTAACGAACGGTATTCGTGGGACACCCGTTATATTGTAATATTATAATTTTTCAACCATCATAGCGTATTTTTCACGTTGCATAGCATTAAAATATATATACATCTATATATATTGCCAATATATACATATATACCAGGGGCCACGGCCCCCCTGATAACTGAGGCTAGATACGCCAGTGATTGCATGATGAACATGGCTCCTTGAATGTTTTTTCGAAAGATTTGAGAAAAGCTTTTCAAGCTTCAAATCGGTTCTTTCAAATGTTCGATGGGCATTTTTCTCACCGAAATGTTCAATCATCAAAATTCTCAAAAATTATTCCGACCTATATTCCTTTCTGTTTTGATACATTTTGACTGATTTTTGTCTATTTGCAAACTGAACTGGCGCATTTGTACCGCAATTTTGTTGTAAATTCCGTTATTATAAGTAGGCTTATTATTTCTATTCGACTGAGCATTTATATTGATATAACATAATCACGATATCCCTTTTTCTTTAGATTATAATTCACTCTTTGCAATGAAAAATGCAACCAATTTAGAATAATGCAGTGTATTCAAATAACTAAAAGTCACAGAAGATATCGACGTTCAAAAAAATATTTCAAGGAAATCACGAATACATACCTAATGATAGAATAAAGCCCACAGATGTAGAGCTGAATTAAAAAGAGATATGGTCCTCCAGGCATCCAAACATCCACCAGAAGGGACAGGATGGCGCCAAAATATCAATAAATTATGCCGGTTACTCTTGGAATTGTTAAAGGAATGATAAGTCCAACTGCGACCTGACAGAACCTATTAACGCTTGGGTTATAATAAAACCAGATATATCTTAAAGATCAAGATCTGGTGTCCCGGCGAGAGTCTGCTTTATTCTCGCTTTCGGCTGCTACCGATCGGCCTAATACAAATATTAACACTATTGTATTCGGATATATTGGGTATTATTCCGACGATTGGTTCCAACAGGGCGTTATTTGTATCAGAATAAAAAAATTTACTCGCGTCCGAAACAGTCATTAGTCAAAGGCTAAAGAGGCATCTTTTGTGCTGAGGTAAAAAAGTAATTTGGATTGAGGTTGGATGAAGAATGATACCACATAATTTTCATTCGTTTGCTGATGGCTTTCGTTCGTTATGCCTGAACTATTTTAGAATTTATACGGTCAGTTTCACCATGAACAATTTGTTTTATTGGTTGTTCTCGGCTGGTATGGATCATTTTCAGCATTATGAAATTTTACATATGGGATAAATCAGAAAACTAATGTTGTGATTTCTTTGAAATTTTAATGGAAGATTTAGAGACTGAATATCTCGATTGAGTTCGCTAGTGGACAAAATCAACCTGAAATTTCTGTGTTATACAGCCATCTTGAATGGTGTTTCTTTTTTTAATCAAAAAATACGGATAGATAAAACTGAAACTTGGGTAATTAGTTGTAAAATAACGACGCGTTATCTAAATCAGCAAATTTTTTGTAATTTACTTGTCAGATTGTGTTCATACCATCATTTTTTTACCAGGAACTAAGTTTTTCTTTTGTAAAATAGAATACCGATAGAAAATATCTAAGAAAGAGATCATTGGGCGTTTTTTTTTCGAAATTTTGATTATCAGCATCCTAATATGAATTCTATGTTGTCACTATTGAAGTGGAATATTGTTGGTTATTATGTCTTTGTTTCATTTAGCTTTTTCAGAGTGAATATAAATAGGAGATGAAAAATCTAGCTCTGAGAAATCCTTGAATTACTCGGCAAATGTATGTTTTGATTGGGTGATTCTTAATTAGAAGGGTTATGGTTTAAGGTGAAGGGAAAAAATTTTTTGACGTATGCCACTGTCTTTATTCTATTGAATAAATAATGGAATCGAATATCGAGGAAAAATAATAATATATTCATTGTAGCGAATTCATCCGCTTCAACAAAAACGGAAAAAAGGGCGGAGTCGAAACAAGAAATTCAAATCTCTGAGAAATCGCATAAATATGTTGTAACACTCGAGAGTAAAATAAACCGGCTAATCTGTTTTCTTTATTGTGTGTTTGATTCCACAGAACAGACGACCCCACATCATGATTGAGTTTTATTAATGAGAAGTTATTTCTGAAAAAACAACGATACCGACGAAATTTGACATTTTTTTTTCAATATGATCGTATCCAACCGAAATTTGGTTCGAGCAATTTTTTGTTTTTCAAATATGATGAATAGTTTCCGAAAAAAAAATCAAAGCACAGTAGGATCTGAACAAAATGCTGCAAAAGGCTGCGCGTCGTTATGCTTCAACCAAGCGCCAAATTTCAATATCAGGGAATTAACCCAAAAATTTAAAATGACTATATACTCCGAAAACGTTCGGTAGGTTTCACTCATTAACGAAAACAACCAATCGCAGCGGTTTGATATCATTTTCGGGAAAAAATTCAAAAATTACAGACATTTGGACCAAAAAGATAGCACAATGTTCCAAAGAATTATAGTCGTATAAGAACCAAACAAAAATATATTGAAAGTATTTTGTGGCTAGGTTTGAATGATTATTATCTGTAATTCAAGTGTGATGATCATTAAAATTGCAAAATAATTCTGAAAAAATTAAAATTACTATAATATTTTGAATAAGGAATAATGAGGAAATTCGTTGTGAAATTTGGCCAAGTTCAAATATTTTTTTGGTACCCACAAGTTCGAATTTTCACGATTCAGAGTAATCTGTGATAAAATTTTTCCTATTCACCTTAATGGTTTCAAGTAATTTTCGAGGACTGAAATTGAATGAATTGTGTTCATCAATGGTTCAACGAATAATTATATCGAGCCAATAAAAGTCTGTATATGTACCACAAAACAATATCCACACTATGCATTAATATACCAACATTGTACGAAAAATACAGCAAATAATAATAAATAAGTCGAAGAATACGAATCTATAAGGCTTAAATCATCCTTAAATAAATAAACTCGGCAGTTACGCCTAGCCATTAAGTTATTGAATGTTACGGGCCAGTCCTACAGCGTGTTCGAGAAAATCACATTGTTATTTATTGTCCGAACACAATGAGAAGGTCAAGATTGACAGAATAACTGACTCTTTATTTTTTTCGACTGGCGCGGCGAGAATAATTTTTTTTCCTAGTTTTTATTTGGATCATAAAATGTTCAGCTCAACAATGTTCGCAACCGAATTTGATGAAAGCTTTTGCTTTGTTGACGACAGACTTTATTGTTGCTAACGATACAAGAGGCGGTTCTAGATAGGTGCTTAAAGTTTAAATTTATATCTTTGTGTTTACCATTTTATTGCCACATCTTTCTTTGGGTTGATGAAATATTTTGGAGTCGATTGCTCATAACATTAATTTCAAAAATGTTTATGACATGAGAGAGAGTTGTTTCCAGAACAATACAATATACAACATTTTTTACCTAATTCAAGTTGTTGAAGTTTCAATTATCGATTGTAGAAAAGCATGGAATGATTTTTAAATTTCGGGGCCAATTTTGGGAGTTTCTTGAAAACAGACGGAAACTCCGGAAAAAGACATGTTGTATCTTATTCGATAGATCGAACTAGGGAGCTCACTTCAAATCTTTGAATATATGTAGTTTGGAAAATATTAGGGTTACGGTGTTAAATACATCGCTCATGTAAGCATCAGCATTATAATATCAGAACATGCCCACTACCTGACATAGTTATACATTCCTTCAATTCATGAGTGGATGATAATTGATGTCTCGACAATTTTGGTCATGATCTTCCATAAATTGCAACATTTAGTATGGAAAGTTTCTAGAAAAAAAATTTGAGCTTAACCCTTATCTCCGAATTATTACGTCCAATTTTCTTTATTGTTTTCTCCATTGATTTCAGAGTGCTGAAATAAGAGAAACAGCATCATCGGAAACAGCATGTTAATATTGAATCAACAGCCTCCACACCGTGGATCCGAGATAAGTACAGAAGGGGATCTTTTCCATTTGTTTCCCCTTGTTTTATTGCCTTTATAATTATATCGGATGCAAGCGGAGGGTTTGATGCCCCAGTTAGTATTTATAGACTGCATATATCATAAGCGATTGTCTGTTTCGGATGCCTAAGCTAAGGGGGTACCGAAATTGCAATCGTAGATACTCTATTATTTAAGGAATTCTACAGATGCAAACGTCGTCTATCCAGGGGATGTAACGAGAAAATTAAAGGGCCCGATCCGAGTCCACCCTCAAAGGAGTCAGCTGCTTTGGTTTCTATCGAACTATGTCGAACCACAGAAGAATACACGTTGATGAATAAATTGATATAACTTTCGTAGAAATATTTCTTTAGTCAACATAGCTCCCCAGTTAATTTTACATAAAGAAAACGAATTCTATAAAAGAATAGCAGAAGTCTAGGGTAGTGGTAGGATCTCTTTCGGTTAAACTCATTTCTATTCTTCACTCTATTTTTGTTGCCTTGATAATCGTTTCAATAACAGCATTTCATAAGGAAAAGAATTTCCTGTACACAAAACGTCTGAATGAACGAATAAATGTGGCATACAACGAAAAGTTAATGGAGCTATGTGGACTCCCATTCTCGAAGAATCGACAGAATGAATTTTTATACCTACTTATTTACGAACGAATTTTACACTGATAACACCTTTTCAGTTTCCAAAATGTCCTCATTCAGACACATACCTCTGATTTAAGTGAGAGATGCAAATCAATTGAAAGAGAAGTTAGTTATACATGTACCCATTGCAACTGAGCAGAACTTCTGAATACAAACGAGCGCGTAAGAAGAGTATCAATTTTTTCAAACACGTACCTGGCTGTGGTGCAGTCTTTGAACAAGGTGTCGAAATCTTTGCAGGACAACAGCTTACATCTGTTGACACCGGGTTGTATAGCGCCAAGGCCCCTGAGGATCCTGACTTGTTCAACATTACAAACTAAGGGAACAATGTCCAAACGTTTCAGTTTAGTGTAAACTGTGTGTAGACCTCCGACGAGATGTTTGAGGAAAAGTTCGAACGCTTGAGGCAGACATAGCATGGTGTCACCAGCTATAATGAAAGCGGCTACTTTTTGGCCTCTGTAGTCTACAAGTTTACACTCGTTAGCCGTGGGGTCCGAAGTGGATATTGGCGGCGGACTATTGTAAGACCTTGGGGGGCCGTGATGTGCCGCCATAAGATCCAGAGGGTTGTGCAGAACAGCTCCTAAAGAGTTGAGAAGTCCAAGTCCTGGAGAATGAAACTGGCTGAGGGTCATTCCTCTGGCTAAACTCGCGGAAGAAACTGGAGGTGGACTGAGATTGTGTCCCATGGTCATCGGGGGACCCAAAGGACTAGCCTGTCTCGGACTATGTATTTGATTGTGGCTATGACCATGATTATGATTACTCGACATGTTCAGATTATTGTTGTTATGTGGAGGCGAAGGTGAAGGTTTAATTGCGACCACTGGAGAAGCTGAAGACGCATGGCTACTGTGATCACTGGTAGAGTCCATGGCGTTACTGTCCATCATAAGCATCACACGCGAAATCACCTGAACTCACTCGGAACCGAAGTCCATCACCTAGGCACAACCAGATATGTCGCAACAGTGAACTTAGAACTGTTTGTTTGTCTCTTGCGCGGGCGGGGCAGTGTACAATGAACGCGCAACGCGGTACACTCCAGATGAGCCGACCGTTACACTCGACGGATACAAATGTAATAAATAAAAACATTTGGAAAAACTTCTGCAAGTGCCGAAAGGCGGTCGCAAACCAGTCGCAACCTTAGTTCAGTCTATTGGTCGGCGCAGTTGCGCCCCGCCTTCCTATTGGTTCCCCTCCGAAACAATCAACGCTTTCTCCCACCCCGCGCTACCGAAAGAAGTTAGTTTCTTTGTAACTCCGAGGGCGGATGCAAGAGAACTTGAAATATGAGCTGTGACGTATTGATAAAGAATGTCACCGAGCTGTCGCAGGAATCAATACGCGGGCGAGGTGTGCGGGCCCAGTTTTTTTATTTTCATTTAAAAACATCTCTTGGACCTCCTTGTCTCACTGCGATTGTCGGAGACTTTTTTCACTAAAAAGGGGATTAAAGCAGAAATTGCTCCCGCCCGACTTCCATGTTCCACCACCCCTGGTTGCACAGGTGATATACCTACCCCCTTGTGATTTTAGGAGCAATTTCAACACTCCAAATAATATACAGATTTTGTTTTTCTACTCTTACGGAATCGATAGATGGTATCTTTCCACTATAGAACCTGACTATCGCTCGGCTGCGATATCAGGGAAATGTCCTTGATAAGTTATTGATTACTCGGAGGTTACTGAATATCTTGATGAGAAGAAACCATTTTCTGTACCTTCAAATTTATGTCGATTGGTCAGATGAATCTCGTTTTTCCTTTTTTAGACTAATTTATTCAGATTAATGGGATTTAGGTGGGTACAAATTGTTTTACTTTTACATCAGAATTTTATTTCTTTTTCGTCAATACACAAATAACTTAGGAATGAAAATAGTAGCCATGTTGTTATATTTTTTCATCATACTGATATTGCTCATGAATTAATTATTTTATTTTATATATTTTTATTACTCAATAGATATTATTTCCTTCAAAAGTTGTCTTTATCTGATTTTCACAATTTCAGAAACATAACTTGTATCGTCGACGAGATATCACACATATTTCAATGTCATCAAATCAAAGTTTTAAAACCAGTAAATGCTGATAAATTGGATTATTTTATTGATTTATAGGTACTTTATACACTTCTACGCTTGAGTTTATAGGTTCTTCAGGCAAGATTATAGATGTTTCATCCACTTTTTCTATCCCCCATTTTTGCATTTTTCTTCATGTTTTGTCACAATGTGTCTAATGTCATCCAATTGCAATTTTTTATTGTGTTTCTTATTGATTCACTGTTTATTCATTCTCTGCATTGAATTTAAGGTCCAATATCACTTATTATCATATGCTTACTTCTTATTAAATTCTTCATAAGCACAATAAACATTATGAATTCTCAATTCATTCTGTTCAACTGCTGCATATTGACTTCCTCCAATAAGTTAGGTTCCTTCGATATTTTCTTGTATTTTCGTTTTCTCCGATCCGCTACTATTCTATCGACTAATTTTTTGTATATTTCAGTTACTATTATTCGAATGAGCTGCTTCACGTTGCGCGACAAATTTATATACCTAGTGTATCAATTAGGTGAACTCTGTTTCTTCTTCGTTTCAGGTTTTTGATTTTTTTCTATTCCAAGATTCCATATTATATCTACTCAACAAATTTTATCTTTCACTGTTCTACTCAATTTCAAAACCTACATAAGAATTTTTTTAAATCTTTCCGTCGGCCGTATTTCTTTGAAACCCATAAAAATTTTACAAGAATTAATCCACCGTGTGGGTGCGGAGAGTATATTTAATGAATAATTTGTTGTGAATGATTCTGAGTGAGTGAAAAGCTCTCGTGTTGAATTAGCAGCCTTATTTTTTTCATTTCAATAAAATGAATGAATTCTTCGGTTATTAGAAATATCATTAGCTCCTCAACATGGGACATAATTAGGTGTACAGTATGGGCAAAATTGGACAATTTTAAAAGGAGAGTCCTAATCAATAAATATATGAGATAACTGAATTCAGCGCCCCACTCTCAGTTTCAATGAAAATATTATTGGTGAAAATCGGATACCATTATCTTTCGAAAGTAAGGCCAAAGTAAGCTTCGGAAAAGTTGTAACTTTTTTCGCATCAAAAATGTCTTATTTCAGTTCAAATATTCATGAACTTACTATAATGTAGATATACCACACTTGATGTTTTCAGGTAGCTATCTTTAAAACGAAGAAATCTCAAATCGTCAACATGACGGCTTCCAGCTGATGCTTCGCATAACAGAATATTTTCTTGTCAATTTGTTACAAACAACTAATTCCAATAAAATAACCTAAAAAACATGCGATCATTGAAATTCGAAATACTTTCATTTACTGATATAATGAATCATAAATAAAAAATAATTAAAATCATTTGATGAGAATAAATTCATTTGAATAATGCAGTTAGACGTAAACATTCGTATTCAGAATTTTCATGCATTATCTGAAGTCTAGTACGAGAACGTTCAAAGTTCAAATTTCTATATATATTGAATATATCACAATGACATCTCTGACAAAAATCAAGAATTCTATATTTGAGTTGTTAAAAATATAATAGAAATATATGTATAGAAATAAGGATTACAGCAAGAACTAATAAAACACTGTGTAAATTCTGTTTGAAAACTTTTCAGATATGTTTTCTCAGAATCAAAAATTCACTATAGAAAACAAATTTCATTGAATTTTCTTCTCTCCCTCTCTCTCCCCCTCTCCCAAATTCTTTAACAGAAATATTAAAATAAAAATTATTACATATTTATAAAACCATAATTATAGTAACTTCAACAAATTGGACTAGGTGACAAACAACTATTAAAAGAAATGATTCGAGATATCGATACACTATCTTACTGCGTATAATCAAGTAAATGTGCCTAATGCTCATGTGGAAATATTCCGAAAAAAATTTAGTTCAGCTATGTATGTATCGAAGTTGAGTATTTGGATGGCACATAGATCTATTGAGTGTTGTTCTCTTGTAGTATAATATGTATAATACTTGATTAAAGACGACAAAAATTTATGATAACAGAATCAGAAAATGCTTATAGGCACATAAAAATCATAAAACTGCGATGTTGATGAAATTTATACAAAGAAAAGTCAGGTATGGTGGAGGTCGAGGTCGCGGTCGATGTCGACATCCATGTAAATCGAGAACAGAACAGAATAGGTAAGTCGTGGTGGAGGTCTTAGAGCGATGCCATCCAGGAGGTATACATCGATATTTTTTTACAATCGAATTTGTTTTACATTGATGCCTACAGGGCGGTCTGTCTATAAGGATGTTTCTCTTTGATTGGTGCGTTCAAGGCGTAGTGGTCAGAAGCAACTCGCAGAGAATGATAGCATGATGGTTGATTATACAAGTATAAAAGTTTCAAACTGAATATAAATAATTTATTAGATATAATTCGACTACACCAAGATACAAATATCACTGAATGGTTTGATAAGAATGTTATGGAACCTCTTCTGCCAATCTTGATTTGAAGAAAGGGATACTCAATAATTATTGCAGCAAGATATTAACCTCGGAGTGAATATGGGAAAATTCACCTCCTAACATTGAGCTAGCTTCCCAAATTAGAAGTGAAGAGGGCTACATCATACACTTTGAATATTCACTGACCTGCGATAGCTCACAATTCCCTGACATTAGGCCTTTACTCACAAAATTACTCACATGCAATGAAATTCCTCACAGATGAGCGCAATTGCTCACAAATTGGCCAACATGCAGTTATAAATAATAAAACAAATAACTATTCGAGTTCCCTGTGGATAGAACAGTAACGATATGTCTTCGACAAAGGAAACTTGGTTTCCGAAACGGGCGTTAGACGCAGAAAGTGTAAGTGGATTAGAGAGTAGTTACACACTGTTTCGTTAAACATGCAGTTGTTCCTAGCTCGACTGAGCATAACAACTAATTTTCTTCAGAATTGCTAGATGTAGGTAACCATCATCAATATTCAATCACTTAAAATCTGAGGTTTGCAATCAGAAAGTCTATATCATATCTGTTACCTAATTTATATTTTGCTTTTCATTGGATGTAACCGCTATTTTTTGAAGGCACTGAATAAATATGAACAATTCAATTACAGTCTATATGCCCATAATCATAAATCAATAGCATTATTAATATTTTAGTTTTTTTTTTATTCAAATGTGAATCTATATTTTCTGAAATTTTATGTGAATTGATATAGAAATAAAGAGTATATATCGAGATAACCAATAAAGTTTGCTAATCTAGACGTTACTGATCATGTTAACCTGTTTGCACATGTTTGCTTTAACAACGAAACGCGTTACTGTACAAAAAATACCTTGCATTATTCAGTATCAGGAACGTGACGTAACGGTGTGGTACTCATTGGTGAAGTCAGAAATTGCCCACATTGTTTTTCAGTTATTCGGCGAAGCTGGGCATTTGACGATTTCAATTAACTATTTTAGTCTATGGGTAGCATGTTCTATAGGTACTTTTGTTTGTAGAATTCGTTGGGGCAATTATGAATTTTCTGGACTCCTTCACATGAGCGGAACTGTTTTTTTTTTCAAATATAAAGCAAAGCAGGCCGTGTTATTTTTGAAATGCGTTTGTTTTCGTAAATAAGTTTATATCGCTCAAATGAATGAGTTGAGCAGAGTACAAATTTTTATGACTACATCAATACTAAATCAACGGTAGGTAGATAAAGGTGCCTACCGAATATTTCTTCATTTTCAAAATCTTGGGATTTAATGATAGAACAGTTACAATACTCATCAGCATTTGAATCAGTGGAATTGTCGTCCCTAGAGGACGCTCGAGCCCTCAGAGTAGGCGATAGCAGATTGGGAGAAAATTCGGGGGAATCTTAAATGACGAAGGGGCGACCTTAGAAAAGACAGTAACGCATGTTTTCGTCGAAATGTCAGTTATTTATTATTATTACGAATTATGTGCCGAATATGGTCTTAAAAGACTATAGGTTGGACTCACTGATGAGGAATGCGATGTTAAAATCGATTCTGTACGGTCGGCCGTTGCCACAATAACTAGAGAACGGAGCTAACCACTTGAAACTTTCAGGGTAGGTTGCGCATCAAGATATAGCGGTTAAGTTCGTTGAGAGGCCTAATCAGCCAAACAGTTTCGGAGTTATACTGATTAGAATTATTGAGGTTATTTCCCAAATATCTCAGGGTCTACCAATGCGACCGGATCGAAACTTGGTAATAAATTGTACACGACTGTTAGACAGGAAATATAATTATCAGATATAATAGATCTCCATGTTTTCAACACTCCGTAATTTATAGGAGAGGCTCCAATTGATTTTTTGCGGATTTGTACCTTTGAATAATTGAGAACCACTTTTCTAACCCAAGGTTGAATTGGTTCAAAGTTATGAGAACATTGGATAACAATTAATACAGAATAAATCTCGAAAAAAATCCACAGAAGCACCGACCTGAAGAAAGGATTTTTGTTAAAATTTGTAGCCAAAGCCATCAGCCACTCGGGTATTCCGTTTAACTGAGCTTTACTTCGTTCTAAAACGATTTTGCAATCTTCGAATCCTATGATCCTCACACAATGGGATTTCTTCCTCAATTTGGGTTATTACTGCAAATGCAAATTTCAACAAAATTATTATGGGTTTGATTCATCATTTTCCCAAATTATCTTCAGAAAGTATTCAAAATCAGATTTCAAAATTGGGGTTTGGATTTGCCAGGCATGCACGAAGTGACAACGGTGTTTAGTAGAATAGCTTTTTCTGCTATAGAATAATGAAATATTTATTCCTATTCTGTGGTACATACGTGTTCTTCGTCAATATAACCAAACAATTTCCGTTTTCGATTTGTCAGTAATATGACAGTATGACAGTCTGTTCTCTTCTTTTTCTAATCCTTGGTCGTTGTCTTTTACTCTAACCAGATCGAAGTATAGCTATCTCTGTTTTCCTGGGCAAAGTAACACATTTGACGTCCTTTTCTTTCCGAGAAAGCTGAATTCGACGCTGCCATATAGTGCACTCAAGACAAATCCCCTTAAATGCAAATCCCCATTTTTATT
Organism: Myrrha octodecimguttata; assembly: GCA_958510865.1. Taxonomy (NCBI): domain Eukaryota; kingdom Metazoa; phylum Arthropoda; class Insecta; order Coleoptera; family Coccinellidae; genus Myrrha; species Myrrha octodecimguttata. The sequence continues at coordinate 16,694,365 of OY294058.1, read as the reverse complement.
TTTCAGTTTCAGGTGATCAAACATTTCTTTAAAGATATAATACTGAAATTATATGTTTGAAATGTGACGTTCTAAAGGTTTTTCATGAAAATTACTGCATTTTCGTTTGAAGGAAAAACCCCCATCCTGCATGAATCTTTAAGCCGATATTTTTCAATCAAAAACTGGTTTTCAACTCAATCCGACCTTTATTCTTGGAAATAGGTCCTTTCGCAAGTAATTGTACAATCGGCTGTAGGGCGAATGCACGAGATTTCACAGATATGCCCATTTGAAATTGCATTTCTGCGGAATTTTCGATATTACAGATCCAATTGAATTGAAATCTGATACCTATCTGAAATGAAGGAATGAAGTTCTATGCAGAAATCATCTAGTAAGAAGTAGTTTGTGAAATCTTCGGATTTTCTATCCTACTAATGATACACTTCTCACTGTTAATTGCACAGTTAGTTCATTGTCATTGTGTCTATATTCTACAAACAACAACCAAATTTTTTATCAGATCGTTTATGGAGGAAAACAAATCAAAAATATCGAACTGAAAGACGCAGGCTTTTTGAAGGTATATGTTTTTTTATTTTTAGTGATTCGATTCTCAGGATATTTATATTTCCCTGAAACAATCTCGTAAATTGAATTCAAATCGAAACAAAATTGCTTCTTTTGTAAATTGATTATTTCCGAATAATGCGAGATATATAATTGTTCATCGCAGGAAGTTTATGGACTATAGCTATTTAAACGGTCAAAGTCGATGATTGCATCATTTTCTATTCATCACCTACTACCCACCTTGTGAATGTACACCATAATGAAAACCGTGAAGGTTGGTCTGAGAAACACGCCCAAAATTTAGGCGACGCATTTTTGGTGTGCTCAACATAAACATGATCTGTGAAGTGTTAAGAATATCATATGGTTATCAGATAATGAAGCAATAATATTACTGGTTTCAATTATCTTAATCGCGGATATCATCAAAAAAGCCAAATAGTTATATATGAGATGCTTTCTTCATATTTATACAGTGTTCCGTAATTATTATGTTAAAATTGGATCCGAACAGTAATAAATTCTTCTTTCCAAAAAGATTCATGGAGTTCAGGTTGGAAAAAACTCGTCAAATGCACTGAGGTGAAATCAGAAGATTATTCCCCGTGTTTCGAATCCTTAGAACGATCAATTTATTCACTGACATCTCTAAAAATTATTATCTGATCAAACAGAAAATTGTTACACTGTGGTGAAATATAGGATTCATGCAGGGTTTGAGTACAATTTTTTCTGGTAAATAGTTGCCAAAAAAAAAATCTGAAATTTTTCTTTAATTATTCTAACAACACGACCATCTCCTAACTTCGCACCCACTTGTGTATAACCTTTTTTTGAATCGGTTTCAATTTTACTTATGATTCAATCAGTAATTTTTGAATTATTCTGGAAACGGTAGCGGGAAAAAAAGTTTGACAAATTTTTTTTCAGATATCTCCAGATATTGAAAACGGATCGATATAAATATAGGATTCAAGGTCAGTGCAAATTCTTTTTGTTATCTAATCAATATTTTCCGAAAAAATTACACGATCATCACGAAATTTTGCACAATGAAGTGCATCGGCGTTTTTCAAATAGCTGCGAAATTTTACCATGATTAGGTGAGTATTTTCTGAGTTTCTGATTCATTTCGGGAATAGCAGCACCGAAGAAAAAATCCACGAAATTTGCATATCTTTCCTCTATATTTCCGAAAGTTGAATATAAATCTAACTAAAATTCAGTATACGCTATTGCGGAATAAAGGGTGTTTTTTTAGAGGTTGAGAACTTTAAGTTAGCAACACCGTTTTAACTGGCAGCCATTTTGTTAGCTATCGAGTGATTTGTGTTAAGTTTGGCTGGCATTTCAACAATAATAGACGCCTGAACAGCGCTTCCAAACTGTGCAAATTTATTTTGAAAATAATGCTTCTGTTCGAAATACGTATCGCGCTCTATACGTCCATTTTGATGTCAACATAATCGTCCATCAGATCAATTAATTCGACTAACTATGGTGCGTTTTCGCACCACGTTTACTCTAACTGTTAATACGCATCGACAGAGACGTAGTACAGTGAGAACAGAAGAAGCCATTGCTGCTGTAGAGCGTAGTAGGAGAAGCGAATCAGTCTATCCGCCTGCGTGCATAGGAATTGGATATGTGTCCAACCAGTTCATGGATGATTTCGTGGAAAGATCTTGATTAGCGTGCTTACAAAATACAACTCGTGCAAACATTGGAGCCACACGATCACCTAACAATTGGTTTACTGAGGGAAACGTTTGATAACCGAATAATTTGACGTTTCAGGCCCGTGAATTGGCCTTCAAGATCGTGCGATTTAACGCCGCTAGAATATTTTCTGTAGGGAAATGTGAAGTCGCTAGTCTACGCCGATAAGCCCGAAACGATCGACCACTTGGAGGACAACAGTCGATGCGTTATTGCCGATATACCGCCACGAAAGTGATTGAAAATTAGATTACATTCGAGATAGCCTTGGGGTTCATATGTCAGAAGTAATATTCAAATTATAATGCCAGAAGATTATCTTTTGATTAAAGTCAATTTCATGTGAATTTTAAAATTGCATCCTTTGTTTGATTCCATTTCAAAGTTCTATACCTCTAAAAAAGCACTTTTTATTTTCCCTGAATAGGATGTATAGATCTCGGAAAAAATTATTTTCAATTTCACCAACCATACGATCCCAACAAAATTTATTTTGCTTTTATTTCCGTATCAGTGCCTACATAATCCAAATAATTTCAAAAGTTCAAAGGACTATAACTCCGGAAACATTTGGCCGATTTGGCCCATTAATTTGACAGCCGCATTCTGATGCGCTAACTACCCTGAAAATTTCGCTGACTTTATTCGCTCGAGAGTTTTCGTGTCCCCAGACGGCCGGCTGGACAGACAGATTCGATTTTGACACTGAATTCGTCATCAGTGACTCAAACCAAGAAATTCGATATTATTTCCGCTCAAAATCCGAAAACTACAGACATTCGGATAAAACACCCAGAGCATGCGCGTAATAATTTCTCAATTTATTGTAACCATGATTCATAAAAACCACTGCATGCAACATCCACATTAATGACTACTATGTTCTATGTTCAGAAAACTTGTAACTCTTGTACCGAATCTCATACAAATATTCGGAAATATATCTAAGTTATGATAAACACCCATTTTTTCTCCCAATATTTTCACCTTATAGCTCCAAAGTTGAAAAGTTAAGACACATAGTTTTCTTCTTAAAATCGCCCAACGGTTCAACTTTTCGCGACTTATTCTGAAACACTCTGTTTATCGCCATGAAAATCAATGGCATCAACAAAACAGTCTGTGACTACTCTCTAATCCACTTACACTCTCTGCGTCTAACGCACGTTTTGGAAACCACGTTTCCTTCGTCCGCAGAGACATATTCTATCCATAGTGAACTCTAATAGTTAATTTCAATAGCATCAATATTTAAGACAATAAACTGTTTACAATATTTAACCGTTCTCAACAACATATGCTATTACTCGTAAATAAAAAATTACCTGGGGATTCATTCAAATATCAGAATATCGGATATCCGCTAGATACAGGATGCCACAATAACATGGTCAGTAGGTTAGTAATATAAAGTGGTCCATCGTCGCAGCTGAGCATTGGAGAGACAACTCCCCTTCTCTAGGAGGTTATATCGGCTTGATCCACTGGAAGGGTGCTCGCACCCCTCTACTATCTGCCATTACTTTCGGCGTTTCCTGAACACTCTTCTTTTCCTAGAGCCGGTCAGTCAAAAAAATGCGACCATTCCTTGTGATTTGAGCGATTTGTAGAAAGAAGCGCCAATATCTTTATATGACTTTCGCTGAAAAAATTTTCAGAATATACCATTCTCCCAACTTTTTCATGGGCCATTGGCCTATCCTAATGATTTGCCAATCATTTTTATCATTAACTACTCTCTCCATAATTCAAGGGCACCATACAAATATTTTCATTTCAACGCGCCTGCTCTGGGAAACGGCGCACTATCGTTTTGTTCAAATGCATGTAATTTCCGAATTTTGAGTCAAATCTGAATGGACTCAAACAATTAGGTTGGACTCCCTCTGAGGAAGAATCCGTGGTCAAATTCAATTATTTCCGTCCGTCCGTTCTTGCTTATGCGCTCTAAGTTCGTTGATAGGTGAAATTGGCCTAATAGTTTTTCCCAGTTATGCCCATTTGAATTATTTGAGGTTAGTTCTTCAAAAATTCAGGAAAATACTTACGGGATCAGTACCTATGAAGCTTCGAAATTAGTTGAAGAATACTAACGCCCATCTCCGTGCAAAATTTTGTGGATCTACTCGTTCGGAAGATTCTATTTGAAGATGTTCATGATTTTTGTTAGAAGAAATTGTTTTTCGGAGACTATAAATTAGATTCAATAAAATTAATAACAGACTTTCAAGTAAATTTTCAACAATAATGTGTAAAAGCCATTCGATGCGATATTTAGGAGGAAATATGGTAAATTTCGTTGTTGATTCGAAATCTTGAAATTATTTCCTCGATTTCTCGAGTAATACCGAATAATGAAAAATGCAGATTTTTTTGAGGATGTATCGGTAGAAATTCCTAAAAAAAATTCACTTAAAGAAATAAGTTTCTCAATAAACTATTGATAATATCTCAATGAAATCCATCACAAACCGAAAGTCGAAATTCAATGATAGCATTGGGTTTTCAAATAAATTTAGGAGTTGCATACGCATTCTACAAATATCTTCTAAGATTATTTTTAATCGCATTAGTTGTTCTTGAGGAATTAACCCCAAAATTTGAACCGAAAATTTGAGATTTTTTTTCCTCTTTCTTTCTTTCTTTCTTCTTCTTCTTCTTTTCTTTCTTTCCCCAAAATAAATATGGGATCGAAATGAAATTTTGAGCACTCATGATAAATACTGACGTTTTCCATTAATGCCAAATTTCATTGCAATCTGATTATTGGTATCCAAAGAGCCAAATTTTTTCTAGAAAAATTAGGCAATGGCAGAAAAAATGTTTTTCCACATTTTTCACCTTTATAATACTTGAGTCGTTTTCTTTATGTTGCGCTGCAGTATATTACAGCTAGTTACGAAATGTCAATCTGACCGTGTTAGTCCTTCTATTGAGGAAATAACCTCAACATTTCGAATAACAACTAAATATAACCATTGAGTTTTCAGATATTCAATGATTTAACATATTTTCTCCCTATATCTACGTAAATAAATATCGGATAAAATTAAAATTCGAAAAATTGTTAGTAATTATTGACTTCAAAAGCTGTGCCAAATTTCATTGAAATAATATCTTTAACCCCCCAAAAAAAAATTTTTTTCAACAAAATGTGAATTTTTTTTTTTAATTTTCTGAATACAATAGATCAACACGAAATTTTGCACTTATTTGCACGATGGTATTTTCCAAGTGATAACGATCGCATAAGTAATTATTGAGATATTGAGGAAATAACGTCAAAATTTCAAATACCAACGAAATTTGATATATTTTTTTCCTAATTCTCCGAATGTAAATATGGTATCGGATCTGAATTTGAAATATTGTTGTTGATTACCGACTTTTTGGTTTGTGTCAACATTTTCCGAGAACAAAAATTTTTCAACAGAAATTATAAACTTTTCGAATAATTCACCACGGGCTCTTCAGCAGCGAGTACAACCTGGTTATTCTAGGATAATTACGGCTCACAAATAAAAATCACAGACTCAAAAATGATAACGCTCATGTTTCTTAGATCAAGCGCGTAGAAACGTCGGCCTTGCCTTCCAAAACGGAAACAGACAGTGGTTTTCCATTCTTAATACTTCTTCTTATACTTAAATACGTTTATTTATAACATTTGAAGCACAATTACATGATTTCCTTATGAATCACATAGAGTAATCGATGCGTCACGAAAAAGTCAAGATGTTTGTGAACCGAAACCGATTAGTATTTGTGCAAACGAATAGAATTAAGGGGGTCTGCATTTCTCCGTCGCGGAAGGGACACTAAACACCAGTTAGTCCTGGTTATCAGCAGTCGGCATACGCTTTCCTAATATCCTTTGATCGAAATGATTTATGACCGGGCACGAATGTATCGGTACAAGGAATCCTTCCTTTCAACGTCCCGTTTCACACTTAGCTTGCGAATTATTCAACTTCTGCCTGAGCCATTTGTAGAATTTGATTGATGCTAGGGTTGAGGAATTAATGTAAACATTATCCAATATGGGGTTCGGTAAATTTGCAAACAGAAAAAGCCAGCTACCATAATCTACGACGACATATGAAAACCCTTAAAACAAGAATAACTAATTTATTCGATTTGATACTTTGTCCACAAAGTCGCAATAATTGGTTGCAAAATTTCATCTCTTGGTAAACCTCAAACAATATTCGAACTGGTGATAGACCATCAAAAGTTTTCTGATTGCAATTATCACCGTCAAGATAAAGAGAATTAAAGAAATCTCGGTGCTCTGGGTTCCATGCGAATTATACAGTGCGCGTCGAAATCATGGAACAAATTCATTTTCTCAGAAGAAAAACATTTGGCAACAAAATCCTGAAACAGGTCAATTTTTGTTTCACCCTATGCCATCCCCATCAACCCTCTAAGTTTTTTGAATAGGGCAAGTTGGTCATGTGGGACTTTTTTGGTAAGATCTTTGTATCTTCTCTACAGGCGTGCAGAAATTTTCAAGAAAAATTATTTTTTTTAAAAAAGTTAGTTCAAAGAGGTTTTCAGTGTGTGCACTTTGTCATGGCTCATTTATTTTGAGACGATGATACTTGATGAAATTTGTCACCGAATGAAAGTCGACCATTACAGTTTTGTTCATGCACAATTTTCAACCCCCTCACGTGAAAAATTAGAATGTGTGAAACACTGCGCTTCAGTTATGATCTTAAGTAGGTATGTTATTAGTACGTTTCTAGGATGGACCTGTTTAAGGATTTTGTTGCCAAATATTTTTCTTCTGAGAAAATGAATTTGTTCCATAATTTTGACGCGAACTGTATAATATTATATAAATCGGGAAATAAACAAGATGTGTTCCTTAACCTGAAATATAGAAATTGCATTCAATGTCCTTTATCTAACTTTTTACAAGTTTTAATTTTCAGTTGACGCCTTTGAATTTTTTATCGGTCAGCTTTCGAAAATGAAACAATAACCAGAGAAACTAGGAGCTTACCCACATCCCTCCTCCTCGGAGACAAAATTTTAGGAATTTTCAATTTTTGGAATGAGTTTCGTGACATGAAAGAGGTTCGATTCTTTTTTCCTATGTCCTGTGTCTATTCTATAGATGGAATTCGAAGTTTTCTCTCCAATAGTAAGAGGACCAGTCCTTAATTCATCTTATTTCTTCTTATTCAAACGATTTTTGTTTTCTACATAGACTAAATCATCTATTTTGAAGTTATAATCCTTTCCTGCGCGTCGAACAATTTTTGCGCGCATGTACTAGATGAACAGCGTGCTACTGTTCTGTCCAAATGGTTGTAATTTTCAAATTTTGAGCCAAAAATGGTCTCAAACGAGTAGATTGGGCTCATTGATGATGAATCTGGTGTCAAAATCGATTCTGTCAGGCAGTATGCACGATTACCGGCGTACGGTACGATTTTATACATTTAGGGTAGGTTGCATTTCAAAATGCGACGGTTAAGTTCGTTAACGAGCAAAATCGGCCTAATTTTTTCGTAGTTATATTCATTTGAAATTTTGAGGTTATCCCCTAATATTTCAGGAATTGAAGTTTGGCAGTTACTTGAAGCATAATGTCACGCAACCTCTCGCCAAATTCCATTGAGCTATTGCTGTCAGTATATTTCGAAAGAATTATTTTGCAAATTTTTTTTTCGGAACCGTTCATTATATTCAAGAAGAAAGTTCGCCCCAACCTAGAGTTTCACAGCAGTGTACCGAATTCCAGTTCGATACGGTCAATATTTATTTATTTATTTATTTATTTATTTATTTCACTTATGGAGCACATACAGGTAATTCAATACCCAAAAAAATGTGTTCACAGATTAGAAAGAAAAAATATTCAAACAGAAACATAAATTAAATCCGATTTCCTATATCTAAATAATATTATAAAATACAAATAACAACAATACATCTTCACAAGTGCAGGTAACAGGCATAATTTTGGTGAAAAAATAATTCAATTAGCTAACAGATAATGAATGGTTAGTATGTTGTGAGGAAGTGATTTTTCATTATTTTCTTCAAAGAACCAGCATTGTGAAAGAATATATCCACCTCATCCTTAAACTCATTACAATGTTTTAGCATTCTATAGATTGGGGAGTTCAGTGCGCTACAAGTATTCCTAGTTGATAAATAAAATGTGTCGAACTGCCTAAATCTCCGCAAGGGTGTGTGATATTGCAATCTATGGGTGACATCGAGACATTCCAGCTGATTGCTGATCAATTTACTGATGAATATTACATCGCCGACTGTTCTTCTGTCCTTGAGACTGAGCATTTTGAAAAATTTAAGTCTCAATTTATAATTATCAGGGTCTCCCTTGTTGAGAATGTAATTACACTTGAAGGCCAAATAACGCAAGAATTTTCGCTGAATTTTTTCTAGACGTTCAATATGAGTTTTGAAAAATGGGGTCCACACAACAGAAGCAAAATTCAACCTACTAAAAACATATGAATAGTAAAGTGACATTAAAGTTTGATGATTTATAAAATGGCGACCCTGCCTCATCACAAAACCCAGCATCGCATTGCACGAGTTCACCAAACAGTCCACTTGCGCAGAGAATCTCAGCTCCGAGTCGAATGTTACTCCTAAGTCCTTCACACGCTTGGATCGTCTCAATTCAACGTTTCGCAGTTTGTAGGCAAAATAAATGATATTCCTGTTTCGAGTGAAAGAAGTCACTTGGCATTTGTCGAGATTTAAGTAAAGAAAGTTGGTATGGCAGTAGTGAACTAATCGGTCTAGATCTTGTTGAACATTTATACAATCATTCTCACACCTAACTCTGTAAAATACTTTCAGATCATCAGCAAAGAGTAATATCTTACATATTTTGAAGCATTTTATCAAGTCATTTATGTAAATTAAAAAAAGCAATGGCCCCAAATGGGAACCCTGCGGGACACCAGACGTCGACTTGAAATAACGTGATTTGAATCCCTCGACCGAAACGAATAGTGATCTATTACGCAAATATGACTCGAACCAACGTAATAATGAACCACATACCCCGACCCTGCTCAGCTTAGAGATAAGTTTAGGAATATGAGTCTTGTCAAAAGCTTTGCTGAAGTCGGTGAACACTACATCTACTTGAATTCCATTATCTAAATGCTCTTGTAAATACTCAACGAAGGTGATTAGGTTAGTTTCAACAGATCGACCCTTAAAGAACCCATGCTGTTCAGGAATTATCTGAGCTTTGACTAGTTGAAACAGATGAGGATAGAGTAGTGATTCAAAAACTTTTTCGAAAAGACAGAGCTTACTAATGGGTCTATAATTATCAATTTGATCTTTGCTTCCCGATTTATGAACTGGAGTTATACAGGCTTCTTTCCAGCGATCCGGGAAAATCCCACTTTTCAATGACTTATTGAATATAATTGTCAGGGGAACATGAAGGGAAGTACTGCAGGATTGAATGAAAAAACCAGAAATTGAATCAGGACCGCCACTCTTTTTATGATCCAACCCGTAGAGAGCACGCTCCACTTCATTGTTTTCAAAGCGTATGTTGCCCAAGTTGAAGGAATTAATTTCATTTTCCATTTCCACATCATCAATATCAAAGTCTGACTGGACATAAACTCGCTCAAAGAAATCTGCAAAAAGATTGCTTATGTTCCTTCCTCCCATCGCTGTTTTGTTATCAAATGACATTTCGTTAGGAAAGCCTAGTGTTTTACGTTTAACTGAGACAAATTGGAAAAACCTACTCGGATTCTCTGATATTTCCGATTCAACCAGACTTCTGTATTTTTCGTAATCCCGCCGAATATATTGTTTACATAGGGTGCGCAATGATTTGAACTCGAGATGATCCGACAAGTTACCATTTCTGGAGATATTGGGGAAAAACATTTCAAATTTCGTGGTTTTTTCTCGATATCGTTGTTTTTTTCGAGATAACTCAGAAAATACTGATTCAATCATGATGAAACTTGAAAACTAGTTTGAAAATGCTCATGGACAACTTTGTGCGAAATTTCGTGATGATCGTGTCATTAGAAAAATTTGAAAATTTCAATTTTTTTTCATTGCTACCTCATTCATTTTGTTTTCCTCTTCCAAAAAAAAAATCATTGCACTGCAAGCTACCATCTTCATCGAAGTAAATTTCATCTTTTCAGGTAATCCCTACCTTTCTTGACCGATGTTTTTTTTCAAGGCTATTTTCTACCTTTCTGAATGTTTCAGTTGCTGCTATTATCAATTCATGAGTCTTCGCAATTCGATTGCCATCTAATAAGATGAACACCCTGAAGAAGGGTAATTAGCTAAATCAGAGTAGCTAGCCAAGAATTGAAAAATATTGATTGGTGGAGGAAAAATTTAAAGACCCCCGATTCTTATGTATTATATAAGTCCAATTTTTGCGTATATGTTCTAGAGAAACAGAGTGCTATCGTTGCTATCCAAATCTCTGTTGTTTTCAAATTTTGAGCCAAAAATGGTCCCAAATGACTGTCTGGACTCACTGATGATAAATTCGGTGTCAAAATCGATTCTGTCTGGCCGGCCGTCCGTCCGTGGACACGATTACGGGCTTACGTAGAATCCTATCGACTTGAAACTTTCAGGATCGGCGGCATTTCAAAATGCAAAGATTAATTTCATTAATAGGTGCTGTCAGTAAATTCAAAAAATTTTTTTTTCAAATTTCTTCTTCAGAAACTATTGATCCCATTGGAAAAGAATTCACACTTTGAGCTTCATACTTTCATCAGTGTACCAAATTTCAGTTTGATGTCGAATTTCGTGTTTTTTTCTCGATATCGTTGATTTTTTCGGAATAATGATTCAATCATGATGAAACTGGCCAGTTACTTAGAAAATGCTGATGGACAACGTTGTGCAAATTTTCGTGATGAACGTGTCATTAAAATAATCAAATAAAGTTCTGGATTTCAATTCGATCTAATCTATATTTTTAGAAATATTGGGAAATAAGATTTTGAATGGGTATATCTGCGGAATCATTGAGTTTATTTTACCCATTCACGAATAGGTCGCTTGCATGTAACACGAATTATCATATTCTTATGTTTTTCTCATTCCATTTCGATAAAAAATAATAATGTATGCAATCTCACACAACAGTTCGCGGATTTTGAATAATTCGGTATTAAAAATCGTCAAACCGGGACGCAAAACCAAAGTGGGAGAAACGCCCTCGCCCTCTACGTCCCTCGTTATTCCACGATGCCTTGATCGATACAGCTGACGCTTCCAATTGGCTTGCTAGAGAGAAAGGTACACGAGAAGAGGGAGAGAGTGGATATATCGCGGTACTTCACGGAAGGCGCAAAGTTCCGGGTGTTTAAACAACCAATATGTGGAGCCTAATTTAACAGATCGTTTTCTCGTTAAAAATTGGAATTTTTGATTGAAGTTTTTCAGTATCCTTATGAGTTGAATATTTGATTTCAATGAGAAAAAAATAGATGCAAGAGACCTATTCAGCCTTCGCGATTAAGTTCCAAACCTACTCTACAAATATCTAGTGGCTAAGTTGTTTCTTCCGGAACTTAGGTATTGTGCTTACGGTCTGCCGTTTTCACGGATTCGACCTTCTGAATCAACCCCCAAACCTGCTTCAAAAATATCGAGTCTCTGAGTCGTTAATGTTTGTTGAACCGGTTCAATAACGAAAGCCAAATTCGCGACTTGGTGAAATCATCCAATGATTCCGATTGTATGAATAACCATTCGAAGTTTCATTCTTTCAGTACTTTTTGGGGTACTCTGTAAATAACAACAATACCGAGGAAATAACCAATAAATTCGACACACTCTTTTCATGATATCGAAGATAAATATGGGATCAAACTGAACTTCGAAACACTGTTGTAAAGTAATGACTCGAGGTTTTTTCCAATTTATTGAAATCTGATGAATAGTTTCTGGAGAAAAAAATTCCTCAACAAAAATGTCCCAGATTATCGGATAATGTTTAACGATTTCCTACCCCTACAGTCCTCACGAAATTTTGCATTGAGTCGTACGTTGGTATTCCTCAACTTACTACATAGTTCAAATCTGATCGCGTCTTCTCGAGATATAGGAGAGATAACCCCAATCTTCCAATATCTCTAAAAATGAATATCGGATCCAACTGAAATTTGAAACACTCTTCTTAAATATTAACAGAAATAAACATCAGATCGAATTTAAACCTGATATTCCGTTGAGAAATACTGACTGAATTCAGAAAAAAATAATTTATTTTGATGAAGATAAAAACGATTTTTCAAAAATTTTTCAACAACTTTCTCCAAACAAAATTTCAACATTTCAACGAACAACTAGATTTGACATATTTTTTCCATATATTCTTAAGTAAATATTGTTTCGAATTGAAATTTTAACCATGGTTGTCGAATACTGATTCTGGGGTCTATGCTCAATTTTGCTGAAATCTTATCAACATTCTCAACAAAAATTTCAAAATGTCAGTTTCAACTGGCAAGTTTCCCAGTCTTCTGAGAATGGCCTCAGTTATTACATTTATCAAAAAAAAATTACCTTTGTTATATTATTAACTATATACCTATTTCAATTTTAAGTGTGCTCCCTAATGTGTTTAAAAAAACTATATAAGGCAGGATGATGTCCTTCCTGAATCGATTCAAAATAATTTAGGATTCTCAACATGGATTTACAGGGGGTAGGTCCACTCAAACAACTGCATTCTCCTTCGTAAATTCTGTATATAAGGACATAGATGAAGGATTTGTTGCAGGGACCTTTTTTGAACTGCTTCGTGCATTTGAAGTCAACCAGCGTTGAAATGTTCGATTGTTACGATTTAATCTTACCATTTATATAAAAATATCAAAATTATGATGTGTGAAGTTGTTTTTACGGAAGATTTCATAATAGGAACTTTCTCGTCTCGTCTCGATCATCGAGACGAGAAATAAATAAACTTTGTTTCTTCTCGAAGACAATTCCTCGATCTCGATTCGAGACTCTCGAAATTTCGATGGAAATATAATGATAATCATTGATCTCATTCTCTATTTCCGCTTGTATTTCGACCTGGCAACACTGGCAGGGTATCGTTTAATTATATTTCAGCATAATTTTAACAAGCTTGTTCTAGGGAACAGCGCGTTATCGTTTCGTCCCAATGTCGGTATTTTTCGAATGTTGTCCTAAAAGACTGCGTTGAATAGCCTGAAGAAGAATCCGTGGTCAAATTCGATTATGTCCGTCCGGCAGTCCGTATCTGCTCTAACATCGGAAGGATAGGACCCAGCGACTTGAAATTGTCAGATTAGGTTTGGAGTCCAAATATCACGGTAAAAAAAAACTGGTGAAGTCGATCGAAAAGATTCGGAGTTAGATCCATTTGAAATTTTCAGGTTAATTCCTGAATCGATCAGATTGAACAGTTTTGGAATACCAACGCTCAACCTTGTGCATCATCTCGTGTGGATCTAAATGTTAGAAAATTAAAGAAAAATATTTTCAAACTTCTGATGAAAAAGTTTTTTTTCTGAAAATATACAGGGTGTTTCACCATAAACTGGTCCTACATGTATAGCAGTATGAATGACATTGCAAAAGTCCTTTTTGCCTTATGACATATACCCCGTTTTCGAAGCATAAGCGAGATACAGGGTGTTTAATGCTAACTTTGAACAAAATTCTGATAACTGTGGTGATTTATACGAGATCTTTGAAATAACGGTTTTTGGTCACATCTTAGTATTTTTTGGTGGTCAATTCAATTATTGTGTAGAATTCTGGGAAAAATATTTCCAAATGGCGGAAAACCAATAAAGTTGGAATTTTTTGTTTTCGATTACCAAATTGGATAGCATTATTTCAATGTTCCCAATTTTCTGAGGTTTTCTGTGAAAAAATTTTTCCAACATTAAAACCCAACTTTTTTTTTCACATGTCTACAGTGAAAAAAAAATTCACCCAAAACTGTTTGAGGTTGATCTCACCTTCATTCTGAACACTGGGGTGAAAACAGATTGAAAAAATATCTATTGGTTTTCATTTTATAGCCTTCCAAAGACTCGGAGTACTTAAATAATTTTTATTTAAGAAAGTGGTGGTCCTATGGATGCCAAAATTATGCTAATAAGCCTCCAGAGTGACCTGGATAGAAATATGAATTCATCAAGAAAAAAAATATTTTCTAAAAACTTTGGTGGGAATCGAACTCTCTCCGTATTCGGAAAATAGGGTCACATTTGGTGAACTACTGTTGCTTGGTAACGGACGTAATTATAATCAGAATAAATCGAAATTATACGCTACACTATTTTCCGTAAGTGAAGAAAGTACGAATCCCATCAAATTTTTTTTCGATAAATTCATATTTTCATCCAGGTCATTCTTGGGGCCCATTAACACAATTTTGACCACCGTTGGGCCACCAGTTCCTTAATTAAAAATTATTCAAGTACTCCAAGCGGAATCTTTGGAAGGCTATGAAATGAAAACCAATGGATATTTTCTCATTCTGTTTCCACACCAGTGTTCAGAATGAAGGTAAGGTCAACCTGGAAAGATTTCAACAATTTTGGGTGAAATTTTTTTCTCACTATAGACATGTAAAAAAAACTTCAGTTTGAATTTTGGAGAATTTTTTCACAGAAAATCTTAGAAAATTAATTATATCGAAATAATGCTATCCAATTTGGCAACCGAAAACAAAAAATTCCAAGTTTGTAGGTTTTCCGCCATTTTGAAATATTTTTTTCCAGAATTCTACACAACGATTGAATTGACCACCAAAAAATACTAAGATGTGACTAAAAACCATTATTTCAAAGGTCACGCATAACTCAGCACAGTTATCAGAATATTGCTCAAAGTTGACATATAACACCCTGTATCTCGCTTATGCTTCGAAAACGGGGTATATGTCATGAGGCAAAAATGACTTTCCCAATGTCATCTATACGGCTATATATGTTTGACCAGTTTATGATGAAACACCCTGTATACTTATATGTAGGTATATATTTTGAGTGCTTTTCAGAGTCCGTGTTTCTAGTGGATCAATCGAAAATGTGTGCATTAGTCGATGTATTTGAATAGCGAACTAGTTGAACCCATTTGGGATATGAACCAATTTGAAATATGAACAAGCAGGTATAAGATTCGGACCTCAAGTTAGTGATTTCTTAAGTTTTTATTTTCTCTTTTAGAGCTTTAAGTGCTGTGAGTTATCGTAGCAACTATATTTTTTTCGAGATTGAGAAATCTCGAACAAATATCTAGATCTCGAAAAAATCTCGAAGTCTTTTCTAGATCTCGTCTCGAAATTTCGAGAGTCTCGTGACGGCCTTCTCATAAGCATGTGAAGAATCACTATGAATTCTCCAGTTTCATCTATTGGACACGTCTCACTTGCAAAAATCAACATGACTGAAATATCTTCCCACAATCAGCAAGGTAGCGAAAACATCAAATGGATACCCCACAAAACCGTTTTTTTCAACGTTTCAGAAGCTCTGGTCGAGTTATCATAGTATATGAAAAATCCTTCGGGTTGAAGAAATACGAACCTTTGAAGGTTGATCAATAACATATGGGATACGTGAAGAAATCACAGTATCAGCAGAAGAAATAAAAACGGGCAACTATTTATTTCTTCTCCGTTTTCATCCGTTTTGAAGGAATTCCTTGAAACTATTTCTGAATAAAATTATAATAAAACAGAAGCGAAAAGTACCGAGACGATATAAGATTCCTCATTAAAGCTCGTCTTAAAAATTTGGAAAATCATTAATGTCAGATGCTTTCAAGCGCTTATTCAAACGCGAAACTATTTCCCCACGGTCTTCTGCTTGAACCCTCACTGAGCATTGGAATTAAATTCGATGGTTTCTGTATTTTGGCAAATTTTAACCATACACGAATTCACCTTAGTAATACTGCCCACAAGAAATGACGACGTGAAGGTTGATGTAAAATTGATTCGCCTTTTCGGAAAGATAAATTAAGATGGTAGTGCAAAAAACTATTTAAAAGATACCGGCATGAGTGTAATTCTTTATGTTTACAAAATGGCGTAGGCGCCGAAATCGAGTGATTTCTGTGTCTGAGTGAGAATTTTTTAGGAATACACGTAATCATTCTCTTTAGTTGACCTTTCACCTTCTTCATACAATTTTTCACCGTCTGAATTGTTTTGATTCGAGTTGTGGCCGATTACACCCTATTGAATAGCTCTCTAGCCTGTAACACGAGTTGGCATATCTTTATGTTTTTCTGATGCTTATCCAATACCAACTCAAAATACCAATGTATGTGTTACTCATTCGGACAAACATTATCTTTTTCATCTTGAACTTCAAGGATTATGATTTTGGAAGGGTTTTAAAGTTTTCCGAAAATTGGTCATTCGGTTTGGTGTCATTGTGTGACTCATTTAAAATATAAACTGCTTACATCATCATGGAAAAAATATAGGGTGTTACATTTGAAAAAATCAGGAAAAAACAATTTGAAATTCTTCATATTTGGACATTGATAACGGACACACTGTATAAGAAAGGTTGATCATTTAGGAACGATATCTAAGCAAATTCTTAAGTTAAAAGAAATCCTGATCAAATTCATGTTTCTATCGCTTCTGGAAATTGGTGAAGGGCTTTTACCGAACCACTGTTTCGTCGAAATTTTGCAGTTTTTTCTGATTAAGATCCGGACCGTTGGAAAAATATCCCTAATATTCTGCATCATGGTAGAGGTATTGAAGAGCATTGAAAATATGCAAAAATATGACGGGTGTTCCATTTGAAAAATCACTCATTTGTTGAATAATTTTATTTGGGAACACCTGTATATTGGAAAATAATTTCCTGAGATGCAGAATTGAAAGTAAAAAGGGAATGCTTTTCAACTAAATTCCTAAAACGTCTGGTTTGGCAGCTGTAGATGCCTGACGCACTATTGCAGGACCCTGTATAATCAGAATTTCGCAGAGTAGTGGATTTTCAAGAGAAAAAAAATTTGAAATTGTTCTGATTACACGATCATCACGATATTTTGCACAAAGTTTTCCATCAACGTTTTCAAACCAGGTCTCTAGTTTCATCACGATTAAATCAGTATTTTTTGAGTTCTTCCGAAAAGACAACGATATCGAGAGGAAACACACGAAATTTTACATTCTTTTTCCAAATATCTCCGGGAAACAACTGGTGTTAAATTGAGAGCTAAAGATGTGAGCTAATTGTTTTCCGAAGATGATAAATAGTTTGGAAAAACAAATTTTCCGAAAAAATTTTTTTTGATTTACTGAAAACACGATCGCAAGAAAAGTTCGCGAGAGGTTGCGTGTCGTGATGCTCCAACTAACTCCCAAGTTTCAATCCAATGGCTTCAGGATATCAGGAAATAACCTCGAAATTTCAAATGGCTATTACTCTGAAACCATTTAGCCGATTGTGCCCGTTAACGAACTCAACTGTCGCATTCCGAAATGCAACATACCCTGAAAGTTTCGAGTTGATAGGATGCTTCGTACGTTCGTTATCGTGCATACGGTCGGTGGGCCAGACAGAATCGATTTTGACACCGAATTCATCATCAATGAGTCCAACCTATCCGTTTGAGATAATTTCTGGCTCAAAATTCGAAAACTACAGACATTTGGACGAGAAGATAGCACGCTGTTCCCCCAGAACATGCGCGCAAAAAAGTTTCTGAAAATGTGCTTGTATTCTTTTTTGAGAAAAATCAAAATTATAAAACCTCCTACATAATGGAGTGTCTACTCAATATTGAAATGTACGTTGCATGTTAAGGGAAATATTGATATAAGGAAGTTTTCGAAATTGGTCCCGCTCATTAAGAACAGAAGCGTCGGATACCGAGGAAAGATGGATGATATATGTTTTCCAAGATGCTGTTAACGAAAAATATTTTGTGTATAAGGTACAAATATAATCATGATTTTGTAACATTAGTAGTCATTTCAGTATTTTTCATTTGTACGTTGTCCTTATTTTGGGAATCAGCGGTGCTTGTCGCCGTAAAGAATTATAACAAAAAACCATTGATGCCACTGAAAGATGCTCGATCTATATTGATTGTTGAAACACCTGATACGAAGACCTATTGCGCAAGAACATTTACTGTTTTGAATTCTGATTATATTTAGATATACCGCAAGTATATAGCACTATTGCCGCCTAAGAGAACGGATTATTTCAGGAATATTCGAGAGGAAAATGTACTAACCAACTTGTATGGATAAATAAAATAGGAGAAATTCCCAGCTTGATTGCAAAATGACTGGAAAAAGACCTGTATAAGAGCGACATAGGTCACTGTTTCAAGAGAAGCTCTGTAACACTTCTGGCCAATGTAGGGGGCAACATTACATCCGTAAAACGTGTCTGGAAATCTCCCTCTGCCGCAGAAGCATATCGGAAGATTGTTTGAATACCAAAAATTGAGATTTCTGAAAAAATATTGAATCTTCTTCAAAACAAATGAAAATAACCGATGAAATTGTGATATCATACATATACATATATTATCAACTCGTCAAGAAATATCTAACCTTTCTGATCAGCAGCTACCTGGAACATCTTCGGGAATTTACGTTCGGAGTAATTGTTCAAACTTTACTATCAATTAGTTTTCCAATAAATGAAATTGTTTTATGATGAACAATCAGTACACTTCAGAAAGTAATTAATTCTTCGAAAAGTAATATGTATTTCATCTTCATTTCGTGAATTATTTTGCCAGTGAGAAAAACCTAGAAAATCACTGCCGTGAAGGCAGCAGCTTTTGCGCGCATGTTCAATGGAGATGACCGCTTCGACAACAAATTTGAACATGCGCGCATAAGCTGCTGCCTTCACGGCAGTACTTTTCTAGGAATCTTCTGATGAAGTACTGGATTCCAATTCGATCTAATCTGTATTTTTGGAAATATAAGGAAAATAAAAGTTTAATGGGTATATCTGCGGAATCATTGGGCGGATTTTACCCATTCACGAATTCGACCTTCGTAATCATGCCCTAAACCTTCTCAAAAAATCTCGAGTTTCTAAGTTGATGTCTGTGGTCTCCTACGTCTGGATGTAATTAACGAACCACTCAGGAGCAATCTGAGCAGTCTGATGTAAAAAACAAACTCCCCTATGATAAGAAGATCACAGAATATTGAACATTTAAAAAAAAAAATTGAATTTTTTTCAAATGGTTCTTATGACACAATGTTGTCCTTCAGCGTCTTCAAACTAGCTGCGAAGTTTCATCATGATTGAATTGCTATTTCTTGAGATATAACGAAAGAAAAACAACGATATCGAGAAGAAAATCACGAAATTTTACATATTTTTTCCCAATATCTCCAAAATTAATGGCTGTATCGAATTGAAATTTGGTACACAGTTGTTCTATGAAGCTCAAAATATGAGCAAATTTTTTTTTTTTTATCAAGTGACCATACGATTCCAACAACATTTTGCTGAAAGTTGCGCGTCGTTATGCCACAACTTACTGCCAAGTTTCAATTCAATCACTTCAGTAGTTTCTGAAATGTCAGGGAAATAACCTCAAAATTTCAAATGGCTATAACTCTGAAACCATTCGGCTGATTTAGCCCATAAACGAACTTAACTGCGGCAATCCGATGTGCGAACTACCCTGAAAGTTTCAAGTCACTAGCTTGTTCCGTTCGACCGTTATCGTGTCCTCGGCCGGCCGGACAGAATAGATTTTGATACCGGATTCGTCATCAGTGAGTCCAACCTAGTCGTTTGAGACCATTTTCGGCTCAAAATTCGAAAATTGCAGGCATTCGGATAAAACGTTAGCACACTGTTCCCCTAGAAAATGTCAAATTTTTTTGACAGTTGTGCAAAAAATGTATTTTTTCACATCTGTTGCAGACAAAATTTGTATAACTGTCACTTTTCATTATCACTTCCTTCTTACTTGATATTGCATAAATACCCTGTACCATGTGCTAAGAGGTCAGTTGTCTGAAGATTAACGAAAGTTCTAAACTAGTTATGAAAATGTGAACCCCACATATTTGAAGATCTTATAATTGTTAGTAGTAAAGCACTGAAAATTTCGTTTAAATTTGAGTTGTATTTAAAACGGCTGTGGTTACAGTAGGTCTTTAGGTATTGATTTTGGACGAAATTTTATAAACATGATTATTTTCAACCAACTGATTGACATGAATCTTCGTCATAATTTATATAAAACATGCATGATCTGGTTATGGTCTAGTTTTGGACATTCATGATTAGTCAAGATCCAATTCCCGTTTCAATACACTTGATATCGATTAAGTTTTTGGCTCAAAATGTTAACTGAAAGTAACAAATTTTCAATGCAGTTTCCCATTATTCCCATAATGAACATGTCGACGCAACTAGATGATGGTGTATCAACAATAGTTCACCGATAAATCTATACTATGTATGTGCGATTTGAAGTTGAATTGAAGAGCCTGCTCGAAGAGACAAAGGCTTGCTATCTAATGACGTCGTCATATGTTGATGGTTATAATAAGCAATCGCAGCGATAACCACACATATAGCCCCCATGACTATCAAGGGGTATAAATATATGCTTCTATTATGTGCCGGTCCTCTATTATCATAAATGTTGCCGGTCAGTGTCCAAACAATGCCGGAATGTCAGATAGGCAAACACAATTATCCATATTTGTAAAAATACTAATCGAGCTACACCGAATGAGTTATTATTGCATGGAAAATCTCGGAAAATTAGGAATTTATGAGATAGGTTAAAATGCACCGCACTGCCACACAATGAGTGAACGTTTCAGTTGCTTTTCCCTGCATTCATTATTAGTTGCTATTTTAATCTGATATTTTAACGGGATTGTATGGGAGTTTTATTGATTGTATGGTGGTAAAATTGTTCTTTGAGGCGAAATTCCGAAAAAAACTGTAGAAGAATCACGAAGAATAAGAGTAGAACATAGAGGCTAGGAGACCAAATATAAATACGGGGTAGTTTATCGAAAAAAACCTGGAAAAGCACTGACGTGAAGTTCAGCAGTTTTTCTGCGCATGGATATCACCAAAAGAGAACATGCGCTGCTGACTTCGGGTAAGATCGAATTGTTATGCAGTTCTTGATTGAAAAAATACAGCTTGAATTTCGAGAGGATGATATGATAAGAAGATCGCCAAATCGTTCCATTGTAATATCTGAGGTGGAAAATTTTCAAGTTTTCGATCTTCACAATGTAAGAGCTTACTATTCGTGTGAAATATATTTAGAATTGAGATGTCTGGAACGAGTTGATAAGAAGTCAAAGTAATGAGACGAAGTAGCTTCGAATATAGTTTCGTTTTTTCATACGGCCAAACGTCGTGAAAGAGAATATTGTTCTTAGGTCGAGTATCAATTTTCGTGCAGACCGGTATCGAAAGATAAGAGTATATTTTCCAACTAAAGCCCGAGATAAGAAAAATCTGGAGTTGAATTTTTGACTAACCTACGTGGGAGAAGTGAAGTTCCCTTTCGAAAAGCTGACTAAGAGAAATTGTTGAGAGGGATGAAAACCTCACTTTTTTGGTACGAAAGGCAGTTGCATATCGGAGATCGGCGGGAATAGCTCTAAAAAAAAAGATGTAGATCGTACCGCGAGAACGGGCGGTCCTTCGGGACAAAATAATGTTGGAAAATTTGAGTGCTGGGTTGATCAATAATAGTAAATAGTAAATTTGAAAAAACCAATTCCTTCCTAGTAGAGTAGCATTTTTGGTGACAGTGTATTTGCGACATTAGCTCGGGAGTTTTTTTGTTGTGCTGATAAAAGTACGGAACCGATAGATTCGGTTATTAGAGGGTCCGAGCGAGGGACAAGCGGGAATAGCTTGCGTGTTTTTTTTTGTGCCTATGAGGGTACGGAACCGATAGATTCGGTCATTGGATAGTCCATTGTAGGGACATGTGGAAATAGCTCGCGGTAAGAGTTTGAGATAACTATTAGTAGTAATATAACTATTATTATTACTTATAATCTTATGCTTGTTAGGATGGCCGTTTGAGTTCGCGGCGGAAGTAGTGTATTCATGGAATAAAGGTCACTGTCGGAGTTGGTGTATGGTCTTCGCGTACACCTATTGGAATAAGCTTTCTACTAGTAAGGAAAAGGTAAAATCGTTTTGGAAGATATATGTTAATGTGATTAACCCATCGTATTTCGATTTCCTTTCATTCAATTTTTTAGTCAGACGCAAAAAGTTAAAATTTATAGGTTTTACTGATGTCTCCTCAATGAAGAAAATCTGATTCGAAAAGTATATTTAGGAAATTTGTCTGATGTTATGTTATAAACATGATAGTGAGAAACCTCTCGTTCAATGAATGAATTTTATTGTAACAAAATATCGGTTGAAGTAAGTTTTTGATAAAATTGATCTTTTTGTTTTTATTTTGGTGAACACCTCGATCTGTGTAAGTAAGGAAATTTGAATATACTTTACTTTATAAGTGTATTCCATTTGGGTTTTTCTTTCCTGATTTCTTGTTCCTCAGAAAAACATCAAAACAAAAGACTCTATCCTAGTGCATAGAGCACGAACTTTCATCCCTTTCGGACAATTTAAGTAGAATAATGTAAGATGAGATGAATTAGTTTTTGAATTAAATTCAATCGTATTATTTTGAATGGTGACAGTTGAGAAATTAAGTAGCTATTTGGTATTCTAGTTAGTCCTACAAGAGAAATCAAACTTCTACTTTTATAAATGGTGACAGAGATTACAGTTAGGATTGTAAGCTCAATAATTTTCAAAAGCACAATATAAAGACCTATCCAGTTATTACACCATCAGGAAGTGATGATGCGATTGCCAGGGTCAATACGTGAAAAGATGACCGCTTCGGCAACGAATTTGAACATGCGCGCATAAGCTGCTGACTACACGTCAGTGTTTTTCCGAATTTTTTTATTATTTGCCTTATAATTATTATCAGATTGAGCCACAGCAAAGCTGGGTTTAGGTAGTTCATTATAAAAAGCTTCAAATTGTCCCACTCGAAAAGAATATTAATTTTTCCTAATTTGATAAGTTTCTAAACCAGGAACATCGAGAAGTACGTTATTCCGGATATTTCGAATAGGATGGGAGAGATAAGAAGATGTTGGTATAGATAAAGAAAAGACAAACATTTCGAGGACTGCCAAATATAATGCAAGGAAAAATAACGTCTATTCTTGAAATATTCTTTAACAAATCGAAAAATGTCTAGTTCGATTAAAATTATGAAAATATAATTTAGAATTCTCTCCTAAGATGATTCGCTAGCAATATATGAAGGTACATTTCGAAAGAGAAAGAATCGAAACCCTAATACCTCTATGTATTATTTCCTGCTGCTGCAGAATAATTTTTACAATTGCAAAAAAATACCATTTGTTTGAAAGATTCGATATTTCGTATTATGCTGTGATTTTATATGATATGATTTCCTGAAGCTGATTGCCGTACAGAATTCTACCACAGACCAACAAGACATATATTATCATTTCATAGTTCGTGCTTATTTTCGATTTTCAGTAAGAAATATTTTTCCAGACATCAACTACTTTCCGAATTGATGAAACTGATTAGACTCTTTCTACATTGGAAGCGCCCAGACCAGACCAAACCATCCAGACTCGACGCTCCTACTGTGGATCCAATTTATTTCCTGGAGCCTGGAGCAGAAGCTCCGGTATTGTCTGAGGAGAAGAAATAGACTTTATGTATATGTATAGATATATATTATTGAACCCAGATCCAGAAAAAGATTAGGGTGATCTTTATCTCTCTGGTCCCACAGCGGCAATCACTCAAACACGATTTATATCAATTTTTCCTTATTCGGAAATTATGATAATAGAGATCTTCAACTAAAATGTCAGAAAAAACAAAAAGTTTCATTTTCCTCCGACCAGACCAGACAAACGAAACGTCCGCTGGACCTAGTATGGTATAAGTCATGAGTTAAATGAAAATCTGCTTCCAATGCAGGAGTGGCCTTCGCAATAGTTTCAACTCAACTACCTATCTCCTAGATTAAATAATTTGGGAAGTCCTTCCACCGAACGATCGTGAGGTGAAAATATTTTTGACATAGGAGTCTTCGGACTGGAAAACTTTGGAAGATTTGAGACATGCATCCACCGGAACGAAAATTTGAGATGTCTTTGACATGTATGACAGGCAAATGAATGCCGCCAAGTTCAATGAGTCGAACTAACCCTATAATTCCAGAGATATCATACTCACAAAATTTTTCATGAATCTTCATGATGTTATTTTTTGATCGTATCTGTATTCTTGAAAATATCTTTCTAGGTCGAACAATTTCTTTGCCTTCGTTCGAAAATATGAAATTCATCATGAATCCTGGTTTGAAGACTTTTCTATTTTCGATGATTTATTGATTGGCTTCGATACCAATTTTATTTCGTGCACATTCTGGAAAATGTCTGTAATTTTCGAATTTTTTCCCTGAAATGGTCTGGACCAGGTTGGACCCACTGATCATACGAATCCGGTGTCAAAATCAATACTATCTGGCTGGCTGGCCGTAGGCACGATTACGGACGCTCGGAGGATCCTATGGACTTAAGAGTAGGTGCATTTTAAAATGCGACTGTCGAGTTCATTAATGGGTGAAATCGGCCCAAAGGTATCGGAGTCAGAGCCATTTTGAGATTATTTCTCTAATATTTCACTATTCAAGTGATTGAGTTCAGACACGAAAGTAAGATGAAGCATAAAGACGCGCAACTGAAATTCTGTACAGACCTTGAACTATATATTTCACAGCAGCGCACTTCGTTTCAGTTTGATACGATCATAATTGTCGGAGATATTGGAGAAAAATGTCTTGTTTTTTTCCTCGATATAGTTTTTTCTGGAATAATTCGAAAAATACTAAAACACTCAGGAAGAAACTTAGCAATTCAAATTTTTTCGGGAAAAATTCATCATTTTCGAAGAAAAGTTGAAAAGATCTTGAACATATTTCACAGCAGTGTTCCAAAATTCAGTTTGATGATATTATAATTCTTGGAGATGAAAATGTGTCTAACTTCGTGGCTATTTCCTTGGTATCTAAAAAAAAATCTGAAACGATCATAATGAAACTAGGTAGCTTGTTTCAAAATGCTGATGAACAACTTTGTTCAAAATCTCATTTTCATTAGAACAATTTAAAAGAAAAATTACGAATCATTAGTTGGATTTGTCCCATTCACGAATTCCACCTGGGTGATCTTGAGATCCAAAACTACTCTATAAATGTCGGGTTTCTAAGTTGTCTCCTTCGGAAGTATTGTGTTTTAGATCGGTCGTGAAGACGACTGTGAAGACTATAACTTTCGAAAGAAACTACTTAGAAACTGGATAGAGTAGGTCTGGGGCTCAATTAGGAAGGTCGAATTCGTCAATGGGTAAAATCCACCCAATGATTGCAAAGATAAAACCATTCAGACTTTCATGTTCCCAATATTTCGGAGAATACAGATTGGATCGAAGTGAAATCCAGTACTTGGTTGAAAAATGGCAGTTCGAAGGTACCTGCGGAATTTCGGATAATATGATTATAGAAGATCACCAAATCTTTCCATCAGGAAGTAAAGGTAAGTTTGCCGGGGACAATACGTAAAAAGATGACCACTTTGGCATCGAGTTTGAACATGCGCGTAAAAGCTGCTGACTTCACGTTAGTGCTTTCCTTGATTTTTTTTCTACTCTTTGACGAGTTAATTTCTAAGTGAAGCTTTCATTCCTCAATTCCATCTCAATATTGACTCATCAAAAAGTTGAAATGTCAAGGAGATTGCTAGGTTCGAACTTGTGGAAGTTAGTATTTGAACGGACAATTGCAGGAAAACACATAGTTTTGGATTGGTAAAGAGACAATGAATCCTCAGCTCAAGAGGAATTCCGATAATTGTGAGTTAGATTTGAAAAATGTGTGTTTTTAATCAAATACATTTGAAGTACCGATACTATAAAATGTTTTTCACCCACACTCCCTCATCTCAAATCTAATTGGAATGAGACATAAACAGGAATGTAGAAGCTGCCTCGTCTTTAATATCACCATTTTTGCATAAAAAATCAACAGACATCTGCAGAGTTCTCGTTTATTGTCGATATACAATTTCATTTCCTTTGTTCTCGAATTAATACAAGCTTATTCATCAACTAATTTTATGACCACTAATGTAAGTATTTCAACTGAAACGAATTGCTTAATAACCTCACTTCCTTCATATATCGATATGACTCTAGGAACATAATAAGCGCTGATTTTACTGCGCTATTATGTTGGATTTCAGTTAATTTCGTTTGGCATAATTAACTATCCGTCCTCATTAACAATGAAATTAAATAGACACTCATAACTTCTCACAGTGCAATCATACACTCTGAATAAGATTAATTTCCAAAAATAAGAGCATTGACGTGACGTGAGGAGAGGAGCTTTAAGTACATATACGCGGTCACGATAACAATGGCGTTCACAGATGCGTCCGCGATGGCGATCACGTTCTGTCCGGTGAATATATACGCGATCAGATCGCCTGCCAGTGCCTCCATCACTTTGTCCAAATAAACAAATGTCTACTGACAAGAAACGAAATCTTTGCTGTTGGCTGCGTTATACACTGAAAGAACAGTTTGGTTACATTAAGTAAAAATTATTAATAGTCACCTAATCCGTTATTGAAATATGGCTTATCAAATATTTGTTTTGTATAAACAAATTATTTGTTCACGCCTTTATAAATAAAGATTTATTTAAGGTTATCATACATTTATTTCACCATATTATTCATTTATTAATAGTGAACAAATATTTTGTGGTCTATGCTCAATATGGCATAACTATAAATAAATTTTGTTCTTCGGATATTTACGAATATTGAAAGTAAATTACTCATCATTAGTAATGAACAAATATTTTGTGATTATCAATCAATGTTTATTTCAGTGGAAAAATCATGGAGCTGGATTTCTTCATATGTGGGTATTGGTAGCAATGAAGCAATATATCTTTCATGCAAATCATTTATTTTCAAAATCAAAAGTAATTATTATTTTTTATACTTGAAACAATGCTCAATATTATGCATTAATTGAAGAGTCCATTTACTAAATAAATGCAGCAGTACATATATTTATGTTTAATGAAATAATTAACTGACATCTTCCTATTTACTACATACAACGAAGTTTGGAATAAAATGTTATGACAGTATTGCAACAAGAAATAAGAGCTATTCTGAAAATAACAATAAACAATAAATTCAATCACTGACTCACTTTTTTCCTGAAGAATAGTTCCAACACGTCAGAAGAGAATATTTGAGAATTCGTACATAGAATGAATTGAATTAGGTTTTTCTTATCAACTCAAATTGCTTAGAATCCACACAAGAAATCTGTTTCGTTGAGTTCGAGCCTTTTTTGAACCATATTTTCTGTACGAGGCACTATCTCATTCAGTTTTCTTCTTTCTCATATATCTCCTTTGGCAGTTGAAGGGATTCCTTCCATTTTCTGAAAAATTAATCATTTTTGAAACATGTTTCGCAAATATAATCAGAGTCAATTATCTTAATATTCATTGGTTCACAATA
This sequence comes from Myrrha octodecimguttata, assembly GCA_958510865.1. Classification (NCBI taxonomy): domain Eukaryota; kingdom Metazoa; phylum Arthropoda; class Insecta; order Coleoptera; family Coccinellidae; genus Myrrha; species Myrrha octodecimguttata. The sequence continues at coordinate 16,666,410 of OY294058.1, read as the reverse complement.
CTGCTTTTGTATACCTGAGTCATAATCAATGTATAACCAAATTTCGACCTGCCTTTGCAAAATTTACATTTATCAAGTTTTTGATGCACGAACCACCTATGTCGAATATAGGTTAGGAAAAATTAATAGTGTATACATACCTGATTTGTTTCCTCTTCTTTAACAATTCCAATGTTCCATTTCAATATCACTATGAATGCTAAGAGCCTCGACACAAAAATCAGACCCGATGGAACGATCAGATACTATAACATTATTGACACCACGCACACGATAAACAACGAGTCTGAACACGACCAGAGGTGACTCTGAACAGCCCCGAATCATAATAAACGTGAATATGTATTTATTAATAGCCACCCCATTATATATTGATAGTTAACAAAACTTATTGATGAGAAATATTTGAATTCTTTGTAATGGACAAATTATTTATCGTTAACTTATTTTCTTTGTAATAACTGAATATCGCTGTAACAAATGCTTTGTTTATAGATAATATTAAAACATAGTACAAACAGTTTTAATGATTCAGCCATATTGATTGTGAATATTATTTACTTATTCTTAACAAATTCGGAAGAAACAAAGGTTTATTCAGTATAACTGAGATTTTTCTTTCAGTGTAGGATGATGAAAAACGCAATTTAACTAAAAAGCAGTAAATATTTTCCACAAGTGTTTGATGAATTTTCGTTGCGCCGTTCAATGGATTCGAGGAATTATTGTTTGTTTGGTGATTACATTGTTTGTTCCATATATAGTTGAAGTCAGTGCCAAATGAAGTATATATCAATTATTTCAAGGCCACAATTAATGTAATTTTCCCTTGGCACTTACAACTAATGAATATTACAACAATAGTTTCTCAAACACATTGGACGCTCTACAAAAAAATATCACTTGTAGAAAAATCATTATTTCTTGCTTTTCAGTTGAATTTTCGAAATCGGTCCCCTTCTTTTCGGAATGTTTTATTTCACACTTTTTATTGGTATTATCAAGATACTCAACCGGAATTTCAGACAATCTTCGAAACAAGTTCATCCATTGAGAGACCCTTTTATGTTGCTCCATATACAGGGTGATTCCGGAGGAGACCGTCAGATTTTAGTTTAAGTTTACACTAGTCAAGACAGTCTCGAAACAATGTTTGGTTTATTGTTGGGGAATATACAGGGTGATTTTTTCGATTCGACCGATTTTTCTTTCATTGATAACTTTGGTATGGCTCATTCGATTTTAATGAAATTTTCAGGGGAGTATAATAGTGATGAGCACATTCATTAAATCTAAAAACACTTTGGTATGGCTTATCTAATCTTGATGAAATTTGCAGTGTAGAACAATCTGAACGAGAACATTCAATAATTGCTACAATCCCTCAAAATACAGGGTTGTTATTGTGATAATTTCAAAATTTCAGATGAATTGTGCGGCCGAAAAAAACAGCCTGTACATTGCTTTTCCAAAACTTTCTTATTTGTTTCAGATTCTACAATAATGTCATTATCAGAGGTTTTTAATTTTTTTGGCACACCATCAGTTTTCCCAGAAAAAATGTTTGAAGAAGAGCATAATCGAAATTTGATTTCACAATAATATGTCATTATTCAGAGGTTTTTTATTTCTTTGGCACATCTTCGGTTTTCCGAGAAAAAATGTTTGAAGGACAGCATAATCGAAATTCGGCGCAAAAGCAGTGATAATATTTTGCATTAGGTAGTAAAGGTGTATAATATTCCAAGGATGCAAAGCAGTTCTTAAATTCTCAAATATTCTTTTCAAATTCCAAATTCATATTTAATTGCTCATATTCTGTATGAAATCATTCAATTCGGAATATATTTCGAATTTGAAAAGAATATTTAAGAAGTGACGAACAACTTTGCATCCTTGGACAATACAGCTTTCCTACCTAGTGCGGAATACTCTCTCTCACTCCTTGTGAGCCAAATTTCAATTATGTATGCTCTTCTTCAAAAATGTTTTCTGGGAAAACCGGAGGTGTGTCAAAAAAACTAAAAACCTCAGATGACATATTATTGTAAAATCTGAAACGAATAAGAAAGTTCTGGGGAAGCAATGTACAGGGTGTTTTTTTTCAACTGCCCAGTCAATCTGAAATTCTGGAATTATCACAATTCCAACCCTGTATTTTGAAAGATTATTCCAACTATTGAATTTACCCATTCAGATTGTTCTACACTGCAAATTTCATCGAAATTGGTTGGGCCATACCAAAGTTATTAATAAAAGTAGAATCGATTGGAGCGAAATTTCGACATTTTTTTTTTGGAAAAATTTTGTCGGAAAACTAGAAATGTGCCAAAAAAATTTGAAACTATCAAATAATGACTTATTATAGTAGTATCGTAAACAGATAGCGTGGTTTAGGAAACGCGATGTACAGGGTGTTTTTTCAACCTGCACAACTAATCTGGAACTATCACAAAAACAACCGTTCATTTTGGAAAAAAATTAGAATTAATGAATGTGCTCATCAATTTTGTACTTCGCTGAAAATGTCATTGAAATCGAATAAGCCATACCAAAGTTATTAAAAGTAAAATCGGTCGAATCTGACAAATCACCCTGTATATTCCCAATAGAGACTCCCAACCCTAAACCAAACATCGCTCCGAAACTCTCTTGACTAGTGTATACTTATCCCAATATCTGACGGTCTCCTCCGGAATCACCCTGTATATCATGTAACATATGAAAACTGTGATCTATTCAATAGGAAGCATCTCAAAACGATATGCGAATCAACCAATTCTGTTCATTCAATCCGAGAATTCTGGGAATTAATATGTATCTCGTCTCACGTAATGTAGTGTTACCACCGTGGAGTTATTTATACTCAACCCACATAAAAAAAATCATTGAAATAGGTTCGCTAACGGGTTGTGGGAATACATTGGTTTGGGACACCCTGTATATCTCACCGCAAATATTTTGTCGAACTTAAAAGAATATGATCTTTCTCATTTTCCGAGTATTGAGGTTTCGAAGTGGAAATATCTATTTTAATATGTCTATTTTTTGAGATTCCCTGTATATTCCATTCTTGAATCAGGCAACCATGGAGCTACACGGGATACAAATAAAGAGGAATCGTAAAGATTGATAAAAAATACGATTTTTTGTGATAACCTGCATATTTTACCATATTAGCAACTATTTTTCAAACGCACAAAACTTTGTTCTTTCCAATTTTTCGATGAATAGTTCCCTATGAAACAAACCATCGATGATATTACGTCCCTTTTTTTGAAATACCCTGAACGTCTTATATGGAATCGGACTACCACGACGCCTCAATGAAACGAGCGCCATAAAAATCATCAAAATCGTCCCATGAGCAACGAAATCATGCCCGAAATAACATAAAAAAGTTTTCGGTGAATTGAAAACCTACTTTTCTAATCGATTCCGTTTGAAGAGTACATAGGTGGCTTTGTTATTATGTTTGCATGTCCACATCCTCACAATACTCATCTGTTCGATTTCTCATTATAGCAAAAGATTCGCAAAGATACAAATTTCAAACGCCACCACAGGGTTTCGCCCCAGATCGAGTCTAAAAGTTGCCAGGCCGCAGATAAATCGCGACAAGTGTGTGCTGCTCATAGACATATTATTAATACGTCCGTTGGCGAATGAAGATAAGCGCTACTCCCTCTGGTGGCTATCAGTGTAACCCGAGGTACAGGGTTGAAAAGAAAAGTTGAACAAGTTGAAAGAAATGTCGAGAAAATGAGAAAGTTTATGCTTTTTTTTTGGCGTTTGTGTGATTTTAAAAGACAAGTGTCTCGACTGAGAAAAAGCAAACTCAAATGTCCCTTCCCATAGATTTCCGCATCCCGGAGAAAAATTTAGGGGTTTGGGTGAAAGAAACTTCTTTTAACAAGTCGGGCCTGAAAGTGTTGAAGAATCGATAAAAACCTTGGCAACTTCTAACTCAAAATTGGTAAACCAATAAACAAGATTCATGAGAGTCTGTTACCTGCATTTTACCGACGATGATAATTTTTATAGAGGTAAGCACGTATTGCTCATGAAATATTAGATCACATTCATGAAGACAATTGTTTTCCAGGCCCCTAGGCCAAGCAGAGAAAGTCACTTAAGAGGAAAACTATGCCTTCCAGAAATCTGCCTGTTGAACTGATCATTAAGAACAACGTGATTTTTTTAGTGATAGAACTGACCGATTGAAATGAAAGAGTCTCAACAAGGAAATATCTGGTGATGAATACTCTTCGCTCAATATTTGTCTATTATTCCAAAAAGTATGTTTTACAGTACTATCTGTTTTTCAACTTTTTGTGAAGTAGATCTGAGGGGGTATTTGATCAATAATCAAGTTGGGTAAGTAAAAAGGTTGAAAGTTTAAAGTTTTGCAAATCACATGCAACATAATATCACGGTCATCTTCCTGAACACTTCTAGCTTTTGTGCCTTCAAGATACTCCAATTAATTTGAAATTAATCTTGCCATTTACAGTTGAAATAAGTTGATACTAAAATACTTCTAATAGTAATTGAAGTATGGCTACTCTGAATTAGAATAGGTGATACATAACTCTCTCATAAAAATGAAATATGCATACACAGAATCACCTCTGTTAACTGAAGAAATTTTTGAACAAATTATAAAATGGAATTTCAGTCAATCAAATGAACAAGCAAACACTTGAAAACCTAGCTCCTACCACTCTACCTAAGGTTTCTAAACTGACCACCTTGGCTCTGAAATCTTAAATTCAGTACAGTGACTATATTACCATTTATTGGTAATATACTATATTACCATTTATTGGTTATATAGTCACTGTACAATTCGGACGCAAATGGTGTTTCTCCACTAGTTCAATGTAATTATCTGATCACCATCGCCATCGTGAGCGTGATCGCAAATATGTGGCCTCCGCTTTATTGCGCACTGGTACTTTGAAGGTTGGTGAGTTTTGCACATACCATTAACTAAAAATAGTGAGATTTTTGGAACTCAAATTCAAATGCGGAAAAAATTGCGTGAAAGCCACTCTGTCTTTCGAAAGAATCATAAAAGTTTGTTCAGCTTAGATTTTGGTTTCCTCAATCGATGTATAGGTTCAGGTGATTCTTCCTGTGAAATTTTTTTCGAGCACCAGTTCTAGGAAGCGTGTTATCATTTTGCCTAAATGTCGAAAATAGTATGAAACGTCTAGGTCGCACTCACTGAAGCAGAGTCTGATGTCAAATGCAATTCGGTCCGACCGAACTGACGTCCGACTATCTGTAACCACGCTCATTTTCGAAAGGAAAGTTTTCGTAAGAGAATACGACGGCGACGGTTCAGTCCGAATTTGGAGAATTAGGATTATTCCCTGAATATCTCGAGAACATTAAAGCGATCCGTAATAAGTTATAGAAAAACGACGCTCAACTTAATGCAACATTTGGAGGGATAGTTCCGTTGGGAAATAAAAAGAAATTTTTCTAAATTTTTCTTTCGGATTCAATCGCTTAGGTTTCGATTAAATTTGGCTCAAAACTCGAGGTCGATATTTGAAAACAGCGTGCCAAATTTCAGTCTAATTCGGTATTCATTTCCGTAGATATGGAGGAAAAATAGGTCCAATTTTATGGTTATTTCATCGGTATGGTAGTTATTTCAGGAATAATTCGAAAAATACTGATCCGACAATGGAAAAACTTGGTCACTAGTTGGCTAATGTTGATGCGCAATTTTCTCAAGCTTTTCACTTGAGTCATTGTATGCCAGTTTATTTTATAATTTGTCGTCGAAGACGTAGTACTTGATAATTATGTGTCTTTCTACTTATATTTGGGAGGAAGTTGGCAAGAGGAATCAAATTCTGTAATATCTAATAACCAATAATACACAGCTTTTCTATCAACTTTATTTCTCACACTGAATCATAGACTATATAGAACATCTGTCATTCATACAAAACAGAGATGACACAAGGCTGTGTTCCAGTATGATAACTAACAGTACTTTCTAGACAAAAGTATATCGCAAGACAGAAGAAAAATGAGTGATGTCAGCAAGATTAAAATACAAGCACAGAATATACAACTCTTTGTATTTTAATCTTGCTGACGTCACTCATTTTTCAGATGAGCACACCATGTTTTTTACATCATGATCGTAAGATATCAAAATAGAAAGATATTATTTGTCGGTATAACAAAGAGATCTGTATTTTTACGCCCTTGTTCTGGGGAACAGCGCGTTATCGTTTCGACAAAATGGCTGTAATTTGCGAATGTCGATCTGAAGTTGGTCTCGAACTACTAGGTTGAACTCACTAATGAAGAATCTGTGGTCAAATTTTATTTTGTCCGACTGTGCGTGCTCTAACTTTCGAAATGAAGAACCTAGAGTCTCGAAATTCTCTAGTAAGGTTTTGATCCTGAATATCTCGTTTAAGTTCGTTAAAGGGCCAAATCTGCCGAATGGTTGTTCCTGAAAGCCATTTGAAATTTTGAATTTTCAATGACTCGAAAAATATTTATCTGATCAAAATGAAACCTGGTTGTTAGATAACAGTATCAGTTAGAAGAATTATCCATGGAAAAATTTGAAAAAAAAAATTGTTTTTGAGAAAATTTTCATATTTCATTTAAATTTCACTGAAATCTCCAAGCCGCTATTTCATAACCACTACTTTATTTCAGCCCAATCAGATTTCCTGATTCTCCTGAGGAACAAATCAATAGAAAAATTCAGGAAATCTATTTTGGAAATTTAAATATTTCAAAAAGCATATCTCCGATTCCGTTAAAATTTTAGTCTAATCGACACCGAAAACTCAAAGCCTCTGTTTCAGTCCAATCATATATGTATTCTTAGAATTTCCCTTGACATCTTAAGTTCAGAATATTTGTTGGCATGAACCTTTCACGACATCTACAGTGACAGTATGCTGGACAGCGGCGTCAATATACCGTCAATCGACGTATTACAATCGTCTGTTCACACTTTATCCTTCATGACGTAATTACCTACAAGTCCTATCGGTACTTTCCCTTAGCGCATGAGAAGTGTATCGGAATGGTCTATGATGCTGACTACTACGATCCTCACTTAAATAATGATGATACAGACTGGCCAAGACCTTCGGGTCACTAGTTAACAAGAGTGTTTCAAATTTCAGCTTGATCGGATATTCGAGATATTGAAAAGAATATGTGTGACTTCTGCTGATTTCCTGAGATTCATTGATATTTCCGAAATAACTCAAAAAATATCGGTCCGATCATGACGAAACTTGGAACTTGATGCGCAAATTCGAGCAAAATTTCTCGATCATTTCATTGGAACAATTAAAAATTTAAAGATTTAGTTTATAAATATCTTATATCTTCTAATCATATAGTTCTGGGCAACAGCGTGATATCGTTTCATAACAATGTCTGTAATTATCGAATTTTGAACCGAAATTGATCTTAAGCGATAGGGTTGAGGTAAGAGGAAGAATCCGTGATCAAATTCAATTCTATTCGGCCGACCATGTGTGTGCTATAACTTTCTGAGGAAAAGACCTAGAGTCTCGAAATTTTCAATTCAAGTTCGGAGCCTGAAAATCTCGGTTAAGTTCGTTAATGGGCGAAATTGGCCGAAAGGTTTCGGACTTCAAGGTTTGTTCCGAAATTAATTGATGCGATGAGATTGGAACTTCGTAGTAAGTTGAAGAATACGAAGGCGCAACCTGTCCAAACTTACCGTTAAAAAATTTAAAACAAATGTTTTTCGAAAACAAAATTTTCGATAGACCACTAATCAGATCCGGATGAAATTTGGCACATACCTTGAAGTCAATTTTTAACAACATTTCAACTCGATCAGATATTCATTTTATTTCATGGAACAAATTGAGCAAAAAGTTATTTTCTTTCATTACGCGCTTGTTCTAGGGAACAAAAGCGTTATCGTTTTGTCCAGTGTTGCCCAGTGATTCGGGCAAAAATGTTCTTTATCGATTGAAAAAATATTAATCAGATCTAAATTGATATTGGCACAGACCTTGAAGCCGAAGTATAACAAAAGTGCTCCAAATTTCAGTCTAATAAGAGGATATTTATCTGCAGAGAAATTGGAAAAAATATGTCGAATTTTTTGGCTAATTCAAATTTTGAGATGATTTTTTCAATTTCCCGAAAAGAAGTGAGGTTGTCAAAATTGAACTTCTTTAACAGTAATGACAACGCATAACTTTCGAGATTTCTATTGAAAAATGGTTTTTTCGAAAACTATTCATAACCTTACCATGGAGTTCGGCACATACCTTGAGGTCACTATTTAACAACATAGTACTCATATCAAATTTCGGAATTTGATCGGATATTCATCTTATAGGGTAGGTTGCATTTTTAAATATGACGGTTGAGTTCGATAATGGGCGAAATCAGCCGAAAGGTTTCGGAGTTGGAGCCTTTTGAAATTTTGAGGTTATTTCCTTGATAATGCGGGAACTACTGGAACGATTAGATTGAGACTTGGCAGTTTATTGGAGTATAACGACGCGCAACTTTTTTCAAAATTACGTTGTGATCGTACAGTCAGTAAATTGAGGTATATAATATCGTTCGATATACTAATACTGTAATCAACGTACCACGTTTTGAATGACAAATTCAATATAGGACATCAATATCGCAAGATATCATTTACCTGAAGGTATGTTAAATATGTATTGTTTAATTATTGTATTTTACTTCTTTTTGAATGAGATTTCCCGCAAAATTCAGCGTGGAAATATGCATATAAAAATATCATCACATGATATTTGCGATGATTTGCGAAGTTATTTAAAATTCGTTCTGAAAAATTAAATCAATATACTATGACAGTACCAGCGGGTTTCACAAAGCTCTGATTAACTTGATTGTTCTGATCAAGACAATTCTATGTTCAATTTCAGTTCATTTTTAGCAATACCACAGAATATCAACGCGTTGATCAGAGGATTAAGCTTTGTGAAACCCACGGTACGGGTAATAGTTGAGTTCCGATATTCCTGGCCAGTACTTGTCAGTAAATTTTGACAGTCGATTTTACTGGCACTGCTTTGGTAATTGTTCGTCTCAGTACGAAGCGTTTCGAAATTACTGATACTGGCAAGTACTGATTGGGAATATCGGAACTCAACTATTAACTGTTTGCTGTCGATTCTTTGACATTTTGTGAGTAGTTTTGAAATCCAGATCCAATTGCAAGCAGGTAACCAAAACAGAGTGGTTAAAAAATTCAGATGAGGATAACAATTCTTTTTGGTCCTAACCATTACATTCAAGCGAAATCGGTTACTCCGTTAAGGTATCTGACCTCATGAATCAGTTGTAAACTGCCACAGCTGCAACAAAAATTTTGCGGTTTTAAGCCAGCTCTTGAGTTGTTTCACATGAACGGTCCATCGAAACAGCGGGAAATTTGAATGAGCTGGGATGGCTGTAAACGAGAGAAGTAATATATTTCCCTCGAGATGTGACTACAATGGTGGATGACGAAATTTCCAATTTGAATCTATGGACATTATTTTCACAAGCTCAGTCCAAGGTACAGGAGCTTTATCATTTTGGAATTTTGGGTTTGAATTCGTCTTGAATGACTAGGTTGAACTCACTGATTAAGAATCTGGGGTTCAGTTCAATCCTGTCCATCTGGTTATAAACACTATAATTTATCAAAGAGAAAATCTTTCTCGATATTTTTTTGGTAGGCCAATAATATCGGAGTTGGACGCTAAGGATATTTTGTTGCTTTTTCCCTAATATCTCAAAACCGCTTATCTAACCGAATGCCGATGCTTATACTTGAGTATATCATAACACGAATTATTTCAGAAACTATCTGTCACATTGGACAGATATGAGTTATATTCCACACCGAAAAGGAGATTTATACTTTGTGGTTACAACCAATGCATTCAAGCGGTAGAGGCGGTGGTTATTTGTGGTGATGTCAGGTTATCCTTTGACTTATAACTGATAACATGATGTAAGCAAAACATGGTGTGCTCATCTGAAAAAAAAAGAATGAAAAATGTGACGTCATCATTGGTAAAAGTATCACAGATGAGCAGATGAGGACACCATGTTTTGCTTACATCATGACTAATACGGTGAACCGCAAATAACCGTCAAAAGCATTTTGGTCCATCGCTTGAAATTTATTGAAGAATCCTATAGCCTAGCTGTTTGTATCTGATTGAATGACAATATATTCTAAGATATTGATTGAGGAATTCCAAATTATGTCTGTTAATCCACACAAACATTCTAGGGTTTTTACTAAGCTGTCATCAAGTTAAGGTTACCTACCGAAAAGTAAAAATGTCAATGATTGATCGCTAAAAAAGGTGAATAAAAAACCGTCCCAATATCCCCTGTTCTGAATGCAATCCTATTGACGTTCATTTGGATCGAAACAAATTGGTAATTAGGCCCACGTTTTGTTGTTTGGGCGCTAGATGACGTCTGTGTGTCGGGGTCTTCGTGAGAACCAATGCGAAAAGCTTCACCCTTTGAGCGATGGATGGCTGAATGCCGGATGGATGGATGGTGATGGAGGCATCGGTTAATCGAATAATAAGACGTATATATTGCCAACAGAAACGTCCTCGCGGAGCTGAATTTAAAGCAAAACATAAATCATAATTTGACAGCGCCAAAGTGAAGCCCCATTCGACTTCGTTACAGAAGGCTCTTATCAACGTTGCCATGTCGTTGAAATGCTTTCCCCAACAATCTCACTCCTCTGATATGAACTCTTTCAAATTACATTTTTTTCGTCTTTATTGAATTATATTCATATACATAAAAAAATATCATTATGAAGCTCTGAGTCTGACATACCTACACTGTGAGGTTGCATAGAATCTGGGAATTAGTGTAGTATGATAGTATATAAAATGTGAATGTTACTCCCTCTGAGAAGAATCTTTCCTAGCAACAAATATATGCAAAAGTTATAAATAGTAGTATTAACATCATTTACGAAAGCGAAAAGAGCATAGAATATTCTGTGATTTTTGATTCGTTCAGAATCAGCGACTATATTGAATTACACTACACTACACTCTAGTGCACTCATCTACACTGACAAGTGGAAGACAGTTGAGTGAAGAGTACACTAACATTTCCATTTGGGAATAACAAACAAACCTTATTACAGGCTAATATTTGAGTTGGCGGATGAACATTATTCCAAAATTCTCAGGTTTTGTCACTACAGGGTGCTGAAGTTTCAGGAAAATTATTTTTCAATAGTGAATGTGGCGTAAAATATGCATCTTTCATGCACCAAAAAGATTTTCCATCTATTCAACATAATTTTTCATTCATTTAGTAGCTTTCGCCGCATTGAAGGTTAAGGTTAAGAGCAGAAGGCCAAATTCGTGCATCAGTAAAATTCACCCATTCATTTCACGACATTTCCCATTATATAGGGTTATTTTTTATCATACCTAGAGTCCTCACAAGATTCGTCATAAGTTCCTGTATAGGAATCTCAAAGAATTACCAAACCTCTATTCGGATATGAATTTTTTCAGTAACGGAGGAAAAAAAAATTCAGTTGGATATAACTCCGCAACCGATAGGAGTATTTTACCCATCAATAACCTCAGCTGAGGTTATAGTCCCACATCTATCCTAAGATATCAAAACTATATATTTCTAAATATCCAAATAAAACTTTCTATTGGAAAATCGTAATTTCAAAATTCTGTTGTCGGAGACATATGAAAGATGACCGACCTATTTATAGCGATTTAGTCGGGGACTCTCTACAGAATCGTATGTATTAATTATATATCATACAAATATTTTCAGTTTAGAAGTCATCTCTTAAATTCAAGTCCTAACTCTGAAAACTCTGCGAACCTCATAGCATCAAATAGTAGAAATCTTGGTATCATGGATGAAGGACAATATTCTTGTTTTTCTTATGAAAAAAAATTATAATATATTTGTTGTTGGTCTTGAGGATTAATAACTGAAGTCTGAGGACACCATAGACCAGAATTATTATGACATGACCATCGAAACAAGATCAATGCTGAATTCACCAGGTAGATAATTCTCCTGACACAATATTTCAATGAATTCAACATGTGGTCGATGAAAAAATAAATACTTTGACATAGAAAGCATTTCAGTCAAGCCGAGACAAAGACAACTCACTTTGTTTGAATTTGTCATAAAGGGCTTTGATCTAATTAACTTCAGTTTTTTCTCTCTTTCCAACAGGCCACACCATTAAGACAAATACGCCACAAGATAACACACTCTGAAAATATTCATTTTCGATGTCGCGACAATCGTGCCGAATTAATTTTTTGTTTACACTATTTTGAGGCATCAGAGTTGTTCTTAACATAAACAGAAAATTTTTTTGTAGAACATTTTTCTGTGACAATATATACATCATTCGAAAAATGAAAATATTCTACGGAAATATGGGAGTCATCAGATAATTCGTTGATTGCTCAGAAGATACCTTTTTATGTTACTCAGATATCAACCTCGCTTCAATATGAAACAACAACCTCTCTGTAGGTAAACACAACCAAAGGTAAGATTTAAAGCAACATTATAACTATATACGATTTTTTTATTTGTACTTTTCCATTACTCCTAGGTTTCTAAAAAAACTCTCAGACGTAAAAAGCTTGTGCGATTAAGGAGATCGGTTGTGTTTTGTGTAGGCTTTCCAACTGTTTCCTTACGCCACTTCAGGGACAACACTGTTGATTGAATAATGAAAGGACTTTCAATTCGAAATATGGGATGACATCTTTTAATGAAACAACATAGGTCAGATAAACATATTAAGAAATTACTTCGTTGTCTACTACTATGTTTTATCAAAGTGACACGAATTTCGTAATACTACTAAATTTCAAAATGAAGTAGTAACACGGAACTAGGTTCACAGTAGGAACTTCAATGAAACAAAGTGATAGAAAACAAAGTTATTTTTCAGATTCAATTTTCAAAAGAACTACCACAAAGTAATGAATTATTCTATCCACCAAAGGTTTGACATGCCAACTCAAGTATTGCTATAGTTTGAAGCTTGAATAATGCATATATGCTCGGAATAATAATCGATTTCAAGCGATGGACCAAAAGCTGCGGTTATAGTTTCGGTTATCCAAATTGACAGATAATCCTTTGACTATATGTCAGTTTTGATAAACGTAACTATAACCAGAGCTTTTGGTACATCGCTTGAAATTGATTGAATGTCGTGAATTTTTCAACCACGGCTTCGTTGACACTGCCGCTTCAATTTCTGATCACTATGTGCAATAACTGTATGATCAAATCACTTGACCTTGGCGACCAATTGACAAAACTGCATCGTGCAGAGGCCTGGTGCTCTCTGAACAAGTACACCTCATCAGCGAACCCACCTAGTGATATTATGATTAGAAAAGCAAGCATCGAGAAGGACTTTAAGTCAAAATGCTATGTAGAAAGGAACAATGAGAAAGGGAAAACGCTACTCAGAATTTCAAAGTCATAACCGTTAAATAGTATACAGAGGGTTCTAAAAACCCGATGGGGCCTGACGCTCCAGTTTACTGGGCCAAAACCAAGTGTACCCTATCGTTAGGCTTCTACTCGATTGTTTTCCAGACCTAAATACTTGCAATCGAAAGATGCATATACACACAACAGTGAAGAAACTATCAAGGCTGTGACACAGTGACCCATTCTGATAGTCAAGCTGCAATGAAACCACTGAACTCCTTTGTCATCGACTCAAAGCTGATATGGAAGTGCCGAAGGAAACTCAATAAAGTGGACAAGAATAACAAGGCCTCCTTGGTCTGGGTTCCTGGGCACTCAGGAATCTAAGAAATTGAAGGGGCTAACAAATTAACCAGATATATAGGGAGCACAAACGCCACTTACTGGTCTAGAATCTTTCTGTAGTATAGGCAAATGCACCTATAAGAAAAGTTTTTGGAGAGGGAAAACATTGGAAGAAAAACACTCTGCGATGGATCATTCCAAAAAGTATTTGGATCTCAGAAAGAATAAGTTACATTTCCTCACTGGCTTCCTCACAGAACATTGTCGCCTAAGGAACCATATGATAGAGATGGGCTTATAAGAAATCGACGAGTGCAGATTATGTGGGGAAGAGGAGGAAACTCCTGCCCACCTGGTTGCAGAATGCCTTACTATCGCAAGCCTGCGCAGAGAATATCTTGGATAGGAGAATTGTAAGAGGAATGACGACTTGTCCTCATAGACACTGGAGTTCATTGGAGCTGTGCGAATATAGCTCTGATGGGGCACCATAGAACTCAAGGTCGCAATTGAATGTAACCCTCATATCCCACTATAAACTAAATCTTCATCGTGAAATTATTACTCACTTCTCCTCAGCACAGCGGGTGTAGGATAAGCTGGATGACATGTAGCGACATCTTGTAGGACGCACATATCTTCAATATTGATGTTCTTGAGTTCTGACCATAAAATTCGAGTAGCAAGGACGGCGAATCAATTCTTCAGTGAATAAACTATGAGTACCTGCAACTATACGACCTCTCGGATGATATTTTCTATTGCTTCTTCCCGATCAAGAGGGGTCAAATACTGCATTTTTGAATTGTACACTTTACTGAATACAATTGGACCGCTATGAGTTGGTCGTCTTGTATAATTATTAATAATTCAGCGAACACCGAATACGAAAACTCAATATCGGTTCTCGTCAAAATTCATCACTTTCATATTCTGATAAATCCTCGCAGGCGACAACGTTGCAGCCGGCTGTATTCTCCAAACGGTCAAATAACGCCCTTATCGACATCTTCCCGAAAGACTCTCCTTCCATATTCTCTAGTGATCCATCACCGCACTGTCACATGTTATTGTTACGAAAATCTATATAGTGGGCCGCGATTGTTGTGTCGTCGCAACCGACTTGGCTGTGAGCACGCATAATTGCTCAACTTTAAATTCGGGGATCAAATTGGCTTTGTGCGAATGAATATTTTATTTTGTCGCGCACCGAGACTTATTAAAAGACGGAAGGGGACATTAAAATGTCATTTGAGGTGCGGCGACGCGGGGATGGAATTAGTGATGAGAGAGTAACAAGAAACAAAATGAAATAAACATCTCTATGAGTCGAAGAAACATTGCAGATTTTAAACGGAGATTAAATTGCCGAAGCGAAATAATATAAGGCCTATGTGGAAACACAAATGAGCTCTTCGGTTCTGATCAACCTAAAGGTCGAAATATACTCCAACCGTTCTCCCAATGTCCGAAATGGCGTAAGGAAACAGTAACAAAGCCTTCATAGAACACACTCAAGGTCCTTTCTCGTAGAGGCTATAAACTTTCCTGAGGTATCTTAACCCAGGAGAATCGACAAAAAACAAATATACAGGGTGAGTCTTTGACCTTGCAGAATATTTTAACAAAATATTCTTGAAGCTGAAAGAAACACATTTGTCCTCTACCATTTTTTCCGATTCGACCTAGATAGAAAGATATAGGCATTATAAATTTTCATAAAAGGCTAACCGCCCCTGGAAACCTGAACACTGAAGTTTTTCAAAGCCTAAGATATACCATTCAAAACTTCGAAATAAGCAACTCTGTTATGAAAACAAGCGTCAACTTACTTTTTACATTCCAGTTGCTGAAAAAAGTTGTATTTATAGTACAATAAACAAGTCAGGTATTCCAAATTTCGTGGGCGATAAAAGTTGAATATTCTTCTCTTGGTTTCGTTTTCGATAATGAGGAATTCATCTAGCTATCACTCCTATTAGCTTTGAGATTCATCTTCAATTTGTAGTTATTAATTTTCTTTGTTTATTTCATTTTCTCCAAGAATTTTCAGATTCAGACATAACCCATTCAAACTTTTATTTTCATAAATAAATAAAACAGATGTACCTAATTTATCTATGAACGTACAAACGTTGCCAAATTGACAAACAGAAAGAAAGAACTCTTCGAAATCAAACAACACACAATATGCTAATTCTATGTATACACTTGTGTAGTTTATGATTCTGAACTGAACTATAAATCTGTGGTTCCGTGGTTTTAAGGTTATGTCATGGTGGTTTTCTTCCACCATGGTTTGTTATGTTATGACAGCGCATTGCGCATTTGAAGAACACCTCAAAATAAAAACTATCAAAGTTCTGTCCATAATTTCAAGAAATTTGGGTCAGCAGAAAGATTACATTCAAACCAGTAAGAATCCCCATTATCATGGAAAAGTGAGAATTTAATCAATTATACTACACAAATTAGCTCGATATTGAAAAGGAAGCTTCATGAATGGATTCAGGAACGAATCACCACTGTATAACACAGATATAGTTTTGGGAAAAGTTGAACCTATTGTGAAGATTTCGGTACTTATGAATTTTGTAGTTTCCTCCTTGATTTTTACGCACGAGTTGCGGGATTCTTACGGTTACGTCCATTCTGAATTGGCCAAAGTCGGCTACTCCGCTTACAAATCATTCCAAATAAAAAATGCTAGGATTCCATTCCCAACTTTCAGACGTGGCAACGCGGAAAAATTGAATTCTGCGAATTTTTTGAACAGAGTTGTATTCAGCCAAAGTACCCAATTCTCGGAATTTCACAGATATTTTTTATTTTTGAATTTCAGATTACTCGAAAACGGCGCATCATACGAAAAAAATAAGGAATACTTTTACTTTCCAAAATGGTCAAAAATTCGTTGAATAGCATTCAAATTATTTTTAAAAGTTAGATTCTTTGAATTTCTGGTATTTTTATGGAATGTTATGGTCATATTAAAGAAACTGGAGGATGTGGATGAAATTTCGTAATCCAAGAACATTTATCGTATCAATATAAAACTATATTCCAAAAATCATCTCATTCCATGAGATCGTTCGCGAGATATAATCGAGAATTAATTTTTTTTATGGATTTTCAACAGTCTGTATCTTACGAACCAAGCCGAATCGGAAAAAATGTTAAGGGAAAAAAGTGTTTCTTTTGGCTTCAGGAATATTCTGTTGAAATATTCTGCAAGGTCTAAGACTCACCCTGTATAATATAATAATAGGGGTACAAGGTTTTCGCAAAACCAATATTTCGGTTTATCGGTCTGAAAGCTTTTACTCGGGCATACGTATGTAAATTCTAGAGAAGCCCTTATGTGAAGTCAGCAGCTTTTGCGCGCTTGTTCAAATTCGAACAGAATTCCAAATTTTGCATTAACCCTCACGCCGTTATTTTCTAACCATTACTAAATTTCAGCTCCTTCACATCTGTATTTCTGAAAATATATAGTGAAGTTATTGTGTTTAAGGTCGGCCTAACGACCAATCGTCAATACAATGAAAATCCATTTTAGGAGTCAATATTTGTAGAGCCGCATTAATTATTTCAAAAGGTTGAATTCGTGAATTGGTAAAAATCCACCCAACGATTCCATTCAAAATTTTATTTCGATAACATTTCCAAATGAAAACACTAAATGAAACTCCATCGAGAGTCCATCCACAATTGAAGCACTGTTCGAGATTTCCGGAAGTTGTATAAAATTCTGTTTGTCAAACAAATCTCGTATTTCCATGAACCTTCTTGGAAGCCCATTATTGCATTATCTTCATCATCACATTTTTATGTGTGCAATCAAATTGTCGAATTAATCATTGCATACAATGCTGTAGGTGCACCATTGTATGCTGACAGGGTGCTAATTTTTTTCATATTACAGATATGGCAGAATAGGCAGAGATCAACGATTCTAAGATTCCCGATCGGTGATTAAGAAACGGCGCTGGGCTTGGATCTCTACGGCCATCATAACTGATGGCCCCCGTCGTTTCCCGAGTAGGAACAGGGTTGTATGCACTTCCTGGATTTGCTTCCAAACTTCAGGTGAAGAAAGCAGATTCTATTAGAGCTTTGTATCCTGTGGCTTCGTGATCTGGAAATTTCTCGATGTCATTGCTTTGTTGGGCGTCTGCTGATATCTACCACTTCTACTCAGAGTGCTATGATCTGATGGTTCAGCCTCAGTTGAGCTGCTTCATCTGAAAGTGCATCATGGCCTCGAGTATTTGCATCGTCGTAATCTCAGCGATCTGGAAAATTGACTGTTAGGAGGCCTCAGTGTTGTTGTCTGCATGTGCTGCCAGGTCCTCTAGTGCGCTTCCCTTGACGATGGTAAGGGCTACTTGGATGTGCCTGGGTGGTCATCTCAACCATAGAGTCTTAAACGGGGGCATCGGGTACGTTGGCATCGGTTAGGTGCCTCAGATGTCGAAGTAACAAAAATAATTTTCGAACCTAGCTGGTGGAGCCCCTAGTATGTATCAGAAATTCGTTTTATCCGAAATTCCGAAGTCACCCTGGCACTGTTGAAGAATTCTTCTTCAAACGCGAAACATTGTTCCGCGTCAGTGGAGTTAAATTCTGGCATCACGAATGCGAATCTCGAGATTTGTGGTTCTTCAATCTGCATGATCGTGAGTACGTTCTTTTTCCTTGTTGAATTTTCATCATTCATGTTGTAGTTGGAATTCGCTGGTGTAGCCAATTTGATGTTTGAAAGACTTTTTCGCAATTAAACACGCAATAAAGAATAGGATCAGCCTGGTTCATTTTATTCTCAACAGTGACAGTAAAAGTGAATTTTAAAAGCATTTTCTTTTTCTTGAAAGACACGGGCTAACAAATCTTCTCATGAATCAGAGTACAGTGTTCGCGGGTACTCGGTGGTACGTCTTTACTTGACACAGAGCCAGGTATGCCACTCCAATTAGCGCCAGTGTCATCGAAGATTCCTTCGGTGTTGTCGAAGATTCCTACGGTGTTGTCGATGATATCCCGATATCGGTTTTGATGTGCTTGATCTTTCGAAGGGTAAATTATCTAATTTGGCATCGGTGTGAACGATGTTCTATTAAGTCGATGGGTTCGAAGTTCATCAATGCAATATCCTACACAATCAACATATTGAATTATTTTACATACTCTTTCAAGAAATAGAGAGTTAAACTTGGCCAGATAGAATTGACTGTTATATTAATTTCTGGCTTTCTCAAGAAATCTACAGCCTCATTCTGTCAAATAAATGTGAATACTTATCGATGGAATTTATTGAACATCAGAACGTTATTGACACATGATGAGGATGCCCGGACTAATTAATCCTGATTTGACGCGTTCGGGGGTAAAATAATGACTTGTATGTGAAACTTCAAAGTTTTGTTTCATTTCATAGGAGGCCTAAGCGCAGCCTCAATACGAGATATCGATAAAAGTTGCTTTACTTGCACTTCTTTTTTATGAATACTCGAGTTCGGACAGAGCACGAAAAATATAATTCATTAAGTATCTCATGAAAAGAAATAAGGCATTGAATTTCATATGACCCACATGAAAAATAACAACGATAATCTTGTCAGTACTCTGTGTGTCAATCATTTAGAGAATAGGAAAAATTTCGATTATATCATTTATGAATGAAATGGCAACAAAATATGGAAAAAAGCTGTGAAATAACACAAGAACAGGAAAAACAACTGATTAGCCCCAGGAAAGAATCTACAGAGCTCATATCTGGATATCGAGGTGGCCACGGAACAGAGCTCCATCGGCCTATACATCCATTTGGAAAGAAGTGATTCAGTACTAGAATAGACCCATGTAAAAAGTATACAAAGAATAGGCGCATAATACATTTGCTCACAACCAAGTTGCACGAAGTAAATCGAGAGGAAAATTTGTACCCACTACACATTCCACATACCGGACTACACTTACTCAAGATTTTATTTTCAATACTCACAGTTTACACATATGGGCTCAAAATTATCTACACAAAATAAAGCAGAACTATTCTTAATAGAAGGTTATAAAATTACTAGAGGAATATATTCCTAACACGATAGAGTCGGACTTCATTTCGGCTCAAATATAAGTAATAACCGCGATAATATCCGAACAGGTGGAAGCAGTAGCTCTTTGCTTCCTCGATCTCCAGGTATAAACCATAAAGATGACCCAAGTCATTGTTAAAGTTTGAATCACAGGAGTCATTCCTATTGATTATTATTAAATTATGAGTGTAGCAACTTTGATTGCATATTATCCATGCTCGTTTTGAAAAATGAAACAAATTTTGAAATTCAACATGCAAGGTGATATTTGGTCCCTAAACACATATTGTTACTTATTCAAGGTAAGCCGTGCGGGGACTGTCAGAGAGACATTTCTAGAAAGTTACATTAATAGGAGGAAAAAGATTAATTTGTGAATTGTACTGTTGTATGGAATAAAAAGGACCTTCTTGAGCTGTTCGTTATTATTTTAATGAAAACGAACCCCAGTTTCGCAACAATTTAATGACGAAAAATGAGTACGAGCCTGCAATATTAAAATAATACATATGTCGCTCTCCTCTTCTCAACATGTATCAATAACGTTCTAGGTTCGAATGAATCCCATATATAAATTCGTTTCTGAGTATGTTTGAAGTCATTGAATTTGATGAATCAACCGGTAAGTTTCTAAAGAAAACTGGAGATTAATTTCCCACAGTCAATCCGTACTGAAACAATACTATTATGCCTCTGGCAAGAGTATTTATAATTACTCCCGGTACACCCTGTATATATTCTTGACATTGAAATGGAAAATAAAACGATACCTTTATACTTCAACAAAAATTCAGAAAATGGGGTGGTCATTCAGTTGGCCGATCACTGGAAGAAGAAGAAATGTATTGAGAATCCAGTTTATTCTATGCATTTTGCGTATCATGATCAGTGTTTCTGGGACATAAGAATAATTTCGAAGACATCTACACCAGTTTTTCAGAATATCCTATACATATAAAATTCCTTAATTATTACGTACTTCGAGAATCATTACGGTGGAACACTCTGGAATAATTCACCAACAACTATTGGTTATGTCAGCCAATAAAGCTAATACAATTATCGGCCAGCTGTGACAGAGCTTCGAAATCAGTGGGGTCCTTACCAAGATATTTGTGCGCTCAGTAGAATGTGTAACGTTTTATTACCACTAGGTATACCCAGCTCAGTCAGTTCTTGGGTCGTTGTTCAGATCTCTGAATTTCCCATGATGAAAGCAACACCAAATTAAGTCGAGCAGATTCCTCGTTTATTTTACATACACAAGTATTTCACAAATGTTTTCTGAAAATAAGGAGGAAAAATTATACGTAAAATCCTTGAAATTCAGGCTCAAGTTGAATGCACGAAAGAACTCTACGCCCAAAATCAAATCATGGGTGATTGAAGGAACGACAAGTACCTTGAGAACCTTGGTCACATCATTTAAAGTGATAGGAAGGTCGACATAGCCCAGAGTATTCTGAGACTTACCATCAGCCGTAGTTAGATTAACCGATATGTCATAGTGGAGGCACAAATTTAATTTCCGAAGGAGATGAATTGACGAGGAACCTAATATTGTAACGTTGCTCCCACTATCTACTAAGGACGAAATGGATTCATCTCCAACCTGCACTGTTAGGCAAGGACGATTGTCCATCTGATGAAGTTCTAGTAGAGGACTAGCCTCCTTAAAAGTACAATTGTTTTCTTTAAATTCATTAGATTCATAATGAGGTAAACTATGTAAGCTATGGCACGAATCGGAGTTACCGGAAGACAAACTAACTGAAGAAGTCAATTCTTCCTCTGGCTCGATTTCCCCTTTCCTTTCTGAGCAGGCTTTGAACCGGAAGGACCTCCAATACCTGCGTGATTGTGGACCTTTTTCGCGTTTTTTGAACATAGCGAACAATTAGATTTTATGACGTTTTTCTGACCGCAACCGAAACAAAATCTTGACCTTGGTTTCCGACACTCATTATAACGATGATTTTCTTCGCCACAGTTCCAACATTTTACACCAGATTTAGTTTCCGACACCTGCAACTCGCTTAGCTGTTTAACAGAAACACTCAAGCATAGAGCGTCCTCAACCCTTCTACAAAGAGCTGTCAACTGAGACACCGAATCAATATCCTGTAGTACGAGAGCTTTAACATAATCAGGAAGTAAATTATTTCTTGTAATATTAACCATTTCTATTTCCGAGGGACAATTATTCAACCTATAGAACTGAGCTTCCATGAAAGTGATATACATGGCGACAGACTCCCGAGAATTCTGTCTACGAGACTTAATTTCATTCAAGAGAACAGAATCGTAATTACTGTGCAGGAATGTAGACTTCAGCGCATTCACCAATTCATTCCAGTTCTTGAAACGATTTTTAATGTGGTTGTTATGCCACCAAGTCCATGCATCGTTTTCGAACAAATCTCCAGCCGATTCAAACAGATCCGAATCAACACAACCCCTAGAAATTTTGAGAGACTGAACCAACTCTAAAAATGGAATTAACGGTTCTTTACCGGAGAATTTCTTCAAACCCCACTTATAAACAGGAATCGATTTAGAATGGTTTCCCACATTAACAGAAGAAGAAGCGTTGTGCGCACCTGAAGATTTTATTGGTGTGGAAGTAGTTAGAACGACAGCCTCAGGAGCTGATACTACTTCGGCTATATCAGATTCTAGCATAAGAACCTCCTTATACAGAGCCTGCCTGATAGAAGACTGACTATCTCCAGTGACAGACAATCTTTGAATTCTACCAGTCACATGTGTCAACCTAGTGAGTATTCGTCTATGATCTATTTGGGCAGAATTTGAGTCGAATTCAACGCAAAATCCCTTTAGATCTGCCAAACTCTCTTTGATACTTTGCACGTTTTCCTCGAATGAAAAAGGATCAATCAAGGTAGTGAAACTACGATCAGAGGATTCCTGGGATAATAATCCCCTTAAAATCTTTCGTTTCTCATCCACTGATGATGGAACTTCGATTCCTCGTATCGCAACTTCGTAAGCAAGTTCACCTTGTTTGAGAAAATTCGGATTGATCGACATTATAGATCAAGATATTGAAAACAAAAGATAAAGTTAGTGATGAGGTAAAAAAAAGTGAATATAAAATAACCCGATAAATGATTGCCCAGAGAATGATACCTAGAATTATCCTAACGACCCGAAACGAGAAAGATGATCGACTCTCAATTGAAAGTCACCTCCACCAGAAAAACACAGAGATCCAATTTCAAATGGTCAAAAGGACTTTACCGCCCCACGTTGGGCGCCAAAATTATGTGTAACGTTTTATTACCACTAGGTATACCCAGCTCAGTCAGTTCTTGGCTCGTTGTTCAGATCTCTGAATTTCCCATGATGAAAGCAACACAAAATTAAGTCGAGCAGATTCCTCGTTTATTTAACATACACAAGTATTTCACAAATATTTTCTGGTACCAGAGACGAAACGAACACTAATAAATTTTACAGATTTTATAACTAACCTTAATTTTAAATTATACAAATAAAATTTATTTACAAAATTTTCGAAGAGCTACTTCCCTGTAGGTCTTCCTTCCACCCTGAGATCTGGGAAGAACTGAGTTGTAGATAGTTCTCAACAGGAATCCAAATGTTCGTCTAGCAATTTTTGCAGCTATGAATCAGGTTTTGTCACCTTCAGTTGATCAAAAACTTCCAGTTGGTAATTCAAACCAAAAAACTATGTGGCAAATTAAAAGATACCACAAAAACCCTTTTTTTGAGGGTTTTTAAACACGATAGCGAAAAATAAGGAAAGATAATCAAATTTCCAGCGAAATCAATCTCAGCGAAAATATCGATACTCCATATATCATTCGAGAAATCCAGAACGAAAAAGAAAGGAAAGTGTTCGTCGCATCGGTTTACATATGCCGGTTCGTAGATATGCGCATTGCATATCATCGGTTATTCATTAGTTCTCTTATCAGGGTATCGACAATAAACAATTAACGTTGTAGCACGCTACAAATGTAATCAGGCCCTTAGCCTGCATTAAAATGCAATGAAATGAATCCAGCTTCATTAAAAACTACGGTGCGACACCGCACCAACTAAAGTCTACTTTGAAACTATACTAGTTCGAGTGAATAAATGAATCCGAGGGAAAATCAAAATTATCTAAAGGGTCTTTCAATAAGGACGGGTCGATTTTGACATGAAATAAATAAAATGTCTGTAATTTTGGATGATTGAGCCGAAAATGGTCTCAATCGACTAGGTTGGACTCACTGATGACGAATCCGGTGTCAAAATCGATTCTGTCCGGCCGGCCGGCCGGCCGGCCGGTTGGCCGGCCGTAGACACGATAACTGTCGAACGAAGTGAGCTAGCAACTTGAAACTTTCAGGGTAGGTCGCGCATTGGAATGCCGCGGTTAAGTTCGTTAATGGGCCAAATCGATCAAATAGTTTCGGAGTTATAGGCATTTGAAGTTTTGAAGTTATTTATTTTTTATTTCAGAAACTACCTGAGCGATTGGATTCAAACTTGGCGGTTAGGTGATTGCCATGGTGATTTGGCATTACTAACTGAATAAAAAAATATAGGTTAGAAAGACGACGTTAAAACAACATGGCCGCCACAGGCTGCCAACATCGACCCGTCCCTATTGAAAGACCCCTTATATATCTTCTTTACATCCACAAGCATTCAAATGATTGACCTGTAGGTCCAACATATTTATTTCGCTCTTTCAAAACTTTCAAGCGAAATAAGTAGCCACAGCGCGTTGATACGACATCAAATATAAACATATATCACCATGTGAGTTACGGAAAAAAACGTTATTCTCGTTCCCTAGAAGGGAAAGTACTCTACAAGATATAAAGAACCGAAATAAATATGCTCTTACACCAAAGTGATTTTACATTATTCTGGCGAAAAGAGCATATAATATTTTTATGGCTATTTTTGAAGAAAAGGAGGTGATCTATACATCTATAACATATGGGGGTACGTTTTATCGTCGAGAAAGGATACTTATATACATATTCCGGCGCTGATATAATTTTATGGGACATAATATATATTAAGAGCGGTCTCGCCTCCCGGAAAATAGCCCATATTGTGTGTTTTCACGTTTTAACAATGATGGATTCGATCTATAATTCGGAATTTTTTTGCATTACATTAACATATCTTCGCAGTTTCCACGCGATTAAGGAAATAGGGGTTTTCTCGGTGACAGGATTTCACTCCGAAATTTCAATAAATCGATCTGAATCTCTCATCCGGGACAATGGTTCCGGAATATCAATGCACAATAAATATAAGGGATGCATCACTTGCAATTCTATTCCTTCGATGGCATTTAAGTTCCACAGCGGAAAATACGAATCTGTTCATCTACACACGAAAACTGTCAATTGGAAAATTCAATCTGTCAATTAGCACATTTAAACTTCAAATTTCAGGGGTGCAAAAGGGGAAAAAAAATACCAATTTTCTATCACCGTTCGAGCCTAGCTTTCACTTCATTTCAATTTATTTCAGATATTATATAATTATTATAAGATTGCAAAAGCTGAAGGTCTCATTCCAATCAAACCTGCAGCGTTTCTATGATACAAGTTTGGATAACCAAAAACTCAAATTATTGTTGAGTACTTTATGAGCCAAATATGAATAGCTTGAGAATCATTCACTTACGGCAATCTCATTTTTTACGCGCATGTTTTGGAGAACTTCGTGCTAATGTTTCCTCAAACTATCTGTAATTTTATCAGGCTAGCCGAAATGATCTTAAAAGACTTGGCTTTACTCACTGATTATAAATCTGGTTTCGAAACCGATTGTATATGGCCAGCCGGCCGATAACTACCAAACCGGAAGCGATTGAGTTTGTTAATAGACCAAATCGGCCAAATGATTCCGAAGTTATAGTAATTTGAACTTTTAATATTATTCCCTTTATTTCACAGGAACTACCAAAGTGAAAGGTTGAAAACTTGGTAGTTCGTTGGACTGTACAAACGTTCAACTAACAACAAAGCTTTTGTTGAAATCTCATGGTTTGAATATTTGAAAAAAAAAAATATTTTCCGAAATCTATTTATCAGATTTCAACGAAATTTCGAACACAACTCAAACTTTATATCGTACCGAATGTTTGTTCGAACCAGATTTCAAGTTTCGGAGATATCGGGAAAAATATGTCAAATTTTGTGTTGTTTTCCTCAGTATTTTTTCATCAGATTTCAGATGAAATTTTTACTGATCTCGAAACCTTTATTTCATAACAGTGCACCACATTTCAGTCCAATCCGATTTCAACTTTCAGGGATATTGGGAAAAAATAAGTCAACGTTCAGAATAACTCAGAAATGACTAATCTAATCAGAATGACACTCGTTTACTAGTTGTATGGTGCTGATTCACGAACTGATGCGAAACTGATGATCATGATAATAAAACCATTAAAACAAAAATATCGGAATTTTCCTTGGAAAAAATTTTTTTCACTGGACTAAATTTCAATTTGATCCGATTTTAAGTTTTGGAGATGTTATGAAAAAATATGTCAAACTTCGTGTTCTTTTCCTCGGTATCCTAGTTGGCAAATGCTCTTTTCTCAGTTTGAAACCAATACACAACATGCAAAATTTCGTGATGATGGTACCAATTGAACAATTCGAAAAAGGAGTTCGAATATTCTGCGACATTCCTATCCCTTAGTCCCCACGAAAGTCTTCAAACTGTCAGTTTTCAATCAATTACTTGATTTCAATTCGATTTAATCTGGATTTTTGGAAACATTGAAACAATGAAATGTTAATAAGGTACAGCTGCGGAATCATTGGGTAAATTTTATCCATCCAAGAACTAGACTTTCGTAGTTAAGGACCAAACCAACTCTTCAAATATGGAGTTTCTGTTAGGATATCCAAACATCTAATCCATGGCTCATACAAAAACACAAGTTCTTCATAAAAAATAAACCAATATCGGCCCAGTCCAGCAAAAGCTTGACTACACGTCAGTGCTTTCTAGAATGATTTTGCATATTTTTTCCCTTATTTTAAATTGAGGTCTTTTGCGATGTAAGATTTCTCCTTCCTCTTTCCCTCTCCATCCACAACTTGGTTCACCAGATACTTTAAAGAGTAAAAGCCTTATTTTAAATGTCGAATTGTGTGAATCCGTTGTATAATATAATAAAATATAATAGAACGGTGCTATGTCTGAGATATACCTAAAGTTGAAAATGCAAAAATCAATCGGCTCAGTCAGCTATTTTGGTATACCATATTAACGAATTAAGACATTTCTGAATAAGAATAACATCAATGTTTACTTCAGAACTTTTAAGGTAAGATTTTTGCGGGACTCTGAAATTCTAAACGAAAAATAGTTAAAAAAAATTATCAGGTGTCCAGCAATTATCAAGAACGAGGATCAGAAAAGCCTGCTCAAATAAGAACTAGGAGCGTCCGGAAATAATAGAGCTACAAAAGAGAGTAGACACAGCTAATGAAATTTTTCAGATCAGGTAAGATGAAGTTTCAAAAGTGTTATAACATCAGACATTAAAACAAAAACTCAAACAAACTTATTACTGATAGAGTCAAGACTAAAAATATGCAGATAGTAAATGAGTCTGATAATAGGAATAGGGCCATATGGAAAGAAACAAATTCGAAGATAAAAACCAGGAAAGAAATCATTGGCCGCACGAGACCATCTGAAGAAAATTTCAACCTATCTTTCTCAACAATTGCCGAAAAGTTGGGTGGACAGAGTAGCAACCCAGAAGTTGATGAGCTCCTGAAAAACAAAAAGATTAAAATTTCCAACTCGTTCTTTTTGACTCCAACAACATCTGAGGAAGTCACAAGGGCTGTTTCTGAGACAAAACTGTCATCAAGAGATATTTTTAGCTTTTCGATGATCTTGCTGAAGGGCGTTATCGGATGTTTCGCTGATCCACTTTCGAAACTCGTAAAAGATTGCTCTGAACAAGGATATTTACCGAGCGAGTTTAAGCTAGCAAGAATTATACCAGTCCACAAAAAATCCACATTGTAACCGTAATCTTAAAGTTATTCGAGTCCCTGGTTAATAGGAGACTGGAATCCTTTCCTGAAAATAATTCGTTGATTAGCGAAAAACAACATGGCTTCAGGAGATCGGGATGATTCGGGATAGGTTATTCTGACATGCATGAACTTGAGTAAGGCCTTTGATAGTGTGAATCATAGTAAGCTGTTGACGAAGCTGGAGCATCTGGGTATAAGATCCCAGAATTGGAATTTTACGATCCTATTTGAAGGATCGATATCAGATTGTGGAGATTGATGGAAATATGTCGGCAAAACAAAGGTGTACACCAAGGATCTGTGCTCGGACCAATCATATTTCTTCTTCTTTCTATATAACGTCAGCTCCGATAGAAAGACAATTTTTGCTGATAATGCTTCCTTTCTTAATAAGGCCACAAAAAAACACTAAATCAAAAAGCAGAAACAACTATCCAGGAGGCTGTAAGGTGGTTCAGCAACGACATGACAGTAAATCCTGAAAGAACCCAAAAATTGATAATCACCACAAAGCGCCGCTGTATGGAAAGTGTCTCTCTTCTCTGGTTGACAATCACTGGAAATCTTACGTGGACGCAGCATGTTGATGGGCTATGTATGAGACTTTCTACTGCAATATTCGCAGTACGACAAATTAAGAGCATACTAACAGAAAAAAATCTAGGAAATCAGTGACGTGAGGTCAGGAGCTTTTACGCGCCTGTTCAAATTCTAACTATTTCGTCAACAGGAAATTTTGCACCTAGTTGCGTAGGTAATCTCCACCTGATAACGAAGTTTCAAACTGCAATTGCATTTGTACTTCTTGAGATATTTCTAACAACTGGATTCACACAAAATTTTGCTCTAAGTTGCGCGTTGGTATTCATGAACAGTCCACGAAGTTTTAATTTGATCGAGTCAATACTTCATGAGATATCGAGGAATCAACCTCAAAATTTCAAATGGGCCTAACTCCGAAACTATCCAACTGAGTCCACCCATTAACGAACTAAGTCGCTAAGTCTACTCCTTCGAAAGATAGAGCGCATGCCGGACGAACGGACAGAATTGAATTCGACCACGGATTCTTCTTCAGGCAGTTCAACCCAATCGTTTCAGACCATTTCAAAATTCGAAAATAACAGACATCGTGACAAAATGATAACGCGTTTTCCCCTAGAACAAGCGCGAAAAAAGAGGTACTCCTTACATATCATGCACAGTTTCACGCACGAGTGACTTACGACATAATCTTACGGAGCTCATCACCGGACGGAATCTTCCTGAAACAAAAAATGTCATACGATTGATGGCAGGAATCGACCGGATGACTAGTTCTAGGTCGTTTTAAAAAAATATCAAATACTCAACGTACCATGCTGCTACATCTTGGAGTGCTTCCTGTACATCCCTAAAAACAAGGCCAGTTTTGTGGATTTGTTCATGATCACCAAACGAGATGTAGGAATAAGTTCCTGACTTCATACCATAGAATCGAGAGCACAAAGAGTACACACCTTTTTAATGGTTTGAAATGTATAATATAACATCACTCCGTTGTGCGGTTTTTGAAAGAAAAATCAAATCTCTACTGATCGAGAACGTCTTTTACACCATGGATGAGTTCATGAGTCTTCGGTTCGAGTCTAGTCTACTCTGATTGTATATTTGTATTACTTGTTCTATACAAGTTTAAAGATATTTTATTGTGCATTTTATTTACACATATTATATGAGATACTTTGACAAACCCTGTAAAATTTTGAGGGAAATAAATGAATATGAATATCATGTGGTACCTGCCCAAAAACTTATATCTGACGAACAATACTCAATACTAGAGTCAATGTACATGGAAGATCTTTTCTCCATAATAAGCTAGACTTTACGTATGCAAAACACTTGATAATGTGAAAGCACGATTTTGATGAGCACCTCGATGTTTCACACAGAGAGAAAGTAAAAAAAATAATCGAAAATTACATTTGGGAAAAATTGTGGTCGTACCTTGCTACATATTTCACAGCAGTGTACCAAATTTCAGTTCGATACAATCATAATTTTCAAAGATATGGTGATTAAATATGTCAAATTTCGTGGTTTTTTCAAGATATCGGTATTTTTTTCGAAATAACTCAAAAAATACTATTTCAATCATGATGAAACTTGGCACTTGGAAATGCTGATGGACAACTTTGTGCAGACTTCCGTGAAGATAGTATCATCAGAACATTTCAAAAATACTTTCAAGTTTTTTTTCAAATATTCAATACTCTGTGATCTTCTGATCATAATATCTTCATGCATTTCTGCAGGAACATTCGAACCGTTATTTTTCGATGAAGTACTGGATTTCAATTCGATCCAATCTGTATTTTTGGAAATATTGGAAAAATAGAATTTTGAGTGGGTATATCTGCGGAATCATTAGGTAGAAATACCCATTCACGAATTCGGCCAGGGTAAAATCCGCCCAATGATTCCGTAGATATACCAACTCAAAACTTTATTTTCTCAAAAAGACCTAGAAAAGCACTGCTAGGAAGGCAGCAGCTTTTGAGCGCATTTTTAAATTCGTTGCCAAAACGATCATCTTCATTGAACATGCGCGCAAAAGCTGCTGCCTTCCTAGCAGTGCTTTTCTAGGTCTTTTTGAGAAAATAAAGTTTTGAGCAGGGTTTTTCTAGCTTTTTTTAATTCACCTGTCCACGACTTCAGCCTTCATAATTTAGATCCAAGCCTAAACTGCCAATATAATTCTCTCAGTTGTTCCTCCTAAAAGAAATTGTGTTCACATTCAGTCTAACAGCCAATCGAATCGAATAACTTCAAAAAGAAACTACTTCGAGACCAGATATTCGTAGGTTTATTAAGAAGGTCGAATTCGTCAATGGATAAAACCCACCCAATGATGCCATAGACGTACCCATTCAAAATTTTTCCGATGATTCAGTAGTATGCCGATTAAAATTTTCATTTTCCATTATTTCCAAAAATACAGACAGGATCGAATTGAAATCTAGAACAAGGTTCAACTTGGGAGTTGAAGCAAAATATTGTTAAGATCGATTAAAGCTTATTTTGGGAGGATTTCGCATCATTTTTCAAGTTTTTTTCTGGGTTTTCGCTCCCAAAGCTGAAACAGAACTAATAAAATTAAATAAAATATATTTTTTTCATGGAAAACGTCCATGCGGAATGCAGTATTAAACGAGTTGTCAACGGCAGTTTCCTGCGAAACAGAATGCCTATTGAACAATTCAGGAAAAATACGAACGATAAAGAAAGCGAATCCTCCCAAAATAAGCTTCAATCGATACTTAAAGGAAAGATATGGGCCTTTTTCGATAGTTTAAGAGAATTGGAAGAATTATATAATTAACTATCACACCCAGAAAACAGCCTCACTTTAATTCTAGAAATGTTCTGCTTTATCTGATGAAAGAGTCAGACTTGTACTCTGAAACATCAGAGTTCGCTTTGTTTATCGTTTGTATTATTCCTGTATTGTTCATAAGGCAATCGGCTTTGCAAGAAACTGCCCTTGACAAATAGTTTAATACTGCAATCCGCAATGGCGCTTTTCATGAAAAAAACAATTTTTATTTAATTTTAATAGTTCTGTTTCAGATATTGTGGAACCCAGAAAAAACCTGAAAAAAAAATTGTTGATCATATGACATAGGTGACCGCTTTGGCACCGAATTTTAACAATCGCCTAAAATCTAAATCCATGGTATTGATTCTCCCGAATTTTCATTCTTATGGTCCGTTGCGGATTCTTCTCGTATAGATTCATAAAAAAGAAACCTTGTTGCGGCATCTTTTAAAATCATTTTAAATTTTCTATATGCATCCCAAAAGTATAAATATGTTTTACATATCACAGAAGAGTTCATATTTTCCATTTAATCAAATGGCTGGCATAGGTGAATTGCAACCATTGGCAAGATTCCTATGGGTGTATCGGATTCGATTCATTTATGTACTTGCCACCCCTGTCCTATACAATCTGTGGCTGATTCAAAGTTATGAAGAGTTTTTTGACGGAATTCCGCGATATTGATCAAATAACATTAGAGAAAGTTGGTTAAATGTTCTTGGGGTATTGTCTGTAACATTGACTCTATGGAGAGTTATGAACTCTTTTAAACAATTACCCTAATGGTTAAGATTTATTATTGGAAATAAAAATCCCGTTATATATCAATGGAAGTTTCCTTTGTAACGGCCATAAAACAGATATCCTGCATCTGCAGGTGGTTGCTACCCATTATCGCGAAATAATCCACCAGTCGAATAAAACACCCCCGCATCGAAGAATGGCTTATCGGAGACACAGAGGAGGAATGTGACCAAGCTGCAGTAATACACGACGCTATAAGAGATCGCTTTCACACTTCCGAAATTTATGATTGCCTTTATTACCGGCAATGTAACGGAAAATGCGGTGATATAAACGTGTTGAATAAAGTATTCGTGGCATTTTGCATATTGACTCGGAGGATGGAAAGAATCGAAAATGGAGCGGCTGCCGGACCCCGATAAGGACAAGTCGGAGCCCTGGAATCGATTAGACGTATATTTCGCCGGCTCATCCCCCCGCGAACCCCCAGTCCAATTTCCACTTTGCATACGGGATTTGTTCCGCTTTATTCGTTTCAACAATCTGCCTGATGCATCGGATCCATAACGAAATTTTTGCAGGAGCACAGGTTACAAGTAACGTATAGATGAAGCGAGGATATGGCTGGGAGGAAGCCATGCAATACTATAGCTATACTTCTATACTTCATTCACTTTTATAATGTCTCTAGGTAGCCCATGAATTAGGTATATCAAGTTTTCGTAACTAAAACTGAGGCATGGTGGCACTCCTGAAATAACGTCAAAGTCAAAATAATTCTCTGAGACGTTGCCAATGCGAATTTACTTTACTTCGACAACGACAATTCCACATAATCTTCCATAATCAAGAGAGAAAGAGAGAGATAATGGTAGAGAACTATTTTGTTTTGTTATTATATTTTCCAAAAATTCCAAAATATTGAAAATAGGCAAGTAATTCCTATGGAAATGCGTTCAAGGTTCTCTAGAATATTTAATTTTAAGAGAAATTCTTAGCCTGAAATACCGGCATAGTATAGACTCTCTTCGAGTTGCCAATAAAAAAATTCATCAAATAAGTCCACCTGAATTTGATTTCTGGTAACCAATATTCTTTTTGTTACCAAGAAATTGGTCGATTCGACTTTTATTGGTTTTTCCTTTGCCTAACATTTTTCAATATGCTATGAAAATTAGTAGGTAATATAATCAATGTTAACATAAAAAAAACCGAAGGTATAGCGTTTTGTATCGAAACATAAGTTGGATGCGTTTGAGAAAATGACTGTCTTCCATTATAAAAACAAATTTTATTGAAGCACGAATACCCAGCATCAACATTAAAATTTCAATTCGATATACTATTGGTATTTTTCTCAAACTAATGGGAAAATGGAATTTAGAATTGAGAATTATCTACTGAATCATTAAGCGGATTTCACCCATTCACTCTTCATATGCTCTACATAAACCGAGAAGATTTGGACTTTATTCTTATATACCTATTTAAACATTTGGTTGCCCAATATTTCGACAAATACAGATTGGATCGAACCGAAAACCAGTACTTGGTTGAATTTCGTAAAGACCCTATGATCATAAGATCGGAAAATCTTTTGATCGGAAAGCAAAGCTGCTTTGGGAAATTTGTCTGATTTCGAAAAAACTTTGCGTTAACCTTCATGTCGTCATTTTCAGTCCAAGTACCACATTTTATTTCGATAATTTCTTCTCTTAGAAATTTTGTGGAAATAAAAGTTTCAATGTGTGAACCTTTGGAATCAGTGAGAGGATAATATTATCAGAAGATCGCAGAATATAAAATATTACAAAAAAAATTGAGTTTTTTTTTCGAAATGTTTCAATGACACGATCATCACGAAATTCTGTACACAATTTTTCATCAGTATTTTCAAGCTAGTTACCACTTTGCATCATGATTGAATCGGTAGTTCTTGAGAACGATACAGAGGAAAAAAAACACGAAATTTGCAAGGTGTTTTCCTAATATCTCCGAAAATTATATCGTATGTATCGAACTGAAATTTGGTACACTGTTTTTCGAGAATTCTTGTTTAATAATAACGAACTCAACGAAATTCTGCAATAAATGCGCGTCGTTATGCTTCAACTCACTGCCAATTTGCAATCAATTCACTCAAGAAGTTCCTGAAATATCAGGGAAATAAACGTTAAATTTTAAATTCTGCCCATTATCAACTAAACCGTAATAATAATAATAATAATAGCTTTATTGTCCAACAGTTCAACCCATTTATAGGACAATACAAATATAAATACAGAAAATAACAAAAAAAAGCAGAGAAAAAAAAACAAAAATGTTCATATGATCTACGATACATTCCCTGAAAAATTTTGAATTGCCGACTTGACTAAATTTCCCCTTGATGAGGAGAATATATATTGGCCAACACAAAATGAGTTATAGTTCTCACACATTTTCGTAATAGGCGCCTTTTGCAGGATGTTCGTTCAAGCTCTACCTAGCTTGAAAACCAGGACAGTTCTTGAGCTGAAACTTGGAACGCTAAAATTGAGTTTTGACAATATTTCCGAACAATCTACATTATAACGAACCACATTAAAAAGGAATGATAAAGAAGCAATAAGCCTTCTCGTTTATAAACTCAAGTATCCAGTTCGCTCACATAAGAGTACATTGTCACATCCTTGGGGTGGATATACTCCATCAGTCTCAAATAGAAAGAACTTCACGAATCTTCTTTGAAAACTTTCAAGTTTTCTCTTATGGCACTCATATATAGGACTCCACACCACACTTGCATATTCTAACTTCGAACGAATAACTGCATTATACAAGATTTTAAGACAGTTAATCTCAGTAAAATCCCTACAATTCCTAACCATAAACCCATACACCTTAGCAGCATCCAAAACCATCTGTGAAATGTGCTCAACATATGACAGCTCCGTATCAAACACAACACCCAAATCTCTGAGAACAATATTGCTTTCAAGTATTTTACCTTTACTTTCATAATTGTAGGAATATATTTCAGTTCTTCTAGAGAAACTCATAATTTTGCATTATTGATGTTCTCAATCTGTTCTGTTGACACCAACTCAACACCAGCATCAACTGGAACTGAACTGTAATCGAACCCACATCCGGCCTGCCGGAGAGAATCAATTTCGACACCGTATTCGTCATCACTGAGCCTAACCTAGTCGTTTGAAACCGATTATGCCTAAAATTCAAATATTACAGACATTTGAACAAAACGATAACAAGCCGTTCCCCACAAAATGAGCACAAAAATATTTGAAATGATAACTTTCCGTTTCTATAATAATTGGGTGAGTCGATGAATTAAAGATCAGGCTGGCGGTGATAACTCGGTAGAATCTTGAGCGACGGCATTCTCATCGCTGGAGTAAAACATGAATTGATTTTATATAGAGTTTCTAGAGCGTCATACTTATAAGTACACGATATTTGTCGTATCGGATTTCATATTTCATCACCACCATTTATTTCTGGTTTTAAAACCATAGATGAATTCACCACACAAAAATTAATTCAATCATACTTATTGTGAAGAGGTTATATGCAAATCTCAGGCTAATTTTTCTCCTGAGAGAGAAAGTCTCGAGATTATTCTCAGAGACAGATCCCTCATGTGCTTTCGAGATACATGCTGTCTCGGAGAGTAGTTCTGACTTGTGTCCAAGAGTATTCTCGAGACTTGTGACTAGCGTCGAAACTCATTTGTCACAGATGGACACTTACCGTCAGAGAAGTGTTGCATGGTCTGTCCACAAGGTAGAGTAGTGACTGTTTTGCATGGATGAAGAAGGGGAGGCATAGGCTAAGGTACCTCTGGTAGAGCTAACCTTGTTTGAGTTACGCTACAAGTAACTTGGGTTTCTCATTAGCCTCACATCCTCTGGTAGGTTGATGACCTGCCTACGGAGTAGTTTCACCTTTGTTGCTTGGATTTACTAATCAGTTAAACACTTCTTGTACTTTAGCCCAATATAGATGCTCTGTCAGTGTTGACTCAGTTGAGTGATTGAGGGGTGCCAATTCAGATGTACAGGTTGCTGGATCTCTAATCCTAATGTGATGAGTATGGTGCAGTCTAAGCGAGACTATTCTAGTAATCTCCGGACGTCTATGCAGCCTTCGCCTGGTGACTGGAACTTTCTGGATAAATTCTAGCAATTGCTAGAAGTTCCACGAAGTATATACGACAAACGCGGAGCAGGACAGGGAGTCGTTCAGCGGAGTTCTCGTAGAAGTTATGTAGCGGAAAGTGACCGGTGAAAATAGTGTGGAAATAAATTGTGCACTGACTTTGATAGGATTAGTTGTTGAGTTATTTTTTAGTGTAAATAAGTGTAAATAAATAGTAAAATTATTCAGAAAGTTTGGATAAAACAAGAAAAAGTTACACTAGTAGTATCGTGAAATAAATTTCTCTATTCAGAAGGTTTCTAGGAAGAATGCCAAACACTACTTATTACAGTATTCATTATTAGTCAATCGGAATTGCTATACATCGACCGGATTACGGTCGTCAACCTAATTATGTGTTATGTGAGATGTACAATCATTTATATTATATTGCAGATTGCTATATCAGCAATTGGGGAATTTTCATTAACACTACAATATTATCTTTTGAGTCTTCATTGTTAGTGAAGACAACAACTCCGAATCGCTGTAAAACTCTACCGATCTTTTCCATCAACTGATTCCTTTGATTTCCTGGACTGGTTACAGAAAGCTACAGCTAACGGCCTGGTACTGATTTCAACTCCTAGTTATTAGTACGAAAGCGTTAATGTGATCAGATGTGTTCTCCGGCCTGTGAGTGTGTTGAAATCAATAACTTACAACTATTTTTATCAGCTCATAGCATTGAACTGAACAATATTTAAGGTCATCTTATGTTGTTTGAATATTAAACTTTCCGGCACTTCTAGGGCGGTCGTTTAGAAGGACGTATTCAAGAGAATTCGAGCGGCGCAATCGGATCCTGAATGGTTTGGATTTGTTGCACTTGTGCGCTCATATGGACGACAAAAAAGGAAACGTTGTGAGTGAACGAGATATTTGTTAAAGCTTCGTGTTTATCGTTGGCGAATTTGAGATGGACCAGTTTGAAAGTTCGGTAAACCTTAAAATTTCGCAGTCCTGCAGATATTGATCCGGTTTTTGGCTTATTATATTCAGTTCGGTCTCCTGAATACAAATCTGCGATCAAATCTTGGCGCTCTCACTTAGTTTCAAAGATGAAGGCCCTCAAATTTCCAAGATGGCACATCTTCAGTTCACATTTTCTACCATAAAAACATTTCATCACTTCCCTTTTATGATCACAAATCACCTTCGAACTTCTACGCAATCATTAGTATCGCTCTCTCGCGAGAATATCCATTACTTCATTGAAAATAATCGAAAATATCTGACAACCGTTTAACCTTATATTTTGGTTAATGTGCCTCATACTAAAAGTGAGGTTTGGCATTGGCGCCAATTCCTTGGATAGCGGTAGATTATAATCGTAGCATACGCTTTGACAGATTCGATCAGTTCACCGGATATTTCTGATTTCAATTCATTCTGTAAGGACATAATCACTTTTGACTTATAGAATAAGGTCATAATACCATCACTCAACCATTTTAACTATTAATACCATTTATCTTAATAAGACCTTATTCGTATTTCCCTCGCCGTTCTTTCTGAATTTACCCCCAAAGATGAAATTGCAACAATGCCAAACTTCACTTCAATACAATTGGAATTCAGCGTAATTTGAGATAAAATGGTGTTCCGATATTTACGAAAATTTTCAATGAAATATTGAAAATTATCGCGAGAAGTTACTTATGATTGTGAAAAGATTCGAAAAGAGTCCTTTGCGATGTTCGTGATCATCGAGATTCACACATTACCTTGCTTGCATTACAATTCTATATATGAGTAGATAAACGATGACAATCTAAAAAGAGTTGGGGGATATTCCGACTTCAAGATCATGAAGTTCTACCCATCAGTCCCTTTATTCTGAATTCTGTTTGATTATATTCTCGGGCTGGTGTTAGATGTCACCTACACTGGTTATGGGAAGTCGATGACAGGTGGAGAGAGAGAAGTCTCGATCTAAATTTACACTCCAGGACAACAAGCCAAGGAGCTTATTGCGCTTTCTAGAAAACACTACAATGTTGCACTATCATTATCAGAAAACGGGCTTAGCTCACGGAGATTTTGGTTTGTCACTGTGGCATTGAGCGGCACCTATAATAATAAGATGGCTAAAGGAGACCCAGACAATCGGCAACCAAAACCACAGTGCTGAGAGGCGCACAGCTACCCAATCTATGACGAATGTAAATGTAAATGATGACGAATATAAATCGAAAGATATTAGCATGAATAAACATTATTATTATAATTAATAATACCTCTATACAAGGGAACTGAATTTTGCAGGGAAGTCATCAGCTCCACGACAGAAAAGGTTTTTCAGGAAAAACGATAGTGAGATAACGAACAAAAGATCTAATTGTCTACAGTATAGGTAGAACGCTCTAGTCCTGGAGCCACAAACTCAATATTCTGATAAACTCTATAGTTAAATTTAACTTTTATTCATCTCAAGTAATACTAACTTCTATCTACGAGATCTCTGTGAATTATAATGAGGATAGGAATTGGTTTCACGGAGAAGAAAGAGCTCCAGTAATACGGTTTTTGTAAAGCTGTGATATCGCAGTTACAGCGGCCTGATGCGACAAAAGGATGCACGTCATGCACATCGATCAAAGTATTCTGCACTGGAAGGTGGGACTCGCAAGATGCTCCTGGCAGATGGCGCACTGTACGTTGTTATACTGCAGCGGTCCATCTGAAAGGTGATAAGTATCGAGAGATCCCTCTGTGGTTTATCCAAGGTAAGTTGACCTGACGATCAACAACAATTGTAAAATAGCTGTAGTCATCCTCCTCCTAGGCATTAGGTCCAAAACTCTTGCAAAGTCAAGGTTAAATACATCTAACGAAATCCCATCATCCAACGACTTCGTCTTGGCGTGTTAGAAAATTGATGATAATAAACATAATCACAAGGACGAATATCCGTCGATGAATCAACAAATATCCCCCTTGATCAGAGCTAATCATCCAATCAACCAAAACACCTGATTATGTTATTTATCAATACTGGAGCTCTTTCTTCTCCGTGAAACCAATTCCTATCTTTGTTAGATGTTGGACGTTTTCGTCTTGTGGGAATCCACATGAACCGAGTGTTTCCAAGGTCGTGACGGTTTTTTGTAAAGCTGCAATATCGCAGTAACAGCGACCTGATGCGACAAAAGGATGAACGTCATACACATCAATCAAAGTATTCTGCACTCGAAGGTGAGTCTCGCAAGATGCTCCTGGCAGATGGCGCGCTGTATGTTGTTATACTGCAGCGATCCTTCTGAAAGGTAACAAGTATCGAGAGAACTCTCTGCGGTTTATCCAAGTTAAGTTGACCTGACGATCAATAACAATTGTGAAACAGCTGTAGTCATTCTACTTGGATCCGCCTATTCGGTGTAGGTGTTTTGGTTGATTGTATGATTAGCTCTGATCAAGGGGGAATATTCGTTGATTTATCGACGGATATTCGTCCTTGTGATTATGTTATTTATAATGAGGATCTTATGGCTACTATTCGAGGCCATAAACGAACTGCTCGTCATCAAGTGTTACAGTGATCAAGATATGAGACTTGCAGTATGTTCCCATATACACTGAGAGCACTGTCCAGTGCTCTCACTGCGAAGAAATTCGTTCCGTTATTAAGGGCCGTATTTATAGTTGTTCCTTGAGGCTTCCTTACTGAAGGCCGCCTTGAATTTGAATTTCTATGTTTCTATGCAAACAAACTTGTATTTGTTTCCATAGAAAAGCAAATTCAAGGCGGCCTTCAGTAAGGAAGCCTCAAGGAACAACTATAAATACGGCCCTTACTGTCAGTATACTGTCGCAGTATCCTAGAGAAATGTGTGACGTCATTGATCGTCGCCATATTTGTACTGTGAGCTCTGGCGGTTTCGTGGTAAGGTGCTCTCGGTGCTTTGAGATTTGACTTATTCAAACTAGGTTATGTACGCTAAAAGTGAACTTCCAACGTGTTTATTATTTAACTAAAAAACAATAACGAATTGAATACGAATAATTGCAATAGCTGGTACAGTCAAACCTTTATTGGAATTCTCCATTGATTACTCTGACGAAGATGAAGATCTCATATATCTTTCTGAAAATCGCGCGGAACAGAATATCATCCCCAGAACAGAAAATAATGCGGAGCAAACAGTTTTTCGAATGTCTGATGATACTTTTGAGAGTAATTTTCGGAAAGCCATGCACTTTATCCAATGAGGTTATTGATTATTTGTTTCACATCAGAAATCATAGTAATTAGGATTTTCATTAACTGTTTCTCATTTCATTTCCATTAATTATCAAACTACAGTATGAGGTGAGATACTTTTCAGTTCCTAATGAATTTGAAATTCAGTAAGTCAATCTTGATAACTGCCGGCCAAATAGCTTATCTTTACTTGATATTTGACATTGAAATTGGCGCCAAAAACCATGACAGTATACTGAATTGCGTTCCGTTGTAAGAAAGCAATTCTTCATTTAATTTTCATTCCGCTGAATCGAAGGAATATCCATGACCATAACAGTATACTGAACTGCGTTCCATTTTAAGGAAGCAATTCTTCATTTAATTTTCATTCCGCTGAATCGAAGGAATATGCACACATGTGTATGTGCGGTATGTCGCGAATACCTTTATTGAACAGATGGGCGTGGTCAGGCTCAGCAGTACTTGCGGGTATAAATTCGCGTGCGTAATTAGGTAAAAGAGAAGTCGATAAAGCGACAGTGTGACCGCCTGACCACCATTCCGACACCGCCGAAGAAGTAAGTATCCCCAGAGGTACCGCATGGGCAATGTATTGGGGTAAGACCATCTATTTTCTCTTTGCTGCTATTGTTGTATTATTTGCCTCTTTTCTTCCTCACCTTTTCCTATCATGCATTGCTCAAGGCCTTCCAGGTTGTGTAGTAGCTTGAAACGGCCTACATGACTTAAGGAGTCTTAGAGTGTGCAAGGGTATGTATGTTAGCTTGAAACATTACATCATGCACCCTTGTATCGTTCCTACCAGCCGCCCGAATTCCTCAGGATTGTGTAGTATCTTGAAACGGCCTGCATGACCCTTTGGATTTCTGGGTATACAGGGATGTGTATGCTAGCTTTGAACGGCGCATCATGCATCCTCGTATCCTTCTTACCGACCGACCGACCGAACTCCTTAGAGATGTGTAGTAGCTTGAAACGGCTTGCATGACTCTCCGGAGTTCGAGATATACAGGGATGTATATGCTAGCATTGTATAAATATATCTTAAATGTATCTTTATACAATTATGCTAGCTGGAAACGGCGCAGCATGCATCCCTGCAGAATCCTTACTGTATCTTTACCTACCAATCCCCTTAATTATGCCAGCAGGTTTTAGTATCATTTATTCACAATTGTCATATATTTTGCTCATGTCAAACCTACCGCTTGTTATTGCCATATTTTCGCACGCACTTTCGCTTCTTCCTGGCTTCCACCGCATGATTCCGAATTTAACTTAGCTAACTTCACCATTTTCACTCATTCCGTAGATTTCTAAAGGTTCGTACCCACGCACCGTTTTGAATGCATGTTACATCCCGCCTCTGCTTCCGCACCGTTTGCTCACCTTTTCACTCTGCATAACATCAGCATATAGAAAAATTCACCAAATAGATGTTTTATTATTACTATTGTGTGTTTTTTTTCCTGGATAACATCTTGACATACTCAGAGACAGAGGACTACTCCGACTTCTACGAACATCTGAACCCTGGACATAACCTTCCCTGATTGTAGCTCCCGGACCCCTGCGGGATACCGCTCACAGGTACCTAGTGTCCTCAACACTATAAACTAGAGGTTGCGCCCGAGGTCTCAATTTTCGGAGGAAAGGTTTGCAACAAATGGAGACACTATGGGAAAGGACCTCACACCGTTTTATACAGTAGGCAGTATAGCCAACAAAAAAGGAACAGCTTCGCAGAATACTGAATTGACGTCACACCTCACAGTGCTCGCAGTGTATATCGGAACATAGCCTTGATTTATTTGTAGAGAACTGCAAGCGGTGTATAACCAGAGTCGCCAAACGATGTCGCCACCGCCGACGTACGCTCGACAACCCGGTCCATACTGCGTAAACGAGTCATCCGCGGTTGTCATAGACAAGTGCCAAAGGATTTAACCTACCTGATGCACCGGATCGGAACAACCTTTACAAGACCTCGCCATCTGTTCGATGGCCAAAACAAAACTCATATGAACCGCCACATATTCAATTATTCTGTGGAAATTGTGAGGTTATGGTTTCGGTTGGATTTTTGTTACTATATGAAGGTTTTGATTATTCATTTCGTGTTCTTTGATGACCAGTGCAATAGAGTAAAACCAACGTTTCTATTTGTCAATTGTCAATCAGCAACTCAATTCGTCTCACCTACTCAACCCGGCTGATATCAGAAAGGTAAAAAAATTCAGTAGTATCTATCCACAAACTAAGAATTTCTGATCCTGAACGCGTCATCTGCAGTCCTAACCATGGCGTTAGCATTATTCAGTGGCTATGAAACTAGTTTTCTTCCCACCATAAAGGTTGAGGAAACTTTCCGTTTTTATGGTATGTTTAAAGATGGCGCTGCATTCCCTGCACCATAGAGTATCGTCAATCTGTATTCTTTCTGTGGATCTGTCAGTTGTTTATTTTGTCATTGTATTATTTTGAATTTTCCTATTCAAAATAAAACGGAGTCATCCATCCATTCGAAAATCGCTTTAAATTCTATTGAAATACATATAAATGAGTTTTGACAACACAAACCCAGAATTATATGGTTAATATAATATCTTTCAAATGCTCACAAAAACATTCCTGCTTTTCTTCAAAATGGTTTCAATAAAGTATTGAATTTCAATATTTTTTTAATAGGGAAACAAGAGCTTACATTGAGAATGTCCACAGAAGGTGTTGGTAATATTGATGGTGAAAATGTAGAACCGTTTGTGATGACAAGAAGGAAGGGTGGATGGGCAGACGAGGGAAGCAAGTCTGCTAAAACGTAATAAACTTTATTCTCTCCAAGCCAAAACCTGATAGATTGTAAAGGGAGTATTAGTTTTAAACGAGCAAACCTTAATGGTTAATTACATACCTACATATTTATTCTTATGTAAAATTCA
Organism: Myrrha octodecimguttata; assembly: GCA_958510865.1. Lineage (NCBI taxonomy): Eukaryota > Metazoa > Arthropoda > Insecta > Coleoptera > Coccinellidae > Myrrha > Myrrha octodecimguttata. The sequence continues at coordinate 16,622,947 of OY294058.1, read as the reverse complement.
GTGTGTAATAAGTTCACTTGAGATCCTTTTTTACTTTGGTGAGGAATTTGCTTTCACAAGACAAAATTCGATGATTCATTTCTGAAGAGAATTATTAGTTTCACAAAAAAGTGCTAGCTTCAAATTTGCCTTGAAGCCAGGAGCTACATCTGCTGATGATCCATTTAAAGTTGATTCATTGTACAATTAACTTTTACTGAACATAAAAGGTGTAATCGATGGCAAATGTCCCTTTTAGTGCCATGAGAATTTTAAAATTCATTCATATTTCACTACCAAGAAAATTATGTTCATTGAAAAATATCTACAATGACTTGAAAATTTACTTTCAGCCAATTCGTCCAAATGGAACAAGAAACTATAGGTTTTTCAATGAATATTTCCCACAAATGACATTTAAATTGGTTTACTATTTTATTTGGAATAATTGTGATTGAGATCTAACTGAATTGCACTTCATTGGTGCCTTCTAAAGACGAAAATATCTTAAGAGAAAGGGGGGTTAAACATGCAATAAATAATGTTTAAATCAAAGTTTTTTATGGAAGTATCACAAAATAATGATTTTTTTCGTGTACATTTCAGAATGATGAGTTTCTAATGAATCTGAGAATAGTTATATAACATACATTCTTGAATTTGCTCAATTAAGTTCCCATTCACTCTCAATGATACAACTATTTACCTAGTTCAAAATTAAAATCTGAGTGATATCACAAATTTTAATCTTTTTTTTTCAGGTCTAGATCTGTCAATATTCTCGAACAGTAAGTGAAAAATATGAAAAAAGCCTATGGAGATGAAGTAATCCCACAATTCTTTCAGGAAGAGATTTCAAGATGAGAAACTAGACTCTGATGATGATATTCCAGTTATTCCAGATATAGACGATTTACCTAATGATTCCATGAATTTGCAAGATGTGAACATACCAAAGTGAGAAAACTTGATACAATAACTATTTCCAAAATTGTTTTCAAAGTGTTTCAGTTAAGAAGGCAACATACAGGGAAATAGATAAGGACAACAAACTGGAAAACTTGAAAATTGGAGATGCCAATTTTGGCAATATTGGGGACATTGACTTGACTCTCTTATCGAGTAGATTATATCCTGAATCTGAGGTGAAAAATGTGGATGAACCATGGACCCTGAATAGCCTTGGGCTAGAATTGGCAAGAAATTTAGAGAAAATCTGAAGAGGACTGACTATTAAAAATCCATCCGTCCATTTTATAGTATAAACAGAATTTATTGAGGTATAAAAAGTTGTCACAATTTTTTTATTAGAAAAACTACAATTTAACATGAACAATGTATTGTAATATGTACATTTATTGTCAAATACTTGATAGCACAAAATGTCTCTTTACTAGATTCATCCATCATGAACATAAAAAAGTATCTGGAAATGAGTATTAAGTAGAGCTAAGATGTTTAGAAAACTGTTTTGGTTTTACTGATGCAATTCAACAAATTCAAACAACAATTCCAGTTCTCTTTTTCCCCAAAATTGCATTAGGCGGCAACCGCAGTGTGACACCATGAGAAATGTGAAACTGGACTAGCCCCTATCTCCCAAAAAAGAATGCTGAGCAAGGGAAATCTCACGGGTCAGTTTGAAGGTTATACGAAAAAAAGTGAACCTAGTGATAAAAAAGAAAGTAATTTCTTTTATTCTATTTCAAAGGAACTATAACGGATTAACGGACCACCTCTATCCAATAACGGCGTTAGTTCAGTGGTTAGAAGTCATGCCCCATGACCGTGATGCCTGAGGTTCAAGCCTTTGGCCGGAAAAGAATATTTTCAGTTTTCAGGAAACCGTCCAACCATTCGCTGTTGGGTAAACAAATAACAGTATTGTTTTTAATTTGGCGCAGGAAACTAGTAACAAAGCATACACAGAACACAACCTGTCTACTAACTCGCACAAGCATTAGCTTCTGGGGGTTTCACAATGGAACCTAAGAAAAACGGCAACAATAATAATAAAAAAATAATAATCTGAAGTAAAAAGAAAGTAGACATATCAAGTAAAGCGCAAGGTAGGCTATCAGTGCAGTGACTTCATTATGATATGGCGTTTTCGGTTGTTCAAGTCGCAATTTCTTCGACTTTTATTTACCAATATTGAACTTGCAAAAATAATCCCCGTCGAACTAATACCCAAATCTCCATTCGATCGGATAGAACAAACTCCAGCTGGTATATGAACCTGGAACTCCGGAAATATTGTTATTTCATTGTTACAATTATTGCGTAAGAACATATCTTATCATACAGTGAATGGTGGCCAGTACTATCTCACTAGAAAATGTCTTTCTTAATCCAGAATAGAGCCCAAGACATCTCAATCTAGAGTCCGACACTATCCAGCAAACTTCCATGAAAATTTCAACTCACTTGTGCAATCTATTAGAAATTTATAATGACAAAAAAACGACCGGCGCATCGTTTGGCGTAATATCAACCGATATTTCTAGATTTCCTGCCAATATTTCATCAGAATCCCCTCATTGATTCGTCGATTGTTGAGCTTTTCTTCAAACCATATACAAACAATCAGTATTTTGTAAACTTATGACTAATGTTAAGGTTTCCGAACCTATTCCAATCATATAATATTCTGTGAACATAAAATTCACTCTGATACTACAGTTTACATGCTGTTATAACGACTGCCTTTGGATACAACAAATAATTTGCTTTGTACACACATCGTCAAAAGTTTTGGACCACCCATTGTAACCTCTATCTCATTGAAAGCAAGCTGGTCATTTTTAAATATATCTTCATATCCATAAATCATTTTCATTTCAACATAAGCAGTAGCGTTTACGTTTACGAGCGTTTACGACGCTCAAGAACATAGAAGTTGGCTTTTCACCACATAGCTCAATGTGCTCATTTCAGACGATGAATCAATGTTTGGACTTAACGGTGATTCACAACGAAAAAGAGTTTGGAGGGGGTCAGGAAGTCAAGAATGATTAACGTCCGACAAGCTGACCTTTTGAGGAGCATCAGTAATGTTTTGAGGATGTACCGGGTGGCCACCGGCCGTATCTCGAAAACTATTTATCCTACAACTTCCGGAAAAAAAGCTAGTGGAGAACTGCGAACTTGAAATTATTTATAATTATTTTTTAGGGGCCGATTTTGTCGGTTTTCGAAATACGGCCGGTGAATCATCCGGTGTGATGTTTGGGCTGAAATTTTCTATTAATTCTTATTGAAAACCCATATCAAGAGCCAGAAACCGTGGAACTCAGCACTCAGCCTTTGGGCAGATTTTGGATCAAATTACATTTTTCAAGACAATAATGCCAGGCCACATTGCACAAGAAAGATACAGCATATTCTCTCTGAGGGAGATTTCTGAAAAATGAGCTGGTCAGTTGACTCACCAGACATAAATCTCATTGATCAGGTATGGGATCATATTGGCAGAGCAGTGTCCACTTAGGGAAATTCAGCTTGTTTCATTCAGGATTTGACAGTTATTGATGGATGAATAATAAATAATGGTCTATTTCTTCAAAGGAGAGGAAGTCAAAGAGACCATTAAATCATTTGCTATTCACCCCAAAAAAAAAATTTTTGGTAGTAGGTTTCATAGTATACATTTTTCCACATTCCCTACTGATTTCTGAATTACACTAGAAATGAATTGAAAGGCTCATCCTTTATTCACTTCACAATTATTGAAATGCAGTATAGCATCTCCCAAATTAAATATATTCAATATATAAAATAATATCGATATACAAGGGGGTTCGAGACTTTTGACAATGTGTTTATTATGCACATATACACAGATATCTGCAGCACGAATCTTATGACAAAAACACATTAGAGATGTAAAATGTCATCAAAACTCATTTACGGCGTTCATATCAGCGCAGCAACATTTCAAATACATTACATTATAAAGATTATAAACTACCATATACATTGTTGCCTCAAAAATGTTCACAACTAGCAGATATGATTAAAATTTAAAAAAAACACTTTACACTCATAATATAACCTATCACTGGGTCTAAATATACATTCTATTATTTCATATTTTTCGAATTCTGAACCCAATATGGTATCAAATCATAAGATTCTACACAAATCCCTATTTGTGGATGAGGAAAGTCAGCCCAAAGATTCCCTTTTACAATTTATTATTCCACAAATATTTCGAAAAATGAAGATCTATTCGAATTGAAATCGAGTATTTGGTTGAAAAATGATGTATTAAAAATATCAGAAATGTACTGATGTCAATTCAGCAGCTTTTGCGCACATGTTCAAAGTCGCTGCCAAAGTGGTAATTTTTTCAGTTATTGGCCTCCTAAAACGGAATTTCACTTACTGATGAAAAGATTAGGCGATCTTCTTTTTATATGGTCCTCATGAAACTCTGCAAGAACCTTTCATTTTTCAACGAAGTAGTGTATTTCGATTTGATTCAATCTGTAGTTGTGGAAATATTGGGACTAGAATTTTTTTTCACTTTTCTCACGAAGAAATCCTCTAGAAATTCATAATAAATTTGCATGTAGGAATCTTACAACATATTACCAAGTTTGAACTAAATTGGATAAGTATATTTTGCGTTATTGGAGAAAATTCGAGAAAGGTATATGGGCAAAATTATCCGTCACTAGCTGATTCCATTCGAAAGTTATCAAGGCAAGAGGCAGCCAAATTGTTTGAGAACATTTGTAACAAAAGAACATTGATTGATTTGGACAAAATGACAAAGCTCAGTTCCCCATAGTTTAAGCATAATATCTACAGACAGGCCACATGTTGATGGACACCAATTTCCAATAAGAGCAATATGAATCAACATAATAAATATTATCCCTTCTTTACGATAAGCTCAAACCATTGGCAGTATTAGACCCTTCCTTTGTTTCTGGGTTTAAAATTGTATGTTTTTTTCTGTGGACACTAAGGGCTCCAGACTGCGAAAATGCTTGGTTACATATGTTACATCTATATGGTTGCTCCCCTGTATGCTTCCGTATATGAACTCTCAATGTTCGTTTCTCGAAGAAACCAGATCCACAATGGTTGCAAACAAAGTTTCTCTCATTGTTGTGCATGCGCATATGAACCTTTAAATGGCTCGATGTTGCATAACTCTTCGGGCATAAATCACAGACGAAAGGTTTTTCTCCAGTATGAGATCGATTGTGCTTTTGTAGATCCCCAGAACGAGCAAAGGTTTTTCCACAAGTCTGCAGTTAAAGTATGTGAAATAGTTTATGTTTGAACTTATATGAGGCTTGATTGGCCAGTGTTCAGTATGATTTGTTACTACAAGTGCTAGAGTGTAGAGTTTCAGATGAATCTGAAATACAGGGTTGGCCACGGGAAAAGGACTATTTCAAAAGTAGCAGAGTCAATTTTAGTGCCACATTTTATTTTCACTTAAAGCAGGTTGAATTAGTATGGAAAATCACATTATTCATATGCCGACCCTATTGCAGATTATAAGAGTCGATATAGTTCTAAGCAGTCATTTTCATCCATAGAATGAATTGCCTAGTGATGTCTTGAGCTGTTTAAGGTTCTTCAGCTTGACTTGGTATATTCTTCTCTGCAGGTAGCCTCAAAGGAATAATACGCATACATTCAAATCTGCTGATCAAGGAGTCCATGGAGTATCACAGACCGCTGAATGATATGCCATAGGAAATTTTCTTTTACAACCTGCATTGAATTTCAAGCAGTATGAGCTGTGATCCTTATTTGTTGATACAAATCGTGTTGGGGGAAAATTCTCTTCTTTCTTCACAGTTTGGATGAAATAAGGCATTCAACATAAGGACGAGGGTGCTTCAACTGATTCTCCATCCTGCACAAATCCTTAGCATAATCAAAGGATTTTAGTGCGACCTGCACCTCCATCAACATAGCCCCTCGTTTCGAAGTACTTAAAATTCCAAAAACATCCAGTTCCCATTGCCCTCCCTGTACATTTCACAGTTTACATATTGTTCATTCAAAATACTACTTTGTTTCTTGCGAATTGGGAGGTAATGCTTAAGAGTTTTTGTTATTAGGTTGTAAATCTACAAGGTTGTTCAAAAAGTGTGCCACATACCGTGCAGAGAATTTGTTATAACATATACATGCAACTATATTTTCAGATAGAAATCACTGTTTAATCAAGTCTGTACTTATTTAATAGCTAAGCATGAAAGGATTACCTTATGATAAATTATTATTTGATATATACTCATTATATCTACGAATGAAAGCTTGCCCAAATCCAGAATTGAAGGTCAAACGGATTCAAATTCAGTAACTTGGAGAACATAAGATAGACCAATTCATCTATCTGTGTAGTTGTCATTCAAGTACGCGGAATATTAATTGCATAGTACACACAACGTACCAAAACCGATGGGAATTTCTCATAACTCGAGGGACCTCTACTACACTTGACAAGCATTTTTCAAAATGAAATGTGGTGTGACTGAGGAGAAACATCTGTACTGTGAAATTTTACTTATTTCAAGTTCATCTGTTGCTTTGAGTAAGACCTAAAAGTGAATACTCAATATGTAGCCTGTACAAAGTTTCAATGGTTGTGCAGAACTACTAGTGCTTCTAAGAACTTGGATGGGTCGATTTACGTCGACATAGATACCAACAATATTTCGTGCTGCAATTTGGTGAAAATTAATTTTTATAGACAAAGATGCCTACCCTACCGGTTACAGAATAGTTGATAATATCGCATAAGGATGCATGGGATCACCTACAACAAATAATGTTGAACTTGCATCAGCCATCCCTGCAGACACTCCAAGAATTCTGTCAGCTTTTTTTTTCAAGTTTTGTAACAAGAATTAGATTTCAATAAATATACAAGAAATTGAATCTTATCTAAAACTGATTTTTTTTTAAGGCTGATGAGGAAACAACCTCTTCGAAAGCGTGTCACGTTTCTTCCCTGCATAATTTGGGCAACTTGTCAGGACATGCGCTAAACAGTCTTTCGTTTTCCATAAGAAAAAATCGGCCAATTTAAAAAACAATCTCATAATTTGTGAACTTTTCCAACTTTGTGGCATTTTGAATTAGAACACTAGCATCAGAACAGAATGACAAACTTGCCCATTTGAGCTACCCCGAAACTTTTCTAGTCAAAGCCATATGGTATTTCTTCGGGAGGATTTGCCAATTTATAGGAGGAGGTTCATCTGCACACCTGTGCTTAACAGAATGACACCTACTTGGATAGATGGATTTGCTATGTGGGTCCCATTTTATAACCCAAATCTTGGAACTGACACTGTTAGATCTTTTTGAAGTCATAGACCAAAAGAAAAGATTTCCTCTAAAGCAATTTGCAGGAGTTATTCATTCATGTACAGCATACCGTTCGTAGACCAATGAAAATATTATAATGTCGTTAAATAAATGGAGGTAATTAATTTATAGCCTATGTATACACAGAAGAAGAAAAGTAATTTTTAAGAAAAATGACATAATCCTGGTTACTTTATTTTTTAGGTTTATATGGGTTTTCACCCCCAATATCTGAAACAGAGCAATTAAAAATTAAATAAAAATTGTTTTTTTCATGAAAAAAATTTTAATTTTTAATAATTATGTTTCATATATGGGAGTGAAAAGCCATAAAAACCTAAAAAATAATGCAAAATCCTCCCAAAATAAGCTTCAATCGATATCTTAGGTACTGTATGAAAATTTTTGTGTGCCTTATTTTGATCATATAACAGCTCTACTATGAGGTGTATCAAGAAAAAAATCCGAATTTATTTCAGAAAAACATAAAAGCTCGTCTTCCTGACCAACTTAGATTGCAGAACAGACATGAGAGGACATTAAGATGGTACCCTTTATATAGTAGTTATATAAATTCAATCTCTGAATGTTACTTTGAGAGAGGTATTTTTCATGATGAAGATATACCAAATGAAAAGAATGGAGTGGAGACATACAAAACAACACCTCCACCAAGAGGAAAGTGCAACAAATTGATTACAAAAATACATGCTTTGATGGTGTTAACACTTCATTTTTATTTCCATACAAAATGCAATTCCTTTACTTATTCAGAAGCATTAAAATGTCTATTGCCAATACTTACTGCGCAAATATATGGTTTATATCCAGAGTGAACACGAGAATGAATTTCCAAATGATGATTTTGGGTGAATCCTTTAGAACAAACCTTGCATGTGAAGGGCAATTCACCTGTATGCTGCCTCATGTGAATTGTAACATAGTGACTCTACAAAATGAAATATACTTGAAAGAATATTCAAAATACTCAGATAAAAACAAGCAATAAGTTTATTTTTAGGAAATTATGCAGAATGTTTATTTATGAAAATTCCTCACAATTCCAATTGTTTTGATTAGGCCATTGATCTGATTTGTTGCTTGTTCGCCATAGTTTAGGTAAAACTGTTTGAGAGTGAATGTCTGCATGTATGGCAATATGAGTGCACCTATAGATGTTAGCATCTAGGTGCATTTGTGTTTTATATATGTGTGTGTGTGTTGAAGTGGATTACTGTAGTTAATATCATTTGTAAATGTATTATGTAATGGACAAATAAAATTATTATTATTATATTATTTAATAGAGCCTACCTGCGAAAAGGACTTCCCACATATCTTACAACTATAGGGCTTCTCTCCACTATGTACCCTCAAGTGTTTTGTTAAAACGAAGGAGTGCTGAAATGACTTATTACAAATTTCACAAAGGTATTTCCTTTCATCTGTATGTGATTTCATGTGACTTTTCAGACCATTCATGGTAGCAAATGACTTTAAACATCTATCACATTGTAGGGGTCTCTCTCCAGAGTGCATTCTCATATGTTCTTTTAACCTCACAGACTCATAGAATCCCTTTCCACATGAAGAACAGAAGTGCTTCTTTTCCCCCTTATGTTTTCGAACATGCCTTGTAAGACTTCCAGACTCAGAAAAAGATTTATTGCAAAGTATACATTGAAATTTTTTTTGTTCCATATGAGTTCTGACATGTCTTTTCAAGGCCTTCAAGTCAATGCAAGTCTTTTTACATAAGGTACAGAAAGAAACATTATCTTCTGGATGAGCTATATTATGAATATCAAGATCATTTTGAGAATGAAATCCTACAAAGATTCACTTTAAGTGTCTTATTATATGAGGTTGAAAAATCAACTTGCACAATTACCTTCTCGGCATATAATGCAAATATGGGAAAAATTTGTTTTGTTATAGAATGCTGCTTCAGAAAAAGTTTTTTTATCTTTCTTCACCATATTATCTTCTTCCAAATTTCGGATATGATCTTCATGAGAAACATTTTTTAATTCCACAAGATTCTTAGGTGAATGAATGGTTTGTTCTGTCAACTCATTAAAAGTCTGGCAGTTAAGAAATTCTGTAGTACTTTGAATATTCTGAGTTATATTGGATATATCTTGTGCTGTGTCTGAAGAAGCACCTTCAATTCTAATCATTACATTATTCTCAGACAGACATTCGTCTACGATTTCCTGAATGTTAATAACAAAATCTTCCAGTTTATATTTTAGGTTCTCATGTAATATAGTATCTGTTTTCTTGCACAGCTCCCGAAAGTTAAAATTTCTCATTACTTCTGAATGACACTCAAGGCATAGACTGTTAGGAAGTTTATCATTTTCTTCAATCTTGAAATAATGATTATTAACATCTATATAAATATATTTATATTTTATTATCACCTACCAGTATACCTGTGGCTGAAGTGAAAATTACCTTCAAGTCATTTCGCATCGAAACAAAACCTGATCCTTCTTTCAGACAAGCCCTACATAGTTTTTCTGTTTGTATATACTGGAGAGATAGTGCCATAATGTTTATTCAAGTTAAAAGATTACACTTTGAAGAATTTCAATTCATTTCTAGGCTAGGAACCACAGAATACAAATAGGAAGTAGGAACAGGAACGCTAGCGCTAGGACCATAGAAATTATAACTTTTTTTTTTTTCCTTTATATGTGCCGGGATCAATGAACTCTATTCGGAACTACTGCTAAGCGATACGCCCTCTGGCGATAGAAATTCGAACACTTCCAAGCTAGTAGTTTTTCGACGTGCCTGCTATTCTAACGTAATTTGCTTACTTTTGGAGTTCATTTTCGAGCTTTTGTGTTGTTCTCCGAGTTGAAATTTTGGTATACCGAAAGTGTTTGTAATATTAATCAATCGATCCCTTTCTTTCCGATTAAAATTTTCGAGTGTATTAATTCGAAATGGCATCCTCCCGAAATGACTATTGTTGTGTACCTCAACTCAATGTTATTCATAGTCAAAGAAGAAAGGATCATCTAGTGCCTCTAGTTTTCATTTTTTCCAAAGCCAAATGAAAGTAAAGTTAATTTGGAAACAGCATTTGGCAGGGAACTCAATGAGAAGAAAGGCCTAGCTTTAGAAATTGAAGATTGGAAAACAGGTCACGAAATACATGAAAGTATGTTCACTGCATTTCTCTGGAGATGTTTATTTTCATAAAGGTAAATGACCTACAATGTATTAATTTCGAATCAACTTCATGTCATGATGTTTTCAGGTGTATATGAAAATAAGGGAATTTTGAAGAAAAATGCTGCAGAAAATCTACCGAGCACTTCTGCAGCTACCTAATTCACATACTACACAAAATCATATTCTAAAAGAGTGATCTGGTTGAAAATCTGACAAAAACTTGATATACTGTTAGAGTTGATAATAGGTGAAGTTATTCATAAAAATACATTAATACTTTTCATTTCTATATGAAGGTAGGTTGAACCAGCTGTGACATTTTTCATTTTGTATGTGTATCTTGAGCTGCTGTAATATGAAAATGAAATCAATTATATGTCTATCTGTTTCCTTTTCTTTAGTAATACGATGCAAAAGAACTAAAGCAGAAAATCTGTTTTCATTTTATTGATTCACTCGTTTGTAAACAAAGAACAAGTCATATCATTTGGACTGATTCTAGATTTACCACATAATATGGGCTGCATTCAGCACTTCTTCACATAAATAAGAGTCCTTAAATTACTTACTGAGGTGCCTATTTTTCCAGAAATTCAAGTAAACTTAGATATTGGTTCATTTTGATCCACCAAGCAACATACACTAAAATAACACCGAAATTATCCTCCAGGAACGATTTAAAGTACGATTTTATATCGTGATCCATACGAAAAGTTCCTTCTCAAGAAATCTTACACAAAATTATAATAATTTCTTTAAATATTCAAGCTCTGCTTAATAAATATTCGTTCTCCACCACATTTCTAAGGTTTGTTTACATAAAACTACTAGCTTGGACAGGTTCCAAATTTATCCGTCAGGGCGCTGGCATCTTCGCAGAAGTTCCCAATATTATATACCGTAAAATGGGGTGACTTTACCTTGGGGGGTGACTTTGCCCATTCATTGTGGTGATCTTCCTGCACCTATAAGCTGCCGTCGTGGAAGAATTGTCTTTGGAGTTGACTTCAAGAACTATCAACTATAAATTAAATGCGACAGTACTTTGTTTCCCTTCTTTTTATTTTTTATAAACAGTATTTATGTATTTTTCAGTTCTTTTCGATAAATAAAATTTCTAACTTGCCTATGATTTTTATTTAAGCTATCCAAACAGGTTTTATTTGTGTTCAACACAACTAACTTTATTTTAAAAAACTTAAATATGCTTTTAAATGGGGTGACATTGATATATCAATGAAAATGAACAAGGTGGCAAGGTCACCCCATTTGAACAACTGACTTTACCCACCCGGTTATTTAATTTTTTTCCGAATTAATTTTTTTTTCATTGCGGAAAGGAAGTTACTAAAGCGTTGCCCTTACTGCCACTCGTTGCGTAGATCCTACGATTCATGGAGAATATGATACTATATAGAAGAAAAAAGGATGCAAAGTTCTAAATTGGGCAAATTCACCCCATTTCACGGTACCTGGAAGGGACCCGTTTTGAGCGACAAGTGAAGCCAATTCGTTGCTTATGCAACCCGTGAAGTGGACGGGTATCTATCTCTTTCTTTCTCATTGCAGTAAAGGGAACTCTGTCGCATTTATTCCAAATATTTTTAATTTTTCGTTTCAAATGAGGAGAACCTGAATTTTTTTCTGACTAATTCGTGAATAAGGCAGGATTGAAGAAGATCGCACATGTTCAAGTGAAATTTCAACTTAGTGAGCGGTTTTTCTGGGGAACAGCGCGTCATCATCCTCCGTAAATTTGCGTTTTTTTGCCGCAAATGGTTCCAAGCGACCAAGTTGGACTCATGATGAAGAGTTCAATGTCAAATTGAATTCTATTCAGCCGCCCGTTGCCACGATAACTTACTACCGAGAAAAGCTATAGCGACTTAAAAAATTCAAAATAAGTTCGTTAATGGGCAAAATTTACCTTACAATTTCGAAGTTATATCCATTTCAAATATATTATTTTATTTCCTCTATATCCCAAGGAGTACTGATGCGATCAGATTGAAACTTGCTAACTGATGATTGCATGAAGAATCGTTAAAAAAATATTTTTTTCGGAAACTATATCAATGAGATTTCAATGAAACTTGGCGCAGACCTTGAAGTCGAATCTGAACAGCAATATTCGAAATTTCAGCTCGATTCGGCACACATTTCCAAAAATATCGGAAAAAAGTATGTCAAATTTCGCATTGGCAATGAATTTTAACCAGCGCTTAAATTTTCCTGACTTCAAGTCAGTGCTTTTCGAGAAGTATTTTCCTATGTTCCTATTATTTGAATTTATTGTAATAATGATAAAACTATCGTCAATCGTCAATGCACAGCCCACACCAACATAATTCTTCACTTTTTGAACCATACGCGGTGAAGGCAGAGAAAGTAATGGCATATCAGAGAAAAATAGATATTCATTTTCAAAAATATTGCACTTTCTAAACGATGTAATATCCAAACTACCTGAATTTCCAAGTAAAACCAAATTTGAGCCGTTCAACACCATTTACTTCAATAGGTGTGACAGGGAGAGGTTACCGTAATTAGCGCTATCTTTGTTTCGTTGCCCCTTGTTACGCTTTAAGCTTAGTTGAAGAAGGGTCGGGTCCTTTCCAGGTAGTAATATAGAGTTCTATGGCCGGGATACTATGTCCATCTACACATTCTCAAGTATGTACTTTTAGATTCTTACTGAATCACCACCACCTATACACTTTACAACATCCATGACCTCGCCGGGATTCGAACCCGGTACCTTCAGCATCCTAGAACATGTTTCCACCCTCTAGTCTACCGAGGTAGTCTAAAATTATAACTTATGGTTTGTTATATCTATGGCTAGGACTAATGAAAATTCTATGACCTGTTTTGTTTTTTTTGTGAGCAATACACCACAGATTACAGATATTAGAATCTCTTTGTAATCTGTGCGATACACTAAACTAATAATCAGGTCGATTCTGTTTGCAAATAGCAATATTGCTAGGAAAAAGATATTGCTATCATAACAAGATTGGAATTATTGGTATTCTGATCAACGATTTTGAGCAATATGATCTGTTACTTTAAAAAGAATCTTGCTATCAATATTGCTATCTTAGCAACCTCAAAATAGTACTTGCTATGCTTCATAACAAGAAAGGTTAGAAAGGGAATCTCACAAAGATCCATTTGTTTCAGTATTATTTCTTCCAAGAATTCGAAAATATTGAAGAAAGGGATGGATGTGCTAATAGAAATTTGTTCAAGGTTCTCTAGAATATTTAATTTTAAGGAAAATTGTTAGACTAAAATACCGGCATAGTAAGCAACAGCTGACCTTGATTATTCTAATGATCTCAACAACAGCCATCCCTTTGAATTCCCAACAGAAAAGTTCATCGAATTTCGAATTATTATCGCCTGCATTAAATTGCTGCATTTCATTTCTGGAAACCAAAATTCTATCGGTATCCAGGAAATTGGTCAATTTGACTTTAATTGGTTTTTCTGTTTCGTAACATTTTCGAATAAGTCGATATTCACATGAATAAAAAAAGTATATGCTAATGGAAATGTGTTCAAGGTTCTCTAGAATATTATTTAATTTCAAGGAAAATTCTTAGACTAGGATACAGGCGCATAGTAGGCAACAGCTGAGATGATTATTCTAATCATCTCAACAACAGCAATCCCTTTGAGGTGCCAACGAAAAAGTTTATCGAATTATTAACGCCTGAATAAAATTGCTGCATTCGATTTCTGTTAACCAATATTTTATTGGCATCCAGGAAATTGATTGTTGGTCTATTTGACTCGTTTCGTTTCCTAACATTTTTTATGTCTATGTTTACATGAATAAAGAAAACCGTAGATATAGGTTATGTATGCGAAACCATAAAGAAAACTCACGAATTAGGGTTATTTTCTTCTTCCTTGTAGTTCTAAAGTCTCAAAATACAGTGTTGTCAGCTGTAAAATCACCAATTATGGAAGTCCATGATAGCAATATTGTTATGACGAAATTCATAACAAACATTGCTATAACACTCGTAATAGAATACGTACAACACCATGGCCATATTGCTATAAATTAGAAAGATAGCAATATGACTAGAATAGCAAGGTTCATAGCAATACGCAAACAGAATCGACCTGAATGTGTTATTAGTTCAGTGGTGCGATATGCATTCTTCTTCTATGCATAAAACACCGACACAGAGTATCTATCCTCAATATAAGGATAGATAGATATTCTGTGACACCGCAGGACAAATTTCGAATTTGAATTCTTGAGTAAAAATCATAATCCACTTCAATTCCTGTTGTATAGGGAACATGAATTGAATGACTTCAGAACCCCGTTATAGTCAGTCTTGATCAAAGATTTCTCCAATAATAACTAACATAATTTCCATAATATTCCTATCAGCTTTGTATAGGTATATAAAGAGTGTCCATACTCATTATACAATGCTTCCAGTGTGATATTTGATTGATCATTTTGATGACTTTCAATAATAAACTGAGCACGTCTTTTCTCCTTTCTAGAACATGGGATAAGTTGGGTGAACCTAATTTATATGCTTCATTAAAACCGACATCATCATTACGCTAATTATTAACGAAACTCGAAGCTGAAAACATATTGCATTCCCATATGTCTTCGACTGATCATATAAATTTTCATCCTGCGTTCGACCTTGACCCATTGAAGGTAAAGAAAGCTTGGTGGCCAATCGTCGATCTGAAGAAGTTCACAAGGAAAGTGCAACCAGTAGAGCTGCCAGAAGTGAACAACTCTATGTGGCTACCGAGTGTATAGTGAGTGTGCCATCTTTAACGACCGCAGGAAAATGGGAATCCTGCTAGGTTGTAGTTCGAAAAACAAATATGTACTTTTTTGTGTAGGTTACTATATTTTAGCTATAGGTGAGTAGTTTATACCAGCATGAAAATTGTATTTCAGTTATAAACATACACATATTAGAAAGTATAAAAGTCCACTTTTGTGAATTCAAAGATTATTTTTGTGAATATTAATTAAGTCACGGAGAACTATAAAATAACAACTATATATTTTTTTCCACAAATATTTTTTTTTTCATAAATCACAAAATCAGTGAAATTGGATGTATAAATGGAGAAAAGAAAGTGAAATTACTAGTTGAATTTATGATTGCGACATACATTCACCAGAAGAAATCTTCAGAGTGCTAAACTTATATAATATAAAGATATCACACAGACGGAAATTGTTGAGCATATATATAAAAAGGAATGGTTATGTGCTTCATTGATGTACTTTTTTCATAGAAGCGGGTTGAGTTTCATAACTGAAAGTGTCGATATGAAGTAACTAATGAGAAGAATTTTGAGAACACGCTTTTAATTGAGAAATATTTTTTATATTTTGGAATTGTCTTCTTGACTTGATTCATTTCAATAATGTATACCTCAATCATATAATATTCGAATACCTATTTAATAAGAGAAGAATAAGTGCACCAGTGTAGATAAAGGTATGGCAGGCAGAATTAGATGAGAAGGGATTACTCAAAAAATAATTCTGAGCTAAAAGAACACGACCGTTTCCTTTTTGCGTATGGTATCCATAAATGAACAATATCTTAAGATTCGAATCTGGTACTGCCACCGCGATCGCTGTAGAAAAGATTCAGATTATGCACGAAAGTTTGGTAGGTATTCTTCCATTGAAACATCTCAATTCACTCTATACTTTGACATTTCCGTTAGTAAATTTCTCTAAAAATATGCCTAGTTATTGGTGATAATGTAAAAAAATAGTTTGCGACGAATTTAGAACCTCCTTTTTAGGACGGTTTAAGAGTACTATATAAGCACAGACTGATATTAGTACATACGCATCTTGCCTTCAGATGTATGCATATTTCAATAAACCGATAAAAACAATCGGGAATCCTAAAAGAATTAATGAATAGTTAGCGTCATATGTTTGCGGGAAATTTATGATTTTTGCTTAATTAATTCAGAAATTTAGTCGTGAATTCAGCCATTTATGGCCTCCAGCAACCCCAGCATTCTTTTGGGTTGGAATGACATGAGAATTCTAGCGGAAGCGCAAACAAAAAATGATGCAATTTTTTTGAATGATCCATATATTTTGCTAGTAGGAATAGAAATGGGACTTCTATTTCTCTATGGGTGGCCAAGAAATGGAATCAATTGATATTGAAGAAAATAACCTTATATTTCGCACAATAAAGTTTTAAGCTTCTGAAAGGTTTCCTTGAAGCCTAGGATAATCAGAGAATGCACGTCAAATATTTAGGGATAATTATCATTTTCTTTCCTTTCTGCAATGAAACCTCGTTCAACGTTGAATTTTCAATATGAAAGTTTATTTCGTTTTGAACGCATTGTCCGTGTGAGTGCAATGCTCCCATTCAGGGGAATTCCAATGTGATTGAATTGGACCCGATGCATCATGCAATATGTGCTTGGCACCCCTCCATGAAACTAGAAAAATAAACAGTATTACACACATGTTTCAGCAAAAATCAAGGGCACGATTTCTTGGTCTTTTCTGAGAAGTTTCTAGTAACAATAATAATAGTGTTCCTAATTCGAAAAATATTATTATTACAATAAATATTGAATTAGCCTTACTTAACTCAAGAGGAAAGATATAAACTTCCTTTTGGGGCGAACCCCTTTGATACATCTCTGGAGTAAAAAATGGGCCATGTTTCTACACAATTTACGACTCCTTCTACTATCTGGGATTTACTTTTCAAGTAGTGTATAATCAATTTGAGTGTGTTTATCTATTATGTTACAAAGTTTCCTAATCAAAACATTGATATTAACACAATCAAAATGGTTTTGACAACTTTATTGAAAGTTCTGTTACAATTTCTCTTCTCTCTAAAACTGACATACTTACAATATGGCTGTTTCGGTACCTTTTCGATCTACTAATTCATGTTGTGATCTTGAGAATATCTTGAACTTCTTGATTCAACTCCTCAAATATCTGGGAAAAAGAAAATATAAGGCAACCAGTCGATATATTTGCTTGGGATCGTCTTTAGATATGGTATATATTTATGATATTTCGAGTGATCCAGGAAAAATACTTCCAACAAACGAAATTTTCATGATATTCACCAATGCTTCCGCAATAAGTTTTCAACATTTTTTGATAACGCAATCATTGCTATACCATATCCCACCTGTTTATTGTATATTAGTTTACAGCGATGATATAATTTTAAAATGGACAATTTTGTACTGAACATCTTCAATTATATTCTTGACAATCTCTGGAATCTGTTAGGACCTTTACCTTGTATAGCAATCAAGGTATTTTGGTAAACTATATCATTAGTAAAAAAAAAATATGAAAGCACTGACGTGAAGTCAGCAGCTTTCGCACGCTTGCTCACATTGCGAAATGGCGACTTGATAATATCAGTTGAAATTTAAATGAAGTAAAATTTTAGAGAACAAAATTTTTTTTTCAAATTTTTCTATGGATAATTCTTCATATTGACACTGTTCATCTTCCAACTAAAGTCTTATTTCGATCAGATAAGTATTTTTCGAGTTATTGAAAAATCAAAATTTCTTATGGCTGTAACACAAAAACAATTCGGCGAATTTGGCCGATTAACGAACTTAACCTTGATATGCAAGAAAACCTAACCTAAAAATTTCAAGACTCTAGGTTCTTCCTTTCAAGAGTTAGAGCACACACCTAATCGTTTGAGACCTATTCCAGCTCAAAATTCGAAAATTACAGACATTGTGACGAAACGATAACAAGCTGTTCCCCAGAACAAGCGCGTAAAAAATGATACGGGTAGTTCGTTCATTTTGAGCAAGAAAGTGGAATACTGTACTGACGCTTCCTTTTTTTCAACGATCAACCAAAGGCTGACAGATTGAAAACTCTAGTTATTAATTCATGTTTTGCTCACTTGTTATACTGATGTACTTGTTTCATTGGAGGAGAGCGTAATCGTTTACCCGAAGGTCTACAAAGGTTTTTACTTGTGAACGGAAAGATAATCATGACATATATATACAATTTTAGGGTGATTATTCCTTTTCTGTAGATACATTTTCGTGTCGGTACTTTACAACTATCGATGCTACTATGTTTTCATTTCATTCCATTTCGTCTGGCTCTAGTCCTCAGAAAATTTCGAAAAATTTATTATTCGAAAATTTTTAAAATTTTGTTGAAAAAAATTTTTGGCTCGGAGACTATCAATAATATTCAAATGAAATTTGCAACAGGACCTTGAAGATGATATTTACCAACAACATTCCAAATTTCAATTTCTTCGTTATTATGATGGTGAAAAATTTGGAATTTTTTTTCCGAAATTTTCTATGAAAAAATCTTGATTTTTCGGAAACCATTCATTAGACTGCTTTCAAAGTTGGTACACACTTTTAAGTCAATATTCAGAAAGTGTGCTTCAGTTCGATCCGATTTTCATTTTGGGAGATATTGGAATAGAAATATGTCAAATTTCTTGGCTGTGCGAAATTTTGAGGTATTTTCCTCAATTAGGTACACAGGAACAACTGACGCGTTCAGATTTAAACTTCGAAGATAGTTGTGGAAAACCGATACGCAATTTCTCGCAGAATTCCCTAAAGATCGTACAAGCAGAAAATTGTCAAAAAATTATTTCTTTTCGGAAAATTTTCTCACAAACTATTCATTAGATTTCGATGGAATTTACCGCAGATCTTGAAGTTGCTAAATATATTCAGCAACAGTGTTTTAAATTTCAGTTTGATATTTTCTTCAGAGATATATAAAGAAAGAATTTCAGAATTGATTATTTTCCTAGAAATAGTTGTTATTTACGAAACACCTCGGAAATTTGGATCTGATGATGGTGAAACTTGCTTAGCAGTTGCTGATCAAACAATTTATGTAAAATTTCGTGATGAACATTGTATGATATAAATAAAATTAGAAATCTACTGTATTTAGCGATCTACAAAAATGATATGATCCTCATGATATTCGGCATGAACCTTCAAGCTCTCAGCTCTCTTTTTTATTTTCACTGAGTTTTAATTCGATAAAATTTTTTTCAATATTGGGAAAATTGAACTTCTACGCAATCATTGGGCGAATTTCGCCTGTTCACGAATTCAACCTTCGAAATTCAACACGACCAAACCTATATACAAAGCAAGTATCATATGTCTCGAAGTAGATTCTCAAAGAAGAAAATTTTGTTCACTATCGTAGGTAAGGTCGATAGTAAACTCAAAACTTCCGGAAGAAACGACTTAGAGACTCGATATTTGTATGGTAGGTTTTACATTAAATAACCAGGATTCATGAAACCTCGTAAACATCATCTCAAGATCAGGCTCCCGCCCACGGTCTGCATGCCAATATCAGCAACAGAAATTAGAATGCGTGAAATCTCAACGTTGATATGGGAAAACGGCGTAGCGTTCTGCAAGCTTCAGTGTTAATGTTTGGAATTTTTTTGGGTGCTTTTAATTCTTTTGTGGGAATGCGCAATGATATTCATTATTCCTTCTTTGCTCTATTTCAATTTTTATTTTCCCAAAAATTCTTGAATATAAAAAGTGGCACCATTGCACATTCTCAATATTTTTTCCAAACATTTGGACCCAAAATATTCTTTGAAAAAACTAATTATGGCCCCAAAAGTCACCCCATTTTCTTAAGGTATTGCAGGCTCTCAATGTAAACACATGCATCAGTTAAAGCACATAGAAAGAGTAAAAATGGGGATATTTGAATGAAATGTTAAAGCAAAAAACATCACTCCATTGGTACAAATATCAAATTAACAGATAAAATAAAGAGTCCGATCTGTGGTTATTTCCAATTCGTCAAACGTTCCAAAATGTGTAGATATAGCATTCATAAAATACTTATCTACTATTGTATATACTTATTCATTAATAGGTACCTGAATCTAATAAAATCGAAAAGAAGCATCTCATCACTGATACATTTAAGTATCTAATCATAATATGAAACCAGAATTCAAAATAGCTGCTGTTTTGAAAATCCAACATTCTAAATTATTATTCATCACAAGAAACCGGTATATCAATCCGTAAACCTTGAGCTGGTATTTCCTGGTGACAAAAATTCTGAATTCCATATTGGGAAGTACAATTGCGGTTGAAAATTCGAGAGTTATATTTGTTTTCCATTATAATTTTTTCCGATCGAATTGGAGAAGATTTGAGTGAGATGACGAAAGTCATGATGGCAGATCTACACTTTCTACTTCGTCCTCGATATTGTACAGCTACCAGATCACAATAACAATTCTACAGTTTTCAAGGTTCTTCGCGTCTATAAAAAGTTCTTCGACTTTGTCTGGAATTCTCGTCGCATGTTTTACATTTTCCGAAGGGAAAAAATAATTATTTGCTCAACAAATGAAACATGTATTGTATGTTATAAATCGTACATCATAGAAATTTGCAACCATTTCTGAGTTCCGATTGAATCCAAAAAATGGAAGTTCTACTCGTGAAAAATATATCGGAATAGCGTGTCAGGACGCTGGTTTGCGAGAAAACCATCGAAATCCCTCAAATTTGGACCAAGTACACAAAACGCAGGGAAATCACCTATATTTTATGGTGAATAATGGCGCAACGCCAATTTCGTGTTTTAAACATGGGATTGTTTACCCGAAATTGGCGTTGCGCCATTATTCACCATAAAATATAGGTGATTTCCCTTCGTTTTGTGTACTTAGTCCAATTTTGAGTGATTTCGACTTGCGTCGGTATTCTCGAAAACCAGCGAGGAGCTCTCAAGCTATTCTTCGAATTTATACATGGAGCGGTCGTCGCCTGTAACACTTGAAACTAAATTTTACTTTTTCAAACTCCCAAAATGCAAATCCGGTGGTGTTGGAATCTAATTATCGTTGCAATATTACAATTTGCGGGTTTAACGAAATAATCATCTAGCAGTTAGTTTTTGAGAAGAAGACAGAAGACTGACAGAATTCAATACGAAAACAAATAGTACAGATCGCCAAATCCAATCTACCATTTCCGGCAGGAATTTGTATAGAATGATACTGCTCTTGTTACATGAACGAGAGTGCACAATTTTTAAAGGAAGTATTTCAAAAATTTTCATGATTTTTTCAATCATGATGGGTAGGCGGATATCTTATGTCTTCTATACAGGATGGTCCGTGACTAACTCAACATCGTTGGATAGTGAATAGATGGTACTTTGGGAAGCCAGAAAACAACAGCAAATATGGACTTTCAGAAAAACTGGTGGTAAATTCAATATAAGAAGGATTTTCAAATCAAAAAATGATTTGTGATCTATACTAAATAAAACCAAATCAATTAACGTCTTCCCTGTGTTTGTGAAAATACATTATATGTACAGGGGAAACATCTCGAGCGTTAGATATCAGAAAACGAGAGAACAAAAACAACCTATGAATAGAGACACACAAAAATCCCAAATAGCGAACCATGTATGTTAGAACATTTGAAAGAATTTGAAAAGAAAAACTAAAGAGCCCTCTTGGCTTTTGTTGAATGGGGAGAGTAATTTTGCTCATTGTTCGGTAGAAATGGACACTACTCGGCTGAATTTACTCAAAAAAATAGGTATAGTTAAAAAACTTTCAAACCAAATGAATCTTTAATGCTGTGATTTCATGAAAATGTCAATTTGGGAAAAGTCTCAAAACGCAAATCAATTTTAAAAATTTTCTCGTTTGTCCCATACAATTGTCAGATTTTTACTCTGAAACGTCACAGTTCGCTTCGTTTATCGTTTGTATTATTCCTGTATTTTTCATTAGGCAATATGTTTCCCAAGAAACTGCCCTCGAGAAAGAGTTCAATGCTAGAATCCGCAGGGGCGGACTTTAATTATTTAATTTTTAATTGTTCTGTTTCAGATATTGGGAGTAAAAATCCAGAAAAAACCTAAAACATGTTGCAAAATCTTCCCAAAATAAGCTTTAATCGATGGGCTTAGGCTATTCGTTTCAGAGATACAGGGTGATTCATTGATTTTGGCAGAACCTTCAGATGACTCTTACTCGTGAATCATTCAACGTATTCGCTTAAAATTCGGAAAGTATCGGGCCATTGAACCGAAATAGTACAGACCAAGACGGGCCAGAAAGGCAGCACAAACGCTACCTTCTGGCCCAGAACCTTTCTCTTGCATAGGCAAATGCACCTATAAGAAAGAGTTTTTGGAGAAGAAAGGAAAATAAAGGGGAGCACTCCGGAGGAATGCTACAAAAAGTTCGTTCGGAACTTTGAAATTGCAGGGTCCAAAAATTATTTGGATCTCAGCAAGAACATTAAGTTACGCCTCCTCACTGGCTTCCTCAAAGGACACTGTCGCCTAAGGAAGCACATAATGAGAATGGGCTTATCAGAAACTGACGAGTGCAGATTCTGTGGGGAAGAGGAGGAAACTCCTGTTCACCTGATCACAGAATGCCTCGCCATTGTAAGCCTGCGTAAGGAATGTTCTGGATAGGACAATTATAGGAGGAACGCGAACTAGCCTCCTTGAAGCCCTCACAGATATCAGAATCCATTAGAACTCTTAGAGCTGGAGGGCCAGCTGTAGATGTAGCGCAGGACCTAGAATTTTCTAGTCCTGGTCAATACCATTTCGGTATTGTTCATATGAATAGTTCGATGGCCGGAGGTGACAATTCCTGCCAAATTTGGATCGATAACGTTGAGTGGTTCAAAAATTATAGTCCTTAAGCTACCTTTTGTGCTAGGGAGATTCGGGTATTTGGGTAATCGGAGATTCTTTCCTATTGGCCGATGACGATCACGTGATCGTCGTCAGCCAATAGGATGAATCCCCGATTCCCCAAATTCCCGAATCTCCCTAGCACAAAAGGCCCCTTAAGTGTAGCGATTTATTGCTACAGCGTAGTTACTAAAATCAAATGAAAATAGGAACATAATTGTGCTGAAACTAGTTGAACCTTGGGATCGGATTGAATTTTTCTTTTTAGTTGGAGAATGCCGACGCCAAACTTCGTGCATAATTTTGTTATCAACGAAATTTGACATATATATTTTCCCCTATATCTCCGAAAAAAATATCGGATCGAATTGAAATTCGAAGCGTTTCCATTAATTATCGACTTCTAGTTATTTGCCCAATTCCATCGAATTACGAAAAGTTGGAAAATTTTCGAATTATATTTTCAAAATTATAAAACGACTAGATCCGAATGAAATTTTCCACTTGGTTGCTCTTATCTATGGTTGGTACTTTTCAAATGATTACGAAGCTTTAATCTAATCCCATCAGTAATTCTTGGGGTATAAAAGATATAACCTCAAAAGTTCAAAAAACACGATATTTTTTCCTATATCTTCAAAAATGAACATAGAATCAAATTTAAAAAGCTTCTTTAAAGGCTCGTACTCATGGACGCGTCAAAAAATAAAAATCGCGCGATTTTTACGCTCAATGTCAGTAATTTGTGACTGATATTATGAAAAACGCTCGATTGTTCATCATGAAATATCACATTTCAAATTGTATGAATTTATTTCCACGTGGATCTGGTTCTTCAGCAAGTATAGTAATTGTTTTTATACCTATATTTTACAAGGGATTGATTAAAATTAATAGACGCTTTTGATTCCTTGGGCATGCACATAGCTATCGGATAACTTGTTTTTGCTGGAATCAGTTTGTTCTGCAGAAACGATTATTTGAGATAGATAGATAAATAAATTCAATAATTCATCATAAGAAAAGACATTTTATTTTCGTCTTGATGTTGAAAAGACATCGCATTATATGCATATTTCAAACTGCGATAAATATATCGTCACTATATGATTGCCTTTGAGTACATAATTCCTCTGAAACAATTATGGTTGAAGGTATTCTCTTCATAATATACCTAAAATTCCTCATCCAGTTGAAATTATTCAACTACAAAGAACTATCGCGCGATTTTGTTATCACAAGCCTTTTCAACAAAAATTATGGAAATGTTCGAGAATAGTATTTTTCCGAATAAGTGGATCCTCGCAAAATTCTGCACGAAGTTGCGCCAAGTGCGGCAAAGTAAAAGGTTAAGAGTAGGTACCTGCTCAATTTCGGCTGGATATCAGGCGTGAATAGATATCACAATAGAACATGCGTGCAAGATTCTTGACTACACGTCACTGCTTTTCTCGAATTTCAATTGTAATTGCCGATAGAAATTTGTATTTCAGCTATGAAATAGAATTGTAGGTACCTTTCATAATAATAAATGATTATCAACAACAATACCCGTCGATTTTGACAGATTCTCTCGGATTTTTTCGCAGTTTTTTTATCTTTTTGGTAAATTTGCTGATATGTTAACGATAACGATATGAGACATGTTGGAAATATAATATATTTTCACAATGTATATGAATTATAAGGTTTGGCTAGAATTGTCTATACAACTGTATTTGCGAGAAAAAAAGTAACACTTTTAGCGCATGTTAGGCCAGGCGCACACATGCGATTTTCTGTCGCGCGACTGAATATTGGCGATCGCCAAGAAAGCAATTATTTGCGATTATTTGGTCGTTTATGTGCTCATTCATATTCAAGAGTATGTGTTTCATGTTTGCGACTAAACGCGCTACAAAAAATCGCATGTGCGTTCCTGACCTTGGGAAAATATAATACCAATAACTACTTATTATGAAATGAAGTATAAAGTTTGATAAATATTATTAGTCAATAGGGTATTTTGTTGTTTACAACTGAAAAAAATGTGAAAGCATTCTAAGGAATTCTTATAAGTAAAATAAATGATGGAATGTAATATAAACAAGACTCATCCTTCTGAATTTTTTCACAGTTCAATGCCAAACAGACAAAAAAACCAAAGACGATGCAAAAGAATTCGAGTGTCCCCAACAAGTAGGTAATGGGAATTTTGCTGATCCAGGAAATTGTAGAAGATTTTACCAGGTGAGTACCTCTTACGTCAAACGTACAAATTCAACTAAGAATTCTTCAACTGCAGTGTGTCGACGGATATCCGTATGTGAATAGGTGTCCGTCAGGGCTCTATTTCGATGATATAAGCAAGCTATGCACGTTCAAAAACGAAGCTAGATGTGGACCAATAGCAACAAGTAAGTACCTATATAAGGTGGATTGATTGGAATTCTGCAAGATTCAGCTATCGAAATTCATTTAATACAGATCAGAAAAATGTGAAAATTTATATTCATTTTCTTTAAAAAGCTGCCATCAATTTGAACACACTTTAATCATCGTCTGCCAGGAAAACTTGTCTATGAATCAACGAATATTTCACCTTGATATGAGTTAATATTCTACTGGACCAAATAATAAAAAATTTTTGTCCCATTTGTCCGCATTCACAAGATGAGAAACACCATTTCAATTCATATTCACTTACCCCTCGCCGAAAAAATGACTTCGATCTATATAAGGTGGTTGCCACATTCCACAAACCAACCCTGATATGAATTCTACCAATTCTTTCGGAGTATGTCACCAATTCCTTTATATCAAAAAGATTTTGAAAAGATAGCTCGGTCGAACGTGCAGGCGAATGTAAAAAAAAATTTCATGAAAAATTATCATTATCATTCGGAATATTCGCCAATTTCTCTCTTTATGTACTTATCCAATAATATAAGAAATGCATTCGCTATCCTATTACAACATGAAAATATCTTACCGTTGAATTTTTTTATAACTACAGCATTGTATAAGGATGCTACTACAGTGCCGGCCAGCTACGGATTAACCGGTACGTTTAAGCGTAGGGCCCCGAGGTCAACAGGGGCCCTCGATTGAATCAACATTTCGTCAGAATATGTGAAAATGAAGAATAACGTGTAATTTCAGCTGTCAGTAAAAATATGGCATCAAATCAGAGGTTGCGCCCTCGCATGTTTTCTCCAATTATTCTTATCTGCCTGCAATAAATTCCCGCAGGGGTAGCAGTAAAGTTGTCGGGATACCATTGAAATCTAGGTACATGACAACATCCAGATTGTGTGGTGGGCTTTGAGAAAGTTTCTTACAAACTTCAAACACCCTATTTGCTTTTGTGAGGTGGACACATTACTGCGGTCAAATTAGACCAAATAATAGGGGTGAGGTTACAATGATTCCTATCCAGATGAAAATTGGTGGGATTATTCAAAACACCATTATAAATTAAAATTAAAAGTCCTAATCGATCCGACACCCGTAAAGAATTTACTCGGGTTCGAAGGTTACAAAAATAGGTTATTCACGATTTTCAGTAAGTTTGTAAGTTTTATCATGAAATTAGCTCAGACAAAAATTGTTGTGGCTGTTCGAAAAAATCATTTTTATTTCACATTTTTATAGATAATTTTATGACCTACAATTTTTGTCTGCGCTAATCTTATCGTTCTGCTGAAAATCACGAAAACCTGTTTTTGTGTTTTCTGACCCCGAGTAAATTTTATTACTTGTGTCGGATCGATGAGTACTCAGATTTCAATTCTTCCAATTTCCAGCTGGCTGGGAATTATTGTAACCTAGGATTACTGAATTGACCAGACTACATACCATTTATTAGACTCTTCACAGTCGTTTTGGTGGAAATACGAATAAAAACTGGACACTAACAGATCACATGAAAGCAAATGCCAATATTTTTTGGAAACGATAGATTAAGGGTCGATATCGTGAATAGACTATTAGATTTCCTAATTGCCGACTTGGATCGTCGAAGTTCCGCCGTCTATCTATAAACTATGCACTTTAAATGTATATTCGATATGGGAATTTTTCGCAGGACATTTGAACGGACAGTTTCAAAGCGCTCTTGGCGTATTATTAACGGTGAAACGTCTCAACGGTTCGAAGAATATTTGAAACTCTTGAATCCTGAAAAAAAACACGAGCTATTCACAGATTTATTTATCATAAAGATATTAGGTTTTTCCGAACTTATATATTTATAGCTTTTTTTACATTGCCGACAACGAGTTGCGAGGCAGAGCGTTCATTCTCCAAGTAATCTATAATGAAAAAAAAAAAAGAACAGTTAAGGGGAAGAACAGACTGCAGTTTTTAGGAATACTTCCGATTGAATTTGATATAAAGAAGAGTCTGGATTATGATGCTACAATAAAAGAATTTGCAGACATGGAAATATGAAAAAAATTTTACCTGATTGGTTTTTCGGCGTCTCATATTAAATTTCATTTTCGTTAAATTCTGTTGAGTTTTTTCCATTTGTGGTGATTTCAATACATTTGCTATATTTGTATTGATGTTTTTTTTTTGAAAAAACCAAATTCTGATTGAAATATTGTTTTGAAAGAAGCTGAAAAAGTAGAAGGGGACCCCTGAAGTTCTCAAGCGTGGGTCTCCGGAAATCGTCGATCCACTGGCTCCATCAATTTGTTGAAAACGGAATCTATCGCTGAGTAGCTTCGATGGCTTATAGTACTACCATTGTATACAATTCTTTGTGCAATGTAAATGTATAAAGATAATGTCTTTATACAATGATATAACCCACTCCTTAACACATCAAAATTCACAAATCAATAACCTCATTAAAAAAATTAAATCAATAAAAACAGATTTTCCTACCTCTTGGTGTAGCTGTTTCTAAATTACTAGTTATAGTTTGAACTCCTGAAAATAGTATCTAACTTGCTCCATAAAATAATTATGTTTCAGCACCAGCTCCTATCACAGAACCGCCTACGGACTTAGCAGTCAAATGTAATCTTGCAGAATGTGAACTACCTTACTGTTTCTGTTCTAAAGACGGCACCTCAATCCCAGGAGGTTTGAAAGCTGATGACGTGAGTAATAGAAAGGCAAAAATTCGAACTGTATTTTAAGAACATATCCTCAATATAGATTCCACAAATGATTCTGCTGACTTTTGATGGTGCTGTTAACTTAAACAATTACCAACATTATCAGAAAGTCTTCAACAAAAAGAGGCAAAATCCGAACGGTTGCGATATGAAAGGGACATTCTTCATATCTCACGAGTACAGCAATTACCAAATGATACAACAGTTGGCTAGTGATGGTCATGAAATGGCAACAGAAACAATTTCGTAAGTAGATACAATATCTTAAAAAATATATATGTGCAGTGTAATGACAGATTATTTCAGACTTCAGTCAGGACTGCAAGATAAAGGATATGAAGAATGGGTTGGGGAAATGGTTGGAATGAGAGAAATACTCAAGCATTTATCCAATGTGTCTAAAAGTGAAGTAGTAGGAATGAGAGCACCGTTCCTGAAGCCTGGTCGCAATACACAGTATAAGGCAAGTTCGACACAATTTGCGGGGAAAAAAATTTGGGCAATTTGACTAATTCATAACATTACATTCATTTACTGTCCAAACCTATAAAAATCTCACTCTCTGCGTGTCTCACTTTTACACAAGGTGTATACGCTATTGTAATCATCTACCCATCAACGACGGTAATGTGTGCGTTATACTATAGCCATTGTTCCTTAAAATATACTATAGCGTTTGGACGCGACGTGGAAGCAATAGGTCTCTTGCATGTAACACGAATTATCATATTTGCATGTTTTTCTCATTCTATATCGATACAAAATCATAATGTATGATATCTCACACTCCAACAATTCACGAATTTCGAATAATTCGGTATTAAAAATCGTCAAATCGGGACGCAAAACCAAAGTGGGTGAAACGCGGTAGTTCGCCTCCTACGTCACTCGTTATTCCACGATGCCCCGATCGATACAGCTCGACGCTGTCTATTGGCTTGCTAGACAGAAAAGTGGACGAGAAAAGGGAGAGAGTCGATATATCCCCATACGTCACGGAAACCGCGAAGCTTCGTCCGTTTAAACAACCGATATGCGGAGCCAAATTTAAAAGGGCATTTTCTCGTTAACCATTTGAATTTTTGTTGGCGGATAAAGTTTTTCAGTGTTCTTATGGATAGAATATTTGATTCCAATGATAAAAAAAATTCATGCAAGAGACCTATTACAAGATGGCAACACAATGAGTCGGATGAATGGTTTGCGTGAGCTATAGGTGCAGTTGCGTTCAGCGTAACGGTTTATTCACGGGATAAACCCAATAGGTCTCTTGCATGTAACACGAATAATCATATTTTCATGTTTTTCTCGTTCCATTTCGATAAAAAATCATAATGCATGCTATCTCACACTTCAACAATTATTGACGAATTTCGAATAATTCGGTATTAAAAATCTTCAAATCGGGACGCAAAACCAAAGTGGGCGAAACGCGGTAGATCGTCTCCTACGTCACTCGTTATTCCACGATCCTCTGATCGATACAGCTGACGCTCCCTATTGGCTTGCTAGAGAGAAATTTACACGAGAAGAGGAAGATAGTGGATATATCGCGGTACGTCACGGAAGGCGCGAAGTTTCGAGTGTTTGAACAACCAATATGTGGAGCCTTATTTAAAAGATGTTAGTAAACTAAAATAACGAACACTCCCAACTTGAATTAAACAATAACCCCTTTCCAGCTACCGTATATGGGGCGCCTCCGATGCGCCTCGGACGCACGCCAGCATAGACAAGTCGTGTTCCAGTACACGGGAGCGTCAGACCCTCGCGCTTCCTACCCCTTTCCCCTGATGCACCACCCGAATTTGAGGGGCTTCACGCACTCACAGCTGTGAAACGTCAAACTTGTCATAATATGCCGGTTTGTTTATCGTCTTTTTATTTCTCACTATGGCGGAGTAAGATGCATTCATGAAATCGATGCCAAGCCAACCGGCAACATTAACCCTTCCTGAAATTCTGGGAATTGAAGATGCTCTCGTGTTATTGAGCCTGTAATTAGGAATTTTGAGCAAGACAGACTCTCTAGTATTTCTGGATGGAAAGCGAAGACCTAAGAGAGAGAAGCTCAGTTGTCGACAGTTTCCCCATAAAAGGCCTGGTGAAAAGCAATGCATCGCTCCAGATCCTACGCGTCTTCAAAATTGGTAAGCGAAGTAAAGATCTCAGGTGAGGTGCCGAAAAATTGAACCGAGAAATGACCATTCTATAAGAAATACGAAGAAGGAACTTATTCTGGACACTCTCGATCCTGTCATTGCCTCAAAAAGTATACGCACACCACAGAGAAGACGCGAAGTGAAGATGAGATCTCACCAAGGTAACATATAGATATTTTATAGTATCGATGTCACAAAATTCATGGGAATGCCTCAAAACACAACCGAGCGCTCTCAAACCCTTAGCAACAATATCCTCAATATGAAGACCGGGGAAGAGAACGATTGATCGAAACGGGGCGTGTCTACGAGTTTTTCAGGGAAACGGTATTCTTGAAATGAATGAGTGCCTCACGGAGAGCGATACGATTTATGATGGAACGATACATAGAGGATGCTAATTATGTTTCGGGCATTTGAAAATTTTGATCTGTTTGGCAATAAGTCTTAACAATCTCAATTAACATTCACTACAAAATTTCTGTTTTCACTCGGAAATGGACATGGCGAGTGCAATTATGTGGGAAGTACTAAATGAAGATGTGGAAGATTCAGAACAAAAATACCAAATAGGTGTCTATGTGCTT